>CM038146.1:463900133-464500133 GCA_021437245.1 Aegilops speltoides | reverse complement strand
TATCACTATTAACTTTGCATCTTTTGGCTTCAATATTATGAATGTGTGTATCACACGATCGAGATCCAACAAACCATTTTCATTGGGTGTATGACCATAGAAGGTTTTATTCATGAAAACAGAACAACAATTATTCTCTAACTTACATGAATAACCGTATTGCAATAAACATGATCAAATCATATTCATGCTCAACGCAAACACCAAATAACACTTATTTAGGTTTAACACTAATCCGAAAGTATAGGGAGTGTGCGATGATGATCATATCAATCTTGGAACTATTTCCAACACACATCGTCACTTCACCCTTAACTAGTCTCTGTTTATTCTTGCAACTCCCGTTTCGAGTTACTAATCTTAGCAACTGAACTAGTATCAAATCTTGAGGGTTGCTATAAACACTAGTAACGTACACATCAATAACATGTATATCAAATATACTTATGTTCACTTTGCCATCCTTCTTATCCGCCAATCACTTGGGGTAGTACCTCTTCCAGTGACCAGTCTCTTTGCAGTAGAAGCACTTAGTCTCAGGCTTAGGACCAGACTTGGGTTTCTTCACTTGAGCAGCAACTTGCTTGTCGTTCTTCTTGAAGTTCCCCTTCTTTTCCCTTTGCCTTTTTCTTGAAACTAGTGATCTTGTTAACCATCAACACTTGATGCTCTTTTCTTGATTTCTACCTTCGCCGATCTCAACATCGCGAAGAGCTCAGGAATAACTTTCGTCATCCCTTGCATATTATAGTTCATCACAAAGTTCTAGTAACTTAGTGATGGTGACTAGAGAATTCTGTCAATCACTATCTTATCTGGAAGATTAACTCCCACTTGATTCAAGCGATTGAAGTACCCATACAATCCGAGCACATGCTCACTAGTTGAGCGATTCTCCTCCATCTTTTAGCTATAGAACTTGCTGGAGACTTCATATCTCTCAACTCGGGTATTTGCTTGAAATATTAACTTCAACTCCTGGAACATCTTATATGGTCCATGACGTTCAAAAATGTCTTTGAAGTCCCGATTCTAAGCCGTTAAGCATGGTGCACTAAACTATCAAGTAGTCATCATATTGAGCTAGCTAAACGCTCATAACGCCCGCATCCGCTCTCTGCAATAGGTCTGTCACCTAGCGGTGCATCAGGACATAATTCTTACGTGCAGCAATGAGGATAAACCTCATGTCACGGATCTAATCCGCATCATTGCTACTAACATCTTTCAACACAGTTTTCTCTAGGAACATATCAAAATAAACATATGAAAGCAACAACGCGAGCTATTGATCTACAACATAATTTGTAAAATACTACTAGGACTAAGTTCATGATAAATTAAAGTTCAATTAATCATATTACTTAAGAAATCCCACTTAGACAGATATCTCTCTAGTCATCTAAGTGATCACGTGATCCAAATCAACTAAACCATGTCCGATCATCACGTGAGATGGAGTAGTTTCAATGGTGAACATCACTATGTTGATCATATCTACTATATGATTCACGCCGACCTTTTCGGTCTCGTGTTCCGAGGCCATATTTGTATATGCTAGGCTCGTCAAGTTTAACTCGAGTATTCGCGTGTGCAACTGTTTTGCACCCGTTGTATTTGAACGTAGAGCCTATCACACCGATCATCACGTGGTGTCTCAAAGACGAAGAACTTTCGCAGCGGTGCATACTCAGGGAGAACACTTCTTGATAATTAGCGAGAGATCATCTTAAAATGCTACCGTCAATCAAAGCAAGATAAGATGCATAAAGGATAAACATCACATGCAATCAATATAAGTGATATGATATGGCCATCATCATCTTGTGCTTGTGATCTCCATCTTCGAAGCACCGCCATGATCACCATCATCACCGGCGCGACACCTTGATCTCCATCGTAGCATCGTTGTCGTTACGCCATCTATTGCTTCTACGACTATCGCTACCGCTTAGTGATAAAGTAAAGCAATTATGGGCGTTGCATTTCATACAATAAAGCGACAACCATATGGCTCTCGCCATTGCCGATAACCGGTTACAAAACATGATCATCTCATACAATAAAATATAGCATCACGCCTTGACCATATCACATCACAACATGCCTGCAAAAACAAGTTAGACGTCCTCTACTTTGTTGTTGCAAATTTTACGTGGCTGCTACGGGCTTAGCAAGAACCATTCTTACCCACGCATCAAAAACCACAATGATAGTTCGTCAAGTTGGTGCTGTTTTAACCTTCGCAAGGACCGGCGTAGCCACACTCGATTCAGCTAAAGTGAGAGAGAGAGACACCCGCCAGCCACCTATAAGCACGAGTGCTCGTGAACGGTGAAACCAGTCTCGCGAAGCGTCAAGACGCAGAATGTCGGTCCGGCCGCTTCATGTCACAATACCGCCGAACCAAAGTATGACATCTTTGGTAAGCGGTATGACTTGTATCGCCCACAACTCACTTGTGTTCTACTCGTGCATATAACATCAACGCATAAAACCTAGGCTCGATACCATCGTTGGGGAACGAGTAATTTCAAAAAATTCTACGCACACGCAAGATCATGGTGATGATATAGCAACGAGAGGGGAGAGTATTCGATCCACGCACTCGTGAGACCGTAAGCGAAGCGTTAGCACAACGCGTTGATGTAGTCGACGTCTTCATGATCCGACCGATCCAAGCACCGAACGATGTGGCATCCGAGTTCAGACACGCTCAGCTCGATGACGATCTCCTATCCTCCGATCCAGCAAAGGCTCGGAGATGAGTTCCACAAGACGACGCAAGGCAGGACGGCGATGATGATGTTCTACTGCAAGCAGGCTTCGCCTAAACTCGCAACGACACGACCGAGGTGGAATATGGTGGAAGGGGCACCGCACACAGCCTAAGGAACGATCCGTAGATCAACTTGTGTGTCTATGGGGTGCCCCCTGCCTCGTGATATAAAGGAGGGAGGGAGGAGGAGGCCGCCCTAGGAGGGCGCGCCATGAGGAGTCCTACTCCCACCGGGAGTAGGATTCCCTTTCCTAGTCCAACTAGGAGTCCTTCCATGTAGTGGGAGTAGGAGAAAAGGAAGGGGAAGAGAGAAGGGAAGGAAGGAGGGGGTGCGGCCCCTCCCCCTAGTCCAATTTGGACTAGGCCTTGGGGGGGGCGCGCGGCCTGCCCCAAGCAGCCCCTCTCTCTTTCCCGTATGGCTTAATAAGGCCCAATACTTCTCCTCGATGAATTCCGTAACTCTCCTCCTTCAACTCGAATACTCACTGTTCATCTGGAATCATTTTCTCATTTCGACATTTCATGTCACGAATCTCATCGATCACCTTCACTTTATTGTCACATATCAATGCATAGAACATACCATGTAGGTCTCATCATCAAATCATTCATGCCATCACACGGTTAGCAGATACTTATTTATCATTTACCATACCATGACTTATTGTTTGTTTTATGCAATCATTTCTTTGTCTTTTTGCACTAGAGTCACCTAGTTCACATCGCTATGTGATTTAACACCAATATTCATATCTAGATATTTGTTGCTAAAAATATTGAATCTAGTGCGAACTAGATTATTGACTCTAGATATGATTATTGGTGTTAAATCACATGGCGATGTGAACTAGATCATTGACTCTAGTGCAAGTGGGAGACTGAAGGAAATATGCCCTAGAGGCAATAATAAAGTTATTATTTATTTCCTTATTTCATGATAAATGTTTATTATTCATGCTAGAATTGTATTAACCGGAAACATAATACATGTGTGAATACATAGACAAACATGGTGTCACTAGTATGCCTCTACTTGACTAGCTTGTTTATCAAAGATGGTTATGTTTCCTAGCCATGGACAAAAGAGTTGTCATTTGATTAACGGGATCACATCATTAGGAGAATGATGTGATTGACATGACCCATTCCGTTAGCCTAGCACTTGATCGCTTAGTATGTTGCTATTGCTTTCTTCATGACTTATACATGTTCCTCGTAACTATGAGATTATGCAACTCCTGCTTATCGGAGGAACACTTTGGGTACTACCAAATGTCACAACGAATCGGGTGATTATAAAGGAGTACTACAGGTGTCTCCAAAGGTACATGTTGAGTTGGCGATTTCGAGATTAGGTTTTGTCATCCGATTGTCGGAGAGGTATCTCTGGCCCTCTCGGTAATGCACATCATTATAAGCCTTGCAAGCAATGTGACCAATGAGTTGGTTACGAGATGATGCATTACGTAACGAGTAAAGAGACTTGCCGTGACGAGATTGAACTAGGTATTGATACCGACGATCGAATCTCGCAAGTAACATACCGATGACAAAGGGAACAACGATGTTGTTATGCGGTTTGACCGATAAAGATCTTCGAGAATATGTAGGAGCCAATATGGGCATCTAGGTCCCGCTTATTGGTTATTGACCGAGAATAGTTCTAGGTCATGTCTACATAGTTCTCGAACCCGTAGGGTCCGCACGCTTAAGGTTTCGGCGATGCTTATATTATGAGTTTATGAGTTTTGATGTACCGAAGGAGTTCGGAGTCCCGGATGTGATCGGGACATGACGAGGAGTCTCAAATGGTCGAGACGTAAAGATCGATATATTGACGACTATATTCGAGTTCGGAAAGGTTCCGAGTGATTCGGTATTTTCGGAGTACCGGGAGTTACGGGAATACGGGGAAGAGTATTGGGCCTTGATGGACTTTAGTGGAAGAGGAGAAAAGGCCAGGGGTGCTGCGCCTCCCTCTAGTCCGAATTGACTAGGGAAAAGGGGCCGCCACCTTCCTTCTCCTCCACTTCCTTCTCCCTTCCTCCCTCTTGGTGGACTCCATTAGGACTTGGAGTCCTAGTAGGACTCCACATCATGGCGCCGCCTCCCTAGGGCCGGCCTCCTCCCTTGCTCCTTTATATACGGGGCAGGGGCACCCCATGGACACACAAGTTGATCTACGGATCGCTCCTTAGCCGTGCGCGTGCCCCTTCCACCATATTCCACCTCGGTCATATCGTCATGAGTTTAGGCGGCCTCGCGCCGTAGAACATCATCATCGCCACCACGCCGTCAGGTCGACGGAACTCATCTCCCGAGCCTTTGCTGGATCGGAGGGCCGGAGATCGCCATCGAGCTGAACGTGTGCTGAACTCGAGGCCCCGTGACGCTCGGTGCTTGGATCGGTCGGATCGTGAAGACGACGACTACATCAACCGCTAGCAGTTAACGCTCGCCACGGCCCACGAGGGTACGTGGATGAACACTCTCCTCTCGCTATATCATCACCATGATCTTGCGTGCGAGGAAATTTTTGAAATTACTACGCTCCCCAACAAAGGGCATTCGAGCCTAGGTTTTATGGTTTGATGTTATATGCATGAGTAGAACACAAGTGAGTTGTGGACGATATAAGTCATACCGCCTACCAGATGTCATACTTTGGTTCGGCGGTATTGTTGGATGAAGCGCCCGACCGACATTACGCCAGACGCTTACGCGAGACTGGTTCTACCGACGTGCTTTTGCACATGTGTGGCTGGCGGGTGTCGTTTCTCCAACTTTAGTTGAACGAAAAGGCATACGCCCGTCCTTGCGAAGGTTAAAACGGAGTCTATTTGACAAACTATCGCTGTGGTTTTGATGCGAGGTGAGATTGGTTCTTGCTTAAGCCCGTAGCAGCCACGTAAAACTTGCAACAACAATGTAGAGGACGCCTAACTTGTTTTTGCAGGCATGTTGTGATGTGATATGGTCAAGACGTGATGAGATATAAGTTGTTGTATGAGATGATCATGTTTTGTTGAAATTATCGGCAATCGCGTAAGCCCTATGGTTGTCTCTTTGTTGCATAAAGATGCAAGTGCCAAATAATTGCTTTTACTTTATCGCTATGCGATAGCAATAGTTGCAAGAGCAATAGTTGGCTAGACGACCATGTGATGACACATTGATATAGATCAAGATGATGAAGATCATGGTGTCGTGCGGTGACGATAGAGATCATGACAAGATTTTGGAGATGGAGATCAAAGGCACAAGATGATCATGGCCATATCATGTCACATATTTTGATCGATATGATGTTTATCTCTTATACATCTTATTCTGCTTTTGTTTGACGGTAACATTTTAAGATGATCTCTCACTAATTATCAAGAAGTGTTCCCCGAGTATGCACCATTGCGAAAGTTCTTCGTGCCGAGACACCACGTGATGATCGGTGTGATAGGATCTACGCTCAAATACAACGGTGCAAAACAGTTGCACACGCGAATACTCAAAGTTAAACTTGACGAGCCTAGCATATACAGATATGGCCTCGAACACGGAGACCGAAAGGTCGAGCATGAATCATATAGTAGATATGATCAACATAGTGATGTTCACCATTGAAACTACTCCATCTCACGTGATGATCGGACATGGTTTAGTTGATTTGGATCACATGATCACTTAGATGACTAGAGAGATGTCTGTCTAAGTGGGAGTTCTTAAGTAATATGATTAATTGAACTTAAATTTATCATGAACTTAGTCCCGTAGTATTTTGCAAATTATGTTGTAGATCAATAGCTTGCGTTGTTGCTTTCATATGTTTATTTTGATATGTTCCTAGAGAAAATTGTGTTGAAAGATGTTAGTAGCAATGATGCGGATTGGATCCGTGATCCGAGGTTTATCCTCATTGTCGCACGTAAGAATTATGTCCTTAATGCACCGCTAGGTGACAGACCTATTGCAGGAGCGATGCAGACGTTATGAACGCTTATTAGCTCAATATGATGACTACTTGATAGTTTTGTGCACCATGCTTTATGGCTTAGAATCGGGACTTCAAAGATGTTTTGAACATCATGGGCCATATGAGATGTTCCAGGAATTGAAGTTAATATTTCAAGCAAATACCCGAGTTGAGAGATATAAAGTCTCCAACAAGTTCTATAGCTAAAAGATGGAGGAGAATCGCTCAACTAGTGAGCATGTGCTCAGATTGTCTGGTTACTTCAATCGCTTGAATCAAGTAGGAGTTAATCTTTCAGATAAGATAGTGATTGACAGAATTCTCTAGTCACCATCACTAAGTTACTAGAACTTCGAGATGAACTATAGTAAGAAAGGGATGACGAAAACGATTCCCGAGCTCTTCGTGATGTTGAAATCAACGAAGGTAGAAATCAAGAAAGAGCATCAAGTGTTGATGATTAACAAGACCACTAGTTTCAAGAAAAGGGCAAAGGGAAAGAAAGGGAAACTTCAAGTAGAATGGCAAACAAGTTGTCACTCCCGTGAAGAAGACCTAAACTGGACCAAAGCCTGAAAGTAAGTGCTTACACTGCAAAGGAAATGGTCACCGGAAGCGGAAATGCCCTGAATATTTGGTGGATAAGAAGGATGGCAAAGTGAACAAGGGTATATTTGATATACATGTTATTGATGTGTGCTTTACTAGTGTTTATAGTAGCCCCTGAGTATTTGATACTTGTTCGGTTACTAAGATTAATAACTCGAAACAGGAGTTACAGAATAAACAAAGACTAGTTGAAGGGGAAGTGACGATGAGTGTTGGAAGTAGTTCAAAGATTGATATGATCATCATCGCACACTCCCTATACTTTCGGGATTAGTGTTAAACCTAAATAAATGTTATTTGGCGTTTGCGTTGAGCATGAATATGATTTGATCATGTTTATTGCAATACGGTTCTTCATTTAAAATCAGAGAATAATTGTTGTTCTATTTAAATGAATAAAACCTTCAATGGTCATACACCCAACGAAAATAGTTTGTTGGCTCTCGATTATAGTGATGCACATATTCATAATATTGATGCCAAAAGATGCAAAGTTAATAATGATAGTGCAACTTATTTGTGGCACTGCCGTTTAGGTCATATTGGTGTAAAGCGCACGAAGAAACTCCATGCTGATGGGATTTTGGAATCACTTGATTATGAATCACTTGATGCTTGCGAACCGTGCCTTTTGGGCAAGATGGCTAAAATTCCGTTCTTCGGAACAATGGAACGAACTACTAACTTATTGGAAATAATACATACTGATGTATGCAGACCAATGAGTATGCAGGCTCATGGCAAGTATCGTTGTTTTCTGACCTTCACAAGATGATTTGAGCAGATATGGGTATATCAACTTGATGAAACATAAGTCTGAAATAGTTGAAAGGTTCAAAGAATTTCAGAGTGAAGTGGAAAAATCATTGTAACAAGAAAATAAAGTTTCTGCGATCTGATCGCGGAGACGAATATTTGAGTTACGAGTTTGGTCTTCAATTAAAACAATGTGGAATAGTTTCACAGTTCACGCCACCGAACACCACAACGTTATGGTGTGTCCGAACGTCAGAATCAAGCACTTTATTGGATATGGTGCGATCTATGATGTCTCTTACTGATTTACCAATATTGTTTTGGGGTTATGCATTAGAGACAGCTACATTCACATTAAAAGGGCACAATCTAAATCCGTTGAGACGACAACATATGAACTGTGTTTTAGCAAGAAACCCAAGTTGTCGTTTCTTAAAGTTTGGGGCTGCGATGCTTATGTGAAAAAGTTTCATCCTGATAAGCTCGAACCCAAATCGGAGAAGTGCATCTTCATAGAATACCCAAAGAAAATAGTTGGGTACACCTTCTATCACAGATCCAAGGCAAGATATTCGTTGTTAAAATGGATCCTTTCTAGAGAAGAAGTTTCTCTCAAAGAAGTGAGTGGGAGGAAAGTAGAACTTGATGAGGTAATCTGTACTGCTCCCTTATTGAAAGTAGTTCATCACGTAAATCAGCCTCGTGACAAATACACCAATTAGTGAGGAAGCTAATGATATTGATCATGAAACTTCAGATCAAATTACTACAGAACCTCGTAGGTCTTCCAGAGTAAGGTCCGCACCAGAGTGGTGTAGTAATCATGTTCTGGAAATCATGTTACTAGACTATGATGAACCTACGAACTATGAGGAAGCGATGATGAGCCCAGACTCCGCGAAATGGCTCAAGACCATAAAATCTGAGATATGATCCATGTATGAGAACAAAGTATGGACTTTGATTGACTTGCTCGATGATCAGCAAGACATGTTAAATAAATGGATCTTCAAGAGGAAGACGGACACTGATAGTAGTATTACTATCTACCAAGCTCGACTTGTTGCGAAAGGTTTTTCAACAAGTTCAAGGTGTTGAATACGATGAGATTTTCTCACTCAGATCGATGCTTAAGTCCGTTCGAATCATGTTAGCAATTGCCACATTTTATGAAATCGGCAAATGGATGTCAAAACTGCATTCCTTAATGGATTTATTAAAAAGAGTTGTATATGATGCAACCGAAGGTTTTGTCAATCCTAAAGGTGCTAACAAAATGTGCAAGCTCCAAAGATCCATCTATGGACTGGTGCAAGCATCTCGAGTTGGAATATACGCTTTGATAAGTTGATCAAAGCATATAGTTGTATATGGACTTACGATGAAGCTCAGATTTACAATAAAGTGAGTGGGAGCACTACAGCCTTTTCGATTAGTATATGTGAGTGACATATTGTTGATCAGAAATGATGTAGAATTTTTCTGCAAAGCATAAAGGAGTGTTTTAAAGGAATTCTTTAAAAAGAAAAGACCTCAGTAAAAGCTACTTACATATTGAGCAACAAGATCTATTGAGATAGATCAAGACGCTTGATAAGATTTTCAATGAGAACATACCTTGGCAAGATTTTGAAATAGTTCAAAATGGAACAGTCAAAGAAAGAGTTCTTGCCTGTGTTGCAAAGGTATGAAATTGAGTAAGACTCAAATCCCGACCACAGCAGAAAATAGAAAGAGAATAAAAAGTCATTCCCTATACCTCAGTCATAGTTTCTATAAAGTGTGCTATGCTGTGAATCAGACATATTGTATACCTTGCTCTGAGTTTGGCAAAGGAATACAATTTTGATCTAATAGTAGATCACTGGACAGTGGACAAGAATATCCTTAGTAAGGACTAAGGAGATGTTTCTCGATTATGGAGGTGATAAAAGAGTTCGTTGTAAAAGTTACATTGGTGCAAACTTTTACACTGATCCAGATGACTTTAGTCTCAATCTGGATACATATTGAAAGTGAGAGCAATTAGCTAGAGTAGCTCCATGCAGAGCATTGTGGACATAGAATATTTGCAAAATACATATGGCTCTGAATGTAACAGACCCGTTAACTAAGCTTCTCTCACGAGCAAAACATGATCACACCTTAGTACTCTTTGGGTGTTAATCACATAGCAATGTGAACTAGATTATTGACTCTAGTAAACCCTTTGGGTGTTGGTCACATAACGATGTGAACTATGGGTGTTAATCATATACAGATATGATTATTGGTGTTAAATCACATGGCGATGTGAACTAGATTATTGACTCTAGTGCAAGTGGGAGACTGAAGGAACTATGCCCTAGAGGCAATAATAAAGTTATTATTTATTTCCTTATTTCATGATAAATGTTTATTATTCATGCTAGAATTGTATTAACCGGAAACATAATACATGTGTGAATACATAGACAAACATAGTGTCACTAGTATGCCTCTACTTGACTAGCTTGTTTATCAAATATGGTTATGTTTCCTAGCCATGGACAAAAGAGTTGTCATTTGATTAACGGGATCACATCATTAGGAGAATGATGTGATTGACATGACCCATTCCGTTAGCCTAGCACTTGATCGTTTAGTATGTTGCTATTGCTTTCTTCATGACTTATACATGTTCCTGTAACTATGAGATTATGCAACTCTGTTTACGGAGGAACACTTTGGGCACTACCAAACGTCACAACGAATCGGGTGATTATAAAGGAGTACTACAGGTGCCTCCGAAGGTACATGTTGAGTTGGCGATTTCGAGATTAGGTTTTGTCACTCCGATTGTCGGAGAGGTATCTCGGCCCTCTCGGTAATGCACATCATTATAAGCCTTGCAAGCAATGTGACCAATGAGTTGGTTACGGATGATGCATTACGTAGGAGTAAAGAGACTTGCCGTGACGAGATTGAACTAGGTATTGATACCGACGATCGAATCTCGGGCAAGTAACATACCGATGACAAAGGAACAACGATGTTGTTATGCGGTTCGACCGATAAAGATCTTCGAGAATATGTAGGAGCCAATATGGGCATCCAGGTCCCGCTATTGGTTATTGACCGAGAATAGTTCTAGGTCACGTCTACATAGTTCTCGAACCCGTAGGGTCCGCACGCTTAAGGTTTCGATGATGCTTATATTATGAATTTATGAGTTTTGATGTACCAAGGAGTTCGGAGTCCCGGATGAGATCGGGACATGACGAGGAGTCTCGAAATGGTCGAGACGTAAAGATCGATATATTGGACGACTATATTCGGAGTTCGGAAAGGTTCCGAGTGATTCGGTATTTTCGGAGTACCGGGAGTTACGGGAATACGGGAAGAGTATTGGGCCTTGATGGGCTTTAGTGGGAAGAGGAGAAAAGGCCAAGGGGCTGATGCGCCCCTCCCTCTAGTCCGAATTGGACTAGGGAAAGGGGCCGCCACCTTCCTTCTCCTCCACTTCCTTCTCCCTTCCTCCACTCTTGGTGGACTCCTACTAGGACTTGGAGTCCTAGTAGGACTCCACATCATGGCGCGCCCTCCCCTAGGGCCGGCCTCCTCCTCCCTTGCTCCTTTATATACGGAGGCAGGGGCACCCCATGGACACACAAGTTGATCTACGGATCGTTCCTTAGCCGTGTGCGGTGCCCCTTCCACCATATTCCACCTCGGTCATATCGTCATGAGTTTAGGCGAAGCCCGCGCCGTAGAACATCATCATCGCCACCACGCCGTCGTCGACGGAACTCATCTCCGAGCCTTTTTTGGATCGGAGGCTGAGATCGCCATCGAAATGAACATGTCTTGAACTCAAGGCCCGTGACGCTCGGTGCTTGGATCGGTCGGATCGTGAAGACGTACGACTACATCAACCGCGTTGTACTAACGCTTCCGCTTACGGTCTACGAGGGTACGTGGACGAACACTCTCTCCTCTCGTTGCTATATCATCACCATGATCTTGCGTGTGCGTAGGAAATTTTTTGAAATTACTACGTTCCCCAACAAATTCATCACAAGAAGGCATAGGGGAGAAACACCATATGATCTAACTATAATACCAAAGCTTGCGGTACATCAAGATCGTGCCAAATCAAGAACACGAGAGAGAGAGAGAGAGAGAGAGAGAGATCAAACACATAGCTACTAGTACATACCCTTAGCTTCGAGGGTGAACTACTCTCTCCTCGTCATGGAGACCATCGGGATGATGAAGATGGCCTCCTGTGATGGTTTCCCCCTCCGGCAGGGTGCCGGAACGGGCTCCCGATTGGTTTTTCGTGGCTACAGAGGCTTGCGACGGCGGAACTCCCGATCTAGGTTTCTTTCTGGGGGTTTCAGGATTTATAGGAATTTATGGCGTCGGTCTAGGCTTGTGGACTCCTCTTCTACCTCCTGGCCTGGCTCCAATGCTCCGTGGGTCTCTTTTGGTCCATAAAAAAGCACCGTAAAATTTCAGTTCGTTTGGACTCCGTTTGATATTCTTTTTTCTGTAAAACTCAAAAACAAGGAAGAACATAAACTGCCACTGGGATCTAGGTTAATATGTTAGTCCCAAAAATAATAAAATAGCATATTAATGCATATAAAACATCCAAAATAGATAATATAATAGCATGGAACAATCAAAAATTATAGATACGTTGAAGACGTATCAGTTCCACCTGTCTTTTTCTTTCTTTTGTTTCGTTGGGCTGTTTGTAATAGTTTTCAACCAGTTTTCTTTGTTTTTTCTGTTTTCTTTGTTTCTTTAATCGTTTTATTTATTTTTGTTTCTTCTGTGTTTCTTCATCGGTTCTATTTGTTTTTTTTTGTTTTTGCTTATTCTATTTTTTCTTTATCTTTGTGCATTCTAAGTATACACGAGGGGAAAATTGACGCACATTGAACATTTGCAAATACTAGATGTATAGTTTTTTCATATAAAGGATATTTAAAGTTTTCTAGAATACATGTTAAACTTTTTCAAGTACACATTGAACATTTTTTAAGCACACAAAACAATTTTCAAATCTGCATGAACATTTTTTTTGTGTTGTATATTTTGCCAATTTTGTTTTGAATGGTACAAAATCTTTTTGGTACTATGAAAACATTTTACTAATTTTGAAGAACTCACGTACATGTTGTTGAAACAGGTAATGATATTTTTCTTAATGTCACATACACTCTTTTGATTCGTATGAAACTTTTTTGAACTATGTAAATATTTTTTTTTTACATTGCATAATCTTTTTAAAAATCACATAGATATTTTTCAAACACTTGATTTTTTTAATGTCATATATACTCTTTTGAGGGTTATGATACATTTTTCTGAATTATGCGAACATATGTTTACACTATATAGACATTTTTTGATATTTGCCGAACATTTTTTGTGAAGTATGTGAATATAATTTCGGAAATGCTATCTCCATTTTTTTATGGTTGCACGAACATTTTTATACACTGAATGAACATTTTTTTATTCGAGTGTTTAACATATTTTAAGATAGAAATAAGATATGTTTCCATTTGAGAAATATAAATAAAAGTATTAAACAAACAAAAAACAAGCACTAGGAGCCAGCCCTCCCTCCTGTGATGGGCCGACCAATTTAGGGGCGCCGAAGTCTAGGGGTTATTTCGTGTCACAATAAGCGAGACAAAGCACCTCCCTGGTTAGCTATGCAGCTGATGACTATATAATCTCCCGTGGCTAGCAAATGTAGGTGGTGAATCAGATGTGGCTGAAGCTAACTGTCCATGTATCGCTTCCTTACTTTCTCTGCAAGATGAACTAGACAGAGGGAAACAAGGTCAAAAGAAAACTAGACACAGGAAAACGCTGCCATTCTTGCTGCATTTACCAAGTAATCCAGGCCAACTCATTCGAATTCATGTCTCTAGAACTAGGCCGTTAAACAGTAGTAGCACGGGTTCTTGTGACTTTGGATCGACCGTTGGTCCTAATAACCCATCCGCAAAGATGTCACTAGAACTAGTCCTGAAACTGAGCCCAATCGGGCCGAAAGTTATAAAACTCTCGAGGCCATACTGGATGGTAGGTCGCGAATGCTATATCTCCCCTATCAGACCTCTAATAATATACGGCGCCTTAGGCGCTAGTTGTCCCACTCGCGCTCACATGCTTCGTGAGTTGGTCCAGCCCATTAACACGAACACTCACTTGATCCCCCCGTTGACAAGCAGGTTCGCTCGCTCGCTCGATTCTTCTACAGGTTCAGTTGTTCGCTGAGCAAATGACCCCTGGCCATTGACTTTTTGAGATTTTGAAAAAAGTCAGAAATTTGCAAAAATGTAACTGATTTTAAAAAAGTTCAACAAATTTGAATAAAACGAAAAATCTGAAAACCTTCATCTGTTTTGCAAAAATGCTCATTGAATTTGGAAAAAGGTTTATCAAATTTTCGGAAAAAATCTTAAATTTGGAAAAGGTTCAACAATTATTAAAAAAAGTTAATGAATTTAATCATGGTTATTGAAGAAATTTCATGAACTTATAAAAAGAGAAAAAGAAGAATTAAAGAACGAGAAGAAAAGGAACAAAGAAAAAAGAAAGATAAGAAAATAGAAAATAAGTAGTAAAAATAAAAAAAGGAAAAATTCAAGACAAAGAACAAGAACGTGAAAACCAAAAAAAACCGGTCCAGAAAAAATATTTAAAATGGTTGGCAAACTTCTGGAAGCTTCCAAAACCAAGTGATTGAACTATCCCATGTACCTTTTAAATGGGCCGGCCCATGCAGCATCAATGGAGGTCGAGGTGTTCTCCCGTTGCCGCCGATTCCTTTAACCGCCGCGACGGGCGTCGAACAGGAAATGCCCTCGCCTATAGCGAGCCGGACATTAGCATTGTCGCTCGGTCACTAGTTTAGTCCTTCGCCGGCTTGTTTTTGGGCGCCCCTATATCTCCCATTCAGCAGTCGGAGGGAACAAGTATACCTCGTTAAAGGGTTGTCGCGAGTTGGACCGTCCCAGGTGCGCGGAAAATAACTGCTTGGTTTTCTGTTTTGATTTTATTATGTTTTTCCTTTTTCCTACTTTATTTTTATCTTTGTTTCCAAATATTCAAAATAAATATATTACAAAAATTAACCTACTTAAAAAAATTGATTTTTATAAAAGCAATTGAAAAATATTAAATGTGCATAGAGAAAATGTTTATCACGTATACACAAAATACTTATCAATAGAATTTATCACATATTTCTAATAATAATTTAATCAAGCATTTGAAAAATATATTGAATAAGGGTTTGAAAAAATTTAAGCAAGCATTTGGAAAATGTTAAATGTGTATAGAATAATTATTGACCATGTATTAATAAGATAATTGACCAATTTGATCATGTATATAAAATATTACTCAAGCATTTAAAAATTGACAAGTATTTGATATTTTTTAAATTGTATAGAATAAACTTTTATCATATACTAAAAAATGATAAACTTTTTCGGTCATGTGTATAAAAATATTAATCAAGCATTTCAAAAATACTTGAACAAGTATGTTAAAAATTATTAATCAAGAATATGAAAATGTAAATGTGTTTAGAGTAAATGTTGCTCATGTGTTCAAAGATGTTAATATTGCATTTGAAAAATGTTAATCAATCATTAGAAAAGTAAATGTAAATAGAACCATTCTTGATCATGTATTAGAAAAATGTTAATCTTGTACTTTCTCCAGAAGAAATATAATAGCATTTAGATCACTACTTTAGTTTTCTAAACGCTCTTATATTTGTTTATAGAGGTCAGAGGGAGTACTTGAAAGATATTAATCAAGCAATTGAAAATTTTTAAAGTGTGTATAGAAACAATGTTGACCATGTATTAAAAATATTTTAATATTGTTTTCAAGAATATTAATCAAGCTATTGAAAAATAATTATAGAATAAATGTTCACTATGTAATAAAAATGCTACATCTGTATAGGAAAAATATTAAATATGCATTCGGAAAATTGTTGTTGACATATAAAAAATGTAGAAAGAAAAGAAAAGAAATAAAGAAACTAAAAAACAATTATAAAAAACTAAATAAACCAAAGAAAAAACAAAGAACCATGCAAAAAGAATGAAAAACTGAAGGAGAAAAGGAAAAGAAAGGAAAAAAAATGAAGGAAACCAAACAAAAGAGAGGAAATGGAGAAAGAAAAGACAAAAGCATTGAAAACTAAGAAGGAAATAAAAACCAAAGAAAATATTTATACGAAATGTGTAAAAGGCGTCTCTTTTCATTCTAGTAGACCGCGCCCTATTAATTGTACAGGAACTCGAAGTCAGCGCTAACAGTGTCATGATGGAACAATGTGATCCTAGGATCGATCCCCCGCGCGCTCCTTTTTAAACTTCATTTTCCGAAAAATATACGCTAGCCGCACGGCCAAATACTGTAGCCTCAGTGCGAGAGGTGCTTCGGTCTCGGTTAATGGTCTTGTCCGTTTTTTTCCTCCTTTTTTCTCTTTTTGTTTTCTTTTCCTTTTGCTTTATTTTTTTTCTTCAGTTGTTTACCTTGATTTCTACTGTTTCTTCATTTTCCATCTTATTATTCACAGTTGCCATTTTTCTTTTATCCCTTTTTTCTTTCTTATTAGCTTCACTGGAGTTTTTTATAATCTTTTTTTTGTTTACTTTGTATTTCTTTTTTTGTGTTTCCTTTTTAGATTTTATAGGGTCTCTTTTTACATTTGTTGTATGCACCCTTTTTATATTCTTTCTATAGATGTTTAAAAATTCATACACGATTAACATTTTTTAAATATATTATTATTTCTACATTTTCCGTAAACATTGTACATTTTGTATACATCAGAAACATTTTATATACACATGTTTATCATTTTCCAAGGTCATGATTACAATTTTAAAACCTATTTTTGATTTCTACTTTGTTCGTACATATTTTATTAATCTTTGTATACATCATGACATTTGTATATACACATTTAACATTGTATAATACAAGATTAAAATTTTTGAAAACTTTTACATATTGATGTCTACTTTTATCCTTGCACATTGTACTATTTTTGTATACATTATTCGTATACATTGGAGACATTTTTTCTATACACATTTGACAATTTTTATGCATGATTAACATTTTCCTAAAAATGCAATCCTAGTTTTTTATTTATATTTTCTCCATACGCATTATACAGTTTTTTATATGTCTGATTAACATTTTTCAATTTTTTATATAAAGTGAATTTATAATAGAATACTCGGAATATTTTGAAATATGAGTAATAGTAGAAAAATACAGCAAAAAAATGAATGAAAGAATTAAAGAATAAAGAAAGGAAAAAAATTGGAGTCATGTGTCTGTGCTGGGCTGGGCGAATCCGATGGCTGCCTTCGGCGACATGTCCATGGAAGGTCTGGGCGGCTGGGCCGTTACCGGTCCATCAATCGTGTCATTGGAGCTCGCGAACAATGTAGACCGAGCTAATGACGATGACAGAGCGCGAGCCCCGGCCCTACTCGCTATTGGAGCCACTCCATCCTGCACAGCTGAGAAGTGTCGAGTCTTGTTAGGGCATCTTCAATGCCGACCCTCAAACCACAGGCATCCGTTCGTTGTCCGAATCGCGGAAGCCATCCAACATGGTCCTGTGTCGTTCCACGGCGCGGTTCGGACGCACTTTCTCCCGTAAATTGAAGATAAGGTGGGGAGCTCCGTGGGAATCCAAACATCAGACACGTAGGGCTCTGACACCCCCAGCCCACCCAATTCCCCGTCCCGGTCCTATTTCCTTCCACTCCGCCTATACTTCCCCTTACTTTGCACCCGCACCGTCTACATCCTCCGCCGCTGCAGTATGCCTTCGTCCGCCACTGTAACACCCCGGATCCGATGCGCCAGGTGTCTGCCAGTTATTCGCCGTCGTTGCCATGTCATTTGCTTGCGTGTTGCGCTTTGCCACGTCATCATTTGCATTTTATCATGTCATCATGTGCATCTCATTTTGCATACATGTTCGTCTCATGCATCCGAGCCTTTTCCCGTTGTCGCTTTGCAATCCAAGACTCCTATGTCCTCGGTGTTCCCTTCTTCCCTCTTTTCGTAATGCGGGTATTAAACTTTCTCGGAATGGTTCGAGGTTTGCCAAGCGGCCTTGGTATAACACCGATAGACCGCTTGTCAAGTTTCGTGCCATTTGGAGGTCGTTTATACCCCAACGGTTAACCGGTAACAAGTAAAGCCCTCTTTGTGTGCAGCCCAACACCCTTCCAAAGTGGCCCAAAGCCCACCAACTCCCTCCATGCTCTTGGTCGTTCGATCACGATCGCGTGGCGAAAACCACACCTCATTTGGACTCTCCTAGCTCCCTCTACCTATAAATCGCCTTCCTCCAAATTCGGGACGAAACCCTAGTCTTCTTCATCCTCGCGCCACGGACACGTCCGCGCCATCACGGACATGTGCGCCCGTCGCCGCCGACCAATCCGCCTCGCCACATCGCCTCGGGCGGCCCTCTCTCTCCTTCCTCCGTCGCCACGTGGGCCGCGCCCACGCCTCTGCCGAGGCCGAGGCCGAGCCGCCCGCCGGCCGAACCGGCCCCGATCCGCGCCGAGGCGCCGAGCGGCCCGCTGCTCCCGAGCCCTCCCGCTCGATCCAATCGGGAGCGGAGCGCTCGCCGCCTCCCCAGCTCAGCAAGCCCACGCCGGCCGGGGCGAGGAGAGCCACGGCGAGCACCTCCGTCCTGTGTCGTGCCGCCCCCTGCCTCTTCTCTCTCCTTCCATCCCGTGTTTCTCCCTCTCCCTCACGATCTCTCTCTGTCCCGAGCTTTGTAGGCACCATGGATGGCCGCCTCGATCTACGCGCTCGCGCCGCCCCAAGCCGCCTGTCGCGGGAATGGATCGCCTGAGCCCGATCTACCCATTGAGTGGCCTTCCTGAGCTCGCCGGAGTCCCACGCCTCCCGCCGCCGTTGACTTCCACGGAGTAGTTCAGACGAGGGTAGCAGCCAACCCCGACACTGGGAGTTTTTTTTTTGAGGTGAAAAAACTGCCAAGTCCCAGATTTCGATTATTTTCTTGCATTTTCATATCATCATATCTCCGCATTCGTAGTCTGCGTTTTGCAGTATAATATGTCAAGTTGTTCGCCTCAAGAGTACATCATATCATTCCATTGCATCATTTGCATTTGAGCTCATCTTGATGCCCGAAATGCTGTTGGAAGAGGGCTTCAGATCGTTAGTTCCGAATCTTATCAAGACGAGCTCTTTTGTCATTTTTGCCATGATTTATGTGTGCATCCTATGAGTCTGAGCTCTACATGAATGTTGGACTATGCCATGCCATCTTTCCAGGGGTGTTGACCTTGTATTTTTGTGAGTTGTGTGCTGAGTGCATTGAGCTTGTAAAGTAGGGTAGTTGCTGTTGTTGTTTTCCTGACAGATTCTGTTATATTTTATTGCTATGTTAACATGCTTCCACTAATCATTCTATGCATAATCTGGAGATGCTCTATAAACATGTTTTGATATACATGTCTTGCTCTATCCATTCATGCCCTTGGTTGCAATTATAGCCTGCTGGAACATGTTCATATCTTGCTCTAAAGTTGCTTGAAAATGTTGTTTGTCAGCCGGTTATCATTAGATTCACTTGTTCCCATGTGTTTTCCTAGTGATCCATGCACCCTATGACCTTGCTATTTCCATGCTTAGTTTCACAAACATGCCTTCTTACTGTTGGTTGCCTTGCCATGCCATGTATTGCTCTGTAGTGAGTGGTTCGAGCTCACGAACATGCCTACTTATTGTTGTTCTTGACATGTATGAATCTGTAATATAACTTGCCATGTTTACATGGGTGCCATCATATTTTCCGTGCCTTTTTGGCTCATGGTCAGTAAGGGTCTTTTGATATATGCTTTTAGTAGAATCATGCCATGCCTTTGTTTGCCATGATAAGTTCCTGTAACATGTTGTTTGATAGCTCTAAACATTGCAACCTGATGTTATTTCCTGATAAGTCTGAAACTGTTATTACTTGCAATATCTCCATGTCATTTTGAGCATGTTCTAGTTGTTTCTGGAGATAGCTCAGTGTTCATGTTTTGTTATGCTTTACGTGTACTTCATGCCCATGCCTTTTGTTTTCATGTTGGGGTGCTGTAGCATATTGTTTTGATGCTTGTAAGATGCCTAGTTGCTGTTATGGACAGATTGTTGCTATGACTTGTATAGTGTGCATGTGTTGCCCGCTGTTCGCTTTTGAGTGTGCTCTATATGAAACTTGCTTGTTTTTGCATGTAGCTTCATATTACCATGTTGCATCCTTGTTTTGGTGTGTTTGCTTGATGTTTGGGTGCATTTTGCATCAATGCCATGTTTAACTTGTTTTGCTCATATCTTCTAGCCCGTAGCTCCGAATCTAATGAACTTTATATGTAACTTGACTAGAATTTCGTGTAGATCATCTTGGTGATCTTTAACTTGCTGTTTAACAACTTCAACATAAGGTTTATTCAGTTCTGGACCAATTTTGAAATATGCATACGAGGACTTACCGGAATTGTTATATGTTGTTCCCGGCCTCATTTAAACTTGCCTTGATGTGTTGTTCCTGTTTGCATCATCTTTTGCCATGAGTAGCTTCATGTAGCTTGGTCATGCATCATGCTTGTTGTGCATCATGCCTTGTTCATGTGTGGTGTGTTTACCTATGTTGTGTTCTTCTTCTTGTTAGTTCTGTTTCGTCATGATCGTGAGGATTCGCTTAAATCTGCGTGTGGTTCGTCTTCGTGGTTTCATCTTCTTCATGGACTCGTTCTTCTTCCTTGCGGGATTTCAGGCAAGATGACCGCTACCCTGGATCTCACTACTATCATTGCTATGCTAGTTGCCTCGTTTTTTTCGCTATGCTGCGCTACCTATTACCTGTTTGTCCAGCCACCCCATATTGCCATGAACCCCTAACCTTTGACACCTTTCCTATGCAAACCGTTGTTTGGCTATGTTACCGCTTTTGCTCAGCCCCTCTTATAGCATTGCTAGTTGCAGGTGAAGTTGAAGATTTCTCCATGGCGGACAGGATTTTGGTTGGGATATCACAATATCTCTTATATTATTAATGCATCTATATACTTGGTAAAGGGTGGAAGGCTCGGCCTTATGCCTGGTGTTTTGTTCCACTCTTGCCGCCCTAGTTTCCGTCATACCGGTGTTATGTTCCCGGATTTTGCGTCCCTTACGCGGTCGGGTGATTTATGGGACCCCCGACGGTTCGCTTTGAATAAAACTTGTCCAAAGAAGGCCCAACATTGACTTTTACCATTTGCCTCACCACCACCTACTTTTCCCTTGGGAGTCGCTCTCTCGAGGGTCATCTTTATTTCAGCCCCCGGGCGGTGCTTGTCTAAGTGCTGGTTCGAACCGAGTAGATGCGGGGCCCCTCGGGAAACTTCGAGGTCTGGTTTTACTCGTAGGATGTCTCATTCGGTGTTGCCCTGAGAACGAGATATGTGCAGCTCCTATCGGGATTGTCGGCGCATCGGGCAGCTTTGCTGGTCTTGTTTTACCATTGTCGAAATGTCTTGATGTACCGGGATTCCGAGACTGATCGGGTCTTCTTGGGTGAAGGTCTATTCCTTCGATGATCGCGAGAGCTTGTCATGGGCTTGTTGGGACACCCTGCAGGTATAAACTTTCGAGAGCCGTGCCGCATGTTATGTGGTAGATGGGAATTTGTTAATGTCCGGTTGTAGACAACTTGACACTTGATCCGAATTAAAACGCATCAACCGCGTGTGTAGCCGTGATGGTCTCTTCTCGCGGAGTCCGGAAGTGAACACGGTTTCGGGTTATGTCGGCGTAAGTAGGTGTTCGGATCACCTCTTGATCATTGCTAGCTTCACGACCGTTCCGCTTGTTCTCTTCTCGCTCTTATTTGCGTTGGTTAGCCACCATATTATGCTTAGCCGCTGCTGCAACCTCACCACTTTACCCCTTCCTTTCCCATTAAGCTTTGCTAGTCTTGATACCCATGGTAATGGGATTCTTTGAGTCCTCGTGGCTCACCGGATACTTCAAAACCAGGTTGCGGTGCCTATGTTACCGAAAGCGGTGACGCAACCAAGCTCAAGGAGGAGCTCGTTGAAGATCTTGCCCTTTGTGTTGTTTCGTTCTAGTTGATCAAGAGTGGAGCCCGGTTGGGGTCGATCGGGGACCTTTCGCATTTGGGGTTCTTCTTTTATTTTGGTTCCGTAGTCGGACCTTGTTTGTATCTGGATGATGTAATGCTTTATTCATGTATTTGTGTGAAGTGGCGATTGTAAGCCAACTATGTATCTCTTTCCCTTATGTATTACTTGGGTTGTGTGAAGATTACCTCACTTGCGACATTGCTTTCAATGCGGTTATGCCTCTAAGTCGTGCTTCGACACGTGGGAGATATAGCCGCATCGAGGGCGTTACAAGTTGGTAATCAGAGCCTTCCTCGACCTTAGGAGCCCCACTGCTTGATCGTTTTTAGCGGCCGAGTTGTGTCTAAAAAATGTTTTGAGTCATTTAGGATTATATATATCGGAGAGTTTAGGAATTCTTTTACTCCCGGTCCTTCGACCTTCCGGTAAGGCATCCCGACGAGAGTTTTGACTCTTCTCTTCTCATATTTCACTAATTTTTTTTAGGATCACGCGGGTATCTTAGAATCGTTCGATGGTTTTATGATGACAACATTGTCTTGGTGCCTCGACATTTAGGGGTTGTGGCGTGTCCCGGGAGTTGAGCTCCGAGGTGTTGTCGTCATAATTTTATCGTTGCAGATTCGGAATACCGAGTTTAGTACGCCGACATCGAAAATCTCTTTTATGCGGTTGTTGGTGAGATAACCCCGCTAACCCAAGATCGAGGTGAGTACGGAGTATTGCCATGACTCGTATAACGGATGCTTTTCAAGGTTGAGGTAGACGATTTCGAAGGTTTCTTGGTTATGTGTTGACGGATGGATACAACTGGATGTAGGGATTGTTAGTTTGGGTGAGATATATTGCTCCCTGTATCCCCAACACCAGATTGCATAACCTGAAAATTTCGGGAGTTTCATAGGTGGGAATTCAAGTAGCTCTTAGGATATCTTTCCGACGGATGTATGATATGAAATTGGGGTTCGACGTCTAGTGGTCCGCCTATTCACGGTTGGTTTTACAGTGGTCTCGTTGTGTCTTAAAGAGTCCTTGGCTATGCCGACTCGGGGACACTTCGTATGTCATGTGTACTGCCTTGTACATGATGGTGTTGTACGATCGAGCCCGTGTAGGCCCCACCACGAAAACTTCGGACGAAATCTCTATCATATGTTTGTTCCGGCTTATTCTGCAAGCCAATCCTTTGTTTTGTTTTATTGTGGTATTCGAGTTGCTTCGTTGTCAAATGTTGAATCCATACCTTTCCTAAATGGTGTTCTCATACTCCGATGTGAATATCAATCCTTTTGATCATTGAGGTTGTCATGTTAATTCTTTTTCCAACCGGTGTGCTTCTCTTCAAGTGGATCCCATCATTCTCCCCATCCGCAAGATAAATTCTAAGTTTTCTCAACGGTGTTTGTTTCGTTCATCCCAAGTTGTCTTTGTTTTTCCCCACCCTCCCACCCTTTTTCTTCAAGGACTCAGATTTCTTAATCATGTATCCTTTTATTTGTGGGAAGTCTTTTCATTCTTTTCTTTCGATGTTCTTATCCGGTGATTTCCCATGAAGATGCTCAACAGTTTCAAGTTCATCATCCTTCATTGTTGTTTCTTCTCCGGTGGATCCTATTCAAGCTTTTGATATTCACCATATCCCTTTCCTCGTTTCAAATGCTTTTTAATACCGGTGCACCTCATTATCATTCTACTTCTCGCTATTTGTTATTCCGGAGTGCTCAAGATATCTCGAAGATTCGTGTTTCAATTCTGCATTCGTTCAAGCTCTTTCGAGATTGGTATCTCATTCAAGTCATTTAATTCAACCGGTGCAACATCTCTTTTAAATCATTTCCAACGGTGTTTTCTTTAGTGGGCCCTAACCCACGTGTCTTTTCGAGTGATCTTACGACTCTTCTATTTTCCCAGAGCTATCCTAAATTCTTCTCCAAGTTTGACGTAAGAATGAGTTATCATCAGTCAAATGTTTTTCTCCAAGATCTTCCAAATTTTTTTCATAGTTGGCTCAACCTCTTCGCTTTTGATTCTTTCGGTGTGCCTCAATAATTCTTGGTGATGCTTCTCGTTGTCATTCTCATCATTTGAAGACCGAAGAAGGAATTCTCTTAAATCTTGCTCCATTCTCTTCAAGATTCATGGTTCTAGCTGATGCCATCCTCTCATAATTGTTTTCGATTGTGAGAATTCTTTTCTTAGCATCCGGAGCATTTCTTGAGTTGTTTCCATTTCTTTCCTCCGAAGGCCATCATGTCATAATTCTTCATTCTCAGCGTGTAGCTATCATTCTCCAAATCTTACCGGTGCATCGTTCAAGTTTCCTCTAATTAGTCCATGATCTCTTTGTTCTCATGCATCTAAATCTCTTCAAATATCTTCATTCGTTTTCCAATTCTTCCCGGTGAATTGTGCCTTCGCTACATTCTATTTCAATTCTTACGGTGGTTCATTCAAGATTTTCACTTCCTTCGTTACCATATCAAATATTCATTTGTTGTTCCAATCCCACCGGTGGTTCCATCAATACCTTCTCAAGTTTTGATATATCTCTTTTAATCCTTTCTACGAGAATAAGTAGTATGCCAAATCCATTGTGGGTCATCAATTTAATTGATGAGGGATAAGCATAATTTAATTCTTATTCTGGTTTCATCCAAGTGATTAATTCCTTCTTTCGGAGTATGTTCATGATGAATAAATTCTTGTTTACAAGGGATTCATCTTTCTTTTCCGGAGTTCCAAGTTTTTCCGCATTATCGTCGCGAAGCTCCATCTAAATCATCGCAAGGCTTCACCTTGTGTTTTCAACTTCTCTTTCTTTTCATCATCCTTTTATTACCGGAGTTCTTCATGGAGGCTCTACATGGTGGTTCGTCAAGGATTCTTTTCATTCTTCAATTGTTCTTCAAGATTTCTCTCGAAGTATGACCCGCCAAGCTATACTCATAATTAAACAGGGTGTCCAACACTTGTTTTGTTTTGAGGAGCTCAAGTATTCTTCATCTTGCATTCTGAAGTGCGATTCTTTCTACCTTATCTTTTGAGGTGGTGTTATATCATTCTTGACAATTTTCATTCATGTTTCGTGATTCACATGTTGTCAAGAATGAGGTATTTTAAATCCATCAATCTCTTCATTGGAGTTATCTTGGGTTATATTTCACCTAAAGCCTTCCATTGGGAATGTTGCTATTTGTGGTGCTTATCATTGATCCAAGCTTTCTCCATATCCTTCTCGGTGAAAGAGGTTTTTCATCTCTTCGTTGATCTCAAACAAGCAATTGTTTCCGTTAGTGGCCGTTTGTCACCTCATAATTTTGAGATGTTTCAATAAGCCCACTACAAGCTTATTCTTTTCGTTTCGTTGTTGGTTTTCCAACAACTCCGTTCAATCCTTCCTTTTAAGGAGGCTCTTCCAAATTCAATTGTGGTAGAAGTTGTCATTTTCTTCTCCGTCCCTTTATCTCAACGGTCTAACTTCTATTCTTTCGTTACAGAGGCATTGTGATGTTGTGCTCTTCACCCATCACCTCGTTTTGTGAGGATCATGTTCTTTTCTTGCTTATCCATTTACTTAGGAGTGTTGTGTCATCTCTTCAAGTGCTTTTCATCTTATCAAGTTTTCTTCTCGTTTCTACCGGAGTGCTGTCCAAATTCTGCCATTCTTGTTCCTTGGCTATCTCATTATATCGAGGTGGTCATATTCTTTTCGTTCGTGAAACTCTTGATTCATGTCTTTGCAACATTCAAATTCTCGTAATACTCCTTGTTCCTCTTTTCTAACGGATTGTTTGCAATCTCGTTCATCTCTATTGTACTCTTTCTTTTATATTGCTCAATCTCTCAAGGTTCATGGTTTCACTCGTTCGTCAAAGAAGCAACTTAGTTTTACCTCTTATCTTCCTCTTCCTTTTCCCTCCGGTGCCATCCTAGATCTCGGGACGAGATCCTCTCGTAGTGGTGGAGTGTTGTAACACCCCGGATCCGATGCGCCAGGTGTCTGCCAGTTATTCGCCGTCGTTGCCATGTCATTTGCTTGCGTGTTGCGCTTTGCCACGTCATCATTTGCATTTTATCATGTCATCATGTGCATCTCATTTTGCATACATGTTCGTCTCATGCATCCGAGCCTTTTCCCCGTTGTCCGTTTTGCAATCCGGTACTCCTATGTCCTCCGGTGTTCCCTTCTTCCCTCTTTTCGTGTGCGGGTATTAAACTTTCTCGGAATGGCCCGAGGTTTGCCAAGTGGCCTTGGTATAACACCGTAGACCGCTTGTCAAGTTTCGTGCCATTTGGAGGTCGTTTGGTACCCCAACGGTTAACCGGGTAACCGTAAAGCCCTCTTTTGTGTGCAGCCCAACACCCCTTTCAAAGTGGCCCAAAGCCCACCAACTCCCCTCCATGCTCTTGGTCGTTCGATCACGATCGTGTGGCCGAAAACCACACCTCATTTGGACTCTCCTAGCTCCCTCTACCTATAAATATGCCTTCCCCTCCGAAATTCGCGGACGAAACCCTAGTCTTCTTCATCCCCGCGCCGCCGGACACGTCCACGCCACCGCCGGACATGTCCGCCCGTCGCCCCCGACCAATCTGGCCTCGCCACGCCGCTTCTGGCGGCCCTCTCTCTCCTTCCTCCGTCGCCACGTGGCTCAAGGCCATTCCGCGCCGAGGCCAGCCAGCCCGCCCGGCCGAACTGGCCCCGATCGCGCCAGAGGCGCCCGAGCGGCCCGCTGCTCCCGAGCCCTCCCGCTCGATCCAATCGGAGCGGAGTGCTCGCGCGCCCCCGGCCATAAGCCCGTCGTCGGCCATCGGAGCAGCAGGCCGGTGAAGCGCCTCCGCCCTGTGTCGTGCCGCCGCGCCTCTTCTCTCTCCTTCCATACCGTGTTTCTCCCTCTCCTCACGATCTCTCTCTGTCCCGAGCTTTGTAGGCACCATGGATGGCCGCCTCGATCGCTGGCGCTCGCTCTAAGCCGCCTCTGTCATGGGAATGGATTCGCCTGAGCCCGATCTACCCATTCGGGGCCTTCCGAGCTCGCGGAGTCCCACGCCTCCCGCCGCCGTTGACTTCCGCCGTAGTAGTTTAGACGAGGGTAGCAGCCAACCCCGACACAGGAGTTTTTTTTGCGAGGTGAAAAAAACTGCTAAGTTCCAGATTTCAGTTATTTTCTTGCATTTTCATAGCATCACATCTCTGCATCTGTAGCTCCGTTTTGCGTGTATAATATGTCAAATTGTTTGCCTCGAAGAGTACATCATTTCATTCCATTGCATCATTTGCATTTGAGCAAATCTTGATGCCCGAAATGCTGTTGGAAGAGGGCTTCAGATCGTTAGTTCCAGAATCTTATCAGCACGAGCTCTTTTGTCATTTTTGCCATGATTTATGTGTGCATCCTATGAGTACGAGCTCTACATGAATGTTGGACTATGCCATGCCATCTTTCCAGGGGTGTTGACCTTGTATTTTTGTGAGTTGTGTGCTGAGTGCATTGAGCTTGTAAAGTAGGGTAGTTGCTGTTGTTGTTTTCCTGACAGATTCTGTTATATTTTATTGCTATGTTAACATGCTTCCACTAATCATTATATGCATAATCTAGAGATGCTCTATAAACATGTTTTGATATACATGTCTTGCTCTATCTACTCATGCCCTTGGTTGCAATTATAGCCTGCTGGAACATGTTCATATCTTGCTCTAAAGTTGCTTGAAAATGTTGTTTGTCAGCCGGTTATCATTAGATTCACTTGTTCCCATGTGTTTTCCTAGTGATCCATGCACCCTATGACCTTGCTATTTCCATGCTTAGCTTCAAAAACATGCCTTCTTACTGTTGGTTGCCTTGCCATGCCATGTATTTCTCTGTAGTGAGTGGTTCGAGCTCACGAACATGCCTACTTATTGTTGTTCTTGACATGTATGAATCTGTAATATAACTTGCCATGTTTACATGGGTGCCATCATATTTTCCGTGCCTTTTTGGCTCATGGTCAGTAAGGGTCTTTTGATATATGCTTTTAGTAGAATCATGCCATGCCTTTGTTTGCCATGATAAGTTCCTGTAACATGTTGTTTGATAGCTCTAAACATTGCAACCTGATGTTATTTCCGATAAGTCTAAAGCTGTTATTACTTGCAATATCTCCATGTCATTTTGAGCATGTTCTAGTTGTTTCTGGAGATAGCTCAGTGTTCATGTTTTGTTATGCTTTACGTGTACTTCATGCCCATGCCTTTTGTTTTCATGTTGGGGTGCTGTAGCATATTGTTTTGATGCTTGTAAGATGCCTAGTTGCTGTTATGGACAGATTGTTGCTATGACTTGTATAGTGTGCATGTGTTGCCCCGTTGCTCCGTTTTGAGTGTGCTCTATATGAAACTTGCTTGTTTTTGCGTGTAGCTTCATATTACCATGTTGCATCCTTGTTTTGGTGTGTTTGCTTGATGTTTGGGTGCATTTTGCATCAATGCCATGTTTAACTTGTTTTGCTCATATCTTCTAGCCCGTAGCTCCGAATCTAATGAACTTTATATGTAACTTGACTAGAAGTTCGTGTAGATCATCTTGGTGATCTTTAACTTGCTGTTTAACAACTTCAACATAAGGTTTATTCAGTTCTGGACCAATTTCGAAATATGCATATGAGGACTTACCGGAATTGTTATATGTTGTTCCCGGCCTCATTTAAACTTGCCTTGATGTGTTGTTCTTGTTTGCATCATCTTTTGCCATGAGTAGCTTCATGTAGCTTGGTCGTGCATCATGCTTGTTGTGCATCATGCCTTGTTCATGTGTGGTGTGTTTACCTATGTTGTGTGCTTCTTCTTGTTAGTTCCTATTTCGTTGCGATCGTGAGGATTCGTTCGTCTGCGTGTGGTTCGTCTTCGTGGTTTCATCTTCTTCATGGACTCGTTCTTCTTCCTTGCGGGATTTCAGGCAAGATGACCGCTACCCTGGATCTCACTACTATCATTGCTATGCTAGTTGCCTCGTTTTTTTCGCTATGTCGCTACCTATTACTGTTTGTCCACCACCCCATATTGCCATGAACCCCTAACCTTTGACACCTTTCCTATGCAAACCGTTGTTTGGCTATGTTACCGCTTTTGCTCAGCCCTCTTATAGCATTGCTAGTTGCGGTGAAGTTGAAGATTTCTCCATGGCGGACAGGATTTTGGTTGGGATATCACAATATCTCTTATATTATTAATGCATCTATATACTTGGTAAAGGGTGGAAGGCTCGGCCTTATGCCCAGTGTTTTGTTCCACTCTTGCCGCCCTAGTTTCCGTCATACCGGTGTTATGTTCCCGGATTTTGCGCCCTTACGCGGTCGGGTGATTTATGGGACCCCCGACAGTTCGCTTTGAATAAAACTTGTCCAAAGAAGGCCCAACATTGACTTTTACCATTTGCCTCACCACCACCTACTTTTTCCCTTGGGAGTCGCTCTCTCGAGGGTCATCTTTATTTCAGCCCCCCGGGCGGTGCTTGTCTAAGTCTGGTTCGAACCGAGTAGATCAGGGCCCCTCGGGAAACTCGAGGTCTGGTTTTACTCGAGGATGTCTCATCCGGTGTTGCCTCGAGAACGAGATATGTGCAGCTCCTATCGGGATTGTCGGCGATCGGCGGCTTTGCTGGTCTTGTTTTACCATTGTCGAAATGTCTTGATGTACCGGATTCCGAGACTGATCGGGTCTTCTTGGGTGAAGGTCTATTCCTTCGATGATCGCGAGAGCTTGTCATGGGCTAAGTTGGGACACCCCTGCAGGGTATAAACTTTCGAGAGCCGTGCCCGCGGTTATGTGGTAGATGGGAATTTGTTAATGTCCGGTTGTAGACAACTTGACACTTGATCCGAATTAAAACGCATCAACCGCGTGTGTAGCCGTGATGGTCTCTTCTCGGCGGAGTCCGGGAAGTGAACACGGTTTCTGGGTTATGTCTGACGTAAGTAGGTGTTCAGGATCACCTCTTGATCATTGCTAGCTTCACGGCCGTTCCGCTTGTTCTCTTCTCGCTCTTATTTGCGTTGGTTAGCCACCATATTATGCTTAGCCGCTGCTGCAACCTCACCACTTTACCCCTTCCTTTCCCATTAAGCTTTGCTAGTCTTGATACCCATGGTAATGGGATTCTTTGAGTCCTCGTGGCTCACCGGATACTTCAAAACCAGGTTGCGGTGCCTATGTTACGAAAGCGGTGACGCAACCAAGCTCAAGGAGGAGCTCGTTGAAGATCTTGCCCTTTGTGTTGTTTCGTTCTAGTTGATCAGTAGTGGAGCCCAGTTGGGGTCGATCGGGGACCTTTGTCGCATTTGGGGTTCTTCTTTTATTTTGGTTCCGTAGTCGGACCTTGTTTGTATCTGGATGATGTAATGCTTTATTCATGTATTTGTGTGAAGTGGCGATTGTAAGCCAACTATGTATCTCTTTCCCTTATGTATTACTTGGGTTGTGTGAAGATTACCTCACTTGCGACATTGCTTTCAATGCGGTTATGCCTCTAAGTCGTGCTTCGACACGTGGGAGATATAGCCGCATCGAGGGCGTTACAGCCACAGAGGCATTGTTCGATGTGTGCAACCACTACCGACACGGTCGCTCGCCTCTACCACGGCGTTGTCCACCCTAGTGTCGTTTGCACCTAGGTACACAACGCTCCACCTGTCGACGACCTCCATGGCGTACACCTCTTTCGGCAGGTGTTCGGTCAAATATCATTGAGCTTATTTTCGAGCGCTATGTCATTCTCCAGAGTACGAAGGATGGCAAGCTACTCGATTATGGAGGATGAGTTGTTGTGCGATGCATGCTTGGTTGTATGTGCGGATGACGTAGGCAGGAGCAAGGGGAGGGGGGAGGGCTTCTGTCAGCAAGCGCATGAAACGTTTCACGCACGACATCACATTTGCGGCCTATCATATGTACATCATTCAACAACGCAACGTGAGGACGTTGTTGTATCGTTGGTACGCAATCCAAACCAGCATCACCAAGTTGTGTGACGTGGTTCGTCAGCTAAAGGAAAAGCGGCCATTGCACACGGCAGAGGACAAGATCGTAAGTTTTGATCCCTCTTGCTCAACTTGTCTATTGATCCATTCAATTAATGTTGGTCTACGAATTATGTACCCTGCACACGCTGCCGCGGCGTACCATGGGACAAAGGGACAACCATTTACGTACACACATTGTCTGATGAACCTGAATGGGAGTATGTGTGGGCATGATCCGTTAATGAAAAACGTGTTGAACATCCGGTTAATCTAGTCGAATTTAAGACATTATTGTATTAGACTTAATTCGCATGCTATGTATGGATGATTTATGCTCTCGATCCAAACTTTGATAAATATCGGTCGGTTTATATAAATTTTGTCAGGTTAGTTTAAATGCGGTCAAAATATATACGTGCAGCGTTGGACGGCGGTCTCCCGCGTCCGTCTACACGGACGGGTCTCCTTCTGTCCGTGGACGAATACGTGAGGAAATTTATGAGTCGCCGTTAGAGATGCCCATTCTAGACCTTTGTCGATTCGGAGGTGCCACGTTATTACGCGAAAAAAATAGAGAGGAGAAAAGACATGCTCGCGTGATCGGTCATTCGCATAGTCGCCATCGAAATCGGAATGGCCGCAAAGTGCCCGCGGACGGATACGCGCCACGAACACGACATCTTTATCCGCTTGGCACGAGCGGTTCGCTATCTCGAAAAGAAGACGATATCTTTATCTTCAACGGCATCCAGATCCAGGCATGCAGGCACCACGAGCGGTGCCGGCCGGCCGGCCGGCCTTTGCTACGTTGGGACCGGATGGACAACGAGCGGTCCGAGACTTTTGATTTTGAAAACGTACGTGCTTTGCATGGTGGCGGCGTGCAGGGCCGAGCAGAAAGACACTGGTGGCGGTGCGAGCCAGCGAGGGGCGCACACGGCCGGCCTCGCCGCTGGCCCTCGCCATCATTGCTTCTTCTCCGTGAATCCTTTGCGGCCGTCCATACGCGACGACATGTCAGGAGTCATGACCGATGATACACCCCGTACGTACGTCCACCGCTCCATCCGGTTCAAGTTGGCAACGTGCGAGATAAGTTCTACTGCTACTTGTACCAGCAGGTCGCCGTCGTCGGTCGTCGGGCATCTGCACATGCCGGATCGCCACTTCGACAGAGACAACCACCACGAGGTCCAGACGGACGGCCGATCATCGGGCGGGCGTCCCGTCCCCGTCACCCCCCAACACTCCAACAGCGCTGCCTGTTGCCCGCCGTGCATGCATGCCCGCGTGCCCTCGTGTGAACCTCACGACCGGCCGATCAATGCAACTTGGAGCTGAGTGCAAAACTAGTGCAACAGTCCCTAGCACCTCCGACATGGTCACCACACGGCCATTATTCACCGGCGGGTTACGTTGGCATACTCGGAGAAAGCCTCTTTTTCAGGATCTGGCTAGCCCGAGTGCGTGCTCTGCTTCCACAGTCGCGTGTCATGTGGATGGTCCTGTCGATCTGAGCCATGTGTTTGTGGGCGCAGCAGCCGCACTGCTTATTAGCTGGGGCGCGCGCTCCTGTGCGCGCGGTGCGTGCATCCATCCGTTCATCCGAGCGCGCGTGCCGCACAGCTGCTGGCCCGCTTGATTTTCAACGGCAGTGGTACGTACGCCATGCGTACTTCCGTTCCGTGGCCAGGCACGTGCTTCCTCCGAAGAAATGCTCGTCAGTGAAACTTCACGCATGGTTGGTATAGGACGTACGGCTGAAGATTGACGCTTCGGCGTGGCAGTGCTAATCAAACCTATATTTCCATGCACATGCATGCCCCGATCTACTTATGTGAACCACCCAACCTCGGCTCCTCTCTTATGAAAAAACTCACGCACGTAGATTGTGATATATGATCTGTATTTGTAGCTCTACCATTTTAATCATGCATCTATGAAATAAACAAAGAGACGACTAAAAATATTGACAACAATAAACCAAAATCCGCAAGTCCACATTATAAAATGCATTGCATGCCTACCGACAAGAGGTTCATGTAACATGGTTGCGATTTTTTTGAATTAACCCACGTTTCTAGCCGCTCACTTCAGAGGTGCAGCAGATCACCCGGCCCCACCTGTCAGCTATACCCATACCAGTTGACAGGTGGGCCTCAACGCAAGCTATAGAATGGTCCTCGTGTCAGTTATACCAATTCCTCACAAGTTGCATCCGCTTGCCATCTGCAGAGTGGTAATAAACCGGCATTGAATCCGTGCGCCAAACGTCTGCCAATTTGTTCATACGGCCGTAGGAGCAGCGCAGCTCCCACCCCGCGCCACCCGAAATGGAACCGCCATTACTGCTCCCTCGGCATCCCCAACCGGAAAGCCTACGTACCACAAAAGGTCTCAGCTAATCGGAAAAGTTTCAGCGCGATATCTGTTCTGTGTACCGCAGGGTCCTATCCTATCCTATCTTCCTAGCTAGCTAGGCCAAAGCTAGCAGCGGCTGCTCGGTCCTTCTCCTTGACAGGTCGGGATCACACAAACCATCAATTCCCATTGCCATGCAACGACTTCAATTCCGCCGGGCGGCTACGTGCTACGAGTAAGTATCACTCTAGCTATCACAGTAGCTCACGGCTGATAAACTATTACTACGGCCTTCCTACAGCGATCCGTCTTATCAGCCTGACACCATTGCCGGCCCTGTTGTGCTAATTTGTCGCACCCACAAGACCACATCTGATTAGTACTCCCTAGCTTGCTATACTAACTCGGGATTGCTAGTTTTGGCTCCAGGCTGTTATAGAAACAATGCGCCATACCCTGTGGCCGGTGCAGCCGCGCGCAGGGGTATCTTCTGTTTCTGTGGATCATGGAAATGGCAGGGACAGAATTTCCAAGTGCGGCGAGTGAGGCCAGGCGTGTATATCAAGGAAGGGAGGAAGGTGACAACGACACTGCTGGCTATAACTATATGCTTTCCCGATCTCTGTTGCTTGCGAGTGCAGACACGCCGTGTATAGATAGCACTGTTTACAGAGAGCAACGCAACACAAACATGGCAACGGGGCCAGGGACAGAGGCTTCTTGGAGCCGTGCGGCAGTGAGAGAGAGGCCCGGATCTGCATGCATAGAGGGGAGTACGTACAGTTACGGAAATGCGTGATGCTTGCTTGCTTGCTTCAAGGAAAAGGTGTGATCAATGCGGAGAGAGTAATCCTCTACCCTAGCGAGGAGCGAGGAGATATACTAGGTGCAATAAAAGTGTAGCGGGGTCATATTGGGGCGGGCACTGCCCTGTTTGTAGCCGGGCAGGCGCGGTTAATCAAGCATGCATGCATGCGTAAAGTAGCCGGCCATGCATCCCGACAAGACTCCGCAACAGAACAGAGATGCCGCGCGCCTACTACTAGGTGCGTACTTCCACGCAACGGACCGTGTAAGTTTAGCAATGGTAGCATCCGTGGAAAAACACCGTTATAAAAATAAAAAATATTCAAATTTATTGGAGGTGCCAAAGTATTCTTCCTCTTACATCCACCAGCGATGTGTCGTGAGTAAAGTCCATTGTCTTCCTTTTGGTTTTCGGTCTCAGCGAACAAAATAACCCATGAGCTTGTAAAAGGAATGCCGGGAAAGTAACGATGGACCGAAGGAGAGGGAGCCCGTGAAAGCGCTTCGAAGAGAAGATAGATCGGCCACCGTCACCCAGACTCTACTCCCTCCGTTTTTTGAAAGAGTGTACTTTCAATTTTATTGGAAAGTTAATTTTTTTTGTGTTTGATCGCATTTATATAATAATATACCAACATCTATGCAACCAAATTAGTAGCACTAGATTCATGGTAAAAAAAAAAATCGTTATATACCTATTTGGTTTCATAAGCATTGACATATTTCTGCATAAACTCGGTCAAACTTTGAGATAGATTGGCCCTCCAACAAAGTTGAAAGTACACTCTTTCAAGAACATAGGGAGTATGTTTCAGGGGTTTCACGGGGGAGTGTCGGAATGAAAATGCCTCGTCAATAGGAGATGCATGTGACCTGCTGAATCCCTAGACTTAGAAGAGTCCATCATCTTTCTATTCCTTTCGAATCACTAGCAAGATGCCCGTGTGTTGTACGAAACATGAAGATGCATTTGTATGAGCAGTTTATTTTGTGACAGAAAATGATGAACGAGGAAAGACCTTATTTGTAAATATGGATAGGGGTGTGGGTATCTTTTTGCAAAATTACCATAGTTTCATTCCTATCCGTCAAATATAAATCGGATGACCTATATTCCAGGATGGCAGGCACATTATCATCACCAACTCTATTTTTTTTATAAGAGTAGAGATAATATAAGACTTTTTTCAAGCCAACATAGCTTGTAAAAACGTCTTACATTATGAAACGGAGGAAGCACATTGAACAAGATAGCGTGGTTCATCTGCTGGGTGCGCGGTTTGATCCGTTATCAACCCCAATAATTGTGCTCTCTTTTCAGGATGAATCATGGCGCGGGACAACGGTAAAACTCAATAATTGTACGAGCACACCACGGGAGCTTTCTTCTTGCTATTTATGGGTTAGTACACCATGAGAGCTTAGCAAATGATACTGCATGTTTACGGAGAGCAAGACGTGACGGGCATCATTCTCGCCTGCCTCTCGCGAGGGGACAGGCGAAATGATCCGGCCAGACGAAATTATTGGGCCCTCATGGCCGCGGTACGCACACATAAAATTGCTTTGTTTAATCGATCCGGTGGTCAAAATTGTCAAAACGTCAGATCATGGCTAGCTAGCCGCTGCCTCTGATTCCCCTGAGCTGTACGTAGGTGACGCGAAATTAAATATTTCCCGCGCGCAGGCATGCAGCGCGCCGTGTCAAACCTCCTCCCGATCGTCCTTTGCGCGCTCCGGCCGCTACGTTACCTGTAAAGCGCCATTGACGAAGGAATTTGACGGGTTGTGATTGAATAATAAGCAGGGCCGAAGTTAGAGTCGTAGCGTTTGTCTAGCTACGGTCGAGCAATGTGGACAAATCAGTGGTTGGAGGAGTCACAGGAATGGGAAGATTCGAGCTCGGAGCTGGATCGTGTCCGTGCGTCGTCGTCACTGCAAATCCGGCCACGCACGCCATCGCCATCGCCATCACCAGCGTGCATGTGAGCCGCTCGATATCTTGCAGCGGACCAGTTTACATGCATGCATGCATGTGAGCGCGACGACGGGGAGTACGGGGCGTGGTATGGGCTCGTCGGTTCCGTCCAACACGTACAGCATTTCCGTCGGATCGATCGGTCCGTCCGTCTCCGTCCGTGTCAGCACAATGCACGGCGGAAGCAACGATCGGCTGGTTTGCAGGTGCAATAATGCACAGTATACGGTCGAGCAGGGCGAGACCCAACCCAGTCGGAACCTCGACGACCCTATCGCTGGCATGATCTTTACCAAGGCGATCGATCGAATCGAACCCATCTGGTACACGCTTCCCTGCTGTCCTCGTGCTGTCAATGTTCGCATGTTGCTTGCCACGTACGATCCGCTGCTGTCTTCATTTGGCCTGCGTACGTATGTACCGGCCACCCGGCCAACCACCAAACGCCACGTACCCACCACTCATCAAGGGAACCCATAATTCTATGTACTCGTCCTACTAGTAAGACAAGGGTTAGTGTGTTACTGTAGTAGAGCATAGACACGGTGACTTTTATCTCGCTTGTCCCACGCAGAAAGCTCGTAAATACTTTCCACTGGTAAATCCCATCTGCAGCCGGGCCGCTTTTGCCCTGTTTCATAGCGCATGGAGCATGCAAGAAGCACTCATCAACAGTGAGGAATCGCCCGGCGCCGTAGAAAGCGACCGAGAGCCCGCAGTGCGCAGTGGTAGCTGGAGTGTGCAAGCCACCGCATTAATGCCCTCCCGTGGTCAATCTCTGAGCCTAGCCCCCCGTGCCCCGTCTCAACCCAAGCGACGTACGTAGGCCAGCCGGTGTGCCGAGGTCGTCGACGGGACGGAGGGGTATTAATGGCGGCGTAGGCTCCGCTCAGCTACCGCCCGCAGCGCAGCAGCATAGCTCACCTCACCTGCCCTCCGTCCTCACCCACTGCCCACGCCATGAACGCTCGCACCGAGCTGCGGCTGAGCTCCCCGGCTTAAATGCCCCGCAGAGCCGCCCATGCCCGCCCGCCCGTCGCTCTCGCCCGATCCGATGCCGCATTATTGCATCTGCATGCGCGCCACCACCCCCACCAGCCACCTCTCTCAGAGCTGAGCTCGCGCGACTCTGATCGACGATAAATACCGCTGCGCCCCGCGGCCGCGGCAAGCTCGTCTGCGCGCGCTCCATCCAGTAGCTAGTACCACTACAACCGCATTCCGACAAGAGCTGTCTTGTCAATGGCGACCCGGCGTGGAGTGGCGGGCGGCGGCGGGGTCGTGGGCGCCGTGGCGAGCGTCCTGGTGCTGTGGCTGGCGGCCGGAGGCGCGGCCGGCCTGGTCGCCGCCGACCCCGGCGCGGAGGAGCGCGCGCGGGACCGGGTGGAGGCGCTGCCGGGGCAGCCGGCGGCGTCCTTCGCGCAGTACTCCGGGTACGTGACGGTGAGCGAGCGGCACGGGCGCGCGCTCTTCTACTGGCTCACCGAGGCCGCCGGCGGCGACGCGGCCAGCAAGCCCCTCGTCCTCTGGCTCAACGGCGGTAAGCAAAGCAAGCACCGTACATTCCTTAATCTCTTCGCATGCTTGTCTGGAAATCACTGTGTGCTTGTTTAGTTTAGTTGTTTCTCTTCTTTCTTCACTCACTCTCATGGTCGGTTCAGAGTCTCACTGATCGTGTTTGACCGAAACCGTTCCTGCGGTCTCCCGATCATGATGAGCCTCCTACGCTTACTTTCGCCACCTTTTTGAGTTTTTAAAAGGATGAAACTTTCCGGGGCTTTGGACACGAACTTCAAAGTTGTTCAAACTCGTTGCCCACACGCCTGGGTTGCCACAGTAACCAAAGGAAAGCCCCATGATTCTCCTCTGCCTCTCAAGTCTCAAACAAACAATATACTACTCCAAGTCCAACCTTAATGCACACAACAATAGATGTAACCAAGATCCAACGGCCACGAGTGTACGAACTGAAACTTGACATAATCCCAGGCTAGCTTGGCCCATTCCTTCCTTGGCGAAGGACAGAGTACTGGTGATTTTTTTCGTTTTGGGAGTTTGGGGCGGCTGTGTATCCGTATGATGGAGATGGCACGTAGTACGTGGTAGTGAATGCGCGCGCAGGCGGGAGTAAATGTGCGGGCGAGGACATGACCGATGCCTGAAACACGAGCATGGATTTGCAGTTGCAGAGTGCAGAGTGCCAGCTTGGCCTTTGCCCGTGCAAACATGCATGCATGACAAGCTCTATCGTACTACTACGTTTTGCTTAGCTTTTTTGATATGAAGATTCAGGGGAGAGAGTCAGAGAGAGAAGAAACAAAAACCATTAGGCATTAGAGGCCAGGCAGACTGACAATGGCTGTAATCGAACTCCATTCTTGGATGCTTTTGCCGTAGGAATGAAGCAATAAATAAGCCCACACCCTTGGTCGATAGATAGGTTACTGTCATCTCTTAATGTGGTCTTCAGTATCTAGGTCACATGGCATGCACGTTCAGTTATCAGTCATAAACAACTCGTCTCACATAAGTAAGTACCACTACCTGCACATGTTAGCTCCGAGAATTGTCTTATGCAGCTGCACGCAAGGGCGTGGTGTTTAGCCTCTCCTAATCACGCTGCCACCACTGCGTGCAAAATCCCAATCGCTCTGAAGACGGCTGCGTGCCTGCATGCATGCCGCTGCCTTGCAAATGCAGTGCCACCCAAAACCCAAATTCCCATGCACCTGATCCGGCTGTCCTGCGCCGCTGAATGGAGTACCACACTACACGAGACCACACCTGCGCGACAGCGCGGCGCCGTCCTCGATGACGCAGAGGCCAGCCCCAGCCGGCCAGCCGTCGCCGATGCAGAGCCGTCCAGAGCTCGATCCGGCCGGAGCCTGAGGCCTGCCTGCCTGATGAATGAACCCGTCCTTGGAGATCCGGCAAATCTTAGCCACAGGGCTGGCTGCTTCCTCATGTGAGTCACTGAGCGAGCGTATGTGACCGCTGCATGCGATGCGATGCGATGCAGGGCTGGGAGGGGGCCACGGCCATGGGCGAAATGATGAGCTACGTCGTGGTAGGCGTCGTGCAGCCAGCCGGCAGACATGTGTTTGGCTCGTGCGTGCGTGCGTGACCACCGGAAAGGAGAAAAAGGCTGCGCCGGCGAGCGGCAGGCAGGGCAGGCCACCACCTTTCGTCGTCGTATTTCGCTGCATGCTAGTAGTAATCTCTTGTTGCTAGCTAATGCCGCTACAGTGGCCGCTTATTCCTTCTGCTCCATCTCCGGTCATTATCACTCACGCGCCGACGGGTCGGGCGCGTCCAGGGGCTACACACCAAACCGAAAACCTCGCCCCACACCGTCGCCCGCATACCACCAACAAGGATGTGCGATGTATCATTGTGCTCTGTACCGTGTCCTTTCCGGCACAGTAGTAGTAGGCTACTGCCTACTGCGATCGATCTGCATCGGCGGCATTGCGAGTATGCATCTGCTCGTAACGTGCATGCGGATGGCGACTCTGCGTGTGCGGTGGCCTTTTCCTCCTTGCACGCAGACGCATGGCATGGCTCGGGGTGAGAGCGATGGATGATGCGCTGCCGCCGGCCGTGGTTTGTTTTACTTTGACCTGCGGTGCGGCTGCCTGCCTCGGGAATTGGGGGCAGGCACAAACGGCCGGCGCACGCCTCTGCCGCTGGCTGCGCCCCTTTTCTTCTCCCTTGCGATTAGGATACGCTTTGCTTGTCTGGAGAAGAAGCATATCTTATCCTCAGTGTAGATGCAGTTTAAAAATGTCAAGTGTTCACCGTAAGCACTAGACCATCACTGGTGCTGAACTGCCAGTGTCACTTTGGCTCTCGTTCATCCGTCGCCCGTCGGCACCGATCGATCATGATTGTGGTCTGCTCTGAATCTCTGCCATGCCGTCTGTCTGTCCGGCCCTAGCTTTTGCCTTCATGCTCTGTCAGCTACAGCGTGCACGGCCCTACTTGACGCGCACATTTCACTTGCTGCATCATGACAACTTCCATGGCAACACAAGATGAATCTTCAAACGGGAGTGCAAACCTAGTACTGCATGCTTATTACTATTTGCACTTCCACCGGTGGGGTTGTCTGAATAATTTTGCTTCTCAGGACCTGGGTGCTCCTCCGTGGCTTACGGCGCGTCCGAGGAGATCGGCCCGTTCCGGATCAAGCCCAACGGGACGGGGCTCTACCTCAACAAGTACTCATGGAACAGAGGTGAGCCGGCCAGCAGCCTCACTTACCACTGCTGCTGCTGTTATTTTCCCTCGAGGTGTAATTTTCAGCACAGGTTACTAACTGAATTTTTGTTGCTGCCTGCAGAGGCAAACCTTCTCTTCCTCGAGTCGCCGGCCGGCGTCGGCTTCTCCTACTCCAACACCTCCTCCGATCTCAAGACCTCCGGCGACGAGAGGACCGGTAATCCTCCATCGTATAACAAGTTTGGGTCAGGTAGAATTTCGACTGTTCAAACCTACTAGTGATTTTGATGTGCCTGTGGAATGTGATGCAGCGCGAGACTCGCTGCAGTTCTTGATCAGCTGGATGTCGCGGTTCCCGCAGTACCGGCACCGGGATTTCTACATCGCCGGAGAAAGCTACGCCGGTGAGTTACTTGTGAACTCAGTGGGGTAGCCTTCTTTCCGTAGTTCTCTGGCTTTCACAGCACCAGGAGAAAAACTCTATGATAACTGTCACACTAGCACTATGATAGGAATAATGACCCACCTGAAAAGTACTTACGCTCACTCTTGGGATCAATTCCTTTTATCTCCAGGCCACTACGTGCCCCAGTTGGCGAGGAAGATCGTCGAGTACAACAAGGCTTCGCCCAACCCCTTCATCAACCTAAAGGGAATCCTTGTGAGCACCACACTCACTCAAAAGCAGCTACAGCATTTCACCAGTGGTGGATCGATCGCACTGAATCTTCCATCTTTTTTGTTGGTCGTGATGATGTACCCAGGTGGGGAACGCGGTGACCGACAACTACTACGACAACATCGGCACGGTGACCTACTGGTGGACGCACGCCATGATCTCCGACGGCACCTACCGGGCCATCCTCAAGCTCTGCAACTTCACCAGCGCCAACGTCTCGAATGCCTGCAACCGCGCCATGAGCTACGCCATGAACCACGAGTTCGGGGACATCGACCAGTACAGCATCTACACGCCCTCCTGCCACGCCACCTCCGACTCGTCGGCGGCATCCGGCAACTCCACCGCACCCCGCAGGCACCGCCGTGCAGTGCTCAGGTTCAAGGACACCCTCATCCGACGGAGGTCCAACAGCTACGACCCCTGCACCGAGACCTACGCCGAGAAGTACTACAACCGGCTCGACGTGCAGAGGGCCATGCACGCCAACACCACCAGGATCCCCTACAGATGGACCGCCTGCAGGTTCAGTTTCAGACATACTTTTCTTCTCCGGTCTTGTTATGGCTGTGCCATTGAATTGAGGATTAACAAGCAGGGGATGTTTTGACATTGACAGTGATGTGCTCATCAAGACATGGAACGACTCCGAGTTGTCGATGCTGCCCACGTACAGGATGCTGATCAAGGCTGGGATCAGGATATGGGTGTTCAGGTAAGCTCAAGAGTCTGAAACAGGCAAAGTTTTCCTTCACTGCAGTACAAATTGTTTCAGTGGATGTAACCTATTTCGAATGGTGAATGCAGCGGCGACACGGATTCGGTTGTCCCGGTGACAGCGACGAGGTTTTCGCTCAGCCACCTTGGTCTGAAGACTAAGATCCGCTGGTACCCATGGTACTCAGCCGGTCAGGTATACTCAAGATGCCATTGCTGTTATGCAATTGGAGTTTACGCAATAATACTGTTGCAGTGAAAGTGTAACCTCTTTGCATTTGCAGGTAGGAGGGTGGTCTGAGGTGTATGAAGGGCTGACATTTGCGTCGGTGAGAGGCGCGGGGCACGAGGTGCCATTATTCCAGCCAAGGAGGGCCTTCAGGATGTTCGTGTCATTCCTGGCGGGGAAGCCATTGCCCAAATCCTGAAGGTTCGTGCTTGCCATGAACTGATGATGTGCAGCGTGATGCCTAGCTAAAGGTCTGAAAACTGTGTAAGATGGATGGAGAGAGTGATGTAGAGTGCCTGCAAGTAGTAGAAAATAACTAGTACTAGTTCATTGGTGACGAGTGATTGATTTGGTCTGGGGAAAAGGATGAGAGGAGAATAAGGGTGATTGTGCCATGGAAACCATGGGCATTGGCAGCAACGAGCAAATAAACTTGAAGGCTCTATTCCTGATGTTGTCTTATCGGTCTCTATGAAATTTCCATATCAAGAATATTGTATCTTCCATGCCAGATAAAGCAGACATGGCCGGGCAACAATATGAACACCAAGAAAACTTCTCATATAACCCATAAAGTCACGGTCATCAGTAATTTATTTCCCATGGAAACAGGTATCAAGCAAGCTCGCTAACCATTAAACCATACAGGAACAGCACTGAAAAACAAGGCAACTCCTCTAACTGAATCTCAAATAGCATGTTCTGCAACATCCATGAAGCAAATGCAGCATCCTGAGGGGGCTAGCTAGAGAAGAATCAGACCTTGAAGCCCTCGGCACGGAGGCATTGCTTGTGAGCCTCGATCCACTTGGTGCACGCAGACTCCCCGTACTCGACGATGCACTCATCTCTGAGCCTCTTGGTGTCGGGGCAAGCGCAGCATATCTTTTTCTTCGGCTTCAAGTCAATGGCAGCAGCACAGGCGGCTCGCAACTCGCTATATATGGACCGAAATGAGTATCGGGCCCGTCATGGACTGCATGGCCCCCGGTCCTCACATGGGCCCATAATCATTGCGGGTCATTAGCAGCCCTAAACATAAAGTGGGCCCCAAGTTGTTTCGAACCTTTAACAGGCTGAGTAAACCACGGGCCTTAATTGGGACAGAAAATTGCTTTTAACATGCTGAAAAAAGTATATCGGGCCTGAATTGTGCCGAACAATTCACGGGCCTACTGTAGGCCGAAATATATCTCGGTCCATTATTGGCCCAATTACATGACAGGCCATTGATATGCCAAAATATATCTCGGGTCTTGGTTGGCCCAATTACATAATAGGCTGTTAGTAGGCCAGATGCAAATTCAGGCCATAAATGGGCCCAAATATTCCACGGGCTTTTAACATGCTGATTGTCAGGTTGGGCTGAAATTTTTCCACGAAGACCATGGCCCGTTAAGAGGTCAAAAGTCACTTCGGACTAGAAATGGGCTCAAATGTAGCAAGGGCCGTTAAAATGCCGAAAGTTGGTGGTGTGACAGCGGCCGGGCCAGTGGATAGGAGTGCAGGCGGCGGTGGCGGAGCGGCAGCAAGGGGGCAGAGCCGTTGCACATAGCAGCAGCAGCAGGATCGGCGACCGGAGCAAAGGGATTGATCTGGTCGGGGGTATCTAATACAATGTTTGAGGAGGAATGAAGTATGGGAATCAACGCATATCCATTAGCTCATCGGCTGGGGTTAATATACAGGTTACAGATGGCCTCAGCCGAGGGGATCATGCGCCACTACACACAGATCGTGTGCCACGATCACACGCACTCACACTTCCAGCGGTTGACCATATACATTTGTTGTAGGCTATATACACAGTATACTCTAACATGCGCAAAGGTTTTGTTGGTGTTGTTGCCTTGTCTTTTTAGTGTTCCACGCCACACCCTCCTTATCAGCTTTAAAAAGACGGTCGTTCTGCCACAATTTCCCTTTTGCTTGTAGCGACAAGGGACCAAGCAACAGTGATCACCACCTCAACATCAGCAATGGCACATTTATCCTGGCTTATGTTGCAAAATTGGGGCATGAAACAGACATGACCTCGTGCAGTGACATCACCAGATTTTGAGTAGGCTTCTATGGCAACGTCCAGCAGTCCTTCAGTTTCTACAGAAATAACTTGCCTCGGCAGATATATGTTACCACCATGACGACCTTTCAGCATTGCTTCACCTTTTGATTCAAGCAGTACAATTTGGCTAGATGAGGGATTGATAGCATGAGTGACTCCACTATCAGTGACCACCGTTTCCCCTGATGTTGGGGAGCAAGCAACTCGGCCACCATATTCAAAAGGCCACGAACCACACTTGACAACTTGGGCACTCAAGATGGTAGCTTGGACCGTTCGTTTGACTCGCTGCAAGCATAACTCCAGCGTACATAAGCAATTATCAATGCAAAGGGTAGATACACCAAGACCTTCTCCACCATAATTGCAGACATGGCTGATCAGCGCTTTATCTTGAGACTTTGTTGGACCTTTCACTTTCAGTTGGATTTCAATGTCAACTATGTCTGTTAACACAATTGCACGTGATGGCCCAATCAAGCGCAAAAACGAATCCTGCAAACATCATCGATCACCCCATTAACCAACAACAGAGAGTGCATGCAACCAAGATTTTCAAAATAAAATGAAGAGAAAATTAAGAAAGTACGTACATCTTGATCGAGTTCTTGGGCATGGCTCCTATCGCAACAGAAGAGAAGGTTACGGTTATGATCTGCGATGTCTCGAACAGCAATCACACCGTACACAGCCAATGGCCAGGCGAGACCAGCAGCTATTTCCGTGAGTTTGATGGAGAAGACCTGCAAGGTTTCCGGACTGGACCCAGCACGATTGTTTGAGATGTGTCCAGATATATAGTGTGTAAACTGCATGGAACTCAGCGCCGCTGTAAAAAGGTTAAGCAAGCGTTAGAATGTTCTAATAAACAAGCATGAGCTACCACTCGATGACCAGCAAAGTAAACAAGAATCCATTCACAGCCGCCCGAAGTTTGGACAAAGTGTAAATCCTAGACTTTTGAATACAACGAAGATCTGATGTATATGAACTGTACTAATTAAATAAAACTGATATTGGGTTGGTTGTTACTCACTGCTGTCCGTGAAGAAGCCGCATGTTTCGCCCCACGCGGATTCCCAAACGCGAGCGTGCGACGCGAATTTCCTCGCCTCGTAAGCCATCGCCTTGTCGATTTCAGCCGGACTCATCGGCGCCGCGGTCTTCATCTTACTCCGTGATGCCAAGGGGCTGGGCTTCTCCTCCCGTCGATCAGTCGATCGAATCGACAAAAAAAAAAGCCGGCGGCGGGTGAGAGGGTTTGCTTGGGATCAATTTGATTCCTACTTATATATAGGTGGTGCTATAGGCAAGGGGCCTCCCGAATCGGATCTGGAGGCCTTTTCGATTGGTTTTGGGTTTCTTTCTCGCCGAATCTATTACGGACCCAACCCCCACACGCATACGTATACGTATATACCAAGCCTAAACCAACCGTCTGACTGAAACCTTTTTTTTTTTGCCCGCAAAAAAAAACTGAAACCTTTTTTTTTCCAAAAAACCCCTCGTAGAATTAACTCTAGTACTAATCACCCCATCTCCACCTTCCTCCTTCCCGTCTTCACCGTCGGCAGCTTTCCCAAGCGCGGCCGCCGTCGGGCCTCAACCTTCCCGGCACGCTTCCGGGCGCAGCTCCCGGGACCATTGCCTTTGTTGGCACTCCTCCTGTGAAACTGATGTGAAATTACTTCCAATTGAGCAAGAAGCAGAGAAAGGCAGAAACAATAGTGTGGATCGGGCAAAACAGAAGAAAGCAATAGTGTGGATCGGTAAAATCATTCAGCTCTTTACTCCTCCTGCGAAATTGAGCGGTGGATCAACAATAGTGTGTTTAACATCGAAAGCATTTGTAGTCCATACTGAACACTTGGTCAATGGCTAATCAAGGCTGATGTTGACAGGAGCTCATATTCCCCGAGGGGAGATGGCTCTGGCGACTGGCGACCTCCCTGGCGCCCTCATGGGTATGCCCCACGCTCTGCCTCCGCCAGGCCGCCTGGCGCCTCTCCCGCCGGCCCTCCTGGCGCGGCCCGTCGCCGCCTCGAGCCTGTCGCCTCTCGCTCTCCGCCTGACGGCCCTTCATTGGGCGGATTCTTGTGCGGAGGACGCGTTCCCCCCTCCTCCCCCGGCTCCTCCTCCTCGCTCCTCCAGGCCGCCCGACCAGCCCCGCCGGCCGGCGAGCTCAGCCCCACGTGAGGGGCTCTGCTTCGCCAGCGGGCGCCTCCGTCGCCTTCCTCGGCTCCCGGAGTCCGGCTCGGTGGCACCTCTCCAAGGGCGGCCTTGGCGTAGGGCTCCCGCCGCCGCCGGCGCGTGGCAGGGGCGTGGCGGCAGCGCCGATCGGGCACCGCCCGTTCCTCTGGCGCCGGCCGGCGGTAGGGCCCGCCGCCGGCCCCTCCTCCCACATTGTCCCTCTCGCTCCCCCTCCTCCCGACTCCGTCGCCCGCCCGGCGCCGTTCCGCCGCTTATCGACACGCCGGATCGCCGGGATCCATGTGCAGACGGCGAACGCCTGCCCTCCCGGTGCCCTTGCGGTCCGTGCCGTGGCCGTCGCCGGTAAGGGTTTCCCCGCTCCCCGATCTCTCTGTGGCGGCGCTCATTTGGCCGTCTGGACTCTTGGGCCACGCCCATCTCGCCGGAGATTCTGCGTGGCCCACTGGTCGGGCCCTCGCAGGCCGCCCAGTTTGGGAGGGCCTCCCCCATGCCCTAGGCCCAGCGGAGGAGCAGGATCGATCCGCCCCCGTGTGGCTTCCCTCCCCACCCCAGTCGCCGCCTCCTCCTCTCCCTTCCCCAACCCGCTCCCTGCTCCTCCCCCCTCTCCTCGCCCCTTCGGCGTCCCCCGCCACTCCCCATCCCCGTCCAGCCAGCCGACCTCCCTTCCCCCGGCCGCTCCGCTCGCCCCGTCCCGCCCGGCTCCCGCACGCGCCTTGACCATGCTGCATGGAGTGGAACGACGCGACTCCCTCGGTCGAAGCGGAAGGCGGGGAGCCCCAGCGACTCGTCCGCCCCTCCCGACTCCTGCGGCGCAGGAGGAGCTCCGCCTGAGCTCCGGAGTTGCGTGACACCGCCGCTCCCCGCCCGCCGGGATGACCGTGCTTTCGGTCCGGTCGCCGTGCGTCGTCGGGTGACTGGCGCGCCCGCCGGCGCTCCTCGTCGCCATCCCACCAGCGGGGCCGCTCCCCATCCCCCGCCCGTCCGGCTCGGGCCGGCTCCCCTCGTCCGCGGGATGGAATCCTTCCGACCCCGGACACTCGCCGCTATGTCCCCCCACACGCGGCCTCCGCTGGGGTTGCGGCCCCGGCCCCTGCCCAAGGTGGTGGCACCACCCGTGGCCGACCTGGACCTGCCAAGAAAAAGAAGCGCCATGGTGTTCGCGTCACTCCGGCCGTGCGACCCCCCGCGGGTCCGGGGTCCTCCTCTGCTCCAGGCCCCGTCTCCGGTCTCCCTCGCCCCCCATGCTTCAACTGTTGGGTGAGTGGGCATTCCCAGGTTGCGTGCGTCAACCCCCAGTGCTGCTACCTCTGCAAGGATCCCGGCCACCCCGCCATTCTGTGCCCGGATAGACCGGTGGTCTCGGAGCTCATGATGTATGGGCATGGGATCGAGGGGTTGGGTTTCTTCCACCTCGAGGTTCCGGACGCCCCTCCACCGTCGCCCTCCCTTCAGGCGATTGTCACGGTCGTTGATGGGGTCGCATCCCCTGAAATGGTCGAGGCTGAGCTCAACCACCTCTATCGGCACCAGTGGGACTGGGTGGTCACCCCCACCGCCGGTCACGTCTTCTCCGTCGTCTTCCCGACCATTACCACGGCTACGCTGACGCGAAGCGGCAGATCCTCCTGCTCTCAACCACCTGGTTGTCGAGATATCCGAGCCGGTGCTCGATGCCCAGGCCGTGGCTGTCCTCGACACCGCCTGGATCCTCATCTCCGGCCTCCCCGATATTGCGCGGTCCGAGCTTGTCATCCGCCAGATGTCTCGCCTCTTGGGCAAGGTGGTGGTGGTCGACGAGCTCTCACTGCGCAAGGAGGAGGTGCGGGTCAAGGTCAAGTGCCTCGACTCCTCCAAGCTGCGCACTTCGGTCCGGGTCTTCTTCAACGACCAGGGCTTCGACCTCAGGAACGCCCCCGAGCCTCCCAACCACGTTGGGCGTCCCCGCTCCCTCGACGTCGGCCCCCCCGGTGACAACCCGGGGGCCGGCGGAGACTACCACAGCCGCCACCGCTCCCGTTCTCACCGCTCGGATGAGGAGGGGGTGTTCGAGGACTCCCGCTCCCCCTCCCCCTCGCCTCCCCCTCCTGTCGTGGGGGGCAAGGGTCGCCAGGCCGCTTCTCGCCCCCCCGTGGATGGCCCGCTGATTTCTGAGGCGTCGCCATTCGAGGGGAGCGACATCTCCAGTGTGGGTCTGGTGGTCTGCCCGGCCTCCTCCCCGCGCTCCCCCGCCTCGTCTCCGCCACCTGTGCTAGACCCGGTGGGCCTGCCCCGTGACCTGCTCTCCGACTCTCCGGCGGCGCCTGCAGTTGGGGGGACGCCTCCTGTGGTGGTCCCCCCGCTCCGGCTTCGCCTCCCCCCGTCGCCATCTCCTCCCCGCAGCCTGATGCCCCTCCGGCCCCGTCGTCTCCGCGGGCTGCCATGGAGACCATCTCTTCGGTCCCCTGTGCGCCGCCCCTTCCTCCGGCCGATCCAGCTCCTACGGCCCAGCTCTTCCTCAGCTGTGCTGGCCCGGGTCAGCCGCCCTCTCCTCCGTCGTCTCCTAGGGTGGGGGCGGCCCGGATCATCACCCCGTTGGCGGCCCAGCCACCCCTCCCCGGTCCGCCGCCTACTCCCGTCGCGGTCGGTCGGCCTCCTCCCCGGTGGTGGCCTCCCGCCGGAGTGCTTTCGGTGGATGCGCCCACCACGAGAGGCAGCCCGGCGTGCCCATCCTCGAAGGGCGGAGCTCAGCAGCTGCCGCCAGAATCTGGAGCCAGTCGCCCTCCATTTCCCCTCTGCTTCGTCTTGTTCTTTCTCTGCGCTTGAGTCTGTTCCCCTGGGTCACCTTGCCAGAGTGGCCTCCGACTCCGCGATCATTTTCCGAGGGGAAGTTGGCCCCCCTCTTGCCCAGATCGCGGCCATCAGGGCCCGTGAGGTCCTCGATGGGAAGCTCGCGGAGGCCCGGGCAGCCCTCCTAGCTCCCCCAGCCGCCTCTACGGCTGGGGGACCTCCCTCTCCGCCTTTGCCGCAATCGACGTCCCCTCGTCCCTTGGTGGCCGTGCAGGATATTCGGGGTCGCACCCGCTCCCATACGGCGGCCCTTCGTGCGCTTAGCGCTTCCCGGGTTCTGGGGACAAGCAGCCCCCCAATGGCCCCTTAATGCGGGCCCTCTTCTGGAACATCAGCGGCTTCGGTCATGATGGCCGCCGCCGCCAGTTAGTGGAGTACATGCGAGATGAGCACATCGACATCGTGGCGGTGCAAGAGACCATGCGTCGCGAGTTTGCTCTCCTTGAGCTTGAACGGCTGAGCTCCCACCTATTTGCGTGGCACTGGCTCCCTTCTAGTGGGAGCGCGGGCCACTCGGGTGGCATCCTTTTAGGTGTGAAGGATGCCACCTTTGAGGTGGGCAGCATGGATAGGGGCGAATTCTTCGTCAGCATGGAGCTGTTCGAGAGGTCGCTCAACTTCAAGTGGGAGATCATCATTGTCTATGGGCCGGCCGATCATAGTAGATCGGCCTCCTTCTTGGAGGAGCTCCACCAAAAAATCTCGGCCGCCTCCTCCCGTGGTGCGGGGCGACTTCAACCTGCTGCGCGTTGCAGAGGACAAGAACAATGGCAATGTCTGCTTTGCCCGGATGGACATGTTTAACGACTTCACTGCCGACCTCGCCCTCTGGGAGATCGATTGGGTTGGGGCCCGATTTACTTGGACCAACCGTCAAGCCTCCCTGACCCTGTCCGTCCTGGACAGGGTCCTAGTTTCCCCGGACTGGGACCTCCGGTGCTCTCTAGCCTCCCTCCGCGCCATCACCCGGATTGGCTCGAACCATGTCCCCGTGCTCCTCTCCTCCGCGGATGAGCGTCCGCCGATCCCCCCTCGGTTTCGCTTTGAGACCTTCTGGCTTTCCCAGGCCGGGTTTACCGACGCTGTCTGTGATCGGTGGATCGAGGCTTGGGCCCAGCCCCACCCTCGTCCCCCTTCTGCTATTGACACGTGGCACTTCTGTGCGAAGCGTGGCCGGCAATTTATGAAGGGCTGGGGGGCCAACTTGGGCCGTGACACCAGGGAGCGTAAGAAGGCGCTGCTCACCGCGATCCAGGCACTCGACTTGCGGGCTGACGCGGTGGGCCTCTCCCCGGAGGAGTGGCTTTCCCTCTATGACCTCGAAGACCAGCTCTCTGTGATTTACACCGATGAGGAAGCCTATTGGCGCCTTCGGGGCGCTCAACGTTGGGTCCTGAAGGGTGATGCGAATACGGCTTACTTCCAGGCGATTGCCAACGGTCGCCGTAGACGCAACACCATTCCCTGCCTGTGGGATGGGGCAACCCTCCTTCAGGATCCCCGTGACATTCGCTCCCATGTCGACGGTTTCTATCGGTCCCTCTTCTCTCCCGCTCCTCGGAGCGGCATCTCCCTCACCCCGGATTGTTGGGCCGGCGCCCAACTAGTCTCTGACGCAGAGAACGCGTCCCTGACGGCTCCCTTCTCTGAGCAGGAGGTCTGGGAGGCCATCAAGGGGATGAACTCCTCCTCTGCTCCGGGACCGGACGGTCTTCCGGTCATTTTCTTCCAGACCTTCTGGAACGTGATTAAACCAGAGGTCATGGCCATCTTTGATGAGTTCTTTGTGGGTTCTATTAACCTTAGTCGCCTCAACTACGGGACCATCTCCCTCATCCCCAAGGTCCCCGGGCGATCGACATCCGCCGATTCCGCCGATCACGGTCATTGCGTGATCTTCCGGATCTTGGCCAAGGGTACGCAAATAGGGTGACCTCCTTGCGGATCGGATTACCCATCTAACCAATCGGCCTTCATTAAGGGCCGATACATCTGGATGGTGTCCGGTGCTTCATGAGGTCCTTCATGAGGTCCGCCAGCGCTGGCGGTCTTTCTAAAGATCGATTTCCATAAGGCCTATGATACGGTTAGCTGGTCCTTCCTTAGGGAAGTCCTTCTTGGAAGGGCTTCGACGACGATGGATCACAAGAGTCATGCAAATGGTCTCTTTATGTCGCACGGCGGTCAATATCAGCGGCGAGATCGGCCCTTCTTCCCTACCCTATGTGGGTGCGCCAAGGCGACCCCTTCTCTCCGTTCCTCTTCAATATGGTCGTGGACGCTTTGGCCGCCATTCTGGATAAGGCAAAAGCCGCTGGCCACATCCGAGGGATTACCCCCCACCTTTCTGGGGGCTCGGGGATCTCCGTCCTCCAATATGCTGACGACACGATCATCATGGTCGAAGGCTCGGAGTTGGACATCACCAACCTCAAGTTCCTCCTTCTCTGCTTCCAACAGATGTCGGGCCTCAAGATCAACTTCTATAAGAGTGACATTATGGTGATGGGATACTCCCCCTCTGAGTCTGTGGCCATTGCCAACAAGCTTAATTGCCGCCTGGGCTCTTTCCCCACTACCTATCTAGGGACGCCCATTAGCGACTCGCGTCTCTCTATCGCTGACTTGCAACCCTCCGTGACCAAGCTCCAGTCCAGATGCGAGCCCTGGCAGGGGAGGTGGCTTTCTAAGGCGGCCCAGACTATCCTTATCAACTCATCCCTCTCCAGCCTCCCCTTGTTTCTTATGAGTTTCTACAGCCTCCATGAATCTCTCCATAAGGAGATCGCCAAAATTCAGTCCCGATTCTACTGGGCTGGCGAACATGGCAAGCATAAGTATCACATGGTCAGCTGGCCTAACATCTGCAAGCCCAGGGAGCAGGGTGGATTAGGCATCATGTGCTCTAAACGGATGAATATTGCCCTTCTCTCCCGGTGGCTTTGGCGTATCGCGCAGGGTCAGGGTGGCCTCTGGCTGGACATTATCCGGAATAACCACCTGCGTGGCCAACCCCTTGCCTTCTGCCAGAAATCGGGCGGTTCTCAGTTTTGGCGGTCTCTCGTCCAACTCCTACCGGTGCTCCGCATTGGTACCTCTATCTCGGTGGGGTCCGACCTCTCGACGCTTTTCTGGTTCGATCGCTAGGCCGGAGACTCTCCCTTTGCGGCCCGCTTCCCCGTCCTCTTCTCTATCTCTGTCGACCCTATGATTTCTGTTGATAGGGCCCTTCTTGACTTAGGGCGCTTGCTTTCCGCCGCCCTTTGGGCGGCGAATGGCCACCTGGCGTGAGTTGCTTGACTGCGTTGCTCTTCATGAGCCGTTGGTGGATGGCGACCAGGACCTTGTATGCTGGCACCTGGAGCCGTCAGGCCAGTTCTCCACCAAATCGCTTTACTTGGCCATTGCTCCCTCATCCGCCACCCTCCCCCTGTCGATGGTGTGGTTCATCCGCGCCCCATCAAGATTCGCATCTTCATGTGGCGGTGGATCCGTGGACGGGTCCCGTCCGGTGTGGAGGTCCATAAGCGCAATGGCCCGCACTGTATCGTCCCCTCTGCGATGTTCTCAAGACTCCAATCACATTTTCTTCGCTATGTCTCCGCCCGGTTCCTATGGAGCTGCTTCGCGAGATTGTTGGTGGGAGTTGGTGCCACCAATTTCCGGACCTTTTCGCTGAACTCCAAGTGTCCCCTACGTCCTCTCGCCACATTAGGTGGCTGGAGGTTGGGGTCCTTGCCTGGACGCTGTGGACCGTTCGCAATAAGCTTGTGATCCAACATTCTCCCCTTCGGCGCGCTACTGATGCTCTCTACAAATTCTCGGGTTTCTTGCAGCTTTGGCGGCCGCTTAGCCGCCCCCCGGATCGGGACACCATCTCAGCCTTCATCGCCGATCTACGCTCGATGGCCGTCCGCCTGTCGCCGCCGCCCCCGCCGCCGCCGCCGGAGCCTGACTAGATCACCTGCGCTGGGCAGGCTATGTTGTGTTTTTCTCTTTCTTCTGGGCTTGTTGAGCTGTGCCCTCAGCAGAACCTCTATACTTTGTTGTGGTACTTGGGTGGTGTGTGTTTGTGGACCTGCTGTGGTTGTATGTCTTGTGGCGGTTTGCTTTATTTATAAAGCGGGGCGAAAGCCTTTTTCGGTAATGGCTGATCAAGTTCACAGCCTTCATACTCAACACTTGATCCATCCATGCTTGTAAATCCGCTACTGCTACTGTATGAAGATACAGAATTATTCTGGGGTAGAGTAGAAGTTGTGATCGTGATTTCCTGGAAAAGTACTATCTTCTCTGCATGTGATTATTTGGCAAAGAAGATACTGAGTTATATGAAATACAATAGCTTCCTAACCCTAGCCGCCGCCGGGGCCTAGCCCATCTTCCTCCCCTCCTCCCGCCGCCCCCGGAGGACGCCGCCGGCTTGCGCCAGGAGGCCGACGGCGGTGGCGGGGGATCTTCCTCCCTCTCGCATCTCAGGGGTGGCGGGACCCCAACATGCGTGGAGGTGCGGCCGATCTAGAAGCGATGGCGTTGGCTTCAACGGCGGCGGCGGTCGCCCTGGGCCACGGACGGCTGCTGCAGCGGCTGGCCTGGATCAGGCGGTGGCGCGATGCGGTCGACATGTCATCTGGCTTTAGATCGCCGGCAGCGCCGAGGGCCTGGTGGACTGCTTGGCGGCACCCATGGCAGATCTATTCTGGCCGGTGTAGCCGATGGTGGTGGTCATCTTCTTCATCGGCGGTGGCCGGCCAAAAGTTTGGTGATCGGATCTCGAGATCCATCATCTAGTTCCGGCTGCGAGTTGGGGAGACATGGTTGCCGGTGAAAACCGAGCCGACGGCAGGCGATGGCGACGTTCTATGCCGTTACCTTGATGAAGGCATCGTCGTGTAACTACTGTCGACCCACTCATGCTGCTCCAGGGAAAACCCTAGGATCTGGTGTTCCAGATCTGACGATGGCGGCACTGCGGTGTCGTTTCTCTCTTGGGAGCATCGTTTGTGGAGCAGCGCTAGAAGTAAGAGGCAGGAGGTGGAGCGGTTTCGTCTTGCATGGAGCTTCGGTGGAGATGTCAAGTCATGCCTGACCGACAGGTGCTACGCTTGGTCATGCCTGGTCGGCAGGTTCTACGCACGACAGATCCTCCAAGGACTTCAAGGTGTGTCGGCTGGTGGTACTTGGCAGCATGGCGCTGAGGTATATCAGTGGCGACCGTGGCGTGTTCAGCTGTTTCATGCGGAGGAGGAGGTGCCGTTGGGCGCCGTGGTGGCGTCGACGATAGTTGGACCGAGCAAGGTTGATGGATCAGTATAGTTCTGAAGATGGAGCGATGGCAGTTGGCGGCGGCGGCCTCCGAGAGCACGTCAGACCAGTGTGTGACCCAGACCCGGCAAGTGGCTAGGTTGGGGTCTCAGATCTTAGATGTTAGGCTTGGCTGCGATGTTTGTTTGGTATTAGGCCCAGGCTATCTGCGCCTCTTCATCAACTGGATAGGTGTAGCAACAGTTTGTTGCTTAGACGGTGGCTTCAGTCTTACTATTGTATGACTTTGTAAGGTCTTGTGAGAATAATTAATAAAGTGGTCGTATGCATCGCCTAGATGCAGAGGCTGGGGGTCATCCTCCTTTTCTAAAAAAATGAAATACAATAGCTTATTGTGAGTTTTGAATAATTGTGAGGAAAATTCATTACAAGTTGGATCATGATCAGTAGAAGTTGGACTCAGGACTTCTATTTATACAAACTAGAAAGCCAAAGTACAAGCTAGTGTTTTCTTGTTTATTTATATCTTCTCTGCATGCTTGTGAAAATGAGTTGAGTTGAGAACAGGGCAGTTCACTCCGAGGAGCAACAGGATATGCATCTTGACAGTAATCTTTGCACCAGTAAGAAAAATGCTTGCATCTTGACAGTAACTTTTGCACTCTTTTTTTCGAAATGGAGGCAAAAGATTTGCCCCATATATTAAATAAGGAGAAGATAGAGTTGTTACAAGAGCCGAACACACGGCATGACAATTATTCTCGCAATATAATGTCCCCTAGCTTTCTAGCACCCGCAGTGACCCAAAACTTTGCCTCATCGAGGACCATTTGAAGAAGGATGGTCGGTGGAGCACTCTTGTGGCGGAAGACTCTGGCATTCCTCTCGTTCCAAACGGACCAGGAGACGAGCATAGTGAGAGAGGCCATTGCTCGTCTATTAGGATTCTGCAAGTTGGTTCGCTTCTCCTACCACTCCTTCACCGAGCCAGCAAGATGCCAAGTGGTGGTGTCCATGTGCACAAGTCCCAACTTGTCAATGAGCATCCTCCAAATCCTAAGAGTGTAGCGGCACTTGAAGAAAAGATGGATGTCACATCCCTAGCCTTGCTATGCACTTGGACTAGCTTGGTTGTTGCATCATGTCTAAATTTATTTGAAAGTTGAAGTGGGGATTGCTCAAACCCTAGCACCAGATCAAATCAACTAGGTTAAAATAAAAAAGGGCTTATTCCATCTGTGCCCCCAATTCCTTAGTTGTGCTCAGTTTTCCCCACGCTTCAAACTTTTGCTCACTTTTCCCCATTCCCTTAGCTGAAACTCTCACAAATGTTCATAACAGACGTTTGCCGTCTTGGCCGTTAACTGACTTGTGGGGCCACGTTGGACTTTGTTGACTGTGGCTCTGGCTTCGCTGGTTGGGCCGTGTTTGTGTTCATAGGACGGGCCCGTTAGTTTGTTGGTAATAAATTAAAAAGGAGCCCAATTAAAAAGCTCGCTATGGATGGATGCACCGCTATGCATGCTCGGCTTTGGCATCGATGTAGCCTGCTATGCATGCGAACACCGCCACGCACGCATCTAGTGACCTAGACCTAATCGCATGCATGCACGCCGACACGCACGCATCGATCCGTGCCGCACGGTTGCCGGTGGATTCAGTCGCTCTGCAGCGTCGTTTCACGCGTCGCAGGCATACGTGCCGGTGGCAGAAGGGGCAGGCTGCACGCACGGTCGCGTCCATATGTCGAGGCATCGGTTCATGCCGCAGGCTGTGTCGTGGTTCTAAGTCTGACAGTAGAATAGGGGGTAGGTATGGAGAGGCAAGATCCTAGCTATGGAGCAGTTGTAAACACAAGGGATGTACGAGTTCAGGCCCTTCTTGGAGGAAGTAACAGCCCTACGTCTTGGAGCCCGGAGGCGGTCGACTAGATTATGAGTGTATGGATTACAGGGGTGCGAACCCTTTGCACTGAGGAGGGGGGTGGCTTATATAGTGTCTGCCAGACCCCTCCGTCCCTCAGTAATGCAGGGTTTAAAGTACATTAAGGCTAGGCGTTACTGGTAACGCCTTACATAAAGTGTCTTAAATGCCATAAAGACTACTTAATTACAGACCGTTTGGATGCAGAGTGGCTCTTGATCTCCTAGTGGTCGAGTGAGTCTTCATGGTCGAGTCCTTCAAATCCGTCGAGTGAAGTCCCTCTTGGTCGACTGGAAGGCAGTTTCTTCTGAGGGTGTCCTTGGGAAGGGTACTTAGGTCAGGTCTATGACCCTACCCTAGGTACATGACTTCATCATTAGCCCTCGAATGGATCGAGGTTTGAGTGAGGAAGGAGTTGATAATATTTCCGACCTGCTTTTGTGTTCTGGACATGCATCATCTTGGACCAATAATCTCTTCGTTGATAACAGCAACTTTTCTTTCAGTCGCCTTGATCCATTCTTTTCTCTCGTCGAGTGAACTTTTGAACTTAGTAATTTCCGAGCGACGGGTCGCAGGAAATCTCTCGTCTGACAGCTTGATCTGCTGTTAGCGGATTTTGTGGGATCCGAATTTTGGGAAGCGCGCGAAGCGGGGCGGACCGCGGCGCTCGGATGGGATAGGGCATAGACGCCTCGATTCCCGCGCCGTCTTTTTCGCCACGTATCGCGTACGTGCGACCGTTTTGGGATGTGATTGGATTGCCTGGGCCCACTTGTCATTAACTCGGAAGCGGCCCTATAAAATGCGCCCGACGAGGGTTTTTGAACAGTACTCCCCACTTCTCCTTCTGTCCTCTCCGCCTCCGCCCAACCACTCCTCGTACACTTCACCGGCAACAATGGTGAAGGAGAAGACGGCGGCTCTAGAACGCACGAAGAAGGCGACGGCAACGGGAAAGGCGAAAGGGAGAGCGACCAGTCGGCGCGGATCCTCGTCAAGGTCCCGCCTGCCGCATGGTTGGGTTCAAGGGGATTGGATCCGCTTGACCATCACTGAGAGGGATCTCACTGAGATGGCCAACGAGGGTTGGATCCCCCACGGGGCGGCGAGGCTCCTGGGGAACGAGTGGCAACCGCAGCCGCAGGAGGGTGAGTGTGTTCTTCTGGCTACCCACGTCGACCGTGGGTTCTCCCTACCTCCGAGTGTTTTCTTCCGTGGTTTCTTGAATTTCTTTGGGGCGCAACTCCACCATTTCAATCCAAATTCCATCACCTACCTTACTGCCTTCATGTCCATGTGCGAGAACTTCCTGGGCTGCCGACCGCACTGGGGTCTGTTCAAGCACATATTCACTTGTCGTTCTCAGACAGTGAAAAAGATGAGTCCAGATGACGATAGGACTAAGGTTATTCAGATGTGCGGGGGTCTGGGGATTCAGATGAGGAGCAAGAGCACCTTTCCGTCCATGACCCTCCATGAGTCGGTCAGAGGATGGCAGTCGACTTGGTTCTACTGCCAAGACGAGTTGACGCCGGGGCAGTCGACTGGTCTCCCTCCATTCTCCATGGACCGAGTGAACAAGCCCTCTTCTCTGAAGGTGCTCCCTGAGGAGAAAGCCCAAGTGAAGATGTTGATGGAGCGGGTAGTCCAGCTAGTTCGGGAAGGAGTGACGGGTATGGACCTTCTGGAGGTCTTCCTTAGGCGGCGCATCCAACCACTTCAGTACCGAGGCCATTGTATGTGGCTGTACTGTGGAACCGAAGATGAAACTCGGATCCATCCAGAAGCAGTTGACGACGCCACACTGGAGAGGTGGATGGACGCGATCACAGGGAATAAAGACAACCCTCGAGGAGCCAGGAGGATTCCGCCACTCGACCATTCTTGCACTCCAGACAAGGTATGCCCACTTTATCCCCAATTGTAATCTTGCCATACTTGTTTTGCTTTTGCTGCAAATTGGTCGATTGATCTTTGTTTCGTTGTCTGTCAGGCCACCACCGAACTATACTTGATGCCCAATGGAGCACAAACGCCGACTGAGGAGGAGGAAGGAAGTGGGGGCGAAAGTCAAAAGGACTGGGATTCGGACGCTGCTGCTGATGATGATGAAGATGATGATTCTGATGGGGAGGAAGAAGAGGAGGAGGAGGAAGTTGCATCGCCTCGCTCGGAAAGACGCTCAAAGCTCGTCCTATTGGGGAACGTAGTAATTTCAAAAATTTTCCTACGCACACGCAAGATCATGGTGATGCATAGCAACGAGAGGGGAGAGTGTTGTCTACATACCCTTGTAGACCAGGCGAAGCGATCACAACGTAGAGGAAGTAGTCGACGTTCTCCTCACGATCCAACCGATCCCAGCGCCGTTACTCGGTGCCTCCGAGTTCTTGACACACGTACAGCTCGGTGGCGCTCCTCGGGCTCCGATCCAGCAGAGCTTGGGGAGAGAGTTCCACAAGACGACGGCGTGGTGGCGATCTTGATGTTCTATCGACGCAGGCTTCACCTAAGCACCGCCACGATATGACCGAGGTGGAATATGGTGGAGGGGGCACCGCACACGGCTAAGGAACGATCTCAAGGATCAACTTGTGTGTCTATGGGTGCCCCTGCCTCAGTATATAAAGGAGGGAGGGAGGAAGAGGCCGGCCTAGAGAGGAGGCGCCATAGGGGAGTCCTACTCCCACCGGGAGTAGGATTCCCCCTTCCTAGTCCAACTAGGATCCTTCCATGTATTAGGAGTAGGAGACTAGGAAGGGAAGAGAGAAAGGAAGGAAGGAGGGTGCGGCCCTCCCTTAGCCCAATTCGGACTAGGGCAAGGGCGCGGCCTGCCTAGGGCAGCCCTCTCTCTTCCCGTATGGCCCATAAGGCCCAATTCTTCTCCCGGCGAATTCCGTAACTCTCCCACTCCGATAAATACCGAATGACTCGGAACCTTTCCGAACTCCGAATATAGTCGTCAATATATCGATCTTTACATCTCGACCATTTCGAGACTCCTCGTCATGTCCCGATCTCATCCGGGACTCCGAACTCCTTGGTACATCATATCTCATAAACTCATAATATAAGCATCATCGAAACCTTAAGCGTGCGGACCCTACAGTTCGAGAACAATGTAGACATGACCGAGACACGTCTCGGTCAATAACCAATAGCGGACCTGGATGCCCATATTGGTTCCTACATATTCTACGAAGATCTTTATCGGTCAGACCGCATAACAACATACATTGTTCCCTTTGTCATCGGTATGTTACTTGCCCGAGATTCGATCGTCGGTATCCAATACCTAGTTCAATCTCGTTACCGGCAAGTCTCTTTACTCGTTCCGTAATACATCATCTCGCAACTAACTCATTAGTTGCAATGCTTGCAAGGCTTAAGTGATGTGCATTACCGAGAGGGCCCAGAGATACCTCTCGGACATTCGGAGTGACAAATCCTAATCTCGAAATACGCCAACATCTGCCTTTGGAGACACCTGCAGTACTCCTTTATAATCACCCAGTTACGTTGTGACGTTTGGTAGTACCCAAAGTGTTCCTCCGGTAAACGGGAGTTGCATAATCTCATAGTTATAGGAACATGTATAAGTCATGGATAAAAGCAGTAGCAACATACTAAACGATCGTGTGCTAAGCTAATGGAATGGGTCATGTCAATCAGATCATTCAACTAATGATGTGACCTTGTTAATCAAATAACAACTCTTTGTTCATGGTTAGGAAACATAACCATCTTTGATTAACAAGCTAGTCTAGTAGAGGCATACTAGTGACACTCTGTTTGTCTATATATTCACACATGTATTATGTTTCCGGTTAATACAATTCTAGCATGAATAATAAACATTTATCATGATATAAGGAAATAAATAATAACTTTATTATTGCCTCTAGGGCATATTTCCTTCAGTCTCCCACTTGCACTAGAGTCAATAATCTAGATCACATCACCATGTGATTAACATCGATAGTTCACATCATCATGTGATTAACACCCATAGTTCACATCGCCATGTGACCAACACCCAAAGGGTTTACTAGATTCAGTAATCTAGTTCACATCGCTATGTGATTAACACCCAAAGAGTACTAAGGTGTGATCATGTTTTGCTTGTGAGACAATCTTAGTCAACAGGTCTTTCACATTTAGATCCGTTATGTATTTTGCAATTTTCTATGTCTACAATGCTCTGCACGGAGCTACTCTAGCTAATTGCTCCCACTTTCAATATGTATCTAGATCAAGACTTAGAGTCATCCGGATCGGTGTCAAAACTTGCATCGGCGTAACCCTTACGATTTAACCTTTTGTCACTTCCATAATCGAGAAACATATCCTTATTCCACTAAGGATAATTTTGACCGTCTGTCGATGATCTACTCCTAGATCACTATTGTACTCCCTTGCCAAACTCAGTGTAGGGTATACAATAGATCTGGTACACAGCATGGCATACTTTATAGAACCTAAGGCATAGGGAATGACTTTCATTCTCTTTCTATCTTCTGCCGTGGTCGGGTTTTGAGTCTTTACTCAATTTCACACCTTGTAACACATGCAAGAACTCTTTCTTTGACTATTCCATTTTGAACTACTTCAAAATCTTGTCAAGGTATGTACTCATTGAAAAAAAAACTTATCAAGCGTCTTGTTCTATCTCTATAGATCTTGATGCTCAATATGTAAGCAGCTTCACCGAGGTCTTTCTTTGAAAAACTCCTTTCAAACACTCCTTTATGCTTTGCAGAATAATTCTACATTATTTCCGATCTACAATATGTCATTGACATATACTTATCAGAAATGCTGTAGTGCTCCCACTCACTTTCTAGTAAATATAGGCTTCACCATAAGTCTGTATAAAACTATATGCTTTGATCAACTCATCAAAGCGTATATTCCAACTCCGAGATGCTTGCACCAGTCCATAGATGGATCGCTGGAGGTTGCACATTTTGTTAGCACCTTTAGGATTGACAAAACCTTCTGGTTGCATCATATACAACTCTTCTTTAATAAATTCATTAAGGAATGTAGTTTTGACATCCATTTGCCAGATTTCATAAAATGTAGCAAATGCTAACATGATTCAGACAGACTTAAGCATCGATACGAGTGAGAAAATCTCATCGTATTCAACACCTTGAACTTGTTGAAAAACTTTCGCAACAAGTCGAGCTTGGTAGATAGTAACACTACTATCAGTGTCCGTCTTCCTCTTGAAGATCCATTTATACAATATGGCTTGCCGATCATCGGGCAACTCCACCAAAGTCCACACTTTGTTCTCATACATGGATCCCATCTCAGATTTCATGGCCTTAAGCCATTTTATGAATCTGGGCTCATCATCGCTTCCTCATAGTTCGAGGTTCATCATGGTCTAGTATCATAACTTCCGAACATGATTACTACACCACTGTGCGGATCTTACTCGAAGACCCACGAGGTTCGTAGTAACTTGATCTCAAGTTTCATGATCAATATCATTAGCTTCCTCACTAATTGGTGTATTTGTCACGAGAACTGATTCGTGATGAACTACTTTCCAATAAGGGAGTAGGTACGATTACCTCATCAAGTTCTACTTTCCTCCCACTCACTTCTTTCGAGAGAAACTCCTTCTCTAGAAAGGATCTATTATTAGCAACAAATTTGCCTTGGATCTGTGATGGAAGGTGTACCCAACAATTTCCTTTGGGTATTCTATGAAGCGCACTTCTCCGATTTGGGTTCGAGCTTATCAAGTTGAAAACCTTTTTCATATAAGCATCACAACTCCAAACTTTAAGAAACGACAACTCAGGTTTCATCGCTAAACCATAGTTCATACGGTGTCGTTTCAGCGGATTTAGATGGTGCCCTATTAAGCGTGAATGCAGCTGTCTTTAATGCATAACCCCAAAACGACAATGGTAAATCAGCAAGAAACATCATAGATCGCACCATATCCAATAAAGTATGATTACGACGTTCGGACACACCATAATGTTGTGGTGTTCCGTTGGCGTGAACTGTGAAACTATTTCACATTGTTTTAGTTGAAGACCAAACTCAGAACTCAAATATTCGTCTCTCGCGATCGATCGCGAAACTTTATTTTCTTGTTACGATGATTTTCCACTTCACTCTGAAATTCTTTGAACCTTTCAACTATTTCGGACTTATGTTTCATCAAGTAGATATACCCATATCTGCTCAAATCATCTTGTGAAGGTCGAAAATAACGATACTTGCCACGAGCATCAACACTCATTGGATCGCATACATCGGTATGTATTATTTCCAATAAGTCAGTAGCTTGTTCCATTGTTCCGAAGAACGGAGTTTTAGTCATCTTGCCCAAAAGGCACGGTTCGCAAGCATCAAATGATTCATAACCAAGTGATTCGAAAAATCCATCTTTATGGAGTTTCTTCATGCGCTTTACACCGATATGACCCAAACGGCAGTGCCACAAATAAGTTGCACTATCATTATTAACTTTGCATCTTTTGGCATCAATATTATGAATATGTGTATCACTACGATCGAGATCCAACAAACTATGTTTATTGGGTGTATGACCATCGAAGGTCTTATTCATGTAAATGTAACAACAATTATTCTCTTATTTTAAATGAATAATCGTATTGCAATAAACATGATCAAATCATATTCATGCTCAACGCAAACGCTAAAAACATTTATTTAGGTTTAACACTAATCCGAAAATATTGGGAGTGTGCGATGATGATCATATCAATCTTGGAACTACTTCCAACACTCATCGTCACTTTCCTTCAACTAGTCTCTGCTTATTCAGAACTCCTGTTTGAGTTACTAATCTTAGCAACCTAACAAGTATCAAATACTCAGGGGCTACTATAAACACTAGTAAGGCACACATCAATAATCTGTATATCAAATATACCTTTGTTCACTTTGCCATCCTTCTTATCCACCAAATATTGAGGCATTTCGCTTCGGTGACCATTTCCTTTGCGAGGTAAGCACTCGGTTTGTGCTTTGGTCCAGCTTTGGGCTTCTTCGTGGGAGTGACAACTTGCTTGTCTTTTCCACTTGAAGTTCCCTTTCTTTCCCTTTGCCCTTCTCTTGAAACTAGTGGTCTTGTCAATCATCAACAATTGATGCTCTTTCTTGATTTCTACCTTCGTTGATTTCAACATCACGAAGAGCTCGGGAATCATTTTCGTCATCCCTTGCATAATATAGTTCATCCAAAGTTCTACTAACTTGGTGACGGTGACTAGAGAACTCTGACAATCACTATCTTATCTGGAAGATTAACTCCCACTTGATTCAAGCGATTGAAGTACCTAGACAATCTGAGCACATGCTCACTAGTTGAGCGATTCTCCTCCATCTTTCAGCTATAGAACTAGTTGGAGACTTCATATCTCTCAACTCGGGTATTTGCTTGAAATATTAACTTCAACTCCTGGAACATCTCATATGGTCCATGATGTTCAAAACATCTTTGAAGTCCCGATTCTAAGCCATAAAGCATGGTGCACAAAACTATCAAGTAGTCATCATATTGAGCTAGCCAAGCGTTCATAACGCCGCGATCCGCTCCTGCAATAGGTCTGTCACCTAGCGGTGCATTAAGGACATAATTCTTCTGTGCAGCATTGAGGATAAACCTCAGATCGCGGATCCAATTCGCATCATTGCTACTAACATTTTTCAACACAATTTTCTCTTAGGAACATATCAAAATAAACATATGAAAGCAACAACGCAAGCTATTGATCTTACAACATAATTTGCAAAATACTACGGGACTAAGTTCATGATAAATTTAAGTTCAATTAATCATATTACTTAAGAACTCCCACTTAGGCAGACATCTCTCTAGTCATCTAAGTGATCACGTGACCCAAATCAACTAAACCATAACCGATCATCACGCCGATGGAGTAGTTTTCAATGGTGAACATCATTATGTTGATCATATCTACTATATGATTCACACTCGACCTTTCGGTCTCCGTGTTCGAGGCCATATCTCGCATATGCTAGGCTCGTCAAGTATAACCTGAGTATTCGCGTGTGCAAAACTGGCTTGCACCCGTTGTAGATGGACGAGAGCTTATCACACCCGATCATCACGTGGTGTCCGGCACGATTTAACTTTGGCAACGGTGCATACTCAGGAGAACACTTCTTGATAATTTTAGTGAGAGATCATCTTAAAATGCTACCGTCAATCAAAGCAAGAATAAGATGTATAACAGATAAACATCATATGCAATCAAAATATGTGACATGATATGGCCATGATCATCTTGCGCCTCTGATCTCCATCTCCAAAGTACTGTCATGATCTTTATCGTTACCGGCATGACACCATGATCTTCATCATCTTGATCTATATCAATGTGTCGTCACATGGTCGTCTCGCCAACTATTTACTCTTGCAACTATTGCTATCGCATAGCGATAAAGTAAAGCAATTATTTGGCACTTGCATCTTATGCAACAAAGAGACAACCATAGGGCTTCTGCCAGTTGCCGATAAATTCAACAAAACATGATCATCTCATACAACAACTTATATCTCATCACGTCTTGACCATATCACATCACAACATGCCCTGCCAAAACAAGTTAGACGTCCTCTACTTTGTTGTTGCAAATTTTACGTGGCTGCTACGGGCTTAGCAAGAACCGTTCTTACCTACGCATCAAAACCACAATGATAGTTTGTCAAATAGACTCGCGTTTAACCTTCTCAAGGACGGGCGTAGCCACACTCGGTTCAACTAAAGTTGGAGAAACAGACACCGCTAGTCACTGTGTGCAAAGCACGGCGGTAAAACCAGTCTCGCAGAAGCGTCTGGCGTAATGTCGGTCCGGCCGCTTCATCCAACAATACCGCTGAACCAAAGTATGACATTTGGTAGGCAAGATGACTTATATCGTCCACAACTCACTTGTGTTCTACTCGTGCATATAACATCAACGCATAAAACCTAGGCTCGGATGCCCTTTGTTGGTGAACGTAGTAATTTCAAAAATTTCCCACGCACACGCAAGATCATGGTGATGCATAGCAACGAGAGGGAGAGTGTTGTCTACATACCCTTGTAGACCAAGCGAAGCGATCACAACGTAGAGGAAGTAGTCGACGTTCTCCTCACGATCCAACCGATCCCAGCGCCGTTACTCCGGCGCCTCCAAGTTCTTGACACACGTACAGCTCGGTGGCGCCTCGGGCTCCGATCCAGCAGAGCTTCGGGATAGAGAGTTCCACAAGACGACGGCGTGGTGACGATCTTGATGTTCTATCGACGCAGGCTTCGCCTAAGCACCGCCACGATATGACCGAGGTGGAATATGGTGGAGGGGGGCACCGCACACTGCTAAGGAACGATCTCAAGGATCAACTTGTGTGTCTATGGGGTGCCCCCCCTCGTATATAAAGGAGGGAGGGAGGAGGAGGCCGGCCTAGAGAGGAGGCGCCATAGGGGAGTCCTACTCCCACAGGGAGTAGGATTCCCCTTCCTAGTCCAACTAGGATCCTTCCATGTATTAGGAGTAGGAGACTAGGAAGGAAGAGAGAAAGGAAGGAAGGAGGGGTGCGGCCTCCCTTAGCCCAATTCGGACTAGGGCAAGGGGGCGCACGGCCTGCCTAGGGCAGCCCCTCTCTCTTTCCCGTATGGCCCATAAGGCCCAATTCTTCTCCCCGGCGAATTCCCGTAACTCTCCGGTACTCCGATAAATACCAATGACTCGGAACCTTTCCGAACTCGAATATAGTCGTCCAATATATCGATCTTTACGTCTCGACCATTTCGAGACTCCTCGTCATGTCCCCGATCTCATCCGGGACTCGAACTCCTTCGGTACATCAAAACTCATAAACTCATAATATAGCATCATCGAAACCTTAAGCGTCACGGACCCTACGGTTCGAGAACAATGTAGACATGACCGAGACACGTCTCCGGTCAATAACCAATAGCGGGACCTGGATGCCCATATTGGTTCCTACATATTCTACGAAGATCTTTATCGGTCAGACCGCATAACAACATACGCTGTTCCCTTTGTCATCGGTATGTTACTTGCCCGAGATTCGATCGTCGGTATCCAATACCTAGTTCAATCTCGTTACCGGCAAGTCTCTTTACTCGTTCCGTAATACATCATCTCGCAACTAACTCATTAGTTGCAATGCTTGCAAGGCTTAAGTGATGTGCATTACCGAGAGGGCCCAGAGATACCTCTCCGACATTCGGAGTGAGAAATCCTAATCTCGAAATACGCCAACCCAACATCTGCCTTTGGAGACACCTGTAGTACTCCTTTATAATCACCCGATTCGTTGTGACGTTTGGTAGTACCAAAGTGTTCCTCCGTAAACGGAGTTGCATAATCTCATAGTTATAGGAACATGTATAAGTCATGGATAAAAGCAGTAGCAACATACTAAACGATCGTGTGCTAAGCTAATGGAATGGGTCATGTCAATCGATCATTCAACTAATGATGTGACCTTGTTAATCAAATAAAACTCTTTGTTCATGGTTAGGAAACATAACCATCTTTGATTAACAAGCTAGTCTAGTAGAGGCATACTAGTGACACTCTGTTTGTCTATATATTCACACATGTATTATGTTTCCGGTTAATACAATTCTATCATGAATAATAAACATTTATCATGATATAAGGAAATAAATAATAACTTTATTATTGCCTCTAGGGCATATTTCCTTCACGTCCATGACCCTGTGACCGAGCGTGGTAAGGGGGTCGCAACTGTCGCTCAGTCGACCAAGCGCCCTCGAACCACTTCTCCGGCGCCGACCGAGAAAGCTCTGAAGCAATCCAGGGTGGCACCGCCGGCCGCCAAGGTCTTGTCAAGATGAAGATGGTGATCCCCACTATCTCAGGTAATGATGCCACTTGAGTTTTTTTGTTTCCCATGAATTTATTCTTGGTCGACTCATGAATCAACCGACCGACTTTTGGAATTGCAGCGCTAGCTGCTACTACGATACCTCGGCGGTGGCGATCATGAGATGGAAGATACTTGCCACCTCAAAGCCTGGTATTACCCTTATAGTTCCGTCTTTAGTCGATTGGCTCTTGGTCTCTAACTTTGATTCTTTTCTGTAGCTCCGTCTAATGTCGTTATCACTCTTCCTAACGATTTACGATGAGGAGCCGTTGAAGCAAAGGAGGAGCAGGAAAACGTCTGCTGGCAAGGTGACTCAGAGGTGCCGGTACCGAGACACTGGTCGCGGAGGGAGGAAACACCACTCGACCTACCGTATCCTTTGCGGTGCCGTTGTCGAGTGCTCACCCCACATCGTCGAATGCTGCACAACCTTCACTTTTCTCGACCCACTACGTCCCAAAGGACCAAGCCAGTGCTGCAAAAGAAGCAATACGCGAGGCGGGAGTCATGATGGAGCAGGTGAAGGCCATCCGGGAAGCTAGCCAGGCAGCCTATGACGCCAGTTCCGCTCTTCAAAGCAACGTTCAGGTCAGTCGGTCATCGCCTGTTCTGTTAGGATATGATATCTGAAAATTCTTCATTCTGAAATCCATAGTGATTGCCGTCCTACACCCACTGGGTGTGTTGATTGGAATTCTGGGTTAGTGGGGGCACGCTAAGTGCACCCACTGGGTGTAGTCCCCAAGGCTATGGTGGACTGCTGGCAGTCGACCATAGTCTTTGTAGTTAAAATTTTTTTTGTCATTCGACGAGGTCGAATGGATTTCTAGGCTGGTGGGGGCACGCTGAGTGCACCCACGGGTGTGTAATCCCGAGGCGTGGTCGATCTGGCGATGGACTACGACCAAGATCATTTCCCGTTTCTTTTGGTTTTTCGACCGGTCGACTCGCCATTCTCCTAGTGGGGGCACGCTGAGTGCACCCACTGGGTGTAGTCCCCGAGACTATGGTCGAATGTTTTGCATTCGGCTGTAGTCTTAGAAACGTATGATTTTTCTTTAGTCACTCAGAAGTGAATTGTCTTTGACATTTTGTCGATTGGTTCTTCGTAGAAATCCTGCGACCTTGCGGCTCGTTACACCGAATTGGAGAACAAACATATCCAACTCAAGCTTGATCTGAAGCTGGTCCAGGAGAATTTGGCGAAGGCAAAGGAAGAAGCTAAAGGTATGTTTGGTGAGGCTTCGACGACTGCCTTTGCCTCTCATTTGTTTCAAAGTCTGACCTTGCTGTAACTTTGTAGGCAAAGTGAAGGAGGCCCAGAATAAGAAAGACCTTGAGCTAGCTGAGATGCAGAAGACAGCTTTAGAGAAGACCAAGCTCGCAGATGAGAAGTTGGCTTCGGTCACCAAGCTTGAAGAAGAAAACACCAATCTAAAAGCTGCTCTTGATGTTGCCAACAAAGAAGTGAGTCGACTGAAAAGGGACAAGATTGCCCTGAATGACAAAGCTAGTGAGCTGGTTGGGAAGAAGAACGATCTCGAAGCTTATCTGCGCGGACTCGCCAAGAAGCTATTCCTCATGCTCGAAGGTAATCTTATCAAACAAGTATTTTAACTGTGATCCTTCCATTCGACTATTGTCCTGAATCGGTGGCTGTGCTTGCAGAATTTTGCCAGAACTTTGAAGAGGAAGCTGGTCGACTGGAGCCAAACCTAGACCCCATCAACTCTCCCGTGAATGATGAGGTCGCCATGAACGTACTCCGACTTGAATCTCGCGTTGCCGCCATCGTTGATTATCTCGCAAGGCTGAAAGTCGCTACTTCCCGCATCGACGCTGCACTCTGGCCCAGAGAGACGCTCCAGAATGACCTCGAGTCTCTGATGACTCGACCGAACACAGTTCCAGGTCGAGTGCTGGAGTGGAAGAAGTCTTCTGCCAGGTGTGGTGCAGATGTCGCTCTATGTCTGGCCTGAGTCCATTGCAAGGATGCACGAGAAGACAAGTTGGCGGCTCTTCGGGTGGCTAACACCAAGAAGCACGATTTCCGGTCTTTCATGGAAACCTTCATCGCTGATGCCACTCGGATTGCTGACAGAATCGACGTTGACGAGTTTGTTGCACCTTCCAGCCCTCCACAGGAGGGGTAAAAAACTTCTTGAGCTCGACACTTTAAATTTGCCTCAGTATGCCAAGTGATTTTTGTAACCGAAAAACCTTAACAGGCTTAGCGCCTGAGCACTTTCGGTTCCGTTAGGTATTTATCCGAACTTGGATTCGACGTTTGAATATGCTTGTATTTGGTTTGAGATGTCTTTTGCAGGTTAAAGCGAGGTGCTTATTGCAATCGACTTGTTCCCCAATTCACTTAGGCAGACACTGGGCTGCGGCTAAGCCTCCGAGTGGGAGGTGTGCTCTCCACTCGGTAGGATTTCAAAACTTAGGCGAGAGCTGGGCTGCAGCTAAGCCCCCGAGTGGGAGGTGTGCTCTCCACTCGGTAGGATTTTCAAAACTTAGGCGAGCACTGGGCTGCAGCTAAGCTTCTGAGTGGGAGGTCTGCTCTCCACTCGGTAGGATTTTCAAAACTTAGGCGAGCACTGGACTGCAGCTAAGCCCCCGAGTGGGAGGTGTGCTCTCCACTCGGTAGGATTTTCAAAACTTAGGCGAGCACTGGGCTGCAACTAAGCCTCCGAGTGGGAGGTCTGCTCTCCACTCGGTAGGATTTTCAAAACTTAGGCGAGCACTGGGCTGCAGCTAAGCCTCCGAGTGGGAGGTCTGCTCTCCACTCGGTAGGATTTTCAAAACTTAGGCGAGCACTGGGCTGCAGCTAAGCCCCCGAGTGGGAGTTGTGCTCTCCACTCGGCAGGATTTTCACGTTGTACTTGTGGCGTAGCTTGAAGGAGAGGGTCGCAGTCGACCTGCACCTCGTCCTTCTTGCGACCGCACGTTGTACTTGTGGCGTAGCTCGAAGGAGAGGGTCGCAGTCGACCTGCACCTCGTCCTTCTTGCGACTGCACGTTGTACTTGTGGCGTAGCTCGGAGGAGAGGGTCGCAGTCGACTTGCACCTCATCTTCCTTGTGGAGCGCACGTTGAATCTGAACTTAGGCGAGTACTTGGACTGCAGCTAAGCCTCCGAGTGGGAGGTGTGCTCTCCACTCGGTAGGATTTTATTGAAACTTAGGCGAGCACTGGGCTGCAGCTAAGCCTCCGAGTGGGAGGTCTGCTCTCCACTCGGTAGGATTTTTCAAAACTTAGGTGAGCACTGGGCTGCAGCTAAGCCTCCGAGTGGGAGGTCTGCTCTCCACTCGGTAAGATTTTCAAAACTTAGGCGAGCACTGGGCTGCAGCTAAGCCCCCGAGTGGGAGTTGTGCTCTCCACTCGATAGGATTTTCACGTTGTACTTGTGGCGTAGCTCGAAGGAGAGGGTCGCAGTTGACCTGCACCTCGTCCTTCTTGCGACCGCACGTTGTACTTGTGGCGTAGCTCGAAGGAGAGGGTCGCAGTCGACCTGCACCTCGTCCTCCTTGCGACCGCACGTTGTACTTGTGGCGTAGCTCGGAGGAGAGGGTCGCAGTCGACCTGCACCTCGTCTTCCTTGCGGAGCGCATGTTGAATTTGAACTTAGGTGAGTGCTTGGACTGCAGCTAAGCCTCCGAGTGGGAGGTGCGCTCTCCACTCGGTAGGATTTTATTGAAACTTAGGCGAGTACTTGGACTGCAGCTAAGCCCCCGAGTGGGAGTCTGGCTCACCACTTAGTAGGATTTTATTGAAACTTAGGCGAGTACTTGGACTGCAGCTAAGCCCCCGAGTGGGAGTCTGGCTCACCACTCGGTAGGATTTTATTGAAACTTTGTCGAAATGGATTCGCAGCTAAGCCCCCGAGTGGGAGGTGTGCTCTCCACTCGGTAGGATTTTCACATTGTACTTGTGGCGTAGCTCGAAGGAGAGGGTCGCAGTCGACCTGCACCTCGTCCTTCTTGCGACCGCATGTTGTACTTGTGGCGTAGCTCGAAGGAGAGGGTCGCAGTCGACCTGCACCTCGTCCTCCTTGCGACCGCACGTTGTACTTGTGGTGTAGCTTGGAGGAGAGGGTCGCAGTCGACCTGCACCTCGTCTTCCTTGCGGAGCGCACGTTGAATTTGAACTTAGGCGAGTACTTGGACTGCAGCTAAGCCTCCGAGTGGGAGGTGCGCTCTCCACTCGGTAGGATTTTATTGAAACTTAGAGCATCTCCAACGGCCGCGCTATAGCGCTTATAGCGCCACAGTTAAAACTGCTTCGCGTCTGATTTGGTGGCGGCGGCCTGCGCCGCTCCCAAAGAGTCGCTAAAATGCAGCAGCAGCGCTTCCTCCACAGCGCCCAAAAATGCAGCACGCACAAAACATTTTTTAATTTTCAACGCATAGATAAAATAAAAACTAGATAGATTGCATAAAATAAAAACGATACAAAGTTATTTTACATCGGTGCAACTAGATAGATACTAGATAGATAGTTGAAAGCATAGATAAACACTGGCGCAACTAGATAGAAACTACTCTACGTCGCTATCATCGCTATCATCCTCGGCGGTGTCGTCCGAGGTGTCTAGCCAGATGTCCAGCCACCGATCATCGTCCGCGCCAAGAACGATCGCCCACTCGCCGCAACGATGTCGGATTGCGATTCGCTAACGCCTTCACGACGCCTTTCCAACCGCTTCTCGGGCGCCTTTGCGTGTCCTCGCGCGGCGGCTTGCCCAAGAGGGCTGCTGCGTGGCGATGTCCTCCGGTGGCGGCGCGCGATCCGCCATGATCTCTCGTCCTCTGAAGCGGCGAGGAGGCGTTGCCGTTCGGCGTGCGTGTTCGCATGGTCTTCCGTGTGTGTGCGAGCGTAGGGGCGCGATCGAGCTTGCCGGCGTGTACACGTCTTGAAAATTCATCTCGCCGCGGCCGGCTTAGGGCGCCACGCCGCTGCGTGACGCTGTGGCGGGCTGGCGCGCTGTCTCAGTCGTGCGAGGCCGAGCGAGGCGCCGGAGCGTATCTCCGCGGTGTACACGCCGTTAGCGCGCGGCGACGCCGTAGCCGGACGCTCCTCGGCGGCGCGGCGGCATGGCGGCTTGGCGATGGTGGGGCGCTGAGCGGCGGACGCGTCGGTGGCGGAGCGCTGGAGCGGCGGAGGCGTGTCGGTGGCGGGGCGTGGCGAAAAAGACGAAGATGAGAAGAAGGTGCGAGAGGCGCGTGGCGCAAGGCCGATTTTATAGCGCGCGCGAAGCGGTGCGCAAAATATGGCGCGCGAGCTGGCGCACAGCAAGAAGCGGTTCAGCAGCGTGGTTTTCCGCCGCCCGGCTGAGCGCGGCAAAACGTCAGCAGCGCTAAAGCCTCGTTTACAAGCAGCTGCGTGCGTCGTTTAAGGCCGTTGGAGATGCTCTTAGGTGAGTACTTGGACTGCAGCTAAGCCCCGAGTGGGAGTCGGCTCACCACTCGGTAGGATTTTATTGAAACTTAGGCGAGTACTTGACTGCAGCTAAGCCCCGAGTGGGAGTCGGCTCACCACTCGATAGGATTTTATTGAAACTTAGGTGAAACGGATTCGCAGCTAAGCCCCCGAGTGGGAGGCTGGCTCACCACTCGGTAAGGATTTTTTTACAAACTTAGGCGAAACGGATTCGCAACTAAGCCACCCACTGAGGGGGAAATTTTACTGAAAATAAAAGTGAAAAAAATCATTGGGGAAATTATGACACTATTATCTCGCAAAACATGAACTACAGAAGTACTTTTATTACAACTCATCCGAGTGAAAACTTAAGTGTAAAATGGGCGGAGTAACTCCGCGTTCCAAGCTCGGGGCTCGTCGATTTTGTGTTCGACGTTGTAGAGACGGTACGCTCCATTGTGGAGAACCTTGGTGACAATAAAGGGTCCTTCCCAAGAAGGAGCAAGCTTATGTGGTTTCTGTTGATCCACTCGGAGAACCAATCTCCTTCCTGGAAGGCTCGACTATTCACGTTTTTGGCGTGGAAGCGACGCAAGTCTTGTTGGTAGATGGTCGATCGGATCAGAGCCATCTCCCTTTCTTCTTCTAAAAGGTCGACTGCATCTTGCCGCGCTTGTTCCACTTCAGCCTCGTTGTAGAGCTCAACTCGAGGAGCATTGTGGAGCAGATCACTCGGCAAGACCGCTTCAGCTCCATAGACCAAGAAGAATGGAGTCCTTCCAGTCGACCGATTAGGCGTGGTCCTTAGACCCCAAAGCACTGAGGGAAGTTCATCGACCCATGCTCCAGCCGCATGTTTAAGGTCACGCATCAGTCGGGGTTTCAACCCTTTGAGGATCAAGCCATTGGCTCGCCCCGCTTGTCCATTCGACTGTGGATGGGCGACTGAAGCGTAGTCGACTCGTGTGCCTTGAGATGTGCAGAATGCTCTGAATTCCTCCGAATCGAAGTTTTATCCATTGTCGATTGATGATCTTTGTGCGGACTCCATATCTGAATATCGCCTCGATGAAGGCGACAGAAGATCGGCGTCAAGGTTCTTGATGGGTTTAGCCTCAATCCACTTGGTGAACTTGTCGACTGCCACCAGTACATGCGTGAAACCGCTTCGTCCTGTCCTCAAGGGGGCCACCATATCCAACCCCATACTACGAAGGGCCAGACGAGTGGTATGGTCTTCAGAGCTGACGCAGGCTTGTGTGACATGTTGGAGTAAAACTGACATCCCTCGCACTTGTCCACTGTCTCTTTTGCCATCTCATTCGCCCTTGGCCAGTAAAATCCGTCTCGGTATGCTTTGGCCACGATGGTTCGAGAGGACGCATGATGGCCACAGGTCCACGAGTGGATATCATCAAGGATTATTCGACCTTCTTCTGGCGTTATACACTTCTGACCAACTCCAGTCGCGCTTTCTCTGTATAGCAGCCCCTTGATCACAGTAAAGGCTTTGGATCGGCGGACGATCTGTCGAGCCTCTTCTTCGTCCTCTGGGAGCTCTTTTCTTAGGATATACGCGATATATGGAACTGTCCAATTGGGAGTGATCACTAAAGCCTCCATGATTAAGTCGACCACCGCTGGAACTTCAACCTCAGTCGGATCTGTGGCACTCTTGGGCTGTGGAGCTTCTTCAGTAAAAGGATCTTCTTTGACTGATGGAGTATGGATATGCTCCAAGAACACACCACTGGGAATGGCTTCTCTCTTGGAACCTATCTTTGCCAAATCATCAGCCGCTTGATTTTTCAGTCGGGGTATATGATGGAGCTCTAACCCCTCAAACTTCTTTTCCAGCTTCCTCACTGCATTGTAGTATCCAGTCATGGCTGGGCTTCTAACGTCCCACTCCTTCATCACTTGGTTGACCACCAAATTTGAGTCGCCATAAACCATAAGGTGTCGGACGCCGAGTGAGATGGCCATGCGCAACCCATACAAAAGGGCCTCGTATTCTGCCTCATTGTTGGAGGAATCAAAGTGAATCTGGAGCACATATCTGAGCTTATCTCCTCTGGGGGAAACCAAGACTACCCCAGCACCGAAACCACTCAACATCTTAGAGCCATCAAAGAACATGGTCCAATGCTCCGAGTGAACTTGAGTCGGCTGCTGCCGTTCAATCCACTCGGCAAGGAAATCTGCTATTGCTTGGGACTTAATGGCTTTCTTTGCCTCAAACTTGATATCAAGGGGAAGGAGTTCAATTGCCAATTTCGCCACTCAACCAGCTTGCATCTCTCACAGTGCGTAATCTCGAAAGTGGAGCGTCACGGCAATCGTAATGGAATGATCGAGAAGTAATGAGCAATCTTCTTCGTGGTCATGTAGATCCCATACACAAGCTTCTGATAATGAGGATATCTTTGCTTTGATGGAGTCAAAACTTCAGACAGATAGTACACTGGGCGCTGAACTTTGAAGGCTTTCCCTTCTTCTTCCCGCTCGACCGTAAGTACTGTACTGACGACTTATCTTGTGGCTGCAATATAAAGCAACAGAGGCTCTTTGCTGATTGGAGCGGCAAGCACTGGCTGGGTGGAGAGCTGAGCTTTTAGCTCGGCAAACGCTGCATCAGCTTCTGGAGTCCACTCGAACTTGTCTGCCTTCCTCATCAGTCGGTAAAGAGGCAATGCCTTTTCACCGAGGCGAGAGATGAATCGACTTAATGCGCCAAGCATCCAATAAGTTTTCGGACGTCGTTGGCACTCGCACGGGGCGTTTCATTCGGAGTATAGTGCCAACTTTTTCTGGGTTAGCGTCGATTCCTCGTTCGGAAACGAGAAAACCGAGTAACTTTCCACCTGGAACTCCAAATGTGCACTTTGACGGATTGAGCTTGATATCATACCTCCTGAGGTTGGCAAATGTTTCAGCGAGGTCAGTCAATAGGTTGGAACCCTTTCGTGACTTGACCACAATATCATCCATGTACGCTTCAACGTTCCGACTGATTTGAGTGAGCAAACACTTCTGAATCATCCTCATGAACGTGGCTCTGGCGTTCTTGAGGCCGAATGGCATGGTGATATAGCAGAAGCACCCGAATGGAGTGATGAAAGCTGTTTTTATCTCATCGGGTCCGTACAGACGGATCTGATGGTACCCAGAATAGGCGTCTAGAAAAGATAATCTCTCGCATCCCACAGTCGAGTTAACAATTTGATCGATGCGAGGGAGAGGAAAATGATCTTTTGGGCAGGCCCGATTGATGTGTTTGAAATCGATGCACATGCGGAGTGACTTGTCCTTCTTGGGAACCATGACGACATTGGCGAGCCACTCGGAGTGATATATCTCTCGGATAAATCCTGCCGCCAATAGTCGAGCCACTTCCTCACCAATGGCTTTTCTCTTCTGGACGGCGGACCGCCGAAGATGTTCTTTGACCAGTTTTGCGGCTGAGTCGACTCTAAGGCGATGCTCAGCCAGTCCCCTGGGAACACCCGGCATGTCAGCAGGCTTCCATGCAAAGATGTTCCAGTTCTCACGGAGGAACTGGATGAGCGCTTCTTCCTATTTAGGGTCGAGTGTTGTGGAAATATGGGTCGGAGCTGCATTGGGGTCGGTCGGGTGAATGTGAATGGGCTTTGTCTCACCGGACGACTGAAACGCTGACTCTGTGGCAGGCTTCTTAGCCCGCAAAAAATCACTCGGATCTGCATTTTTCTTGTATCCCTCCAGCTCGACCGTTGTCACCTGGGAATCGGCAATTTTCAAGCCTTTCTGGAAACACTCCTCTGCTTTTTTCCGATCACCAGTGATAGTGATCACGCCTTTGGGGCCGGGCATCTTCATCTTCAGGTACACGTAACATGGTCGAGCCATGAACCGTGCGTAAGCTGGTCTCCCCAAAATAGCGTGGTAAGCGCTCTGAAAGTCTACAACCTCAAACATCAGCTTCTCTTTGCGGAAATGCTTCGAGTCACCGAACACCACGTCCAGAGCTATCTGACCGAGCGACTCGACTTTCTTTCCAGGTATAACCCCATGAAAACTCATGTTGCTGGTGCTCAGTCGGGACATCGGAATGCCCATCCCTTTCAGCGTGTCCGCATATAATAAATTCAGTCCACTACCACCATCCATTAGCACCTTCGTCAGTCGAGTGCCTTCGACGACCGGGTCGACCACCAAAGCTTGCCTCCCAGGGGTGGCTATATGAGTCGGGTGATCGGACTGGTCGAATGTAATGGGAGTTTGGGACCATCTCAGATAACTGGGCATCCCGGGGCGACCATGTTCACCTCACGGTTGATAACCTTCAGTCGGCCCTTGCTTTCCACATCCGCAAAGATCATCAGAGTGGAGTTAACATGAGGATATCCTCCCTCACTGTCCTCCTTGTCTTCGGCTTTATCCGACTCCTTTTCCTTGTCCTTGGGCTATTTACCTTGGAACTGCTGGATCAGGAGCCTGCACTGCCGAGTGGTATGCTTCGGGTAAATGAAATTACCCTCTTCTTCTTTCTTCGTGTGGATGTGACACGGCAGATCCATCACGTCATTTCCTTCTTTATCCTTCACCTTCTTGGGGTTCCAAGATCCTTTGGGTTTTCCTTTGAACTTACCCTGAGTCACGGCCAGAGCCTCTCCAGGAGCCGCTGGTTCAGCTTTCTGTTTCTGCTTCCGACTAGAGTTTCCTTTCTCCGACTGACTCGGCTTGTACTTGCCGCTCCGGAGTCGGTCCTCCTCTTCGCCGTTGGCGTACTTGGTAGCAATTTCCATCATCCGACTCAGGGTCATATCTCCGGTCCGACCAAACTTCAAACTTAATTCTTTGTTCTTAACACCATCCTTGAAGGCGCAGACTGCCTGATGATCAGACACGTTCTCCATGGTATGATGCAAAGTGATCCATCTCTGAATATACTCTCTTAAGGTCTCATTCGACTTCTGCACACAAACTTGTAGCTCTGTCAATCCAGCTGGTCGCTTGCAAGTTCCCTCAAATGTTCTGACGAACACTCGGGAAAGATCTTCCCAAGTGTAAATGCTGCTTGGAGTTAACTGATTCAACCATGCTCTGGCCGAAGCTTCCAACATGAGTGGTAAGTGCTTCATAGCCACCTCGTCATTCCCGCCGCCGATCTGTACAGCCACTCGGTAGTCCTCAAGCCAAGTTTCAGGCTTAGACTCACCGGTGAACTTGCTCACTCCAGTCGCCAACCTGAAGTTGGGGGGAATCACTGCGGCTCTGATAGCCCTGCTGAAACATTCCGAACCTGAAACATGCACTCGGCTGCTAGTGGGTGCATCTCTGTCGTGGCCACCTCGATGAGCCCTATTCCGATCGACCAAGCCTTGCACGATGATGGATCGCGCGTTAAAGCCTGGTTCCCTGGGGTCGACCGGAGCTCTTTCGCCCATTAATCGAAGTTGACCTTTGTCATCTTGCTGCCGATGAGCATAAGACCCACCCCTCGGGGGAGGAGTGGGCACTCGACGCCCATCATCACGATCTTATCGGTCACCATATTGGTCTCGTCGATTCTCGCGTACCTCACGCCGCGGAGGCGATCTGGGGCTGTGAGCCGACTGGACCGTATTCGCAGCGACAGATCGACTGTGAATTCTGTTGCGCGGATCGTGACACGACTGAATTCTGATCTCCGCTACCCGGAGCAAATCTCTGATCTGCATCAAGCCTCTGCCAGCCTCCGACTGAGAGGGCTGAATTGACTCTGCTATACGGGTTGCACCTGCTAAATTCTGAATCGGGGTTCGATATACCTGAGTCGGCGGGAAGAGTTGACGTCGATTGGAGTCGGGCACTAGTTGCTGCGCGCGCTCGTCGAGTGCTCGCTGGAGGTTCTCCAGACGATTGCGTTCAGCCAAGTTGGCCAAACGCGCCTCCTCCAAGGCGCGAGCTTTGGGGGTTTCTCCTGCGATGGGAGTATGCAGGGCATCCATGTTCCTGCGGCGAAGTTCTTCCCTTTGCAGGGAATTAAGTGGCTCGGGTTGGTACTCCTCATGGACTTGAGCGGGGTCGCCTCCACCGTCCACCCCGTCGTCGCGGGGGAAGCCGGGAGGGCTACGAGGTCCATTGACCATCAAGACCTCCGCCGCTGGATCACTGCTATCGCACTCGGATGCAGTTTCTACGGAGCCAGTCGACAGATCGAACAGGCCGTAGAGGGACTCGTCGGGCTCGATTGCCGCAACTTGGGTGGTGGCCGTCTGGCGAGCCACCGCGTGCCTCACCCACCGCTGGAGCCTCGACCACCGAGCGCTTTGCATGGCGGGAGACAGGGAGGGTGGACGATAGGGGAGTCGACCGATATGGAGTCGATGGTTGCCGCAGCAGAACGCCGCGGACACATGCGTGAAAATGCGTCGCACCGCGGATGGGGAGCGCGTCGATGTCGAGTGGAGCCTCCTGGAGCCAAGCGGAGTCATCGGCGATGAAGGTGAGCGCGCCGAGACGGATCTCACGGCCCTCGACCAAAACTCCACCAGAAATCATGATGAAAGCAATCGGAACAATTGCAACTTCTCCAAAAATCGCTAAGACACCTGCCCCATGGTGGGCGCCAACTGTCGTGGTTCTAAGTCTGACAGTAGAATAGGGGGTAGGTATGGAGAGGCAAGATCCTAGCTATGGAGCAGTTGTAAACACAAGGGATGTACGAGTTCAGGCCCTTCTCGGAGGAAGTACCAGCCCTACATCTCGGAGCCCGGAGGCGGTCGACTGGATTATGAGTGTATGGATTACCGGGGTGCGAACCCTTTACACTGAGGAGGGGGGTGGCTTATATAGTGTCCGCGGACCCTCGGCCCTCAAGAATGCAGGTTTAAAGTACATTAAGGCTAGGCGCATCGGTAACGCATTACATAAAGTGTCCTAAATGCCATAAAGAACACTTAATTACAGACCGTTTGGATGCAGAGTGGCTCTTGATCTCCGGTGGTCGAGTGAGTCTTCATGGTCGAGTCCTTCAATCCGCCGAGTGAAGTCCCTCTTGGTTGACTGGAAGGCAGTTTTTCGAGGGTGTCCTTGGGAAGGGTACTTAGGTCAGGTCTATGACCCTACCTAGGTACATGACTTCATCAGCTGCACGACGCCGTGAATGGGAGGCAGCAGCCGCCAACGCAAGCACGCTTGAGGGGAGGCAGTAGCCGCCAACGCAGAAAGCACGCAGCACGCCGCATCGATTCACGCTCACAAATTGATGATCGCATCGTTCACGCACGACGACCGAGTCACGATCTCGCCGCTGCGCTGCGTGTACCCACTTTGTCTCCCTCGGCTATTTAAACTGCCCTTCATTGCCTCTTCTTCTACAGATCCATCCGCGCCTCCAACTTCTCTTCTTCCCCCAAAAGCCAAAGCCGTTCCACTCAGCGAAGCGAGCAAGATGCAGTACAATGGGCCGACGTTCCAAGCGCCGCCCACCGTGCCGGAACGACGGTACCCCACCAACGTCATCGTCGAGGAATCCCTCCGCGTGTGGGCGTTCTCCCGCTGGAGGGGAAGCACTGAGCTTGCACAGGGGTTCCTCCGTGCGGGTTTCCACCACCTCCCGGCGGGCTCGCCACCCATGTTCAACCTCGTGGAGCAGCGTCCCCACGCCAACGCTCTAGTGGTAGGGCTCGTCGTCCACTTCACCAACAGGTTTGATGCCTACTACCTGCTCGGCAAGGTGTATTGGTGTGGGTGCGAGTTCATCGCATTCACGACCTATAACATCTTCACCGACTTCGAGAGCATCCTCCCCGCTCGCAACCGCATGCACAGCCTCCCGTACTACGTCGGCGACAACGGCCTTGAGGAGGAGGAGTACTGAAGCCGGCGGCAACGAAGACGGTGAAGCCGACAGTTAAGGTGAAGACGACGGTGAAGACATGGCGGTGTTGCCCTAGCTACCCTATCTATCTACTATGTACTGTGAGTTTGGTGTGTGTGTGTTGCCCGAGCTAGCTACCCTATGTATGTAAGGTTAATTATTAGGGATTATCTATCGGTGTCTATGTAAGAACTTATGTTGCCCTAGCAACCCTATCTAAGTTAAGTTTTGTGTGTTATATTAATGCTTTGTTATGTTTGTATTTTGTTTGTCCCAAGTTTAGACACGGCTAATTGGCGTGGGAAAAATTAACCAAACAAACTAAAAATGATGTGTTTATAGATGCCTTCTAAAAATAAGAACATATTGTACATTTGTACACGGCTTTAGTTTGAGAGCTCTGTATTTTTTAGGTATTCAAAGAAGGGCTCCCTTCAAAGAATACTTTGGTTTTCAGAAATATTGAAGTATCAAATACTTTGAGATATTTGGCTTTAGTCAAAAGTGTAGTTTTAACTACACTATGTTTGAAGTATATAAAAAAGAGGGTTAGACCTCTTTTTCTAATCATGAAGTATTGGTTCGCTAGGCATAATAATACTGCGGTTTGCAAATACTTTGATACTAAAAAATGAAGGGAGCCATAAAGGAAAGCCAAAGAAATTCCTCAATGAGACAGAAGAGATTGGGCAATCAAATTAATGAAAAAAGCAATTAGAAACAAAAAAGAACAAAGCACCTTCCTAAACAAAAAAAGAAACATCGCTTGTTTCTGGGCTTTCTCTTTGGGCCCGCGAACTAGGTTTTTTTAGCAGAACTGGCGAACTCGAGGACAAAAGTTTGGCAAGTGCGAGAGAGAAGAGATGAACTTGATGTATATCCCTTGTGCTGCTCAAGTACTACTTACTGTCATCTGACGAGCTAGGGTATGATCCAACACTCGAGGTTATTAGCTAACAAAATAATCCTATCACTAAACTGGTAGTTGTTTTACTGCGGCCGAAGTGTCGAAACTTAAACGAGAAGCGCATACATTCAGAGATCAACAGTTGCACTAAACAGAGTTGCATTTGAGATAAACAGACTTGGATTGCTAAACAGTGGCAACAATAGTAGACAAACATCTCTAACGAGAGATGGCAATCAAGTAAAAAATTCCCTAGAGCAAGTATTCCTAAAGCTATCAGATTGGATTTCTTCTTCAACTCAATAAGCTCCTTGAAGTTCTTGTTCATCTTCTTCAATTCTGTCTTCAGTTTGAACGCCGTCGGGTATTCCGGACGCGCTGCTGCAGCCGGAGCAGCACTGTCATGGGGCAGATTGGACTCTCGGATTGCATTCCCCCTCGAATCCAGCAAGCCCGACCCTTGAAGCCTCTGGATGTAATCATCCATCCACTCGAAATGGTGGCATTTCTTCACGATCTGAAAACGAAATCATGTAACCTAAATCCAAATCTGACAGATTTTTTGAGAAATTAGAGATAAAGGATGCGAGGAAAACTCAGATCTAACCTGCCCCTCCGGCTTGCTCTCGCATTTGACGAACTCGCACCCAAAGTTCCCATTCTTCTCCTCCTTCGAAGTCAATCGCTTCAGTGGCGCAGTCCGTGGGCAGTCAGTGCATCGAGTCATCGGCACTGGACCATACACCGGCCACGTGGAATGGGGGGCTGACGAGGAGGTCGACATATCGCCTGAGAGGAAGAAACAGAGGAGTTGCTCGAGAGGAAGAAGAACGAGAATATGGGGAAAGAAACAGAGGAATTGCTCGTTCTGCTCGATGCCTTTGTCTATCAGATGGAGAAGAGGAGAAGGGGAAGCTATATTGATGATTTGCCACATTGTATTTTGCAGTTTGAATATTTGAACCAACTCTTAACACTGACATGTGGTGGTCATGTGCGAAAAATACAATTTCATATGTAAAGTGGGGCAAATCGTAAAAAACCCGAGAAGGACAAAGTCAAGAGCTAATCAGGATACATCACGCAGATCGCGCATGCCTGCCCCACATCTGACGGGTGGTGTTTGACACTTGGTAGGATCCGACGTGCACGCTCGACGCTAGGGTTTGGAGTATTTCGGGGTTATGAGCGAGTCAGCGGGTTATTAGGGTTTGACCAGATTTCAAATGGCCATAACTAAATTAGAAAAATCGCAAAAATATAAAACAAACGTAGTTCGTCCGCTTATGAGACCTACTTACCATAAAAAATATAAACTCGGTATAGGCGTTTTTTTGAAAAATCATTTTTGAAGTGATCATCAAATCAAGTTCAAATGTTTTTAAAAATTCAAAAAAATCAAAATGTTGTAATTCTTGCGCTTTATAGCCGTCATATGTGACAAGGTTATGAGAAAAAAAATATAAACTTGGTGTAGGTCATTTTCATGAAAAAAGTCTTCACACAAATGAGCTATCACCTATGAACATTTTCAGAGTTTGTAGAATAGGGAGAGAGGGTTTAGGGTTTGAAAAAAAAATCAAAATAATTAAAAAAATCAGAAAAATCTCCATAGCTTCATTTTGGGGTGAGTAAGAAGGATCTGAACTTACTTTTTCATTTTCATATCTAAAACGTGTTATTTGACGGTATTGAAATAAAATCATATTTTTTTTAAAAAAATGTAGTAATATGAATATTAATCAATAAATAGTGAGACTTCATTTTTACCCTATATATATGGAACAAGTGTTAATAAAAATATATATGCCTCATTTAGGCAAGGTCAAAAAAAACTTGATTTCAAATAGGGCTGTTTACCCTAGCTTTCGAGCTCGTTTCTAGCACATTTCTCATTTGGACTGTTCACCTACGAATATTGGACTTCAAATGCTCGATCAAATACGCCGCACAGAGCAATGAACCTCCAATGTTCAACTTCAACTTTGACTCGAATCCAAATTTTGGCCCAAATTCAAATATTGATTTAAATTCAAATTTTGATGGAAATTTGAATTCCGACTCAAATAAGAAACCAAAGTAGAAGCAACATTATTACAAATGATAAGTTTTCACAGTAGCTCAAATCTACCAAGTTTTAAGATGCCAACATCTTAATACAAATCTACCAAGTTTTAAGTGATCCACTCGCCCTCAAATTGACAACACAAACATTTCCCAACAACTTAATTCAAATTTTTGACTTGCTCCTTGTGTTTGCAGCTGGCTTCACCGTCTTGCTCCTGGTTTCCCTAGTTGAGATGCTCTTTTCTTTCAGACTCTTGTTCCTTTTGATCTTAGGCTTTACTTGGGGTTTTCCTCGTGGAGGTCTTGATGGAGTAGTTGCACTTTCACGAGCACTTGACGACTATTTGACGGTCATCTATGGGTTCAAGAATCTTTAAAGGCACAATTGGAATAATTACGCCTCCTCTTCCTCTCTTATATATTCAAAACCATCAAAGTCCATGGTTTCAAAATCTTCTGCTTCTTCATCTCTTGGCCTTTTCTCCCTAGAGCTGGTAAATAAAATTATAAGCCATAGGCAAAAAAGAGAACAAATGCAAACAAAAGGGTAGCTGCATTCTACAAAGGGTGCAAACACATACCAAGATGCTTCATTTGCTGCTGCATTCTCCACTGCTTCATTTGCTGCTGCATTCTCCATCGTGCATCTTAGGTCTCCATTCTTCTGCTGCATTATCCTCAAAGATTGGCTGCTGCCCATCTTTCCTCCTCTCCAAATGATGCATCCACTGCATTGGTACAAAGCCTAGCAATATGCCCTAGAACTCCACATTTTTTGCAAGCACGCTTCTTTGGTAGACGACCCTCCTCACCTGCTCTAATCCTCTGGTTCCTTGGTCTTCCTGGTGGTCTAGTAATGACAGGAGCGTGGAGTTTGAACCCTGGACCTACTATGTCCCATTGATCTTTCCCCAATCGTGCAGGCACATTGTCAGCATAAGCAGCCATAAATTTGGCTACAGAGAAATACTCAGAGCAATATTGATCAACTTCACCATCTGCACCCCCGATAACGGTTATCAGATGTAGGGCATGTATGCATGGCTTCCCACGGATCTGCCATTGCCTACAACTACATTCTCTAGTACTTAGGTTCACAGGATACCTCCATACCCTATTTTTAGTGTCAGTATAGGTAACCTCTCCCTCATATGTACCAGATCGAATACATTTCATCTTCAGTCCTCTTGCCTTCAAGTGCAATGCCTTAATCAGTGATGGGACCATTTGATGACCAACATATTGTGTTTTTGCAATTCTTTTGCGAAGAGCCATCTTTATCATGATCATTTGCCTCATCTTGTCAAATGCTTGCCACAACAAGAGCCCTTTCACTGACTTGAACTTTGAATTTAAGCATTCTGCAAGGTTACTGGTCACATAATCTACTTTGCAGATTTCATTGAATTTGCTTCTTGACCACACCTTGCCATGATGTGCATCCATGTACTCCTTCACAAGAGGATTTTGAGCATACAACACTCTCAAATGGTGTTCATGCTTCCTTTTGCTGCATGTGTATGATGCTGGCCATAAGTTCTCATCATAAACTTTACTTTTGAACTTCTTTTTGAAATTATGCGCTAGGTGTCGCATACATTCCCTATGCTCCACTCCAGGGAATATAATTTCCACTACACTCTTTAAACCCTTGCAAGCATCTGTGTGTATAGCTAAACACAGGGGTGTGCCTATAATGTTCATATCGCTGCAGAAACCAGACCCAACTTTCCTCGACTCTGCCTCAACCACACCAAATGCAAGCTGGGAATAGCAGTTGTGTCCATCAATCGCAGGTTGCTACTAGCTGTCCTCTCCATCTTCCAGTCAAATGTGTAGCATCTCTGACCAAATAGGGCCTGCAACCATCTAGAAACCCCCGCCAACAAGCCTTGAAACAAACAAAAGCCCTTCAAGCACTCCTTCGAAATGACTTCCTTTTGTTTTGAATGGGCTGTATGCTTGTCAATCTCTACAACACTCCTGGACTTGCCATCTCCACTTCAGCTTTGAAAGTGTAAAGCAGCTGAAAACTGTCATTCCATTGACCATTAATTCTGTCAAGAGCCTTTTCCCTAGCATTGAAAATTCTCATGTAAGGAATTTCTATCTTGTACTTCTCAAAAAGCTTCCCATGGAGTGCTGTTGGACCAAGTCCAGGTTCTTCTCTCAGCCAATCCAATATAGCATATGCCACCCACTTAGTTTTTGCTAGCTTGGTTTTGGCCTTCCCCCCTCCCCCTCCAGGTGGACAGGTGTGCTTGTGTGCATTTTTCTTTATCTGAAAGAAAATAAAAGGGTAAAGAATAGTTAAGAAACCTTACTCAACGATCTGAAACTAAATTACTAACTGAACTTGGATTACTTGAATATATTTGCTCTTTCTCATACGAGATGCATGCAACTTCCACCTACACCTAGGATATGGACAGAAAACTATGAACCTTGCTGGCTCACTCCTTTTAATCTTATAGGTGTTTTCAGATATAATGCACCATGTTGTCTTTGATTCGATAGTCCACCATTGATTGGAAAATGGTACCTCTGAGAAGCTCGAGTTTTTCCTGTTCCACTCAATTGTTGGCATGTCATCACCATCGTATTCATCCTCGATTAAGCTGTCCATGTTCTCCACCTTCTCTTCATCGTCAGTGTCATCAAACCTAGCTTGGCTGATGGGCTCCTCCATATATTCGTCATCCACTGCTTGCTGACTGGCTACATCGACCAATTCAGGGAACATCATCTCGTCTTCATCATCATTTGTAGGCACTGCCTCGTCAGGTTCTGCATCTTCTTCTACACCAACTGCAGAAGGTACACGAGAAGCAGCAGCTGAATCGGAACCAGAATTGGCAGCAGGCATGTTGTGGCTCCACAAACCACTTGCTTTACTTGGTGTCGACCTACAAGGAGTGCCGGGGTGCTGGCTATTAGCATAGACAGATGATGTCTGAACTCCCTTCCCCTTCGCCCATTCTGCGCGTGGCTGAAGCACATCGATTTGGAGTTTACCGAATCGGCAGCCAGCAATCCCAGCAAAAAGCAACGGCATATGATCGTCGCAAGTTAGTGGGAGAAATCTTTGCTCGTCATTGCTGAAGTAATTCAGTTCAACAGCATCGGCATCACTCCAGGGATAGGTGTTTTGGAGCTCAGCTCGCAAATCTTTGAAATATATGCTGGTTTCTACCACTTTGGGATAGAAAAATGATGAAATCAAATGCGGTTTAGTACCACGCAGCACACTAGTTTCCATTCTAATCGCCAGCGCGGGATCAATCCTATTTTGTTGGGGGAAGGAAACAAAGGCTTCAGTTAGCCGGGTAAAATCGAGCACAAATTCAAATGATTCAAGCAAACAGAAGTCAAATACGGCCTACAATACGACTTAGAACGTCAATTCGAGAGGAAACAATGCTTACCCAGGTTTAATCCATGAATTATCTGCCGCGGATTCGACCCAATCCTCTCCACGGTCGACTGCATTCCGGGCGTCCTCACTCAACATTGCTATGTAATCCCAGATGGGGAGGTGGGCTATATCTGGCGGAGATGCGGCGTCGCCCACGAACGGAATAGGGCATAGGGTGGAGGAAACAACAGCGGTAGACGCGGCATGACGCCGGCGGAGGGGGCGGGGCGGCGCGGTGCAGTGCGGCCTGTCTAGATCTGTTTCAGATTAAGACAAGCTGCCCAATACGTGTCCTTGCGGTCCCACCCGTCAGCAAGCAACAGTCAGACGAAGACTCAGCCCCACTCGTCAGCAATTAACGGTCAATGGACGTTCAAGACAGCAAACGCCCGCTATGAGCATTTGTGAGAGTTTCAGCTAAGGAAGAGGGGAAAAGTGAGCAAACGTTTGGAGCGTGGGGAAAAGTGAGCACAACTAAGGAACCAGGGGCACTAATTTAAATATCCCAATAAAAAATATTCTCAATGAACCCAAAATGCCCTTCAGAAAAGTTCATCATTTTTGGATTGGTTTAAAACCTCTGACAAAAATGGTGCACATATTTCTAGGTCCATTTTCGATTTCTGAATTAATTCATATAGTATTTGAATTGGGGCCAATAATTTATATATAATATTTATTAGCTCCAATAATTCTGTTAATTGGTGTGGGTCTCTGGAATATTCCAACTAGTCCCCACAAAAATTACCAGAAGAAAATAAAATGATTTAGTTCTTAGAACTAAATCAAAACAAATTACAGAAATAGAAAAGAAAACAAAATAGAGAGAAGGAAAGAGGCTTACCTGGCCACTACCTGTGCGGCCTACTGCTGAAGCCGGCCAAGCCCAGCCACCTCCCCTGCCAGTTGTATTCCTCCTCTCGCCAGAAGGCAGAGGGGAAGTAGTGCATGGTGCTCGCGCGCGCGGGCACGCAGCTGCCTGCCTGGCCCCTGCCTGGCCAGCGTGACGCTGGAATCGTCTCCACGTGGCCTCCGCAACCCACCGACCCCTCGCTCACTCTTTCCCCCTCGCCCCCTCGCTCTCTTCACGCCATGGCCGACGCACGACCAAGCTCGTCGCCGCCGTAGCCGTGCCCACAGCCGCCCTCGAGCCTCTCCCACCTATCCCCGAGCTCCGCCTCGTCTGCCTCGTCCTCTCCACCAAGCTGTACGACGCCGGAAGCCCCAGGACACCACCAGCATCGCCGTTTCCCTCGCCAGCCACCGAAGATCGTCGCCATCAATTCGCCGCCCCGAGCGCCACCCCGAGCCCACGGAGCTGCTCTTCGACCTCACCGTTAGCCCCCTGCTCCAAACCCCTCTTCCTCCCCTCGTGTTTGTGCACTCTAGCCCCATCCCCCCGCCGCGCCCGAGAGCTCCTGCCACCGGCCATGTCGCCGCCGCCACGCTAGTCACTAGAGCTCGTTTCCGAGCAATCCATTGTGCTCAGCACGCTCCCAGTAGCACATATTATTGGAAATATGCCCTAGAGGCAATAATAAAATGGTTATTATTATATTTCCTTGTTCATGATAATTGTCTATTGTTCATGCTATAATTGTATTAACTGGAAACCGTAATACATATGTGAATACATAGACCACAACATGTCCCTAGTGAGCCTCTAGTTGACTAGCTCGTTGATCAATAGATGGTTATGGTTTCCTGACCATGGACATTGGATGTCATTGATAACGGGATCACATCATTAGGAGAATGATGTGATGGACAAGACCCAATCCTAAGCATAGCACAAGATCGTGTAGTTCGTTTGCTAAAGCTTTTCTAATGTCAAGTACCATTTCCTTAGACCATGAGATTGTGCAACTCCCGGATACCGTAGGAATGCTTTGGGTGTACCAAACGTCACAACATAACTGGGTGGCTATAAAGGTGCACTATAGGTATCTCCGAAAGTGTCTGTTGGGTTGGCACGAATCGAGACTGGGATTTGTCACTCCGTATGACAGAGAGGTATCTCTGGGCCAACTCGATAATGCATCATCATAATGAGCTCCATGTGACTAAGTAGTTAGTCATGGGATCATGCATTATGGAACGAGTAAAGTGACTTGCCGGTAACAAGATTGAATGAGGTATTGGGATACCGACGATCGAATCTCAGGTAAGTAACGTACCGATTGACAAAAGGAATTGCATACGGGATTGCTTGAATCCTTGACATCGTGGTTCATCCGATAAGATCATCGTGGAACATGTGGGGTCCAACATGGGTATCCAGATCCCGCTGTTGGTTATTGATCGGAGAACGTCTCGGTCATGTCTGCATGGTTCCCGAACCCGTAGGGTCTACACACTTAAGGTTCGGTGACGCTAGAGTTATTATGGGAAATAGTATGTGGTTACCGAAGGTTGTTCGGAGTCCCGAATGAGATCTCGGACATGACGAGGAGCTCCAGAATGGTCCAGAGGTGAAGATCGGTATATTGGACGAAGGGTATTGGAGTCTGGAATTGTTCCGTGGGTACCAGGTGATGACCAACATGTCCGAAAGGGGTTTCGGAGGCCCCGGCAAGCGTTGGGGGGCCTTATGGGCCAAGGGGAGAGGGCACATCAGCCCACTAAGGGGCTGAGCGCCCCTCCCACCCCATCTCACGTAACCAGGAGAGGTGAGGGCGCCACTGTCAGGACCCTGACTCAATGTCACATCGATCTAGCCTGTAACACCTCATATCACTTTGCGGCCTCACGCACGGTATTCCCACGGGTGTCGCCTTACCTTTGCCGGGACCGTTTATGCCTTTTGGCACACGATATGATAGTGTCGCTAGCATCCATACGATAAGGAGCCCGGCTGACAAGGCTAATCGTAAACCCAAAGTGGCACAAACTTACAGGACAGCATCCATGACCCAGCATCGAGCGTGTCGGTCATCGGCGAGTAAGTTCCGGGCTGTAGCACTTTGGCTAGCAGACTCGAAACCGGGCTGAAGCGGGCTAACAGGACTCCGGTACTAACGCGTGACATTTCCCGAAGGATGCACACGAACGAAGAAGGACACATGCGGCCAGCCTAAGTGTTCGGAGCAAGAGCAAGCTACCATGGCTCGGTGGAAACACTAGGAGACATTTCCGTAAGAGAGGCTACTAAAGATAAACAACTAGATAGTCGGATCCCACACATACCAAGCATTTCAATAACATACACACAATATGCTCGATATGTGCAAATACAACATGGCATCACAACATGACTCTCGACTCAAGTATTTATTCATTAGGCTCCGAGGAGCGAGATATTACAAACAGGGGTCTCATGACCCAACATTCAGAGCATACAAATCAAGCACAAGCGGAAGCTAACATGTCTGAGTACAGACATCTACAAATGAAAAAGGCTTAGAAGCGACTATCTACCGAGATCTGCCGAGGGCACAAGATCGTAGCTGAGGTATCAAGCTAAGCGTCAAGTCCAAGCGGAACTACTAGCGACAATGAAGTCTCTCTGCAAAAACATAAAATAGGCAAACGTGAGTACAAATGTACCCAGCAAGACTTACATCGAACTAACTACATATGCATCATTATCAATAAAGGGATGGTGGGGTTTAACAGCTGACAAGCCAGCTTTGACTCGGTGGCTATCCTAAACTACATTGCAAGTAACTCTTTTGAGGTGGCGCACACGAGTCCACATATTCACCATATCAATACACCACTATGGATCCGCTCCGTCTCCCTACGAGAACGCCATCCATAGCGCTCACGCTTATCTTGCGCATTTTAGAGTATCCACTTTCACTTGTCTATGAACTGTTATAGGCAACCCGAAGTCCTTTACGCGGACACGGCTATTGAATAGATGATGTTAACCTGCAGGGTGTACTTCTTCACACGCTCTCACCACTTACCGCCGTTTACGACATGTACTCGGCAACCTTCAGCGGAAGCCCAACGAGGGTGTCGGCCACGACCTACCTAAACACTCAAGTCCCTAGTCCAGGTTTATCGCCTATTCGGGTTCCATCCATGAGGAGATCCGGCAAGTTTCGCTCACAGCCCCAAACGATGTGAGCGGGGTTCCCGAGACACCAAGCAGGCGCCGGTACACCGTACACGTGCCTACCTCATCACAGCCCACCCCTACGGTCATTGCTGCTGCAAGACGGCCTCCAAACATACTACAAACACCAGAAACTACTTGCAACTCCTGGACAGAGGACAAGGGTGATTAAGAAGCCGAGAGGGTCCATTGGTTTCGGGCCCAATGCATGGTAGTAGCTGAATCATGGATCACAAACACAGAACTCAGTTCATGAGGACGGCTGCAATGAGACAACCCACCATGTACTCCTACATGGCCTCTCACCGCTACCTTTACCAAATCGTGTTCACACACTTAGCTCACACACAGTAGGACATGTTCACACACCTCCGATTCACCCCGATGAATCGGACTGACTCAACTCTAAGCAGTAGCAGGCATGACAAACAAGCATAAATGAGTAGGCACAACAGGGCTCAAACAACTCCTACTCATGCTAGTGGGTTTCATCTATTTACTGTGGAATGACAGGTCATGCAAAGGATAAAGGGGTTCAGCTACCGCAGCAAGTAACAGATGAATCGTTGTTGTCCTAATGCAGTAAAAGAGGACAGGAGCGAGAGAGTGGGATTGTATCGAAATGAACAAGGGGGTTTTGCTTGCCTGGCACTTCTGAAGATATTATAGCTCTTCATCGGTGTCATCGATCTCATCGTCAAAACCACGTCTATCGAGAGGGGACAGTTACCGGCAAATAAAGAGGGACACAATCAATGCAATGCAACAAATATGATGCATGATAATGTCATGGCAATATGCTGTTGATTGAGCTAATGCAACTAGCAGCAAGTTAAATGAAGTTGGTTTGAACCCTAGGTTCAAATTCAAACTCCATATGTGAAGGTTTAAATGCCATTAATATGATTTATGCTAAACAGCAGCTGTAAGTTGTTCTAACATGCATGAAAATGGTACAGATGGATAGATTGGATTTTTCTGATCATTTTTCATATATAATTTATTTCATTTGGAGTTACGGTTGAATTTCTATGAATTTTAGAAGTTTTGGTTATTTTCTGGAATTTCTTATATAAAAATAAATCCAGAAAATAAGTTACTGCGTCAGCCTGACATCATCATGATGTCAGCAGGTCAACAGGGCGCATCCAGGTCAAACCTGACCAGTGGGGTCCACCGGTCGATGACCGAGGCTGTTTAGCTCACGACAGTGGGCAGTCGGCGGCCACGTCGGCAGGTCAACTCGATTGGTGGGTCCCGTGTGTTATTAACTAATCTAAACAGAAATAAAACATAGATTATTTAGAGCGTGGGGCCCAGGTGTCAGTGAGCTAGGTGGGTTGGTTAGTGGGGTCATTAGCGCTAATTAAGTGACACGTCGACTTCGCCGGAGTTCGGCCGGCGACGACCAAAACTGCGGCGGGAGCTCGCCGGAGTGGCGCTGCGAGCGGTTTTGGGCCAAGCCAAGGGCACCAGAGGGTTGCCCTTGCTTGCGCGCATCCAAAGGAGGCACGCGGGAGGCGCGGGGTGGTCGGAGCTCGTCGGAGTGGAGGCCGCGGCGGCTGCCGGAGCTCGGGTTTGGGCGGAGCGAGGTTACGGAGCGCTAGGGGGCTGGCTGAGGGGCTATGGGGACTCCTGGGGGAGCTAGGAGCACGCTAGGCTCGTCGGACTGGCCGCAACAGCACGTCGGTGCCATGCCCGGCGTCCATGGCGGACGGCGGCGCTCGGTACGGTGGCTAGCACGGCTACTGCACGGGAAACCAACGGGGAGAGAGGGGAAACGTAGGAGAGCTCACGGAGGGGCTAGCGGAGGAGATGACGAAGTCGGGGAAGCTCTGGACGCGCAGAATCGGTGGAGTCGATCTCCGGGCACCGGAGGTGAAGACAACGATGCTCCGGTCGGCTGGGGCCTCTTCTGGTCGCGTGCGTCGAGTGTGTTGCTCCACGGGGTCGTGGCGGAGCTCGGGTACGCAGAGAGGGAGCGAGGGAGTGGCTGTGGCCGCGGTGGTTCTGAAGGCGGCGGCGGCGGCTCTCAAGGCGTCGTCGAGAGAGCGAGCGAGAGGAGGGAATGGGCAGGAGAGTGAGAAAGGTCAGGGGGTGCGTGGCGTCACGAGGGACGGCGAGGGCGCGAGGGGAGGCGGCAAGCAGGAGGTGGCCGGGCGTGGTGGCACACAAGACGGGCACACGCCCGGCGGCCCCATGTCGCGAGGAAGACGGCGGGGAGGCTAGTGGGCTGGGCTGGTGGCTGGGCTGCCAGGTGGGCCGGCAGTGAGGCCAGTGGGCTTGGTAGGCGCCTGTAAGTGCCAGTAACTCCTCTGTCTTTCCTATTTTTTTTATTTTCTGTTATTTTGTTTTGATTTAGTTTGAGAACTAAATCATTTTAAAACTTTGTAAATTTTATGTGAGCTCGGGAGCTAGTCCAAGGTCACAGAAACTTACAAAAATATTTGAACTTTATTTCTTTTATAACAGAAATAAATTCAACTCAAATATGCCATTTATTTAAGTCAAAGGCCCAAAATAAATATTTCTGTGATTCCAAAAATATTCGTTTGAACTTTACCTCATGCCAATATTTTTACAGAATAACATGGACATTTTCTTGGACTCATTTGATGAGATTTAAATGTTGGTTATTTTTAGAGGTTCTCTGAGGCTTTGAAAATTCCTCAATTCAAATTTTTATTTGAATTTAAACATGATGCACACATGGAAGCTAGCATAGGTCAGGCCAGAACTAGGGATGTGACAACCACCCCTAGGGCAGCCGCCCCTCCCGGCTTGGGGGGCAAGTTTCCTAGGGGGTGGGGGCGCCCAAACCCATCTAGGGTTTCCCCTGTGGCCGCCGCCCCTCCCCTAGGGAACCCTAGGGTGCCTCCCCCTCCTCCCTTTCCCCTATATATAGTGAGGGAGAGAGAGGGCAGCCGCACCTCTCCCCTGGCGCAACCCTCTCCCTCCTCCAACACCTCCTCCTCTTCCGTAGTGCTTGGCGAAGCCCTGCTGGAGAACCACGAGCTCCATCGCCACCACGCCGTCGTGCTGCTGGATTTTTCCCTCAACTTCTCCTCTCCCCTTGCTGGATCAAGAAGGAGGAGACGTCCCCGGGCTGTACGTGTGTTGAACACGGAGGCACCATTGTTCGGTGCTTACAGGGCCGTCCCTGGGCCAGGGCTATAGGGGCGACGACCCGGGGCCCAACCAAACTAGGGGCTCCGACCTAGTAGTGTTGCAGCCTGTAGAAGGTATAGGGCCTGAGTTGGTGCGAATAAAAAAACATGTACGCTGAGAGGCCCATCGAGGCCCATCATCCAACAGACTGTCAAGATGCCTAAACGCACGGCTGCTGGCAAGACACCGAGGATGATTAATGCAAAATGATAAAGAAAAGAATTGATACAACAATTTGATTACTTAATCAATTAGTAGTATCCCTAGAGTCCACTCCTTCCCCATACTACTAGTGAAAGAGAAAATGTAAAGACTACCATTAAAGCAGCCCAAGCGAGACTTACTATATCCATCTAAATTATGTCTGCTATTTCTATGAAGGGATTATTCTACTGTTGATCAATAATCATAGTGGAATCAAGGGTACAGAGTCAAAAAGGGATTCCGCCCTAAGGCCATGGATCAATCAGTTCAAGGAATTTACTCCTAGAAATGAATTCTCCAGCATTTGATTCCTTACTAACAAAGAACTTTTTGGTACACTTTAAAGGTACCCCATAAAATCGAAGCAAGAGTTTGCTAATTGGTTTATATGGATTCTTCGCGGCTGAGTCCAAAAACAGAAATAATATTGCCAGAAATTGATAAGGTAGCATTTCCATTTCTTCTTAAAAAAAGTGCCTTTTGATGCAAGAATTGCCTTTCCTTGATAGGTAACTGCCGGGGCTCTTTAGTAGTGGCTGCCGGATGTTAGCACTAGCATGTACTTCCTCCGTTCCACAATACATGTCTTTCATTTGTCAAAATATAAATGTATCTAGACACGTTTTAGTATATAGGTACATTCATTTTTGGACAAATGAAAGTCAAGTACTTCCTCCGTAAACTAATATAAGAGTGTTTAGATTACTATTTAGTAATCTAAACACTCTTATATTAGTTTACAGAGGGAGTATTTTGGAACGGAGGGAGTAGCTTGGAGTAGAGTTCGGCCGTATGGTCTTGCCAACTTGGTCCCCGGCTCCCGGCGTCCTTGAAGATTAGATTTGGATAGCAAGCCTGAAGAGCATGGAATGTCACTAATTTACTGCAACATTTAGGTGCCTTAGATCCTTTTCTTACAAACATGTTGCCCAACTAACATTTATCTGGTTCCGAGAAGAAGTAAAATGAAACGTATAGATAAGTTGGTTGGATTTCATGATTATAGTAGGCTTGGAGGTTAGTTAGCATGTCAGTACTTTTTACTATGCTATGTAACATCTATGATATTTGACTCAGATATGAAGTAAGTAGCTTTTTCCTGCAAAAAATATAAGTATCTTTATCTTATACTATTATTTACCAGGTTAAATTATCAATTTTTTTATTATAGCTTTGCAATATTTATTTATCAATGTAACCAAAAGAAAAATCATTCATTGTCACCGCTGGGCCCATGCATTGAGTTTGCCCTGGGGCCTCCAAAACTCCAGGGCCGGCACTGGGTTCTTAGATCGGATTCGGCCGCGATCTGAATTGCTTCGTGTACGACTCCACCGACCGCGTTCTTGCAACGCTTCCGCATCGCGATCTTCAAGGGTATGAAGATACACCCCCTCTCTCTTGTTGCTAGAATCTCCATAGATTTGGTGATGCGTAGAAAATTTTGAATTTATGCTATGTTCCCCAACAGTGGCATCATGAGCTAGGTCTATTGCATAGATTCTATGCACGAGTAGAACACAAGTAGTTGTGGGCGTTGGTTTGTTCAATATGCTTACTGTTACTAGTCTTATCTTGATTTGGCGGCATCGTGGGATGAAGCGGCCCGGACCGACCTTACACGTACGCTTACGTGAGACAGGTTCCACCGACTGACATGCACTTGTTGCATAAGGTGGCTAGCGGGTGATAGTCTCTCCCACTTTAGTCGGATCGGATTCGATGAAAAGGGTCCTAATGAAGGGTAAATAGCAATTGGCATATCACCGTTGTGGCTTTTGCGTAGGTAAGAAACGTTCTTGCTAGAAACCCATAACAGCCACGTAAAACATGCAACAACAATTAGAGGACGTCTAACTTGTTTTTGCAGGGTATGATATGTGATGTGATATGGCCAAAAAGAATGTGATGAATGATATATGTGATGTATGAGATTGATCATGTTCTTGTAATTGGAATCACGACTTGCATGTCGATGAGTATGACAACCGGCAGGAGCCATAGGAGTTGTCTTAATTTATTGTATGACCTGCGTGTCAATGAAAACGCCATGTAATTACTTTACTTTATTGCTAACCGTTAGCCATAGTAGTAGAAGTAATAGTTGGCGAGACAACTTCATGAAGACATGGTGATGGAGATCATGATGATGGAGATCATGGTGTCATGCCGGTAACGAAGGTGATCATACCGCGCCTCAAAGATGAAGATCAAAGGCGCGAGATGATATTGGCCATATCATGTCACTCTATGATTTGCATGTGATGTTTGTCATGTCTACATCTTATTTACTTAGAACGACGGTAGCATAAATAAGATGATCCCTCATAAAATTTCAAGAAAGTGTTCCCCCTAACTGTGCACCATTGCGAAGGTTCGTTGTTTTGAAACACCACGTGATGATCGGGTGTGATAGATTCTAACGTTCACATACAACGGGTGTAAGCCAGATTTACACATGCAAAACACTTAGGTTGACTTGACGAGCCTAGCATGTACGGACATGGCCTCGGAACACAATAGATCGAAAGGTCGAACATGAGTCGTATAGCAGATGTGATCAACATGAAGATGTTCACCGATGATGACTAGTCCATCTCACGTGATGATCGGACACGGCCTAGTTGACTCAGATCATGTATCACTTAGATGACTGGAGGGATGTCTATCTATTGGGAGTTCATTATATAATCAGATGAACTTAATTATCATGAACATAGTCAAAAGGTCTTTGCAAATTATGTCGTAGCCTACGCTTTAGTTCTACTGTTTTAAGATATGTTCCTAGAGAAAATTTAGTTGAAAGTCGACAGTAGCAATTATGCGGACTGGGTCCGTATACTGAGGATTGTCCTCATTGCTGCACAGAAGGCTTATGTCCTTAAGGCACCGCTCGGTGTGCTGAACCTCGAACGTCGTCTGTGGATGTTGTGAACATCTGACATACACGTTTTGATGACTACATGATAGTTCAGTAATGTTAAACGGTTTACAATTGTGGCCCGAAGACGTTTTTGAAACGTCGCAGAACATATGAGATGTTCCAAGGGCTGAAATTGGGATTTCACGCTCGTTCCCACGTCAAGAGGTATCAGACCTCCGACAAGTTTCTTAGCCTACAAACTAATTGAGAAAAGCTCAATCCTTGAGCTTGTACTCAGATTATCTGGGTACAAAAATCACTTGAATCGAGTGGGAGTTAATCTTCCAGATGAGATAGTGATGTTTCTCCAAAGTCATTGCCACCAAGCTACTAGAGCTTCGTGATGAACTATAACCTATCAGGGATAGATATGATGATCCTTGAAATATTCGCAATGTTTGACACCGTGAAAGTAGAAATCAAGAAGGAGCATCAATTGTTGATGGTTAGTGAAACCACTAGTTTCAAGAAGGGCAAGGGCAAGAAGGGATACTTCATGAAATGGCAAATCAGTTGCTGCTCTAGTGAAGAAACCCAAGGTTGAACCCAAACCCGAGACTAAGTGCTTCTGTAATGAGGGGAACAGATCCCAAGCGTAACTACCCTAGATACTTGGTAGATGAGAAGGCTGGCAAGGTCGACAGAATTATATTGGATATACATTATATTGATGTGTACTTTACTAGTACTCCTAGTAGCACCATGGTAATAGATACCGGTTCAGTTGCTAAGTGTTAGTAACTCAAAATAAAAGGCTACGGAATAAACGGAGACTAGCTAAAGGTGAGATGATGATATGGTTTGGAAGTGTTTCCAAGGTTGATGTGATCAAGCATCGCATACTCCCTCTACCATCGAGATTGGTGTTAAACCTGAATAATTGTTATTTGGTGTTTGCGTTGAGCATAGACTTGATTGGATTATGTTTATCGCAATATGGTTATTCATTTAAGGAGAATAATGGTTACTTTGTTTTGAATAATACCTTCAATGGTCTTGCACCTAAAATGAATGGTTTATTGAATCTCGATCGTAGTGATACACATGTTCATGCCAAAAGATATAAGATAGTAATGATATAGTGCGACCTACTTCTGGCACTGCCATTTGAGTCATATTGGTATAAAACGCATGAAGAAGCTCCATGTTGATGGATCTTTGGACTCACTCGTTTTTGAAAAGATTGAGACATGTGAACCACGTCTATTGGTATATACGCATGAAGAAACTCCATGCAGATGGATCGTTTGGACTCTCTTTATTTTGAATCACTTGAGACATGCAAATCATACCACATGGGCAAGATGACTAAGAGGCCTCATTTTCAGTGAGATGGAACAAGAGAGCAACTTGTTGGAAGTAATACATTTGATGTGTGCAATCCAATGAGTGCCGAGGCACGCACTGAATATCGTTATGCTCTTAGTTCATAGATGATTTGAGTAGATTCTTAGTATATTTACTTGATGAAACACAAATCTGAATTATTGAAAGGTTCAAGTAATTTCAGAGTGAAGTTGAAGATCGTCGTGACAAGAGGATAAAATTTCTATGATATGATCATATAGATGAATATCTGAGTTACGAGTTTGGCACACAATTAAGACATTGTGGAAATTGTTTCACAACTAATACCGCCTGAAACACCATAGTGTGATGGTGTGTCCGAACATCATAACTGCACCCTATTGGATATGGTGCATGCCATGATGTCTCTTATCGAATTACCACTATCGTTTATGAGTTAGGCATTAGAGACAACCGCATTCACTTTAATAGGGCACCACGCAATTCTGTTGAGATGACAGCGTATGAACTATGGTTTAGAGAAACCTAAGTTATCATTTCTTAAAAGTTTGGGGCTGCGAAGCTTATGTGGAAAAGTTTTAGCCTGATAAGCTCAAACCCAAAGCGGATAAATGCATCTTCACAGGACACCCCAAACAGTTGGGTATACCTCCTATGTCAGATCCGGAAGCAAAAGTGATTGTTTCTAGAAACGGGTCCTTTCTCGAGGAAAAGTTTCTCTTGAAAGAATTGAGTGGGAGGATGGTGGAGACTTGATGAGGTTATTGAACCATCACTTCAACTAATCAGAGCGAGGCACAAGAAGTTGTTCCTGTGGTGCCTACACCAGTTGAAGTGGAAGCTGATGATAGTGATCATGAAACTTCGAATCAAGTCACTACCAAACCTCGTAGGTCGACAAGGACGCATACTGCTTCGGAGTGGTACGGTAATCCTGTCTTGGAGGTCATGTTGCTAGACAACAATGAACCTACGAGCTGTGGAGAAACGATGGTGGGCCCGGATTCCAACAAATGGCTCGAGGCCATAAAATCTGAGAGAGGATCCATGTGTAAAACAAAGTGTAGACTTTGGAAGAACTACTTGATGGTCGTAAGGCTGTTGGGTACAGATGGATTTTAAAAGGGAAGACGGGCATTGATGGTAAGTGTCACCATTAAGAAAGCTTGACTTGTTGCTAAGATGTTTTCCGACAAGTTCAAGGAGTTGACTACGATGAGACTTTCTCACTCATAGCGATGCTAAGAGTCTGTTGAAATTATATTAGCAGTTCCTGCATTATTTATGAAATCTTGCATATAGGATGTCCAAACATTGTTTCCTCAATGATTTTCTTGAGGAAAGGTTGTATGTGATACAACCAGAAGGTTTTGTCAATCCTAAAAGATGCTAACAAGTATGCAAAGCTCCAGCAATCCTTCTAAGGACTGGAGTAAGCATCTCGGAGTTGGAATATACGCTTTGCTGAGATGATCAAAGATTTTGGGTTTATACAAAGTTTATGAGAAACTTGTATTTCCAAAGAAGTGAGTGGGAGCACTATAGAATTCCTGATGTGTATATGTTGTTGACATATTGTTGATCAGAAATGATGTAGAATTTCTGGAAAGCATATAGGGTTATTTGAAAAGTGTCTTTCAATGGAAAACCTGGATTAAGCTACTTGAACATTGAGCATCAAGATCTGTAAGGATAGATTAAAAACGCTCAATAGTACTTTCAAATGAATACATACCGTGACAAGATTTTAAAGGAGTTCAAAATAGATCAGCAAAGAATGAGTTCTTGGTTGTGTTATAAGGTGTGAGTATTGAGTAAGACTCAAGACCTGACCACGGCAGAAGAGAGAGAGAGGACGAAGGTCGTCCCCTATGCTTTAGATGTAGGCTCTACAGTATGCTATGCTGAGTACCGCATCTTAAGTGTGCCTTGCCATGAGTCAGTCAAGGGGTACAAGAGTGATCCAGGAATGGATCACATGACAGCGGTCAAACTTAACCTTAGTAACTAGTGGACTAAGGAATTTTCTCGATTATGGAGCTGGTAAAAGAGTTCGTTGTAAAGGGTTACGTCGATGCAAACTTTGACACTAATCTGGATGACTCTGAGTAGTAAACCAGATTCGTATAGTAGAGCAGTTATTTGGAATAGCTCCAAGTAGCGCCCGATAGCTGCATCTACAAGATGACATAGATATTTGTAAAGCACACACGAATCTGAAAGGTTCAGACCCGTTGACTAATAAACCTCTCTCACAAGCGAGATATGATCAAACACCATGGGTGTTGGATTCATTACAATCACATAGTGATGTGAACTAGATTATTGACTCTAGTGCAAGTGGGAGACTATTGGAAATATGCCCTAGAGGCAATAATAAAATGGTTATTATTATATTTCCTTGTTCACGATAATTGTCTATTGTTCATGCTATAATTGTATTAACTGGAAACCGTAATACATATGTGAATACATAGACCACAACATGTCCCTAGTGAGCCTCTAGTTGACTAGCTCGTTGATCAATAGATGGTTATGGTTTCCTGACCATGGACATTGGATGTCATTGATAACGGGATCACATCATTAGGAGAATGATGTGATGGACAAGACCCAATCCTAAGCATAGCACAAGATCGTGTAGTTCGTTTGCTAAAGCTTTTCTAATGTCAAGTACCATTTCCTTAGACCATGAGATTGTGCAACTCCCGGATACCATAGGAATGCTTTGGGTGTACCAAACGTCACAACGTAACTGGGTGGCTATAAAGGTGCACTACAGGTTTCTCCGAAAGTGTCTGTTGGGTTGGCACGAATCGAGACTGGGATTTGTCACTCCGTATGACGGAGAGGTATCTTTGGGCCCACTCTGTAATGCATCATCATAATGAGCTCAATGTGACTAAGTAGTTAGTCATGGCATCATACATTATGGAACGAGTAAAGTGACTTGCCGGTAACGAGATTGAACGAGGTATTGGGATACCGACGATCGAATCTCGGGTAAGTAACGTACCGATTGACAAAGGGAATTGCATACGGGATTGCCTGAATCCTTGACATCGTGGTTCATCCGATAAGATCATCGTGGAACATGTGGGATCCAACATGGGTATCAAATCCGCTGTTGGTTATTGACGGAGAACGTCTCGGTCATGTTCGCATGGTTCCCGAACCGTAGGGTCTACACATAAGGTTCGGTGGCGCTAGAGTTGTTATGGGAAATAGTATGTGGTTACGAAGGTTGTTGAGTCCGGATGAGATCCCGGACATGATGAGGAGCTCGGAATGGTCCGGAGGTGAAGATCGGTATATTGGACGAAGGGTATTGGAGTCGGAATTGTTCCAGGGTACGGTGATGACCAGCGTGTCGAAAGGGGTTTGGAGGCCCCAAGAAGCGTTGGGGGCCTTATGGGCCAAGGGAGAGGGCACATCAGCCCACTAAGGGGCTGAGCGCCCCTCCCACCCCATCTCACGTAACCAGGAGAGGTGGGGGCGCCACCCCTAGGGCAGCCGCCCCTCCCGGCTTGGGGGCCAAGTTTCCTAGGGGGTGAGGGCGCCCAAACCCATCTAGGGTTTCCCCTGTGTCCGCCGCCCCTCCCCTAGGGAACCCTAGGGAGCCTCCCCCTCCTCCCTTTCCCCTATATATAGTGAGGGAGAGAGAGGGCAGCCGCACCTCTCCCCTGGCGCAGCCCTCTCCCTCCTCCAACACCTCCTCCTCTTCCGTAGTGCTTGGCGAAGCCCTGCTGGAGAACCACGAGCTCCATCGCCACCACGCCGTCGTGCTGCTGGATTTTCCCCTCAACTTCTCCTCTCCCCTTGCTGGATGAAGAAGGAGGAGACGTCCCCGGGCTGTACGTGTGTTGAACGCGAAGGCACTGTTGTTCGGTGCTTAGATCGGATTCGACCACGATCTGAATCGCTTCGTGTACGACTCCACCGACTGCGTTCTTGCAACGCTTCCGCAACGTGATCTTCAAGGGTATGAAGATACACTCCCCTCTCTCTTGTTGCTAGAATCTCGATAGATTGATCTTGGTGATGTGTAGAAAATTTTGAATTTCTGCTACGTTCCCCAACAGTGGCATCATGAGCTAGGTCTATTGCATAGATTCTATGCACGAGTAGAACACAAGTAGTTGTGGGCGTTGGTTTGTTCAATATGCTTACCGTTACTAGTCTTATCTTGATTTGGCGGCATCATGGGATGAAGCGGCCTGGACCGACCTTACGTGCGCTTACGTGAGGCAAAGTTCCACCGGTCGACATGCACTTGTTGCATAAGGTGGCTAGCGGGTGTGATCTCTCCCACTTTAGTCGGATCGGATTCGATGAAAAGGGTCCTTATGAAGGGTAAATAGCAATTGGCATATCACCGTTGTGGCTTTTGCGTAGGTAAGAAACGTTCTTGCTAGAAACCCATAGCAGCCACGTAAAACATGCAACAACAATTAGATGACGTCTAACTTGTTTTTGCAGGGTATGATATGTGATGTGATATGGCCAAAAAGAATGTGATGAATGATATATGTGATGTCTGAGATTGATCATGTTCTTGTAATAGGAATCACGACTTGCATGTCGATGAGTATGACAACCGGTAGGAGCCATAGGAGTTGTGTTAATTTATTGTATGACCTGTGTCAATGAAAACGCCATGTAATTACTTTACTTTATTGCTAACCGTTAGCCACTATAGCTCAACTTCGGCGAGCCTCCGCTGTTGGTTTGGTCGTCGCCGGCCGAACTCCGGCGACTGATGACGTGGCCGTTATTAGCCACTAATGACCCAGCTAAGCCACCCCTAGAGCCACTGCCATGGGGGCCCCAGTGCCTAAACTAATTAGTTTTATTTCTCTATTAGATTAGCACTAACCACAGTGGGCCCTGCCTGTCAACATTGACTTGGCCACGTCAGCTTTGACCGGGTCCCACATGTCGACCTCTGAGTGACTCGTGTCATCGACGATGAGGGCCCCATGGTCAGGTTTGACCTGTGCCACCCGTTGACCTGCTGACGTCACTATAACATCATGCTGACGCAGTAAATACTTTCTGGGATTTAAAATAAATCAAAAATGATTTATTTATTTCAGAAAATATCCAAAACTTCTAAAAATCATATAAAATCAACCGTAACTCCAAATGAAATAAGTTATATATGAAAAATGATCAGAAAAATCCAATCTATCCATCTGCACTGGTCTCATGCATGTTTAAGCAACTTAAACCTGCTGTTTATATCAAAACATGGTAATGCACTTTATTAAGTCATAGTTTCAATTTGAACTTGAAGCTTGGGTTCAAACTAACTCAATCCCACCTGATTATAGTTGCATTAGCCCAACACACTCATTTTACCATGTCAAGATCATGCATCATATTGTGCGTTGCATTGATTGTGTTCCCTTCTGTGTTGCCGGTATTTGTCCCCTCTCGATAGACGTGATACCGACGATGAGATCGATGACACCGATGAAGAACTATACAATCTTCAGAAGTGCCAGGAAAGGAAAAACCCCTTGTTCACTCTGATACAATCCCACTCTCCCGCTCTTGCTCTCTTTTACTGCATTAGGACAACAACGACTCATGTGTTACTTGTTGCATTAGTTGAACCCCCTTTTCCTCTGCATGACCTGTCATTGCCACATTAAATAGATGAAACCCACTAGCATGAGTAGCAGTTGTTTGAGCCCTGATGTGCCTACTCATTCATGCTTGTTTGTCATGCCTGCTACTGCTTAGAGTTGAGTCAGGTCTGATTCATCGGGAATTAATTGGAATGGTGATGAACATGTCCTACTGTGTGTGAGCTAAGTGTGTGAACATGATTTGCTAAAGGTGGCGGTGAGAGGCCATGTAGGAGTACATGGTGGGTTGTCTCATTGATGCCGTCCTCGGGAACTGAGTTTTGTGTTTGTGATCCATGAAACAGTAACTACCACGCATTGGGCCCGAAACCAATGGACCCTCTCGGCTTCTTAATCACCCTTGTCCTCTGTCCAGGAGTTGCAAGTAGTTTCTGGTGTTTATAGTATGCTGGAGGCCGTGCGCAACGCTGGACTGAGGGGTGGGCTGTGATGCGGTAGGCACATGGCACGCTGTACCGGGCGCCCGTTTGGTGTCTCGGGAACCCTGCACACATCGTTCGGGGCCGTATGTGGAAACTTCGGTCGGACTCCCTGCGGATGGAACCTGAATAGGCGATAAACCTGGACTAGAGACTTGAGTGTTTAGGTAGGTCGTGGCCGACACCCTCGTTGGGCTTCCGCTTGAAGATTGTCTAGTACATGTCGTGTAAACGGCGGTAAGTGGTGAGAGCATGTGTGAAGAAGTACACCCCTGCAGGGTTAACATCATCTATTCGAATAGCCATGTCCGCGGTAAAGGACTTCTAGGTTGCCTATACAGTTCATAGACAAGTGAAAGTGGATACTCTAAAATACGCAAGATAAGCGTGAGTGCTATGGATGGCGTTCTCGTAGGGAGACGGGAGCGGATCCTTAGTGGTGTATTGATATGGTGAATATGTGGACTCGTGTGCGCCACCTCAAAATAGTTACTTGCAGTCGTAGTTCAGGATAGCCACCGAGTCAAAGCTGGCTTGCTGCAGTTAAACCCAACCATCCCCTTTGTTGATAATGATGCATATGTAGTTAGTTCTGATGTAAGTCTTGCTGAGTACATTTGTACTCACATTTTCCTATTTTATGTTTTTGCAGAGAGACTTCGGTCTCGCTAGTAGTTCCGCGTGGAGTTCGACGTTTAGCTTGTTACCTCAGCTATGATATTGTGCCCTCGGCAGGATCTGGTAGATAGTCAGGCTTCTCAGCCTTTTTATTTATAGATGTCTGTACTCAGACATGTTAAGATTCTGCTTGTGTTTTGACTTGTATGCTCTGAATGCTGGGTCGAGAGACCCATGTTTGTAATATCTCGCTCCTCGGAGCCTATTGAATAAAATACTTGAGTTGTAGAGTCATGTTGTGATGCCATGTTGCATATCGAGCATATTGTGTGTATGTTATTGAAATGCTTGGTATGTGTGGGATCTTACTATCTAGTTGTTTATCCTTGGTAGCCTCTCTTACTGGGAAATGTCTCCTAGTGCTTCCATGGAGCCTTGGTAGCTTGCTACTGCTCCGGAACACTCAGGCTGGCCGGCATGTGTCCTTCTTCGTTCCTGTGTCTGTCCCTTCGGGGAAATGTCACGCGGTGTCTACCGGAGTCCTGTTAGCCTGCTATAGCCCGGTTTACCAGAGTCCTGCTAGCCCAGTCGCTACAACCCGGATTCACTCGCTGATGACCGACACGTTTATTGCTGGGTCATGTATGCCTATCCCTATAAGTTAGTGCCACTTTGAGTTCACCACTAGCCATGTCAGTCCGGGCTCCTTGTCATATGGATGCTAGAGACACTATCATATACATGTGCCAAAAGGCACAAACGGTCCCGGGCAAGGTAAGGCGACACTTGTGGGAATACCGTGCGTGAGGACGCAAAGTGATATGAGGTGTTACATGCTAGATCGGTGTGGCTTTGAGTCGGGGTCCTGACAGCTTTGGTATTAGAGCCTGACTGCCTGTAGGATTACCAAGCCAAACTGGTCGAAGTTGAGTCTAGAAATGCTTTAGTTATATGTAGGGGAATTGATTGTGGGATGGAACGTAAGGCTCTTTTTACTCCTTATACCTCATGCCCTCTGATCCGAGTCATCATATCTTCCTACGGGGTTAAGGAACTAGGCTCTCTCTTCTTTCTATTAGGATCACGTGTTACTAATCCATAGTAACTTATAGGATTGTTGGATTTAAGCCCTAGTCCAGTTTCTACTACCTCTGTGTGTTCATAGGTGGTCTCAAAACCTTGATATTATGATGATCGAGTGGTTATGCCACCATTTTGTAGGATGTCTCAATTTTTTCGAGCATTTACAGCCGTTATGCTGTCCGAGTCACCCCAGGTTTCTAAATAATCTGATGCAATAGCAAAATCCTTTCCCTCTGTTTTCGATGACCTTTCTGGCCAGGTTAACCACACTAAATGGTGAGTTGAGGTACTCTATTGCCTCAACGTATATGTTGGAGCTATTATTATGACCCTAGGTGTCTTAGGGGATCATCTAGTAACTAGCCATGATTTGTTTCCTAGAGTGATGATTCTGGCCTTTATTCTCGAAAGCATCTCATGATGCCACTTAGTAGTAGGTATTCTACTCCTGGGTTTTGAACCCGAGATTCACCCTACTTACCTCGTGTTGATAGTGTTTTTCTCGTTCCTTAGGTTATTAGTAACCTTTGCAATAGTCCTCGAGGTCCGTGGTATATCGTTCTTCCCATACCATGAACCATTATGGCAGAAGTTCTTTTGAACCAAAAGATCACAACCAGAGTGATCTCGATGAGTTTTCCATTCTATATCATGACTCTACCAGTTCTACCTTTCTGCATGGATTATGCGGAAGAAATATGTTGAACTCGTTCGACATGCTAACCTATGCATCCACAACTCAGAAAGTTATATGTTCCTCGAGTTGTCCCTCCTTCGTTGTATTCTGACCCCCGTCTATCAATTGATAGTCAAGAGTATGCGTGCATTCGTTTATCGATACCTATTACTCTTGTGGTCCGTCAAGCCATTCTATTCTGGAATGACTAGGAGAAACAAACTCCAGAACCTCATCCATATCCAGAATTGGGTCAAAGTAGTTGTGCTCCGCAGATCAAATTGCTAATCCAGCTCTTGTTCTGCTCTACCTTGCAGTATTACCATCTTTATATTAAGATTATCATGGGAATTGCACACCATTCTATGAACTCTTGATACAGTGATACTTCTCGCCATCATTATTAATTTCTCGGTTCCCGTGTTGCTGCAACCGGAATGCCGACAGGTGAACTATGATGCGTGAAATCAATACTCCTAGCAACCCTGTTGCTTGGTAGTTAAATGATAATAATTTCATTCTTAGCGTGTTGGTTCTTGAATCATCATCCTAAGATAGATTGTGCTACCTACTCCCTATTTTCGGTGCACCCTTCAATCAATGAGTTAGGGCTATGCCAATCTCGTGCTTATTTGATCATTTCGTCTTACCCTCAAAAGCAAGATTGTTCTCGAGCTTAGTAACATATCGGTGGTTCGTGATTTTCCGAATATCTTCTCGGAAGTATCACCAGATCGTCACTTGACCGCTATGTTGAGTTCGGGATCAAGTTGGTTTTCTTGTAAACCACCCTTTCTCCAAGAATCTGTGTCGGATACCCCAAGCGAGTTGGTTAGGCTAAACAACAACTTGGAGAGTTGGAAGATGAAAGCTTGTCCGACTTAGTTCATTTTAAGGGATATCTTGTGTGTGTGTGTGTGTGTGTGTGTTGAAGATAGATGATATCTTCCTTGATTGAACCTCGTGGTCAATTATTGGATCTATTGTCTTGCCAAAACTTTGAATTGAGTATGGGTTGTCCTCAAATCAAATCAGGACCAACGATGTTCATAATGTTGTCTTACTCGTGGTTGATTCCTTGGGCATACACCATTATATCCTTTGGTCTGACCAATGCTACCACCTTGTTCACATAATTATGGAATTCCATTTACATGGAAATCTCGATGACTTGTTGTTGAGCTCATCAACAGCATCGTGACTCCTCCATGATTCGTGTTGAACATCCAACTAGTATTGGGAACTTCTATAAGCATTTCTTCATGCTAGCTCATGAAGCATATGTTCGGATGTAATGAGTAACTTTCTCCGGTTCATGTGCATGTGATGCAAGTTGCCGCCGTGAATCCGAGAAATTCAATGTTGCTTCCTCTGGAATCACCCCAAATCAGTCATGCATACGTGCGAAGTATTCTGTGGTTTGAAGACTGGCAACCTTCATTCTATACGTATCCCTAGCACACCAAGCCACTAATTATTTGTTCAAGGAAAAGGAGTTGTTGTGCTAATCCTAGTTCATGCGCAAGACTTCATTATCCTCGTTGATGGTTCCACCTGAACTCGGTAATGTTCTGTTGTGAGACTACCATGTGATCATGTTTGTCTGGGACAACATGTTCACATGTTTGTAGCAGAACCAGCTCATGTTTTGGAGCTTGCTATCGTGGTTCATTTCCCGAGAATCTTGCAACGTCATCTCGTCAATTTGTGTTGCAAAGTTTAATTTTTCTTTCTAGACTTGATGAGTCTGGAATATCCTGACACCAACCAGATCTGAATCTCAAGCAGATATGACGGTTGGAACATCTCCCAAGAACTATAATATTGGTCTCTCGATAACCGGTAAAGTGGATGTCATGGCCAACACACCCAGCCGGAAGACCTATTATTGTAGTATCTTGATTGAGGAAGTTGGCCACCTCCCCATAGGGATTTCGTAGGATTTACTCCCTAGTTGTCCCTTATGGATTTTTGTGTTCCCGAAGTCTGACCTGTTACTTGATGTTCTAGATACCAAACCATATCAATAAATGGCTTACGCTAGCAAATCAAGTAGAACATTAGAAGCAGAGTGCTAAATGCTTCTCGGTCAATCATCCAGATTTTGATCCCTTGGCCTCGCTAAGGTGAAATCTGAGAAGGTGTTATCTTTCTTTGCATCTGCATCATCCATCACTATTCATCTCGGTGCTATGTTGTGTTGCCAGGATCCTTGACACGGATATTGGTAAAACCTTGATGAATATGGTAATGCTCAAGTTCTTGAGACCACACACAAGCACTAGGTGTTATCATAGGCACTATCTGGGATTGCTCCCAGTTTTCTCGGTTATGTTATAAATTTTCAACAGTGGACTCACTCTCTACTGTTGAGCCTCTCCCCAGTGACCAGAGTCATTCCTAGCATTTGCACCTTGTTCCTAGCTTGCACTGCCATTGTGCCATCCTACTATGGACTACCCTTCTCAGTAATTACTGATCGGGATCATCCTCAAAGTGGTCATACCATGGGTTCCATCCATTTCCGATGATAAGCAAAATCATCCCTTGTGTTGTCTTCAACAAGGTAGTCCACATTATCCATTCTGGCCCAAGAATGTCATTCTTTCGGACTCCTTCAAATGATCGATTGTGATTTGCCTTCGGCTGGTATAAAGAGTTTCAATGATCTCTGAATCAAAGGTAATTCTTTTTGCCACTTAAGGGATGATTCTACGAGCCACTTCCTCTAACATGTCTCGTTGTGGTATCATGGCAACTCAACTCCTCGCTATGTTGACAACCGATTACCACATTCTTAAGTGTGGAATTGTTGTCTACCTAGTGAACCTTCGACATCTGTTCCACTACATCCCTTTGGACGAATGCTTCGTATCTCAGCTCGAGAGATGTTCTTACCTCTCACTCCATGAGTTGATCTTGAATACTCGATCTTCGAGGAGATCGTTTTCTCTAGAGTCTCCTTCTGTCGTCATCGTGTTGGATGAAGACATCACAAGCAATGACATCAAGATCGATTTGAGTCAACAAATCAACACCCTCGAGAGGAGCAATTGGATCATGAAGTTTGTGTTGGTTTGTGTCCCCTTTGTCCTCTTACCTCACGTCTTAAATCTCGGGACGAGATTTTTGTTTAGTGGGGGTGATTTGTCACATCCCTAGCCTTGCTATGCACTTGGACTAGCTTGGTTGTTGCATCATGTCTAAATTTAATTGAAAGTTGAAGTGGGGATTGCTTAAACCCTAGCACCAGATCAAATCAACTAGGTTCAAATAAAAAATATTCTCAATGAACCCAAAATGCCCTTCAGAAAAGTTCATCATTTTTGGATTGGTTTAAAACCTCTAACAAAAATGGTGCACATATTTCTAGGTCCATTTTGGATTTCTGAATTAATTCATATGGTATTTGAATTGGGGCCAATAATTTATATAAAATATTTATTAGCTCCAATAATTCTGTTAATTGGTGTGGGTCTCTGGAATATTCCAACTAGTCCCCACAAAAATTACCAGAAGAAAATAAAATGATTTAGTTCTTAGAACTAAATCAAAACAAATTATAGAAATAGAAAAGAAAACAAAATAGAGAGAAGGAAAGAGGCTTACAGGCGCCTACCGTGAGGCTCTCTCTTTGGAAGCCGCCCAGCCCAGCCACCTCCCCTGCCAGTTGTCTTCCTCCTCTCGCTTGAAAGCGGAGGAAGTAGTGCCTGGCCTTCAGCAGCTGGCATGCTGCTACTGCCTGGCCCCTCCCGCCAGCGTGTGACTGGATCGTCTCCCCATGGCCTCCGCAACCCATCGACCCCTTGCTCACTCTTTCCCCCTCGCCCCCTCGCTCTCTTCACGCCATGGCCGACGCACGCCCAAGCTCGTCGCCGCCGTAGTCGTGCCCACAGCCGCCCTCGAGCCTCTCCAACCTATCCCCGAACTCCGCCTCGTCCGCCTCGTCCTCTCCACCGAGTTGTACGACTCCGGAAGCCCCTGGACGCCGCCAGCATCGCTGTTTCCCTCGTCGGCCACCGAAGATCGTCGCCATCGATTCGCCGCCCCGAGTGCCTCCCCGAGCCCATAGAGCTGCTCTTCGACCTCACCGTGAGCCCCTGCTCCAAACCCCTCTTCCTCCCCTTGCGTTTGTGCACTCTAGCCCCATCCCCCCGTCGCGCCCGAGAGCTCCTGCCACCAACCATTTCGCCGCCGCCGCGCTAGTCACTGGAGCTCGTTTCGGAGCACTCCATCCTGCTCAGCACGCTCCTAGTAGCACATATCACGCCACCGCCGCCCTCCTCGTGCACCACAACGCGATCCCGCACGCAACCGAACTCCGGCCACCGCCGCGAGCTCCATTCCGGCGAACACCAGCCACCCCAGCTCCAGCCGCTACACGAGTGGATGCAGGCGAGTTCCAGCTCCGCGTAGATGCCCTCAGCGCACCCAACCGCTGCCTGTAGCTCAACTCCGACGAGCCTCTGCTGTTGGTTTGGTCGTCGCCGGCCAAACTCCGGCGACTGATGACGTGGCCGTCATTAGCCACTAATGACCCAGCTAAGCCACCCCTAGAGCCACTGCCATGTGGGCCCCAGTGCCTAAACTAATTAGTTTTATTTCTTTGTTAGATTAGCACTAATCATAGTGGGACCCGCCTGTCAACGTTCACTTTGCCACGTCAGCTTTGACCGGGTCCCACATGTCAGCCTCTCTTGGTGACTCTGTGTCACTGACCAGTAGGCCCAACTTGTCAGGTTTGACCTGTGCCGCCCGTTGACCTGCTGACGTCACTAATAGGTCATGCTGACGCAGTAAATACTTTCTGGGATTTAAAATAAATAAAAAATGATTTATTTATTTTAGAAAATATCCAAAACTTCTAAAAATCATATAAAATCAACCTTAACTCCAAATAAAATAAGTTATATATGAAAAATGATTGGAAAAATCCAACCTATCCAACTGCACTGGTTTCATGCATGTTTAAGCAACTTAAACTTGCTGTTTATATCAAAACATGATAATGCACTTTATTAAGTCATAGTTTCAGTTTGGACTTCAACCTTGGGTTCAAACTAACTCAAACCCACCTGATTATAGTTGCATTAGCCCAACACACTCATTTTACCATATCATGATCATGCATCATATATTGTGCATTGCATTGATTGTGTTCCCTTTTGTGTTGCCGGTATTTGTCCCCTCTCGATAGACGTGATACCGACGATGAGATCGATGACACCGATGAAGAACTATAATATCTTCAGAAGTGCCAGGAAAGCAAAAACCCCTTGTTCACTCTGATACAATCCCACTCTCCCGCTCTTGCACTCTTTTACTGCATTAGGACAACAATGACTCATGTGTTACTTGCTGCGGTAGTTGAACCCCCTTTTCCTCTACATGACCTGTCATTGCCACAGTAAATAGATGAAACCCACTAGCATGAGTAGGAGTTGTTTGAGCCCTGATGTGCCTACTCATTCATGCTTGTTTGTCATGCCTGCTACTGCTTAGAGTTGAGTCAGGTCTGATTCATCGGGGATGAATTGGAATGGTGATGAACATGTCCTAATGTGTGTGAGCTAAGTGTGTGAACACGATTTGGTAAAGGTAGCGGTGAGAGGCCATGTAGGAGTACATGGTGGGTTGTCTCATTGAAGCCGTCCTCAGGAACTAAGTTCTGTGTTAGTGATCCATGAAACAGTAACTACCATGCATTGGGCCCGAAACCAATGGACCCTCTCGGCTTCTTAATCACCCTTGTCCTCTGTCCAGGAGTTGCAAGTAGTTTCTGGTGTTTGTAGTATGCTGGAGGCCGTGCACAGCGCTGACCTGAGGGGTGGGCTGTGATGCGGTACGCACGTGGCACGGTGTACCAGGCGCCCGTTTGGTGTCTTAGAACCCTGCACACATCGTTCGGGGCCGTATGTGAAAACTTTGGCCGGACTCCCTGTGGATGGAACCTGAATAGGTGATAAACCTGGACTAGAGACTTGAGTGTTTAGGTAGGTCGTGGCTGACACCCTCGTTGGGCTTCCGCTTGAAGGTTGCCGAGTACATGTCGTGTAAACGGCGGTAAGTGGTGAGCGTGTGTGAAGAAGTACACCCTGCGGGGTTAACATCATCTATTGAATAGCCGTGTCATGGTAAAGGACTTCGGGTTGCCTATACGGTTCATAGACAAGTGAAAGTGGATACTCTAAAATACGCAAGATAAGCGTGAGTGCTATGGATGGCGTTCTCGTAGGGAGACGTGGGAGCGGATCCTTAGTGGTGTATTGATATGGTGAATATGTGGACTCGTAGCGCCACCTCAAAAGAGTTACTTGCGGTCATAGTTCGGGATAGCCACCGAGTCAAAGCTGGCTTGCTGCAGCTTAAACCCCACCATCCCTTTGTTGATAATGATGCATATGTAGTTAGTTACGATGTAAGTCTTCTTTGGGTACATTTGTACTCACGTTTGCCTATTTTATGTTTTTGCAGAGAGACTTCGGTCTCACTTGTAGTTCCGCGTGGACTTCGACGTTTAGCTTGTTACCTCAGCTACGATCTTGTGCCCTCGGCAGGATCTGATAGATAGTCAGGCTTCTCAGCCTTTTTCATTTATAGATGTCTGTACTCAGACATGTTAAGCTTCTGCTTGTGTTTTGACTTGTATGCTCTGAATGCTGGGTCGAGAGACCCATGTTTGTAATATATCGGTCCTCGGAGCCTATTGAATAAAATACTTGAGTTGTAGAGTCATGTTGTGATGCCATGTTGTATTTGCACATATCGAGCATATTGTGTGTATGTTATTGAAATGCTTGGTATGTGTGGGATCTGACTATCTAGTTGTTTATCCTTGGTAGCCTGTCTTACCGGAAAATGTCTCCTAGTGCTTCCACTGAGCCTTAGTAGCTTGCTACTGCTCCAGAACACTTAGGCTGGCCGGCATGTGTACTTCTTCGTTCTTGTGTCTGTCCCTTCGGGGAAATGTCACGCGGTGTCTACCGGAGTCCTCTTAGCCTACTGACCTGGTTTACGGTTCTGCTAGCCAGTTGCTACAGCCCGGATTCACTCGCTGATGACCGACACGTTCATTGTTGGGTCATGTATGCCTGTCCCTGTAAGTTAGTTCCACTATGGGTTCACGACTAGCCATGTCAGCCTGGGCTCCTTGTCATTTGGATGCTAGTGACACTATCATATACGTGTGCCAAAAGGCGCAAACGGTCCCGGGCAAGGTAAGGCGACACCCGTGGAAATACCGTACGTGAGGCCGTAAAGTGATATGAGGTGTTACATGCTAGATCGGTGTGGCTTTGAGTCGGGGTCCTGACAATGGACGCCAGACTCTTGCTCCCTTTTGCAAAGTTGGCAAAGGCCGCAGTTGGGCCAGCCACGCCTGGCCAACCTGTCTGCAGTCCAAATCCGGTCTTGTAGAGCCAGCCACGAGAAGAATTTAACTTTGGGTGGAGCCCAAGCTTTCCACACCATGAAATCCATAGGGGAGAGAATCAACCCAAGGAATTGTGCCTTGTAGGCAGAGGATGCCGAGTAAATCCCGTCGCTGGAGTGCTTCCAGGTGATATCATCCTCGGCATGCTCGTCAAGGTGGACCTCATTCACAAGCATCCAAAGAGAGAAGAACTCGTGAAAGCTGGCAGCAGTGACGGGCGTGTCAATCTTGATCTTCAGGATCCATGCATTCCCTTTAAGGGCCTCACGCACCTTCCAATTCTTTCTCCTGGAGGCACCGAAGATTAGCGGGGCAATGTCCTTGGGTTTGCGCCCAGGCAGCCAAGGAGAGTCCCAAAAAGGCGTTTTGGCACCATTTCCAACAGTAATCATGGTTGAGGCATAGAAAAAATTCAGGTCCTCCTCTGAGCATGGGTTACCAAGCCCCACCCAAAGCTTGCTGGGCTCCTTCCATTCAAACAATGGCCATCTCAGTCTCAAGGCACGGGCAAACTTGTCAGTGTTTAGTACCCCCAAGGCCACCATATTCGCGAGGACGACATACCATCTCCCAGTTGACCTTGCATTTGGCACCCGTCGTCTTATCCGAGCCAGACCACAGAAACGCTCGCTCAATCTTGTTGAGGTTTCGTAAAGTGCTCGGCGGCACAACGAGAGATGTGATGGAGTACACCGCCTGGGAGGAGACAACCGACTTGACCAGAGTCGTACGGCCGATGGTAGTAATATTTTGGCCCTCCCAAGTGACCAACTTTCCAGCCGCTTTGTCTTCAAGGTATTGGAAATCCACTTTCCTAAGCTGCCAGACCGAGAGTGGGAGGCCCAAATATTTCACAGGGAAAGAAGGTCTTGCAGCCGGCATGCCATGAAGGATATTGTCCAAGTCAAGGTGGTTGCAGCGAATGGGCACAACAGAACTTTTGTGGAAGTTGGTGTGGAGGCCCGTGACCTCGCCAAAACTCCTTAAGATAGCAGAGAAGTTCTCGATGTCCCTCTTGATCGGAGCCAGGAAAATAGCTACATCATCCGCATACAAAGAAGTTCACGCCATGGTGCCACGACCACGAAGTTTGCGGAGAAGGTCTCGGTTTGTTGCAAGATCAAGGATTCCATGAAGCGGGTCAATCGCGAGGACAAATAGGAGTGGCGAGATTGGGTCCCCTTGCCGAAGCCCTTGGCCGTGCCTGATGGGAGGGCCTGGAATCCCGTTGAGAAGGATGCGCGAGGAAGCCGAGGAGAGCAACGCGGTAATCCAGGCCCTGAATTTGCTTGGGAAGCCCAAGCGCTGCAAGAGGTCCAGAATGTATTCCCATTTGACGGAATCAAAAGCCTTTCTAATGTCAAGCTTGAAGAGGAGGGCGGGGGTCTTACACTTGTGGAGCCGACGAGCCATGTTCTGCACGTACATAAAGTTGTCGTGGGTATTCCTCTTTTTTTATGAAAGAACTCTGAGCATTGGAGACGAGGCCATCCATGCGAGGAGCAAGCCGCAAGGAGAGGACCTTGGCGATGATTTTGGCGATAGCATGGATGAGACTACTAGGCCTGTAGTCAGCTATCTCCTCTGCACCATCCTTCTTTGGCAAAAGCACAACATTGGCAGAGTTCACCCACTGTAGGTTGGCAGTATGAAGAGAGTCAAAAATTTTGGATGACCCTCATGATGTCAGGCTTAATGAACCCCCAACATTTCTTGAAGAATAATCTCGTGAAGCCGTCTGGCCCAGGAGATTTATTGGCCGGCATCTCCTTGATGGCCGCCCACACCTCCTCCTCGGTGATGGGAGCATCAAGGTCCTGCAAGTCATGCTGCTCAAGGTGAAGGTCATTCCAGCAGAAATTGTTGCTGCTCAGGCCCCCCCTTCCCATGACCGCAAACAAGTGGTCATGGATGATTAACTGAATCCAATAACTACGGAGCTGTCCAGATTAACAAATTACAGTGCACAAATTTTCTGTCATCATCAGTAACAAAATTCAGATTAATAGACACATTACAGTATCTACTAGACCAATGTCAACAAAAATGTTGGGCGACTCCAGAGCATCTACCAGAGTTTGGTGCAGACCAGTGTCAAAATTTGTAAAAAAATTACCCCATAGACCAGTCGATCCACATGGAATGGACATTGGTGCAGACCAGTACATGCACTATATCAGACCAATGTTGATATACAGAATTACAATGTGACAATTCTGTATATCAGCATTGTAATTCTGTATATCAACACTGTAATTCTGTACGTGCAGAATGGACACAAGGAATGGACATGGCAATATCAACACTTTTTTTCTCGAATATGCACGAGTGTGCGTACTATATATTAAAGAAGAGGATATGGCAATATCAACACTATATACTAAGAATACTAAGCCAGTAAGGGTTTGATTTTTCTGGTTTTTTCGGAATTTTTTACCACCCCTGAGAAAATGACGCGTGTGACGGAGGCTTTCCTTGTCGTTCCTATCTCTTAGCTACCTAGCGTCTTGCACTTTTTTTACCACGTCTTTCTTTCTATTGAATGCACATGAAGGGTCACGTCAGTTTCCTTTCATGTTCTGATCGTACGTGTCCATCGCTGCTTTGACTCTGGTTTCTTCGTTTGCCACGTTACAATTTTTACATCGGTTTCAGTTTTTTTCTATGCAAGATGGATCCAGTCGGGACACATATCTTCTCTCTAGAAAACTTCAGTCCAATCTCATGCCCCCTCCACCGCTGTTGTAGATCTATAAATTGTCTCCCCTTCATCCCGAGACAATACACCCGCCTCCTGCACATCCCACCACCAAGCTCCAAAATTTCCCGTTGCCCCCACCATGTTCAGAGGCCATGACGGAGGAGAGGAAGGGAAGGCAACGTACATCCGCGCGGGAGGCTAAACTCAGGCCGCGGCTGCACATCATCGACGTCGCCGTCATCTTGGGCCAATGTCATTGCTCTCGACCATGAGCTTGCGGCCTCACGCCCTTTCAGGTGTCGGAGTCCCGCCGTCCCTGTTGTTCGAGCGCGCCACATGCTCGATGCTGCAAGCCACCCTGCGCCTCGACCTTCCGCCCGCCCAAATCATCGACACCCTCCATCGCATGCCACCAGAGCCGTCAACCCACGGCATTGTCGGGAGTTGCCGCCTTGGCTAAGCAGGCACTGAAGCTGACACGAGGAGGTGCTCCAACACCCTATCGCTCCACCCTGATCGGTTGCTCCGTGTGAAGGCAATGGCGAGGTGGAGCAGCCGCTGTGCAGTGCCTAAAGGCGGCGCTGGCGTAGTGGCGGCGTAGGACGGCAACGGCGACATGTGCAGGATGGTGGATCCAATCGAGGGTGACCATGGCGGTTGGTTTGGTAAGTTGCCCCCCATCTCGTGTTGTCCTGTGCTCTACTCCGTTCTCCTGCGGCGGTGTGACACCTCCCTCCCAGCATTGGCCCGTTGTCGGCACTGGCAATGACACGGTGACGTAGCGCGACCATCAGAGGCACCCTTCCTCAACAGCATATAACATCGCCTTTGAGGCTCCATGTTCCCGGGCCACAACTTTCCTCTCTGTAGGGCAGCTATGCCACTGCATAGCTCACAAGCGATGGTATAGATAAGCACAACATCACCACTCCTGGTTCCTCTTCCTTCTACTTGCCTTAATATTTTGATTTAAAAGCTGCTCTGTTTTCTCGTCTCGCATTGAGGAATTGAGGCCAACCCCGAAAGAGTCAAGGCAATTGAAGGGATGCGCCCGTCTTAGACCCTCAAGAAAATGTGAAGGCTGGCAGGGTGCGTGACTTCCCTGGGGCGCTTCATCTCTAAGCTTGGATAACGCGCCTTGCCGTTTTTTAAACTCTATTAAGAGGAAGGGACACTTCGAATGGAGCCTGGAAGCGGAGGCAGCCTTCAAGGACCTCAAGAGGTACCTCACGAGCCCGCCTGTCATGGTGACGCCCCGCCCTCGCAAGCCCCTGGTGCTCTACTTAGCTGCCACCCCGCATTCGGCCAGTGCGGCGCTCGTGGCTGTCCGGGAAGAGCGTGCCAGCGCCGGCGCGGGGTCAGACGGCCTGCGCTGGGCCGTGGAGTCCTTGTAGCCGCAGGACTGCGCCCCTGAGGCCGCCGCCCCTAAGGCGCCCGATGAGGCGCCCGAGCCGTGCACAAGGCAGGTTGCAGTCGATACCCCGCGCCTTGTCGAGCATCCGGTGTACTTTGTCAACACGGCACTACGGGATGCGTGCCCTACCCTATGCAGCAGAAGCTCCTTCTCATGCTCCTCGTCGCTTCAAGGAAGCTGCGCCATTATTTCCAAGGCCACCCCATCAAGATTGTCTCTGCATACCCCCGGAGAAGGTGCTGCGCAGCCCAAATGCTGCTGGCAGAGTCACCGAGTGGAACATCGAACTGCGGTCTTTCCACCTGGAGTTCAATACGACCAGGGTCATCAAGGGGGTGGCTCTCGCCGACTTCGTGGCGGAGTGGATGGATAATCACGACCAAGGGCTCCGTGAGGACCAGTCCCTTGTGCCTGGTGTAGCACATTATGTAGCTCTAGTACAGTGTCGTCTATCACGGTGGAACCACCCCAACGCCCCTTGAGGTTATCGGCCATGGCTAGTGGGGAAGGTTGGACTCGCTAAAAAGGAGTGCTAGATTGGATCTGGGCGCTAAAGCTAGACGAAGCTGCAAGCGGGGGGATGAGGGTGTGGCCTAGTGCGTTGTCCTCTATTTTGCTTTTATAAGTTAATGAAAGGCCAAGAGTCCCTTTGCTGTGCTGATAAAAAATGCCACTCCCACAAAAGATGTCGTTGAGCATATGGGGAGAGACAAAATCTTGATGATATCCGTGAGAAAACGGGCATGATCTCCCCCTTGATCGAACGTGCCAGTAAAAAGGCTATCTCGAGCCACGATTTAAGGGGAGCAGTAACTGCCCCACACATTGTGGGGTGATCCGCTTCGATAAAATTGTCAGACTAGGTGTGACTATTCATACCTAGATGGTTGATCTTCGAGGCTAAGTTATGTGATCTCTTCGAAAAGGATACGGGCTCAGCTGGACCTCGGCAGGCATCGCCCCTTTGAAGGAGTGATTCAGGAATTATAAAGGGGAACTCGTCTGTCGAGCCAAGGACTCCGGGTCCAAGGTTGCTTTCATCAAGGAAGTCGTCCTCGACGTAGAAGACCAGTTTGGGGGCTACTAACGGTGTCCTAGATTAGGGGTTGCTAGCCTAGTCAGCCCATCTCCTCAGGTTGGCTGATGTGCCCTCATTCGTGATCAAGATGGACTTCGGAAGCCGTATGCAGGAGGCGTGATCAATACTACCTCCATCCAAGACTTGGCGTATACTCCAAGATCTCTTATGCCGCCTTGCTCCTAGACGCCGACCTTGTAACCCAAGATACCCTATCTGGTGTGTATATAAGCCGTAGGGTTTAGCCCATAGAGGAGACATCAACGCAATAAAATTGACCTAGCTAGCCCTAGAGTTAGACCACATATTATGATCTCAAGGTAGATCAACTCTGTACTTGATACATCTCCATTCATATAAACACGAGCAGGAAGTAGGGTTTTACCTCCTTCAAAAGGGCCCGAACCTGGGAAAACATCGTCTCTCTGTTCTTATTACCATCTGTTTGAGATCCACAGCTTGGGACCCCCTACCCCAAGGTCTGCCGGTTTTAACACCGACAGGGCTCCTGCACAATTGCCAAATTACGACTGCTCTGAGCCGTGTTCGTCGACTGCAGTGTACCCATCCCCACCAGGCCACCATCCTTCTTTGGGTCGGGGGTGGTGGTGACCAGGTTGTCGAGGAGCATGGGGGTAGGCGGCCCATGGGGAGGCAACATCATGCTGCCGCATGAAAGGTGATGTTGTAGAGGGAGGGAGCCGATTGGGACGCTGACGGGAAGGGGCATTATGAGGGGAAGGGACTGAGGTCAGAGGCGAGCGGGGGAGAGGCGAGGAGGCTGCGTTGGGCGCGTGGGGGACGTGCAGGAAGCACAAGTAGCATCTGGGTGCGTGGGGGTCGTGCAAGGGGGGAGGAGCGATGTGTGTTTTTTTAGGAGCGAAGGTTGACAATGGGAGACGTGCGGTACAGTGATAATTGTAGAATTTTAGACTATAGGATCCATTGTGTGGACGGATAGGATGAATTTGGATCTCGACACTTCGTGCTTTTATATAGGGATAGTAGAAGAAAAGTCATTACATGACTACTTGGATGGCATATGGTCTAATTGATACACAAATAGAAACATTTTACATGTATAACAAACATGATGAATGGTGAGCAAAGGTTTGGTTGGTATTGCCTTGTCTTTTCAGTGTTCCACGCCACAACCTGCCATCAGCTTTAGACAAACTGTCGTTGTGCCACAATTTCCCTTTTGCTTGTAGCAACAAGGGACCAAGCAATAGTAATCATCACCTGAACGTCAGCTATGGCAAATTTATCCTGGCTTATGTTGCAAACCTGGGGCGCGAAACAAATACGACCCTGTGCACCGATATCACCAGATTTTGTGTAGGCTTCTATGGCAATGTCCAACACTCCTTCAATTTCTACAGAAACAACTTGCCTCGGCAGGTATATGTGACCATTAAGACCTTTCAGCATTGCTCCATCTTTTGATTCAAGCATTACAATTTGGCTAGATGAGGGATTAATAGCACAAGTGACTCCACTATCAGTGACCACCGTTTCCCGTGAAGCTGAGGAGCAAGCAACTCGGCCACCATATTCAAACGGCCATGAACCACACTTGACAACTTGGACACTCAAGATGGTAGCCTGGACTGTTTGTATCACACGCTGCAAGCATAACTCCAGTGTACACAAACAATTATCAATGGAAAGGGTCGATACGCCAAGACCTCCTCCACTATAATTGGCGACATAGCTAATCAATGCTTTATCTTGAGACATTGTTGGACCTTTCACTTTCAGTTGGATTTCAATGTCAACTATGTCTGTTAACACAATTGCACGCGATGGCCCAATTAAGCGCAAAAAAGAATCCTACAAACAGCATCGGTCACCCCATTAACCAACAAACATCTCCAAAATAAAATGAAGAGCAAATTAAGATGGTACGTACATCTTGTTTGAGTTCTTGGGCCTCGCTCCTATCGCAAGAGAAGAGAAGGTTACGGTTATGATCCGCGATGTCCCGAACAGCAATCACACCATACACAGACAATGGCCAGGCGAGAGCCCCAGCTATTTCAGCGAGTTTGATGGAGAAAACCTGCAAGGTTTCCGGAGTAGACCCAGCACGATTGTCTGAGATGCATCCAGGTACATAGTGCGTAAATTGCATGGAACTCAGCGACGCTGTAAAAAAGGTTAACCACGCATTAGAATGTTCTAATTAACGCGCATGAGCTGGCATGAACTACCACTCGATAACCAGCAAAAATAAACAAGAATCCATTCCCCGCCGCCCGAAGTTTGGAGAAAGGGTACAAAGTTCGGTAGTAGGATGAAAAACACAATGACATGTTTTATCCAAACGTATATATGTTGATAATATGGTCCGCCATATTATATATGGTATATGTGTATTTGTTTGTGGGGATGGGACGACGGGGAATAGATGGGAGCAAAAATGTTCTACGGATCCCCATATGGAATTGTCCCATTATCATCCCTCGGGTCAAAGGCACTGCTCTTATCTAGTAATTTCGAATCAACTCGAAGAGTTTCCAAGCACCAGGTGATCAGCAGAACCGATAATAATTAAACAAAATTGATCGGCTGATTGGTGTGTTACTCACTGGTGTCCGTGAAGTAGCCGCAGGTTTTGCTCCAGGCGGATTCCCAAACACGAGCATGTGAAGCGAATGTCTCTGCCTCGTATGCCATCTCCTCTTCGATTTCACCCGGACTCATCAGCGCCGAGCTCTTCATCTGCGTGTTCGTCGATACGCCTGCTGATCTGTCGATCTTACTCCGCGCTCGATGGATGCGTTTCCTTCCGTTGATCGAGCAGACAAAAAGCCGGCGGCGGGGCGGCGGGCGGGTGAGAGGGTTTGTTTGTTTGTTTGTTTGGGATCAGTTTGATTCCTACTTATAGGTGGTAGTATAAGCAAGGGGTCTCCTGAATGGAATCGGATCTGGAGGCTTTTTCGATTGGTTTTGGGTTACATTGCCTGCCCGAATCGGTTACAAGACCCGACCCCCACACGCATACGGATACGTACGCAACCAAAACCAACCGTCCCGAAATCTTTATCTTTACCTAATCTTTATCTTTATCTTTACTTAATCTATACCTAATAATAATAAAGCAAATTGGTTTTCTGGTCGTACGTCATAAAAACTACCCTCGAAGTTGGCAAGAATTACCCACCAATGACACCCATAAGTGGCAAAAACGATTCATTTTTTTAAGTCACCAACGTTGCGGTTAGCTGATTTGTAGTGTTATTCCTTTACAAATTACAAGCACAGTTGTAGTGTACTGGTTGGAGCCCTGCGCTCCCACCCAGCTGGCCCAAGTGCCATCTTATCTGATGGGCTACACAATTTTCCAAACTTGGCCCAGTCATTCTCTTCTTAAACTTTTTGGCAGATTCAAGTATTTAAAAATATATTCATATCTTTCAAATCCTAACTTTAAATTTAGAAAGTTATATATGATAATCACTCAAAAAATGTGTACATCCAGATATGATATTATCTTGCATGATAACCATTTCTAAAATTATTTTTATGTTCCAACTTTAATTAAATACTTTTCTCTATATGTTGAATTTGAAAATGCCTATTCGTTATACATGTCCTTATAGATTGATTGTTTTTGATGGAGATATCTAACATGCTCCTATGCACGTGCTATCATTGTGTACTAAAGTGTAATTCACTATTTTCAGCCTAATGCATTATTTTTTTTACGGTAATGCATTATTTCTTAGGTATCACTAAGGAGGAACACCACAAAGACGTGAACTGATGCTGGCAAGTAGATAGATACTTTTGTTTTCTAATCAATTGGACACAACTTTAGTTACTTAAAAAATCATCCCACCTTTATATTTGTGCACAACATCAATTCTCATGTTGTTTCTCGTACGGGATTGTGAAAGATTTCGTATGATTTCTTGGTGTCATCGAGTGTGTGTATGGGGGTGATTTATTTTCTCCCGTTGCAACGCACGGGCATGTTTCCTAGTCCTAGTCCTATATGTATATATATATATATATATATATATTATATATTTTATTATTTTATTATTATTATTATTATTATATATATATATATATATATATATATATATTATAATAAAGAGAATTGGGTTTCTGCTGTACGTCGTCGTCATTTTTACAAAACAGTCCCTCTATTTCCTTGAAATCAACCCGCAGTCCTATTTTCAGTGTGTTCCTGATATAACGTTTCGTTTTTGCAAAAAAGCCCCTAGCGTCGCGGCAGGCATACGAGAGCGCGGCGGACATGAAAGTCGCCGAAGGTGGCCTTGGCCGACACGGGGGTGAGCTCACGAGTGCGCTTGCGGCAGGCGAGCCTAGCCCGCAAGTCCTCCTGCTGCTTGGCGAGGCCTTTGGCCTTCCTGCCGGCTGAGGCGTCGCGGAACGGGCGGCGGATCCCGGCTGCTCCCTCGTGGATCCGGCGGCGGATGGATCGAGACGGGAGAGGGGGCAACCTCCATGGCGCGTCCCTGGAGGACACCAGCGTGGATCCGGCGATGGACAGATAGAGACGGAGAGGCGACGACCACCATGGCGGGATCTGGGGCAGAGGAGTCAGGGTCTTGTGGCTGCGCTCGCGTGAGCTCCTAGCACCGGGGAGACGTCGGGAACGGCGGCGAAGGACGGCGAGGCAGGTCAGAGACGGGCCGGATCTGGCGATTCTCGATGTCGGAAGGGCGGCGACGGTCTCCATGTTGCGGGGGTCGGCTCGAAGCTCCTGCAGCGGGCATGGTAGTCTTCCTGTTGAAGAAAAGAGAGAGGGTTGAGAGAGAGAATAGAGAGACAGGGGAGAGATAGAGAGGGAGAGAGGAGGCGGGGCAACGTCACGGTGCTGCTGCTTCTCACTTAGGCGACGACGTTGGCAGAGCCGCCACAGCGAGGGTCGGAGCGCAGGACCCCGGGCGTCCATGGCGGCCTCCCTGTAAGGCTGTAACAAAGAGCAAGAGAGATAGAGGGAGATGAGAGTAAACGGGAGAAACAGAGAAGAAGGGAAGAGGGAGATGACGGGGGAAAGAAGGTAGGGGGGTCACGGGGTCCTGGTCGTGGATTCATTCGTCGACGAAGGAGCTCGGGGTCGGGGACGAGGTGGCTGCGCTTGGGAGCAGCAGATCGAGCTGCGGCATGACTATGGTGGTGATAGACAGTGTCGCGCACGGCGAAGTGGAAAGGATGGCTACTAGGAGGAGCAGTAGGGAGGAAGGATAACTCCAGAAGCGAAGTCAGAGCAATCTGCCAAGGAAGAGCGGTGGCGGAGAGGAAGGGATGACTACTACTAGAACTCTAGGAGGAGGACGAGCAGCAGAGACCGAGGTGCTGCTGTCGTGTGTCGTATTGGGCACCTGTGAGTCCGTGACTATATGCTGTCAATGATAACATTTTTTTATACAAAGTACTTTTTACATGTCTGGTCATAGTACTGCACGCCACATGCAAGTCCAATCGAAGACACCAGAAACACACACATGCAGGCTCTTTGCACAAGAGAACCCCTTGTCACAATCGACGCAAAGACTTACTTGCATCAATTATATCATTTTTATATGAGGATGTATGTAGCAAATAGTGTGTTGTAATCATTTTTGTACGTATAGTTAATTAGCACTAAGACACACCATATGTATTTATGGTAAAACTATAAACTGATGTAAGTTCTTTTGATGCACTATAAAGAAATGAATACCGTCAGCCCAAAATCAGAGGGTACTAATAATTTTCTTATTAAATAATTGAAGTGATTCCTTTTCTCTTTGACTTTCTTTGTGTGAAATATATAGAGTCGTCTTATAGTTATATTTAACTTGTATCAAAATAAGGTCCATTATTCACTCCAAATCTGCATATTTGTTAGTGGAAATTTATGTTTGTTCTAGCCGACACAAAGACATACTTGCATCAATTAGTATCATTCTTATATGAGGACGTATATAGCAAATAATGTGTTGTAATCATTTTTGTACACACAGTTAGCACTAAGACACACCAGATGTATTTATGATAAAAACTAGAATTGTTGTAAGTTTTTTTGATGCACTATAAATATATGAACACTGTTAGCCCAAAATCGGAGGGTACACTAAATTATTGGTCATTTAGATTCATGCTTTTGATGTTAATTGTTCTACCATGAACAGTAATGTCTAACCCGCGATTGAACCTGGGACCAACAGATTGTTTGTAGAATGAGCTAGCTACAACACCAAAGTGAGTGTTCTGTTCTGCACGTATAGGGATCTTGTAGAGTTGGAATGTTCAGCTTCACTTTAATTGCTTTGCGGAATATGTGCACTAAAGGAATTTTAATTTCTCATGTCAGGCAATTGGAAAGATCTCAAATTTTATTTACATTGTTTTCTTTTAATTACAAGTGGGTTGCATGGATGATTTCTTCCGTTGCAACGCACGGGCAATTTTCCTAGTAATAATAATAATAATAATAATAATATAATATAATAATAATAATAATATAATATTTATAATCAATAATAATAATAATAATAATATAATATAATAATAATAATATATAATTATAATTATAATTTTTAATAATAAAGCAAATTGGGTTTCTGTCGTACGTCATTAAAATTACCCTCGAAGTTGCCACAAATTACCCACTATGCCACTCATAAGTTTAAAAAACATTTCGTTGGGCTGCATCCGCCTTGGCTTGGTTGATAATAAGTGACACCCTTTTGTAATAACATCTAATGTACCTATCTTGCTGGCTGGAGACAACGGTTTTTACGCGGGAGGCCAAGGTTCGACTCTCTCCCACTGCCCTTTTTTCCTTCTTTTTTCTTTCTTTTCTTTGGCTACACCGCTCATCTCTACTCCTATAAAAATCTGAGTTGGTGGTGATGGTGTGCCTGCCATCTATCGTTTTCGGCCGTTTGATCTGCATCCAACGCATAGGAGCCAACCCCACTTCACATTTGCAAAGAAACCCCCCTCAGTCATTCTTCAGCTCTAAACATCCATGGATGAGATTCATCAAAGTTGGAGGAAGTGATGGAGGGGCTAGAGGAAGAGTTGGTGACCGGAGAGAACAAATGTGAGGGAATGGAAGAGGAGATAAACAAATTAAGAGAAACAGAACCCAACGAGTATGTGGTAGGGATTTCACAAAATGCAATGAATTTTTTGTAATATATTCATATACATCTATTTTATTCCGTAGCAACGCCGGGCAAATTACTAGTTAATAAGAAGCCATCCCCTCACACAATATGATTATACATACGTGACTGACTGGTTGGAGCCTAAATCTTTCAACTACAAGACCCAGGTTCAAATCTTGTTCCACCCATCTTCTCTCTTTGTTTAACTTTTTTTTTTGAGATTCAAGCATTTCTAATATATTCATACCTTTCAAACCGTACCTCCAAATCTAACTCGTTATATATGAAAATTTCTTAAAAAAATGTGTAGATTTCAAAAATGCATCGTAGTTTCTAAAATTGTGTCTAGTATGCATCATAGTTTGATGCTCCCACAAAACCTATTATTTACACCATAGGGGATGTTGATTCCTACCAGCTACCATATGCTAAAGATAACAACAGATACATAAATAACCCTCTCTATTTTCATACGGTGCAAAATAACCAACCCCTATATGATGATGTACACTAAACAACTGATACGAGCTTGATGTAAATCGGTGGCATAAGGTTGATTACCATATTGTTTGAAATTGTGTTCGTATTCTTTAAAAAAATATCGCTGTTGATATGCAACCCTTAACATTTCGTATGCATGTCCTTACAAATTGATTGTTTGCAGTGGAGCCGTCTAATAGTTTGCACCAAATTAAGTCTTGACTTGAATTACGGTTGCAAACAAATATATCAGCAAGACAAAGATAACGCTCTTATGCATATGCTATGATTCGGTACTAAAATGTACTTTGCTATTTTCATCCTAATGCAACATTTGCCTGGCATGACCGAGGAGGAACAATAACAAAGGCGTAAAGAGATGACTACAATTAGGTACATATTTTTGTTGTCTAATACTACAATTAGGTAGTAAATTGGAAACACCTTGAGTATACTTCAAAAATTATCCCACCTATATGTTTTTGTGCAACACCAATTATATTATTGTTTATCGTGTGCATCATGAGAATTTTCAAGGGATATGCTGATGTTGCTTGGTGTGTATGACGGATTATTTTTTATCTCCCGTTGCAACGCACGGGCATGTTTCCTAGTTAAAAAAAACCCTCATAGAATTAATTCTCGTACTAACCACCCCGTCTCCACCTTCCTTCTTCACGTCGTCACCGTCGGCAGCTTTCCCAAGCGCGGCCGCCGTCGGGCCTCAACCTTTTCCCCGCGCACTTCCGGGCGCAGCTCGCGGGGCCATTGATGTGAAATTACTTCCAATTGAGCAACAAACAAAGAAAGGCAGAAACAACAGTGTGGATCAGCAGTGACAGGCAAAACAAAAGAGAGCAATATTGTGGATCGGTGAAATCATTCACTTCTTTACTCTTCCTGCGAAATCGAGCAGTGGATCAACAACTTTTTATTCTCGAATACGCACGACTTTGCGTACTATATATTAAAGAGAAGAATGGGGGAAAGAAGCACCTCCACGTTGGCGGTTACAATAGTTACATAACCCGAACTCCACCCATAATCTCACAAGCTAACTACTCGCCACATGACCCACCTTCATGGCCGCTAGGATCAACAATAGTGTGTTTAAAATTGATCCGGAGAGGCAGAAAGCATTTGTACTCCATACTGAACACTTGATCAATGGCTGGTCAAGTTCACAGCCTTCGTAGGGAACACTTGATCCATCCATGGTTGTAAAAAGTTTCGTTCATAATTGCATAAAAGGAGTAAAGCTTGGCCAATATAGAAGGTCAGTTAAGCAAAGCAGGTGTGAGCCTTCTCTTGTAATCTGCTACTCCAGCGCCCCCCCCCCCCCCACCCCCCACAAAATAGTCCTATTTTTCCTCTACGTCGATAAGGAGCTAAAAGATCGACGACCTTAATACCTGTTTCAAAGATGGATAATTTCGTATCTAACTCGAATAAGGCGGGCGCGAATCTATGAATAGGGAACGTTGCACTGCTAGTGTATGAAGATACAGAATTATTCTGGGGTGGAGTAGAGGTTGTCATTGCGATTTTCTGGCAAGGTGCCATCTTCTCTGCATGTGATTATTTGGAAAAGAAGATAGTGATTTATATGAAATACAGTAGCTTATTGTGAGGAAAATTCAGTACAAGTTGGACTCAGGACTTCTATTTATACAAACTACTCCTATTTTCCTGTTTATTTATATCTTCTCTGCATGCTTGTGAAAATGAGTTGAGTTGAGAACAGAGCAGCTCATTCCGAGGAGCAACAGGATATGCATCTTGACAGTAATTTTTGCACCAATAAGAAAAATGCTTGCATCTTCACAGTAACTTTTGCACTTGCACCAACAAGAACTAAACTTTGGCTAACTGAATCCAATAACTACTGAGCTGTCCAGATTAACAAATTACAGTGCACGAGTTTTCTCTCATCATCAGTAACAAAATTCAGATTAATAGATTAACATATTACAGTATCTACCAGACCAATGTCAAAATTCAGTAACAAAAATGTTTGGCGTCAAAATTCAGTAACAAAAATGTTTGGCGACTCCAGACCAGTATTTACCAGAGTTTGGTGCAGACCAGTGTCAAAATTCAGTAACAAATTTACCCCATAGACCAGTCGATCCACATGGAATGGACAGTGGTGCAGACCAATATATACAGTATATCAGCACTATTCTGTATATGCATATGCGACAATTCTGTATATCAGCATTGTAATTCTGTATATCAACACTGTAATTCTGTATGTGCATTGCAGCAATGAGCAAATAAATATGAAGACTCTATTCTTGATGCTCTGTTATCAGTTATTCACTATCAAATTTCCACATCAGGAATATTGTATATTCCATGCCAAACAAAGCTGAGATGGGCAACAATATGAACACCAAGAAAACTTCTCACATAACCCATAAAATCAGTCATCAGTAATTTATTTCCCATGGAAACATGTATCAAGCTCGCTAACCATTAAACCATACAGGCACAGCATTGAAAAACAAGGCAACTCCTCTAACTGAATCTCAAATAGCATGTTCTGCAACATCCATGAAAGCAAATGCAACATCCTCAGGGGGCTATCAGACCTTGAACCCCTCGGCACGGAGGCACTGTTTGTGAGCCTCGATCCACTTGGTGCACGCAGACTCCCCATGCTCGACGATGCACTCATCTCTCAGTCTCTTGGTGTCGGGGCAAGCGCAGCATATCTTCTTCTTCGGCTTCGAGTCAGTGGCAGGAGCTGCTGCTTCGTTCACAATGGAGCAAGCAGCCGGAGCTGCTGGGCCTTCGTTCACAATGGAGCACACAGGTGCCTGCACGGGCGTTGGAGTTTCCGTGCTACCCATTTCAGCAGCAGCAACTCAGGTGCGATCTGTAAAACGAGAGGCGAGGAAAATGGGAAATTCCCGTCAGTATCCGTTGATAACGAGTACAGTATATCTGTACATTACAACGGGAATAACAACAACAAAAAAAGCGCACACACACACAGTGGATAACAGGACAAGCGGATATGGGAACACTGCAGTGTTCCTCTGAACTTACAGACGAACAAAAACTGATAATATTTCCCGCAAATTTTATCTGATCATTTTGGTGCAGCAAATGGACGCAACAGGGAGATTAGATAATAACCTGATCTCATGTACCAAGGTGCAAGTGTAAGCCTCCGGATTAAATTCCAGATCTTGATGATAACTATATGAGAAATCGGCTATCTGAATTTCTTTTCAGAAACCGCCCGCCTGAAGGCCTAAACCATGGAGCAAATCTTGCTCCGCTACTCGAATGAGCAGAGATAAGCACGAAAAATCCTGCTCCGCTACTCGAAGGCCTAAATCAACCGCCGATTTTGCAGAGCCCGCACGGACGCCCAACGGCGGCGGCTAAAACAGAGATGGACGCGGGGATCGAAGCAGGAGAAGAGAGGAGAGGTTACTTGCCTGGACGGAAACGAGGAAGTAGACTGTTGAAGGGGGGGAGCGCCGCTGCCGACTGCCGTCTTGGTGTGTGCGCCGCGGGCGGTCGGTCCGGCGGGTGGGTTTTATGTGTCGACGGCGGCCGCGCGGTGGCCGTGAGCGTGTCTGCCTCTTCTTCTAGTTCTTCTTGGGGCTTAAGAAAGAAACACGTAGGTGGGTAAGGAAGGGAAGCAAAAGGCCGTGCCGGACGGGCCCGGCCCGGGAGGAGGCCACGCTTCCCGTTGTTTTTTTCCTTGACAGTGCACTTTTCTCTTCACTGTCCGGATTACTTTTGTTAAATATGAGCAAATTTCTGTTAAAAACTATTAACTTTATGGTGGATCTAGTGATACTGATATGAGTATTAAAAATTTAACAGACATGACATCTGTTAAAGCAGAACAATTTGATGAAATCACGGAGCTAACTAGCACAACGTTGGAGGGGAAATAAACTTTGGTTCCCGATTGTAGATAAACCTATATGGGGATTTTTTTTAATAATTAAATAAAAAGTCAGAATATGTAAGAAATATTTTTAGAATAAACTTGACTTACTCTTGCACTAGTATATAATTTTTCACGAAAAAAAAACAACGTTGACTTCACAGCGAAAAAGACCAAATTTATTTGTTATTATAGGTCACTATTCACACTATTTTGGCCAAAAAAAATGTCTTTTTTGAAAAGAGGTCAAAGGGCAATTTTCTTTTTGTGGAATTTTTCTCACGAGTAGAATGGAGGGTCAAGTTTATGTCAAAAATATTTTCAGAATTTTTTGACTTTTTGTTGAATGACTATTTTTTTTCCATATAAGGTGTAGATGTTCCCATAGACCAAACGTCCGCCTCCAACGTTCGAGGATGATTGATGCTGACAGTGGGCTGTGCTGGCATCTGTGCATCTATCCGACAAACTAACACACGCAGGACGAAGGACTCATCGACCCAACCAAAATGTTGCTGATACAGTAGCGGTGTCACTAATAGAAAAGATAGACGCGGACAACTTATCGACCCAAATCGTTGCTGATGCAGAAGTCGAGTCACTGATAGAAAAGAAGCCAGATGTGTTTGTTGAGCGATCATCAGTTAGTTCTACAAAACCATGTCTATTGGGTTGTGGACTTGGCACAATTCCAGAGTATGGAACTATTGGAGTATGCCATCCTTGTTTCCCAACATCGGTGGATGTTAAACAAGAGTGCATCAAACCACACTTGCAGTAATCAGAAATGCCACAGCTCTGCATGGTTCGGTCGGTTGACACAATGGGTCTGGATATCAAACCTTCTGTGCTTACTTCTGAGAATAGCTCAGAGGTGCACTTGGGTAAAAATTGTACAGTAGTCCCGGCCGCGGTGCCAAAACATTGGTTTTAACCACATACTCCCTCCGTCCCATAATATAAGAACGTTTTTGACAGAGGGAGTAGGTTCCAATTCAAACCGAGTCTACATGCAGTTGTTGTTCGACAAAGCCTCTGAATGCTCATCTCTAAAATATATCATACTGCTAAGTGTAGGCCTACATTTATCTCTAACTTCTCTACTGCAGCTACATCTTCTATTGGCTTTCACCCATGGATCAATCACATCAACAAACCAATAACATATGCAGTAAAAAAACTTCTAGGAAAGGACTGGTATCGTGCCTTCCTTTCATTTTCTTTATTTATCAACATTTTGATATTTAAAACCATGGAGTCATGTTGCTTAACCGCTGACTGAACCGCTGACTCGTAACTAGGCTCGATGAACTAATAGCCGACCCGAACACAAACCAATGCTATGGCATGCAAGCCATGCATACGCATGTACGCGTGGCTTTCAGGTTTATACACTTTAGTCTTTTTGTTGTTCTCTGCTTATTTGTGTTGGAGGTTCTTCGGTGCTTAGTAGTAGAAGGTTTTTTTCCCTGATGAGAGCATCCTAGAGATAGCCAGATATCTTAGGATGTATGTTGTCGTTCTTGGTGTGGTTGTTTGTTGCATCAGTTAAGTGTCACAAAATTAAAGTGGTAGGTTGGATGATGTATAACTCCATTTGGGTAATGAAAATGGGGGCCATATAGCCCCTTCTATCAAAAAAAAAACCCGGCAAGCTTGATCATCGTTCTACTAATCCTAACCAGACTTAAACACGAACTACACTTATTAGTACTTCCAGTTTAACCTAATTGATGTACTCGCAGAATGGCTTATCCCATAGCTACATGAATTAGGTTGATGCAGAGGCCAAGGTCATCCTCCTTTTTTTTTTAAATCTACATGGATTAGCTAACAGTCTCCCTGCCCTCCTTCGGCTACTTCTCTTCTTCTCCTTAATCTCGTGCCGAGCTCTACCATAGCATTCTCGTCGATCTCATCATCGAAAGAGAGAGAAAAGCATGTCGGTGAACCCGCGCTGGCCTCCCGCAGCCTCGTGGCGCCACGACCGCGCGACAATCTCGAGGCCGAGGCTCGTTGCCCATCTTGTGCTCATCATTGATGGGCGTGCGGAGCCAGGGAGAAGAGTCGTTGTCGTCCGGGTAAAGAGATGAGAGGAGGTAGGTTGTCATGAACTGGCAATATCATGCCGCTAGAGAGGGGGTAAATATGTCATTCGGTATCATGCTGACATCCCAAGAGGAAGAGAGGGATGAGATGGGGACACAGTAGGATAGATCACGGGGAGAAAACAATTGATGAATCACCTTTTTGAGGGTTGATGGGAAAAATGTGAGTTGACTATATTATTACAGTTGAGACACAAGAGGATATGCACTGAAAGAAAAAACAATAAAAAAGAAAATTAAGCATGAAAATAGGTTAAAAATTTAAAACTAAGTTGGCAACATCATTTTCTTATTTTTAACCAAAAAGACCCGCATTTATTAGGAAGGTTTAAAAGAGTTACAAAGTACACTAAACTTAAAAATAACATCAAGTACCCTACACCATCAAACTACCACTACCGCTGCCGGAATGAGTCATCGATGATCCATTGTTGCTGCTCCCTGCAAGAGCTAGTCTAACCTTGTCGATCACAGTTACAAGATCTTAGTGCACGTATCTCTAAGTACCAAAATGTCCAGAGTTGCAACCGTCACCATCAAACCTTGAAATGATCTAAAGTGTCCGACACAAATCTTATTGTCCGCTCGGACGGCAAGAAAGCCTAGCCTCGCCACCCAAGAAGACAACAATGAATCTACACCAAAGCTTGATCCATTCCGCTATGGTGGAAAAAAAGTGAGTAGAATTGGAGCCCCACACCACCGGTCGCCCGAGCAGGGTATCTTTGCCATTACTTGCCTAGTCTTTTTTGAGTTGGCTACATTATTACATCAGCACCAAAATAGCGTGAGCTTAGGGGTAGCATGTAGTCGCTGAGTTGGCGCTCCAGCAGGAGCAGCTCCGGGGAGAGCTGGACAGCCATGAAACTGAGAATGCTGCGTCGCTGTTTCTTGGTGTTGTCGTGATTGGTTACCCAGAGGCAAAACCTACCACCTCCATAGTACCCGACCTGGGCCATTTGCCCGCATGTTCCATATCCAGCGCGCCACAGCTGCTTAGCAGGACATGCTTCCGGCCAGGTCGCGATGACCACTGGCGGATTGGCGTCCATGTCGACGGCGCAGAAGGGATTCTCATTGTCATGATTATCTAAAGCACGGAAGCCGAAGAGCAGCCGCCGGCCGGTGCCGAGGAAGTCCGGGACTAGCACACCCCTCCGGTAGATGGGCAGCTCCCAGACGCCCTCCACGCGCCACCGGCGGCGCGTCGTGTGATAGGAGTAGGTGCCCTGGTACGGCACGGAGACCCAGACGCGCGCACCCGACACGAAGTAGGCCTTGACTTCCGCCCGGCGGCAGGCGAGGCCCGGTGGGTCCGGGACGGGGCTCCAGGCCCAGCGAGTGCCGCCGCCAGGGCTAGGCTGCTGCTGGAGAGCCTCAAACCGGGGTCCCGAGTCGTATTCGGGGTAGGCGGTGATGGCGAAGAACATGCGGCGGCCCACGGGGACTAGGAAGAACACGAAACGCTTAGGGGAGATCATGTCGGGGCCACGGATGAAGGTGGTGCCGTCGTAGAGCAGGGTCCGTCCGTTGGCGCCGATGCCGGCAATGAGGTCGCCGCACGGAGAGTCCGAGAACACCATATACTCATTGGAGTGAATTCTCCTAAAGCAGGCGACGGGGTCGGGCAGGCTGAGCAGCGGCAGCGGCGGGCAGTCGACGTCGGGCTGGGGTTGGGGTTTCTCCTGGGAGGAGAAGAGGCGGTTGAGGTCGAGGCTGAAGAGGAGGTAGCCTCCCTCTCCGTCGTCCGGCGCCGCCACAAACAGTCGGGTGCGGTGCGCGGCGGCCATCGCTCGATCGATCGACTCCTCCACCATTGATTTCGAACGATCTGCAAACAATATATAACTCGTTTCTTTCCGGAGTCCGCCTATGGATTGGACACAAAACTGTTGCCATATAATTATCGGAGAACCACTTTTTTTTTTTTGCGGACACATCTGAGAACCACTAGGATCGGATCCCTATGGTTCCGTCGGACCAGCGCGACACCGCTATATCAGATATTGATCAACTAGGCTCGTTGGATTAGCGCTTTGAACGTGGACCCTCTTGCATCAATTGCATCAAGATAACACAAACACAATGACATCAATTTGCAGCAGAATCGCAGCGAATGTCGTGCCCGTACTTGGATCAAGCGCATGAATCTTGGTGAAAAATGAAGCATCAAGATAATACAAACACAATGAGCACATACCCGAGATCCATCTCTTTTCGGATTCCGAAAAGAGACAAGTATATATCGCTCAACCTTTTTTCCAACAAAGGGTTGATTTACCCTGGAAAAAAAAACACAAAGGGTTGATTTATCGGTTTGTGGAGGCACTCCATCTTGTTCCCATAGAAGCGGTTTCTTTCTCTCTCCCAGGAGCGAGGCGAGTAGGAGGGTGACGCCCGTCTCTCTAGATCTCTGCCGGTGAGGCAGTTGGCCCCCTCTCCCTCCGCTTGCTGCTCTGGCGGCTAGAGGGAGACCGGACTCCGGTCGTTTGGCGTCGTAGTTAGGGTCAGAGTCTTGTGTGTCCAACGGTGTTGTTTTGGTGGTAGCAGCGGCGCCGTTCTGAATAAGTTTTTCCCAACTCCGGCTACAACTCGGCGGCGTCCATGCAAAAAATTGAGGAGCTCGTGGGATTTGTCTTCCTTCGTTCCACTAGGACGATGGATCTAGTATGTTTGAGTGCTACCGGCGAGGCGGCGGCGGCATGACAAGGTAGTGTCATCTTTCGGATCCAACCCTGATGCTACGGCGTGCCCTCCTGTGTTGTTGTCGATCCCGTGAAGACGGTCTCAGGAGTCCAGCTGGTGGTCGGCTTGCTGCGGCGGATCCGGGATTCGGGAAGCACGGGGACAACCCCCGCTCGACGCGCCACAAAGATGCAGGTTCAGGCATTTGGCTCGGCCGTCTTCATCGACTAAGAAAGCCTACAGGCGATGGTGCGTTCTAGCTCCAATGGATCTGTGGTGTACGCTTCGGCGTTGCTGGTTTTCCGATGACAGGAGGTTGCGTTGGCTTTTGCAAGGACCTCTAGGGATTTTACTGTTATTTTCTCTCTATGGGGGTGTTTTCTGCAAAGTTTCAGCACATTAGTATTTTCTCATGCTCTCTCATTTTAGCCACGTGTGTTCTTTGTAACTTTGTTGTTTTATGAATATATGTGTGGTTTACCTTAAAAAACAAATGAAGCACTAAGATAACACACACACATAATGAGGACACACCCGGCATCTATGGGGGTTATTTTCTGCATAGATAGAACGCACACAATCAACACATACATACACAAAAAACACGCCGACAAATAACAAAATTATAAAAGACCAAGGTTATGCCTAAGCGAGGAAAAGGAGAAAACTCTGAACCGATCAATGCCGAATAGCTCGTTAAACAAGGACGATCGGACGTGCCTGAATAGCTTGTTAAACAAGGGCGATGAAAAGGAGAAGACATCTCCCCTTTTGCATTATACAAGGGCGATCTGACGTGCCTGAATAGCTTGTTAAACAAGATTGATTGACTGATTGATTTCTTAGTTACAGCACATCGCTGTGCCACACGCCCTATTTTGAATAGAGGTTTAGTAGCGCTGGCACACAATCTATGCAAATGGTCATGCATATGTGGCATTTACACACAACATAACCTAGACTTTACAGTCTGTACACAAATAGTTGGTCAAATTATATATAGCTAACAAATACAGATATACTATCACCCTCTAATAAGCTACGTACATATATACTCTTAGTTAGAGTAAGGGTTTGTTTGGTGTTCTGTTGATTTGCTCTCTCCTTTTAGTCTTCCCTGACTGATTTCTTCTAGGTTCAAACAAGATTCCCTCTGCGGCTTCCGTCATCCACGATTAAATACCTTTCTGTAGGGACAAGGGACCAAGCAACAGTAATTAGCACCTCAGTGCCATCAAGGGCACATTTCTGCTGGCTTATGTTGCAAAATTTGGTCATGAAACTAACATGACCCCGTGTAGCGATATCGCCAGATTTGGAGTAGGCTTGTATCTCAACGCCCAATTCTCCTCTCGTTCCTACAGAGACAACTTGCCTCCACACATGCAAGTGACCATCAAAACCTTTCAGTTTTGCTCCATCCTTTGAATCAAGCAGCACAATTTGAGTAGACGATGGGTTAATAATACGAGCGAGACCAGCATCAGTGCAAGCAATTTCGCCTGATAACGAGGAGCAAGCAACTCGTGCGCCATGTTCAAAAGGCCATGGCCCTTTCACAACTTGGATACCCAAGATAGTGGCCTGGACCGTTTGAGCAACCCGCTGCAAACATAACTCAAGTGTGCAGCGAGAGTTCTTATAGCAAACTGTAGATACACCATGACCAAATCCTCCACTGCAATCACGTGCACATCTGATCAATGCTTCATCTTGAGACTCTGTTGTACCTTTTACTTTCAGTTGGATTTCAAATTCGACCGTGTCCGAACACACAATTGCACGGGTTGGGCCAGTCAATCGCAAAAAAGGATCCTGCAAGCACCATCAGTCAATATATTTTAATCAGCAAGAGAGGACTAAGGTAGGAGGGCACACAATCTCAAAAGGAAAATCAAAAGATAGTAGCAATACATACATCATGTTTCAGTTCCTGGGCCTGGCTCCTAATGCAGGAGAAGAGAATGTTGCGGTTGTGATCCACGATGTCGCGGGCAGCAACCACGCCATACACCGACAATGGCCACTTAAGGCCACCAGCTATTTCCGCGAGCTTGATGGAGAAGATCTGCAAGGTCTCCGGGGTTGACCCGGCGCTGCTGGTTGGGATGCGTCCGGGGGTGTAGTGTGTATATTGCATGGAACTCAGCGCAGCTGTAGAAAGGTGAAGCATGTGTCAATCAATAAACAGCAAATTAAGTACAGTACACAGCTGGGGCGATCTGGCATGCATGACCTATACGAAGTACTCCCTCCATCCGGAAATACTTATCGGAAAAATGCAAAAAAATGAATGTATCTAGAACTAAAATATGTCTAGATACATTCATTCCTCCGACAAGTATTTCCGGACGGAGTGAGTACTAGCTAAAGTAAACGATGCGATTTGTTAGTTACTCACTTTGGTCTATGAAGAAACCGCAGGTTCGGCTCCATGCAGACTCCCAGTAACTAATGTAGGAAGCGAATCTCTCCGCCTCATGAGCCATCTCCTCGTCGGCACCAGCCGGACGCATGGGCGTTTGCGTCTCCGGTTGTCTGGGCGTTTGCGTCTCCGTACTCGCTGCTTTGCCCTCCATCGTCTCACTCCACTGATCGATCGCGGGGGCCGGGCGGGCTTTTGGTTCCGTCGATCGCGGGGACTCGTACTTATAGGTGCGAGCTGCAGAGCTGGGGGTCACCTCGATGGGACTTGGAGTCGGGGTCGGCTACAAACTTATCTGGAGGCCGGCCGGTTCCATTGATTTTAGTTTCCTTTTTTCGTGGAATAGACACCCTCTGACCGAATCTACTCCGGTGTCTGGAGTCAGTTATAGGCGCAATCTAGGTTCTTCTCGACCGGAGTCCGAGTCGGTTACAATCTGGAGGCTGGTTAGTTTGAATTTTTTTTCTTTTCATATCATAATTTTTTTTGGGAAAAACCGCCAGATCGTTTTTTTGAAACTATGATGATTTTTATAGCAAATTCGGAAACTATACGTCCTGATGCAAAAAAAACAAAACCATGACCCATCAGCCTCCTGCAGGCCGAAGATGAGCTTTTCGGCCAACTCTAGGCCGAAGTGGGCTTTTCGGCCTCCCGTCGGCCGAAGTCTGTCCCAGCTGGGCCGAAGAGGAGTTGTTGGTGGCGTGGCGACCGAAGAAGTGGGCCTCGGCCTAGTGGAGACCGAAGAGGCCCACTTTTGTCCACCAGTGGCCGAAAAGGTCTTTGGCTAACTAGCAACCGAAGAGTTCTGGATAAGCCATCGCGCTCGTCTCCTTCCTCTCGTTTCTGTTTCTTCTCTCTCTCTCTCTCTCTCTCTCTCTCTCTCTCTCTCTCTCTCTCTCTCTCCCCATCCCGCGCCGATCTCCTCCGTTTTCCACCCATTTTCGAAACCAAGACACAGAAACACTAGATCGTAGCAATCCCCGTCGGCCTACGGTCATTTTTTTCCCATGGGATAGTTTTCTGTGCGTACAATCCAAATGAGGAGGAGCCATGGTGGGTGGAGGAGGTGGTGGTGAGGAGTAGTTGCTGCCGTGCAGGAGGAGGTGCGGCTTGGAGGGTGATCGGAGTTGAACCTCCGATCGTCGAGGGGGCAGCGGTGGTGTTGTCCGGTGGTGCAAGTACTCCACAAGGTGGCCGGTGCCGCTGAGTCGAAGAGAGGAGCAAGAAGCTAGGGACACACGCGTCGAAGGTATAACCATGTCATGATAAATTTTCTCTGAGTTGTACAGTTTAGTTAATGTAGATAAGTCATATTGCGTACTTGTAGTATTAATTTGTCTGTGGTCGCATATTAGCGGGTAGTTAGTGTAGCGGGTAATAATTTCGTTCCTTGTGATTAATAAGAAGATGTCAATGTCTGACAGGTGAAAATGTCTGAATCAGTAATTTTGACTGTTTACTACGGCTCTGGTAATGTTCGATATAATGAGTTGGGGGTTGATCTTAGCGAGTTTGAAAATGGCATCATGACACTAGCAGACCCAGACAGACTGGACATTAGACAGTTGAAGTATTGGTTGACAATTAGTTTCGGGCTGGATCCTGAATTATGTTCCGTCAGTATTCATGCATTGTGGACCAAATCCTGTAAGAATGTCAAGTGGGAGTTAATGCCGATAGATAGGAGCCAACATTGGTTGACCCTGTTAATTCATTGTCGAGATAGAAGAATCCACCCATATGCCCTAGTGGGTATGAACCCGGCCAGGGCAGTCAAGTGGCTAACGAGATTGATTTATCCGGGTCACAGCCACTGGATTTGGATGCTAGCCAACCCGAGAAAGAGTCAGACTACGTGCCACACAATGTGTGTGGTCGTGATACTGGGCAAAGTAGTGAGTCGATAATATTAGCTGGTTCTGATTTTGCTGATGGGGATGAGGAAGGGGATGAAATGCAGATGGTGATGGAGGAATCGTGGATGGATTGGCGGAGGATCTGAATTCTGAACATTCCGAGGATGAAGTGGAGGTACCAATTCCTTCTGCATGGGATCAGGACATATCCACCGGCCTTATGGTCAACGATGGCCATGAGACTCCATGGCAATATAATATGAACCAAGTCCAGATAGGGGCTTTGTTCGACACAAAGAAAAAATGAAGTATGCGGCCTTAAAGTGGGCTATGTCTACACAGAGGGTTTTCCCGACACACATATCAAGTCCAACAAACTATACCGTGAAATGTGTTGAAATAGGTTGTCCTGGTAAGGTGCACGGGCACGTGACGAAGTATAACATACACTGGGTTGTCACCGATGTCGTCCCACATAATTGTGTGAGGAAAAACCTTCTGGTGAAGCATCCAAACCTGACTTCAATTCTCATTGCGCAACTCATGTTTACTGAGATAGTGCAGAAGAAAAATATGGAAGCAAAACACATCCAGACAACAGTGAAGGTCAGATGAAATTATGGCATTCCTTATGGGAAGGCTTGGAGGGCTAAGCAGAAGGCTATGGAGGAAAGGTTTGGGACGTTCTTCGACTCATATGATAATGTTGTCCGTCTCCTTGACATACTGAAGGAGAGGAATCCCCGCAAATACATATTGAAGGCCGTAAAGACACTGAGGAATCCAACAGCTGGCGAAGCAACACCTTCGAGGGACTTACAGAGCCGGTGGTGCATGCATCATCTTGGCCCTCGGGGCTAATTTTTTCTCACAGTTCAAGAACAAGCGTCTGCGTCGGTCCTCCGCCGCTTTCTCACATCGGCGGAGACGGATGCGCGACGTCTGCGTCGCAAGAATGCCAAGGCGCTCCGACTCGCCATCGAGTTGTCGGAGCGCGAGGCAAATAAGGAGGCGGGGACGAAGGCAAAGACAGACCGCCATGTGAAGGAGCAGGACTGCCTGCTTCGCAAGCTATTGGGCAAAAGGTGCAACTCCGACTCCAGCCTGATTGATGGCTCCACCTCCAGCTCGAACGACGATGCACCTCCGAACGTCGATGCCTAATGGAGGAGGGGCACAGTTGCGCCTACAACCGAAAGGGGAAGGGACCTGTGAATAATTCTCAGCACTTGGATGTTCTTTGGTGGCTTACGGTGTGTCTAAGGAGATAGGGCTATTCCGGATAAAACCCAACGGGATCGGGCTCTACCTCAACAAGTTGGAACAAAGGTGAGCCGGCCACCAACCTCAGTTACCAGTTACCACTGTTGCTGTTATTTTTTGCCTACTGGCGTATTTTTCAGCACAAGTGATTGACTGAATTTTGTTGTTGCATGCAGAGGCAAACCTTCTCTTCCTTTAGTCGTCGGCTGGAGTGGGCTTCTCCTACTCCAACAGCTCCTCCAATCTCAGGACCTCCAGCGATGAGAGGACCAGTAATCCTCCATCATATAACAAGTCACTAGTAGAAAAAGGGCCATTTGTCCCGGTTCATAAGGGCCTTTAGTCCCGGTTCTGGAACCGGGACTAAAGGGTCGGTACTAAAGCCCCCCCCCTTTAGTCTCGGTTCTTACACCAACCGGGACTAAAGGCCCTCCACGTGGCCGCTGTCTGGAGCTAAAGGAAATTTTACGATTTTTTTTGATTATTTTACCCGATTTTTAAAATTTTGAATTATTTTACAATTTAACCTCTAATCACCCCTCATCACTGCTCAATTTAACCTCTAATCTCTAATCACCCATCATCGTTCCAAATCATCTAACTTCCCGACCGGTCACCCATCCTCTCACTACTCCAGCCTGAGCATGCTTAACTTCCGGGGTTCTATTCCCCCTCGTTTCCAAGTCTGCACTTGTTGTTTTCCTGACAATACTAAGATGTCAATCCTATTAACCCTCAGGAGTTTAGCTTGAGCATGAAGTCACACGTTTCACTATTTGAGTTTGAAACTATTATTCTAAAAAACAGTAATTATTTAGTAACACTAATATTTCTTGAGTAAGTAGTTTGACCATTGTTTGACCACAATTTGACCAGATTTGACCAAAATTGAAAAAAACTGAAATAATTATTTAGTAACACTAATATTCTTAAATAATTATTTAGTAACACTAATACATCCTGAATAAGTGTTTGACCATTGTTTGACCACAGTTTGACCAGATTTGACTAAAATTCAAAAAAACTGAAATAATTATTAAGTAACACTAATATTCTTGAATAATTATTTAGTAACACTAATACTTCTTGAATAAGTAGTTTGACTAGATTTAACCAAAATTAAAAAAAGAAATTTGAGCATATCTTTTTTTCCTTCAATAATTTGAGGATTCTAAAAATTTGCAAACAGGCCTACAGCGGTCAAAATTGGGTGCGGATTTTCGTGCTGAACATTTTGATATATTATACATTTTTTCTCGACACCGTATGCAAAAGTTATAACCGTTTTACTTTTTCCCTACATTTTTTGCAAAACATGTTCAAATTTAAGTTTTTAAATTTTCCTAACTAGTAGATGTAGTAATATAACTACATCTCGAAGGATTTTATTTTTTGAAGTTTTTATCATTTCCTTTTGTTTTGTTCAAAACTGAAATGGCGATACACGCGCGGGGGGGGGGGGGGTAGAGTTCGAGACGCGAACCCCTTTAGTCCCTGTTTAAGACACGATCAGGGACTAAAGGGCATCGCACCCTTTAGTTCCGGTTCATGTCTCAAACCGAGACTCAAGGTCTAATCTTTAGTCCCGGTTTTAGATACGAACCGGGACTAAAGGGCATCGCACCCTTTAGTCCCGGTTCGTGTCTCAAACCGGGACTAAAGGTCCCATTTGAACCGGGACGAATGCCTTCAGCCGCTCGAACCGGGACTAATGCTCACATTAGTCCTGGTTCGTAATGCAACCGGGACTAATGTGTATATTGAGCTGTGACCAAAGCCCTGTTTTCTACTAGTGAGTTTGGGTCATGTAAGATTTTTATTGTTGAAATCTGGTAATTTTGATGTGCCTTTGGATGTGATGCAGCTCAAGACGCTGCAATTTTTTATCAGTTGTATGTCGTGGTTCCCACAGTACCGGCACCGGGGCTTCTATATTGCCGGATAAAGGGGAAGGGACCTGCGAGGAAATGGTGATTTTCCTCCTCGTGCCCGTTTTATTTATGTTTTATCTATGTTCTAAGTATTTGTTGTATGAATTTGCACTGTCCACCGATGAACCTTCAATGAACTATGTGCTTTTGTTCGGCGATGCAATGATGATTCGGCTAGTTGATCGTGTTTATACGTAGCTTTGCATGGGTGGCATGGGCTTGAGGTTTAGGATACGGGGGACGCGGCTGTGGAAGCCAACATATGAGGCGTGCCCGGTTAGTACCCGCGAACGCGTCCACCTCCGCGGGCGTTTGAGGGGCCGGATTTGCTAAATCCGGCTATAGATAGTTGCTCTAAGCCTTATACAAATGCCCATGCGTTGCAACGAAAAACATTATTATATTCATCTCATGCCTGCTTATTTCCGTCCATCCTCGTCTCCTCGTCCTAGTTGGCCATCAACTTCTCCACACGCTTCTCTAACTCGGCCCTCGAGACCTACGCCCTATTGTCCTCCTTCTCACCCACGGAGCTCATCCAGTAGACCCCGGACAACAAGCTTCTTCACATTCATCAATGCAGTGTTATGTTGGAATGTGATGTTTCGTTGTGTAAACTGCCCGTTTAGACAGAATAGAAAGGTATATAGCTGTCGTGGTCATTGCACGCACAAGATAGTGTGGGTAAAGTAAAAAAGAAATAGCGGACTGTGCGGAAGCCATGGCTTGCCTAGAAGGACTACGGAAGGCGGTGTCAGCTATGGATCTACCCTTAATCATTGAGACGGATTGCAGTTCAGTGGCAAAGGCGCTCAACCCCTTGTCTGTTGATAGATCGGAAATTAGAATGATTGCGAAGGAACTTCAAGCCATCAAACAGGGGAATAGAGAAGTTAAAGTTTATAAGTAGATAGAAGGGACAATAGTTTAGCTCATAGTTTTGCCCAGTTTGGGCGTAGAGAGTTGGGTGGTGGGGTTGCGCGAGGTACAGTGTCAACTTGCGTGTTGAGCGTGGCCTTGCGGAATTGTACACACTATTTTTTCTTTACTTAATTAATACAACTCTCTATTTCAAAATAATAATAATATATAGAGTAACAAAAAAGGAGGGAGTACATAAATACTACCAAACTCCAATAAACCACATGGAAATCAGTTGGTGTTCTCTTAAATTTTCCACTCCTTTTAGCCTTCCCCACTCTGATCTTCCACCCTCAAGCTTCAAATAACCTTCGCGCCGCTCCATCCCTCTGCCATGATGTCCCGCTTGTCCGTAGGGATAAGAGACCAAGCAACAGTAACCACTACCTCAACGCCATCTAGGTCACATTTCTCCTGGCTTATGTTGCAAAGTTTGGGAAGGAGACGGACATGACCTCGTGTAGCGGTATCACCAGATTTGGAGTAGGCTTGTATCTCAACATCCAACATTCCTCTAATTCCTACCGAAACAACTCGCCTCAAAAGATGCACATACCCATGAAAACCTTTCAGTTCCGCTTCATCTTTTGTCTCCTGCAGCACAATTTGGCTAGACGAGGGATCAATAACACGAACAACTCCCCTATCAGTGGGCACAAATTCCCCTGACAGCGAGTAGCAAGCAACTCGTCCGCCATATTCAAAGGGCCATGACCCTTTCACAACCTGGACACTCACAATGGTGGCCTGGACCGATTGAGTAACTCGCTGCAGGCATAACTCTAGCGTGCAGAAACAGTTCTCAATAGTTACACCAGGACCATATCCTCCTCCCGCGTAACTGCAGACATGTCTGATTAATGCTTCATCTTCAGACTGGGTTTTACCTTTCACTTTTAGTTGGATTTCGAAGTCGAGCATGTCCTCAAACACAATTGCACGGGACGGGCCAATCAAGTGCAAAAAACTATCCTGCAAGCATCACCAGTTTCACCCTATTAATCAACAAGAGAGGCGTGCACAAGATCTGCAAAAGAAAATAAAAGGGTAGGAGCATACTCACATCCTGTTTCAGTTCTTGGGCGTGGCTCCTATCGCAAGAGAAGATAAGGTTGCGGTTGTGATCCACGGTGTCTCGTGCGGCAACCACGCCATACACAGACAATGGCCACCGGAGGCCACCGGCTATTTCTGCGAGCTTGATGGAGAAGACCTGCAAGGTGTCCGGGGTAGACCCTCTACGGATCCGTGGCATCCGTCCAGGCGTGTAGTGTACAAAACACGTGGAACTCAGCACAGCTGCATGCAGCACACAAGTGAGACGTGTGTTACAAATGAATGGTCCAATTAACATGCATGAACTACCACTTTATAAGTAGCAAATTAAGGAAGTCGATCCCTTGCTGAAGTTCCAAGGAAAAAAGAGATGGGGTTAATTAGTTGCTCACTTTGGTCTGTGAAGGAACCGCAGGTTTTGCCCCATTCAGATTCCCAACTCTCAATGTACCAAGCCAACATCTCCGCCTCGTGAGCCATCTCCTCAGCGGCCTTCTCCTTGGCCTCCATGGTCAATAGTGCGCCTGATTTGCCTCTGTCCATCTTGTCATGATCGCTGTCATCTTGGACGGAGTATGGATCTGTAGGTTCGATTATCAACTCGTCTGATTGGACAGTGGACGTCCCCTCGTTGGCATCCGAACCCATCACTGACGCTGCCCCCATCTTCTCTAATTTGAATTCAGAGTCAATCCGCGTCACCTGCTCCTCGTGGCTACCATCCCGACCCATCGGCGTCGACGTCTCCGATTCCTTGGGCGCCTGCGTCTCCGTGCTCGTTGATCTGCCGGCTGATCCCTCCATCTCAATCCGCTGATCGAATAGGCAGAAGACTCAGGCGACGGCCACGGCGCTGGTGAGAGGGCGTGTTTGGGATCAGTTTGATAATTGATTCGTACGTACGTACTTATATGTGCCAGCTAGGTTCTCCTCGACCGGAGTCGTAATCGGATTCGGAGTCCTGCAGGTTAGGTGAGATTGACTTTTTCGTTCCTTTTCTAAACTTGGACGGAGTACCCCATCTCCGATTCGAATCCGAATCAACCGTCATCCGCCTAGCCCGCCGTCAGATCTGGCGATGGTGGCCGTTCAATCCACCTAAGGCAGCGTGTCTTCCATCATCCTCTCGTCTTCCATCCACTGCTCCCCAAGCATACGCAGCAACATGACGGCCTGCCGACGACGAACGGCGCCTTGCCACACGACGCCCTGAGACAACCTCTGCAGCACCATGCCCTGTCGCTACACCTGCCCAAACGAATTTCCAGCAGCACGACACGCCCACAAGCGCAGCCCCGGTGAGGTGCGACGCCGGCCACTGTTGGTTTCATCCGTCGCTATGCAGCAGGTTTGATTACTGCCAAACAAAGCAAGAGGGTGACGCTGGACACCACCACCGTCGCCAGTGTGCCTCCATGGATGCTGCTTTCTAGCTTCGCCGCTGCTACATTGAAGCATGTGTTGCCGGCGAGATCTTTGGATTGAAGCACCGCACACCGCGCTCGTTGCTTTACAGCGCCCGCCGCCGACGGCATCCTGCGGTTGCAGCGCCAGCTGTCCCGCAGCATGTGCAGTCGTCAGCGAGATCTTCAGGTTGCAGCGCCGCGGTCACCACCACGAACGATGCTGCATTGTAGCTCCGGCGGCGCTAGGATCCGGCTCGAAGCAGCACGCTCGTTGCGTTGTAGCTCCGCCGACGGCGATGCAGCATCAGCGACCTTGCAGCACGACGGTAGCGGTGGCAACCCGACGATGGCGAGCTTGCAGCACGATTGATGGTGCAAAAAGCAACTGCGGCAATGAAGGTGGTATTGCAGCACGTTGACGGGACAAGGGCTGCTGCAAATGTGGGTGCAGTATCCACGGCGGTGACAACATTGCAGCACAACGCCGGCGACGGCGCGCCGACCATGCAGCACAACGGCTTCAGCGATGCATCGCCTTGCAGCAGCTCATGTGGCATCCATCCTTCCAGTGTTGTTGGGAAGCCTCGTCAGAGCAACACCTGTTGGTGGGTTGGCCGGTCAATGCGTGATGACGGCCATTGCTGGCTATGTGGGAGGAAAGGGGATGGAGAAAGACGAATGGATAGAGAGGGCGAGCGAGAGGATAAGATTCAGGCGCTCGCATTCAGAGCGTCGTCAACAGACGCGCGTAAAAAAAAAAAAGCTTTACAACGTCGGCTCCAGCGGCCGCTGCAAACTATAGCGCGCCGAGCCGCATCAGTAGGCGCTGCAAAAAGACAACGCGCGCCCAGCCCAAACAATATATGACACTCTAAACAAAAGCAAGAAGATCAAACAAATAAAAAATAATCAACAATAAATAGTTTAATTTTATTACAACTCAAACAAATAGTTTATCTTCCAATACAACAAATAGTTCGACACTACAACATCAAACGTACAACTTAAATATACAAATCATCATGCGCTTTGTCGGCCATTCCATGCCCACCACACCCGATGAGATCCTTCTGAAGATCATCATGCGCTTCGGCACGTCGAATGGCATGATAGGAGGCAACAAACCGGGCCACCCTCGCTGCACTCCGCCGCACTCGCATGGGATGTCCCAAGAGCTCATAGAGAGTAGTCTAAATCTTGGCCATGCTCATTCTCGATGATCATGTTATGGATGATCACACAAGCGTGCATGATGTATCAAAGGATCTTTTGATCCCAAAATCTAGCCGGTCCTCTCATAATAGCAAATTGGACTTGCAAAATCCAAAAAGTTCTCTCCACATCTCCATTTGCTACAAGCTGCACCGGTGGCAGTTCACTATTTGCACTCTTATTCATGAGTGGTGACCGATTAACAATGTTGACGTCATTCAAAGATCCAGGCATTCCAAAAAAAACATGCCAAATCCAAGTCTCTTGATCGGCCACCGCTTCAAGAATTATAGTGAAACCCTTTTTCTGGCCGTGGAATTGTCCATATGCCATGCCTTAGGACAGTTCTTCCAACTTCAATGCATGCAATCTTTTAAGCCAAGCATACATGGGAACCGGCGAGCTTTGTTCATCTCCAAAAGCCTGGCGACATCTTCAGCATTGGGAGATCTCAAATACTCCGGGCCAAACACTTGCACAATTCCAACTGTGAAGCGCTTGACACACATGATGGCTTGACTCTCACCATGGCCAAGCGGTCATCAACTAGATCAACCGGAATACCGTATGCCAACGTACGCAAAGCGGCTATCACCTTTTGAAAGGTGCTATGCCTGAGTTCCCCGGCAGCATTCCTCCTTTGCTGAAAAAACCGACCATGGCTCGCCAGTTTCTTTGCAATGCGCGTGAACAACTCGGTGCTCATCCTAAACCGGCGCCCGAAGTACGAGTCAGGGTACACAGGATTATCCACAAAATAGTGCCTCATCAATCTATTGTCAACATCGATCTTATCCCTCCAAATTTCCTGCCGACCCATAACCGAACCACCATGCTTCGGCTTTTTATTGATGTGCATAGCTAGGATCATTGCAAGATCCTCCTGCTCTTCAATATCAAATTCTTCTTCGAAAGAATCATATGATGAACTCATCTACAATATTGAATTAGACTAGTCTATAAAAACTATAAACAACATGCACCAAGTTCATCTAAAAAAATGTGAAGTTGAAGCAATACATACCTTGCAAGCGTTCTGTCGAACACCTTGTGGGCGCCGAGCAGCGGTGGGTGGTCGGGCGTTGTTCGTCGGAGGCATGGCATGCGCGAGGGGTGGCGGCGACTAGAGGGAGATGGAGGAAGCAGCGACGTCGCGGGGATAGGCCGGCGAAGCGCCGCCGGGTCAACGGAGCAAATGGGATGGTGCCCGGCGACGCCAGCGCCTGGAATGGCGATAGGTTGAAGTCGCGGCGCGGGCGCTCGAGTGTGCAACACGCGGGAGCGGGCGCACAGAATAAGCGGCGCGCGATGCCGTTTCGCCCCGCGCGCCGAACCATTTTTGCCGCACACGCTTTTTTGGGCCGCCGCTGGAGTGCCCGGAGCGGCTGCACGCGTAAAAAAAACTATATTTTCCCAGCGCGGCGCTTATATTGCGCGGCTGTTGGAGATGATCTCAGGAAGCTTCCCTCACCTCAATTCATGTGGTCCACTCGATCGAGAAAGATCAAACGGCTGGTTACGCGGCTTACGGGACCATTGGATCATTCGGTTTATTTTAGACGTTTTCCTTGACACAATGGCCAGCACACGCGCATGTATCCTCCTCATGGTTAGACCTCCTCCCGACGTGGTACGATCCGTTCTCCCTTCCACGCAGCCCACCTATGACTTGGCCCGGAAAAGTAGCCCACACTTCCTCCCATGAGCCGGCCCATCATGTCTCATGTCTTACTCTACCTTGTCCGTGGCAGGACCAACAGTTTGAGGGGCGCAGCCGGCCACCGGACATGGGCACAACAGAGCCGGCTGAGTTCTGCTTAGATTAGGTTTTATGTTGTATGTAATAATATGGATTTGGTGATTTCGAAATCATGTATGTGGCGATGGAATCAATTTGTTGTTTGTTGTCCGGCCACTGTCCATGGACGCGCTCCGCGTGTGTTTGGGTGTCGGGTTTAGGCAATTGCGGTTGTAGATGCTCTAGGAAACTGGTTTCCGGTAAGGAGTGTTGTTTATTGACTTACAATATAACATGAAGTGAATAAAAACATAATATTTAGATACCCTACCTTTAATTCGAGAAAAAGAAACTACCTTTGTGTGATGAGGATGGACACAACCAATACTAACATAAACACATAAATGGTCACGCCTACAAAGAGCAAAGTCATACAAAACCAAAGGTTTTCTTCTTCGCAAAAACCAAAGGTCTTCCTTGGCTAAGAAGGACAAAAGGCCCAAAATGGTAAAAACAACGATGGATGAAATACAATAAGAATCATTGGCACCAGCAACACAAAATACCATGAGAAATATTCTTCAAAGGAACCACCTCAACAAGGTAATGAGGCAAAACACTACCATTACCACATATAAATAATTAGGGTCGGACCTAGCACTACAGGAAAAATAAACATCACCTATAGGGTGTTTGGCCCGGAGCTCGTGACTGGGTACTAGAGAAGCACCATTAGATCGAAGTCGATTATGTGCTGTTGCTTCCACTTTCCATGATCCTATCACTTACATATGAGCATGAGAATGACATGAGACATCACGGAAGTGGTAATCAAATGCCACCAAGCTACTCGCGCCGGCCATGGTCGTTCGGTGGTCCATGAATTTTAATTAAGTTTGAGGTGTTTTTGTACTTCAGGTGAATTTTTATAATAGATCTGATCTTTTCGCAAAAAAATGCCACCAAGCTAGGGCACTTAATTTTACTCTAAATCACTTGTAAAATTTCACAGCAGTGACGACGTATGTTGCCAAAGTACGGCATGTTTTGTGGACAACCGAGAGAAGCTTACATGGTACTATTATTTCCACAAAGTAAAAGGCAAAGGACCTGCATGTACATCGTCGCACACGTCCTTCCCGGCACATAACACCTGTTGATATGATTTTAATTGCAACAAAATCGTATAAATGATAAATGATCTTAGCACACCGTACCAATAGATCTGTTTTTACTTGCACATCAACGAATCATCCCCCCCCCCCCCCCTCCACCCACCCGTTCCGCCGCAGGTTCCCTACCTTCCATGGACCACCATGTTGGCAAAAGGGTGCTGGGACCGAAGATTTGTCAGTTCGGTTCGCGCCCAGTAGGGGTTTTGAGTTTTTTTTATACTGGTTAAGTTTGTGCAGCAGCGGCGATGGGAATAATGGTTTCTGGGCTTTCCCCATGTTCGTGATCTTCCACAATGGGTTGCGGATGAGTCCGCCGATGTCCTGACTTTCTTTGCTTGGATCGCCACTTCGCCAGCGTCGCAGCTACGATCTTCACCACCGCCCCTGCCGATGCGCACGTTATGTGGTGCGTGACTACTACCGTATATCTGGGTGTGTTTTAGCAGACATTACTATGATAGTATGATGTTGTGTGTTTGTGAGCGTGTGACTATATATGTAACTACCGTATAATGTTTTAATAATCACTATCTCTACCTTATTTTTAAATTGTTTAATTATTATTACCTGAGCAATGCACGTCCAGACATATAGAAAGAAAAAACAAAAGAGAGACTCTCACCTACTCAACGTCCCTCCCTCTCTCATGTGTGTGCCAGCGAGATCGAGCAGGGCATAGCGAAGAGCCAACCCTATGAAGTCCCCAAATCCCAACACGCCCCGAAAAGAGAGGGGACCATCGCCCCCGCGCCCCCTCCACCCTCTAAAAAACAATGGGAATGTTTTGTTTTGATTTAGACATAATATTTTTACTCTTGAGTTATGCTGTCTTTTGTTTAAATTCAGCAAGCCTTGCACGTTTGCCAGCATTGGTATCCTGTACACTCTTCACCAACTTCTTCTGTTCAGATTGATGGGCATCATGTGCTTGTCGGCGTTGTTCCATTTCCAACTTAAGCCTATGCAAAGTAGCAGTAACCTCTTCAAGCTGGGCCTTCAACTCTCTTTCACGTGCCTCCATTTCAGTGCACTTCTTTTCTACGACGGAATAAGTCCTCAATTATGGCCTTGGAAACCTCATGGCCAGACTTAATCTTAAGTTCTACTTCAGCAACAACATGCTCATCTCGCTCAGATTCCTCCGTGAACTTAGTCTGGCCAACCTCCAACTTCTTGGAAAGGTCAATAAGCCCGACCAACATGGCCTGCACCTTAGCTACCTCAGGTACTTGCGTGGGCAGCGTCTGAGAAACGCTCTCAAGCATAATGCGTCGCTTGGGATCACCAAGGGTAGAGTCGTTCAGCCCTTCGAGGGCTCGTTTCATCACGAAATCTGTAGCATCCATAAATGTGTCCTTGACGAAACTGCAGTCCATTTGTGTGTCTTTCCCTGATACAACCATCACCTCAGGGTCTTGTGAGTGGCGAATTTCTTGTTCGTAGCCTAAAAAAAGAGAGAGATGAGTTATGAGAATTGATGATAATGATGGTCCATGAAGAAAGGCTGCCCTGAGCTTGGGGATTAAACCAACTTAGGCCAAAAGCCTAAACTTGGGGGAGTACGTATTTCTCACCGACTTTACATTCATGTTCACACACTAGTCGTCGGTGCTCATACTCTTTCATTGTATTATCCATGCTAGTTTAAATTTCTTTTTCTAGTTTTTATTCTTGTGTGTTTGATAAACTTTAAGAAAAACCAAAAAAAATTAGTTAGTTTAATTTCCTTGCTTGTAGTAGGAATTAAAATGAAAACCCAAAAAGATTTCTAGGTTCTTCTTTTACTTGTTGGGAGCTTTCCCGTGTAAATAGTTTTATTTTATTTTCTTTCTTTTGGGGGTCGAGAAGACCATATTGAAAATGCTTAGTGGCTCTTATATGCATGATTGTTTATTTAATTTAGAGCTCATATTACTTGTCTTCTCTCTTGAGTTGAATGCTTGCAGATTCCAGCTTAGTCCAATGCACGTGCACTCTTATTATTATACACATCGTTCGGTCGTGCGAGTGAAAGACAATAATGACGATATATGATGGACTTATTGGGATGAGAAAAGCTGGTATGAACTCGACCTCTCTTGTTTTTGTAAATATGATGAGTTCATCGTTCCTGAGTCAGCTATTATGAAGTAAACATATTTGCAATGGCATTTAGAGATTATAGTTATTTGTGCCATGCTTGATTAGCTATGAGTTATAATGGTTTACCTCGCGTGCCAACATGCTATTAGAATAATTATGATGTGGTATAATGGGATGCTATCCTCCTTTAAGTGAATTGAGTGACTCAACTTGGCACATGTTCACGCATGTAGTTGAATCAAATCAACATAGCCTTCATGATATTTATGTTCATGGTGGATTATATCCTACTCATGCTTGTACTCGGTGTGAATTAATTTTAATGCATGTTTACGACTGTTGTCGCTCTTTCAGTTGGTCGCTTTCCAGTCTTTTGCTAGCCTTCACCTGTACTAAGAGGGAATACTGCTTGTGCATCCAAACTCCTTAAACCCCAAAGTTGTTCCATATGAGTCCACTATACCTTCCTTTATGCGGTATTTACCTGCTGTTCCAAGTAAATTTGTATGTGCCAAACTTCAAACTTTCAAATGAAATTCTGTTTTGTATGCTCGAGCAGCTCATGTTTCAACTAGGGCTGCCTATATCTTCCATGCTAGGTGGATTATTCTCAAGAGGAGTGGACTCCGCTCCTCATTCACGAGAAAGGGCCGGTAACCGGGATGCCCAGTCCCATGATCCAAAAAGATCAAGGCAAATCAAAATAATTAAACAAAACTCCCACAGGGCTATTGTATGTTGGAGGCACTCGTTGTTTCGAGCAAGCCATGGATTGATGCTTGTTGGTGGTTGGGGGAGTATAAACCTTTACCATTCTGTTTGGAAACTACCTATAATGCATGTAGTATGGAAGATACAGCCATCTCATAGTTGTTGCGTTGACAGCGAAAGTATGCCGCTCAAAATGTTATTCAATCTCTATTTTAAAATCGAGCTCTGGCACCTCTACAAATCTCTGCTTCCCTCTGCGAAGGGCCTATCTATTTACTTTTATGTTGAGTCATCACCCTTCTTATTAAAAGCACCCGCTGGAGAGCACACTGTCATTTGCATTCATTATTATTGGTTTATATTGGGTATGACTTGATTGGATCTCTTTTTACCATGAATTACAATGTTTAGTCAGTCCTTGATCTTTAAAGGTGCTCTGCATTTATGTTTTGCGGTCTCAGAAAGGGCTAGCGAGATACCATTTTGTTATATCATGTTATGATTATTTTGAGAAAGTGTTGTCATCCGAGTTTTATTATTATGGCTCGCTAGCTGATTATGCTATTGATATGAGTAATTGTGAGAGCTAAGTGTTATTGTGAGTATGGTTAGTTAATAATATTTGCTGAAACTTGAATGCTGGCTTTTCATGTCTACAACAACAAGAGCAAACAGAGTTTGTAAAAGTTTTTTTATCACTTTCAGTTTATCAACTGAATTGCTTGAGGACAAGCAAAGGTTTAAGCTTGGGGGAGTTGATACGTCTCCAACGTATCTACTTTTCCAAACACTTTTGCCCTTGTTTTGGACTCTAACTTGCATGATTTGAATGAAACTAACCCGGACTGACGCTGTTTTCAGCAGAACTGCCATGATGTTGTTTTATGTGTAGAAAAGAAAAGTTCTCGGAATGTCGTGGAAATCCACGGAGGCACTTTTTGGAATTAATAAGAATTTTTGGTGAAAGAATTAATGCCAGGGGGCCCACAACCTGTCCACGAGACAGGGGGCGCCCCCCTAGGGCGCGGCCTCTTATCTCATGGGCCCCCTGGACCTCCACCGACGTCAACTCCAACTCCATATATTCACGTTCGGGGAGAAAAAAATCAGGGAGAAAGTTTCATCGCGTTTTACGACACGGAGCCACCGCCAAGCCCTAATCTCTCTCGGGAGGGCTGATCTGGAGTCTGTTCGGGGCTCCGGAGAGGGGGATTCGTCACCGTTGTCATCATCAACCATCCTCCATCACCGATTTCATGATGCTCACCGCCGTGCGTGAGTAATCCCATCGTAGGCTTGCTGGACGGTGATGGCTTGGATGAGATTTACCATGTAATCAAGTTAGTTTTGTTAGGGTTTGATCCCTAGTATCCACTATGTTCTGAGATTGATGTTGTTATGACTTTGCTATGCTTAATGCTTGTCACTAGGGCCCGACTGCCATGATTTCAGATCTGAACCTATTATGTTTTCATGAATAAATGTGTGTCTTGATCCTATCTTGCAAGTCTATAGTCACCTATTATGTGTTATGATCCGATAACCCCGAAGTGACAATAATCGGGATACTTCTCGGTGATGACCGTAGTTTGAGGAGTTCATGTATTCACTATGTGCTAATGCTTTGTTCCAGTTCTCTATTAAAAGGAGGCCTTAATATCCATTAGTTTCCGCTAGGACCCCGCTTCAACGGGAGGGTAGGACAAAAGATGTCATGCAAGTTCTTTTCCATAAGCACGTATGACTATTTACGGAATACATGCCTACATTACATTGATGAATTGGAGCTAGTTCTATATCACCCTATGTTATAGCTATTACACGAGGAATCTTCCTTGCATCCGGCATAATTATCCATCACTGATCCATTGCCTACGAGCTTTTCACATATTGTTCTTCGCTTATTTACTTTTCCGTTGCTACTGTTACAACTATTACAAAAACCCAAAAACATTTATCTTTACTTTTGCTACCGTTACCTTTATTATCATACTACTTTTCCTACTAAACACTTTGTTGCAGATACTAAGTTATCCAGGTGTGGTTGAATTGACAACTCAACTGCTAATACTCAAGAATAATCTTTGGCTCCCCTTGTGTTGAATCAATAAATTTGGGTTGAATATCTACCCTCGAAAGCTGTTGCGATCCCCTATACTTGTGGGTTATCAGAGTGCTGCCGTAAGGTTGGCTAATTGCTCCTCAACCGAACGAGTTTCATTTGTAGCTAGGACTTGCTCTGTATGCTCTGCACCATGGTGAAGTTCTATCTCATTTTCAGAAGGACAAGGAGTGCTATCTGATAGGGGATTGTAAGAACCTCCATTGCTTGACCCAAGTTCTTCATAATCTGAACCCTTCTGGTTGCGCGTCATGCGGCGCGGACCTTCTACAACAGTCTTGCGTGCCTTCTTCCTCTTGAAGTGTGTTGATGCCGAGGAGGTTTCGCTACTGTTGTCTGTCACCGCCTTGACACCAACTGGCATTGCGTTGAACACTTCAAATGAGTTACCTGAGACTTTCTTATGAGTTGGCCATGGGGCGAGAGTTCTGGTAGTCTTCCTTTCTGTACTTCCCATTTCTTTTTCCCCCATTTCCTCCACTGACTTGGCTTGTTGATGGAGAATCTCTTCCTTGTATTCTGCTATACCCCGAATCAGCTCGTACTGCCATCTCTCTTTGTTTCAGGGCAGCCCGCTTTTTGCATGCATGAGCAGCCTGCTTCACATACTCTTGTCGTCGTGGATCTGCCTTCACAAATTCTTCATATTCTGGCCACTTCGAAAGAGTTTCTACACGCCGCATGATGGCGCCGCCAACATTATCAGCAGAGATAGAGCATCCTGGAAGTATTTCCTTCAAAGCTTGGCAAACATTCTGTGTCATGATGGCATGGAAGCTAGCATGGCTCCCCCCGCGGATCCTAGCATTGATCTACCTTTCTCTATTTCTGATGGGATATGCCACTTGCTTCCGTTGTTGATTGGTCATGTTTGCATCAGTTGCCACTGGGAGATCAAGCCATGCACGGTGAGCCCTCTGCCGTCGACGACGACGACGTGCCGGATCAACTGAGCCTTCAAATGATGGTCTTTGTGCTGGCACCGATGAGGACAAAGGATCTGATATTGTAGCAGTTGGATCCACATGACCAGCTTGGAAGTCATCTGAAGTGACAAACACCCCCTGCCATTGGAGCGGGCGTCTATTGCTTGGCTCACCCACTAGGCATGGTCCAATGGGATTATAGCCCATGGTTGGGATAAATTCAGGTGCATCAACACGAAGTTGGTTTCTTGGACGAGTCGATTCTTCATGTGAGGAAGACTCAATGTCCTCAGCCATTACACCTTTTCCTTTGTCCGCTGAGCAAGCCCTTTGAGCTGTCCCTATGCTGCTTGGGATAAGCTTATGTGAGCTTTCTCCTGACCCTTCGCATGCGCCCACCCTAAGTTTTGAAGGTGTAAGGGGCACTGCGACGTTGGTCAATGTAGTTGAAGCAGAATGTCTTGGCGACGCCACCTTTAGTGATCCCATCTGTTCTGCAAGAACGGGCCACTCTTCGGGTGTCATGCGAACAACCTTTGCTGGTACCTCATGGCTTATGACCTTGGTAGGTGACATCTTTGTGAAACCAGGAGGAACTGAAGTAGATGCAGAAGCTTCACGTACATGCTGATCCTTAGATGCTCTTGCAGCTGCACGCATCCTTCTCTTTGCTGACTTTGTGAGCACAGGAGTAAACCCTTCCTTCAGTGTAGAAGAGACCTCCTTTTCTTCTGGCTTAGTTGAAGATGCAACTGTTGTTTCCAAACTCTTGCTAACTGCAGCCACAAGCAGACCAATTGGCACATCCAGCCAGAGGTCACCAAAGCGGGGAGTGACAAATTGCTGGACCTGTCCCTCCATACCTTAAAAATAAAGAAAATCATATATTAGTTTTCTTCATATTTTTTTTGCGTATGTGTACATAATGTTTTATGCTTTATGTACTATGGGAATTCATATGTTGCAAATCCTATGTTGGAATTCAAAGATGAGGGGAGAAATAGGTCCCACCGGGCGTGCCAGAATCTGATGATGGGAAAATGGCGGGCGTGAGAACACGCGTCCACGTTATTGATACAGAGTGAAATTAAAATGCATAAAATAAAAATAGAATCAAACATTGCAGGTACATTATTTCCAGAACTTTTACATTTACATAAAAATTCTGTTAATTACATCTCCGAAGAGAAAACCCCTGATTAAGAATTCCAACATATCTATTACATAGGATTGCATCACATTCCTATTACAACATTCTACAAGAGAGATCCTCCTCGCGGTCGACGACGAACTCCTTCTTGGTGAGCCTGAAGTTTGGTTCCATGGAAGTACTCCTCTATGATTTTATGTGTGATGTCATTTATATGCGGAATACAGGTTGATTTTGGCTAGGCATAGTTTTATCCTACGTTTAGCATATAGGATATGCATATATTTTTCTTTGGGAATTTTATATGACATCTTTGGCTTTGGTGGCATGGATATACATGACATGTCAATCACATTACTACTATCACCGCGCGCACACTGATATGGTGCCCGTGTGTAGCGTAATGGACTGAAGCTTTCTGACACAATTTTGATGCTTTTTATGGTGCATATGATATGTGCCATATTTTGTTGACTTTGACTTCATACGGCATCAAAAACTAAGCACGCGGTGCAATGATATGACACACACGTATAGCTTGACCCGAATGGAGTTTGTTTATGATATTTTTTTATTTTTTTAAAGCCTATGTGGGCTACATGAAATATGCCTTATCATGTATTTTGCATGAATTTTGTATGCATATGTGGATGTGGAGTGACCTTATTTTTTATTAAGTTCTGCTTTACCTGTATTACTACTAACACCGCGTGGCATTAAGGTAATGCCCGCGTGCAGCATAACCAAGCAAAGGTTTGTGGAGAAATCATGGTATTGCACAAGTCGTATGACATCTATCATTTTTGTTTATGTTTGCACCTTACATGGTATTAGCACTAACTCCACATAGCGTCATTTAATTGGCGCTACTGTGTAGCAAAACCCAAGTAAAGTGAGTTTGTGATATCCATTTATGGCGATGCTAATAGTTTAGGCTCTTATAGCATTGGAGCATTTCATGACATGTTTTATTTGACTTTGGACCAAACATGTGGCCTGCATACTTTGTTTAATTTTCTCTTACTTGTATTACTACTAACACCGTGTAGCATTATGATAATGCCCACGTGTAGCGCAACCAAGTAAGATTGTTTTTTTATGATGCAACATGTTTTATCATTCATCTTGCATGATTTGGTTTCTAGGTGTGTATCGTGAACACATTTTTTAATTAAGTTTTTCCCTGCTCGTATTACTACTAACACCGCGAGGCATTAAAATAATGCCCGCGTGCAGCGTAACCAAGTGAGGGAATACCGCGTGCAGCGTAACCAAGTGAGGGAATATATTTTTATGCTCTTGTTTGCATTGCAACTAGCATGACACATAATGCCCGTAGCGCAACCAAACAAGAGATTATCATGAGTTCAGTTTAGTGTGTTCGTAATTTCATTCCAACTTAGTCATATCCATTTTTTTTATGATGACCAAATTAAGTAAATTTTTTATGAGGTTTTCGCACCTATGACACTCTCTTGATTCGTATCCATGTATAGAGACCAAACCAAGGAACGAGGCGTTCGTCTTGGCTTGTATCGCTAAAGGGACCGAACCAAGACGGGGATCAATAGGACGAAGCACACCCAACATTTAAAGAAACCGTGCTTACAAGAACCATGCATGCTCCTTGACTCGTACCGCGATGGCCGAGCCGAAGGAGAAAGTTTGGGGTAGATATAACATGCTCCTTGGTTTGTACCACGATGGCCAAACCAAGGACAAAATTTTAGGATGGATGCAACATACTCTTTAGTCTGTACCAAAATGGCCAAACCAAAGACAACATTTTGAAATAGATTAAATCATGTACCTTAGCCTGTACCGCAGTGGCCGGACTAAGGGCAAAAAAATTTTTTTGGGAGATGAAATATGCTCCTTGATTTGTGCCATGATGGCCTAACCAAGGACTAGAGTTTTGGGGAGGGAGGAAGCATGCTCCTTGGTTTGTACCGTGATGGCCGAACCAAGGATTTTTTTTTTATGTGGATCAAACATGCATTTTGGTTTGTACCATAGCGGCCGAACCAAAGGCAAGAATTTTCGGGAGATGAAACATGCTCCTTAATTTGTACCATGATGGCCAAATCAAGGGCTAGAAATTTAGAAGAAGAAGGAGAAGAAAGCTCCCTGACTTGTACCACAATGGCCAAACCAGGGCTAGAGGAGAGCCATTGAATCTCACCTTCAAACCAACAGGACGCAGCACACCTGCTTCTTTCTCTTCTTTTCTTTGTGAGTTTGTATGTGTGTGTTTCTAGCAGCAGATGGGAAAGACGAATGGTTTGGAGGACTGAGAGCAAAAATGAGTCCAACCCCTTGTACGCCAGTGATGCATGTATTTATAGGCAGCGGACAGCAGCGGAGCGCCGTGGCTCATGCCCACATTCCCAATCGTGGGATCATGTATGATCGTGGAGCGCCTGACTCTTTTCTTTACTTTATTTCTTAATTAGTTGCTAGTTTTTTTTTTGAGGGAATGCCATCATGGCGGTTTATATTTCATGTGAGAATAACGATATATCGTTTAATAAAACATCTACTAGAAACCCCGGAGGCTCCGATTTCCAGACAATTGTTCGAGAAGTCTCCGAGTTCCTAGACAATACATCCGCCGCCATATTGGCCTCCCTAGGACAGTGATGAAAACATATTGAAATAAAATTGCGAGCTAAAAAAGAGCATTCTTCATAGATTGCCGCCGCTGGGCCGAGTGAATTTCCGCCGTTCTGCATGATCTCAATTACCTCCATACAATCCGCCTCCACATAGATTTTGTTGCAACCCATATCATTAGCCAGAAGAAGCCCATCCCTAAGACCCCGAGCTTCTGCTCTCCCGGCATCTTCCACGAACGGAATATCAACACAAGATGCAGCCAAGAAAAAACCTGTGTCATCACGTAAAATTGCACCCGTACTCCCAGTACCTCTGTCTTGATCAAACGTAGCATCAACATTGAGTTTAACTAGACCATCCGGCGGCTTGTTCCATCCATGTCTTTTGATTCTCGTATTTTTGGATTGTGCCCGTGTGAAGTTTTTTGCCAAAGCTAAAATTGCTTGTGCTGATCTCGTTGGCTCAAAAAGGAGCTCACCATGAGTGAATTGGCGACGCTCCCACCACACATACCAGACACCTATGGCCAGTAGATCATTGCGGTTAACATCAGCCACCAACAACTAAAATTGATTCCTGGACAGCAGCACATCCGCCAGCACAGACCCTCCTTCCCTTTCAGATGAACATACCTCATTGATCAAGGGTCCCAGACCTAGAATTCGCCATATTTCTTGCACTCTCGGGCACAGAAACAAAGCGTGTCTAATACTCTCACAGTCGGATGTACAAAGCGGGCATTGGGAACTAGTTATCATATGCCTATTCGCAAGGACTCCGTAACAGGGAATGGCTCCAAGCAAAGCTCTCCACACATGGATTTTTATTTTTGCCGGCACACGCAATTTCCAAATGGTTCTCCAGACTGGACTAGTACTTGAGGCTTGAACTGAGTTTGTCATTCTCAACTTTCGTCCGTGCTGGTGCTCCCATTCTTCATGGTAAGCCGATCTAACAGAAAAAATCCCACTTCTGTTAAAGTGCCATGAGACAAAATCATCCATCATACCCACTGCCAAAGGGATATTCATAATTCGTTGCACATCAATAGGCCAAAATATATCATTTAATAACTGTTCATCCCACGTCCTATTTCCAGCATCAATGAGTTCAGAAACTCTTGTAATCAAAATGTTACCTCTCGGTGTCATAACTTTCCGTGTAGGACTGCTCGGTATCCATGGATCTTCCCAGATCTTAATTTGAGAACCATCGCCTACTCTCCAAATATGTCCTCGCTTGAAAGTTTGAATACCACTCCACAAACTCTGCCATGTGTATGAGCTCCCTTTCTTTAGACTACAGTTGAGGAGGTCTTCATCTGGGAAGTATTTGGCCTTTAGAACTCTAGCGCATAAAGAATCTAGTTCACTTAATAGTCTCCAACACTGCTTAGCCAACAGGGCCAAATTAAAACAGTGCAAATCTCTGAAGCCCATGCCGCCCCTCTCCTTAGGCACACACATTTTCCACCATGCAAACCAATGCATGTGTTTTTTCAGGTCCTCATCTCCCCACCAATACTTAGACATTGCTGTGGTAATACTATTGCATATTTGTTTAGGTAACTTAAAAACTGACATGGCATAGGAAGGAATGGCCTGTATCACGGCCTTGAGTAATACCTCCCTACCACCAAAAGATAGCATTTTTTCTTTCCAACCTCGGATTCTACTAAGCACTCTATCAATGATATGCTGGAAACAATCTGATCTATCAACGCCCACAATAGGGGGCAGCCCCAAGTATTTGTCCGTGATTGCCTCCGCCATGATATTCAGGGTAGTGCACACCTCCACTCTAGTCTCAACCGGTGTACAAGGGCTGAAGAAAATGCTTGATTTCGCCTCACTCACCAACTGTCCTGAAGCCATACAATAATCATCAAGGGCTCGTCGTAGGCTAGTAGCGTTAGCAGCATCCGCCCTCATCAAGATAAGAGAGTCATCAGCGAAAAGTAGATGTGAGACCGACGGGGCGTCCCGACACACCTTGACTCCCATCAAATTACCAGCCTCTTCTTCATGCACAATCAAGCTGGAAAGGCCCTCGGCACAAAGCAAGAATAAATATGGAGACAATGGATCCCCCTGTCTGAGCCCCCTAGAAGGAACGAATAAGTCAGTTAATTCATTATCCACTCGTACCTGGTATTTTACTGATCTAACACACTCCATAATCAGGGCCACCCAATTAGCAGTGAACCCTAGACGTAATAAAATCTTCTCCAAGAAATTCCATTCCACTCTCTATCATACGCCTTATGCATATCAAGCTTCACGGCACAAGTACCATATTTACCAGTGTTCTTCCTCTTGATTGCATGGTATGATTCAAAAGCCACCAAGAAATTGTCCGTGATGAGGCGCCCTGGCACAAACGCACTCTGGTTTGGCGATATAATTTCAGTCAAGATGTATTTCAGCCGGTTAGCAAGGAGTTTTGAGATCACCTTGTAAACTACGTTACATAGGCTAATTGGCCGAAATTGTGTGATAACATCCGGGCTCTCTACCTTAGGAATAAGCACAATGGTAGTATTGTTCCATCCATCTGGGATCTTTCTTGAGTTCACAGCTAGCAGTACTTCATCAATCAAGTCCTCCCCTATAATGTGCCAAAACCGCTTGTAAAAAATAGCATGCAGGTCATCCGGGCCGGGTGCTTTCAGATCACCAATGTTAAACATAGCTTTCTTCACTTCCTCTCGTGTATACGGTTTATTGAGATCATCATTCATTGCATCAGACACACGCGGTTTAACCTTCTCAATGACATTTATATCTGTTTCTATTACCCCTGAGGTAAACAAAGATGAGAAGTATTCTGCAGTGTGTGTTCTGACCGCCTGTTGATCTTCAATCCAGTCGCCATTATCTCCTTTTAGGCGCTTAATAAAAAAAATTGCGCCGTCCATTTGCTGTTCTATGAAAGAAGTCTGTGTTTCGATCTCCTCTAGTGAGCCAATCAGCCCGGCCACGTTGGAGCCAATAAATTTCCTCCTGTTCAAGAAGATTTTCAATTTGCATATGTAATTCATGCTGCCTAACCACTGCATCATCTGTCAATGGACCTGATAACACTTCATTTAATTTTTTCTGTAGCTCTCGCAGCCTGGTCCTCGGCCCCTTAAGAACCTCCTTGTCCCACCGATGCAGTGCAGCATGTATATCTGCAGTTATTTCTGATAGTGGTGCGGCACCGAGGGCTTTATGATTATCCCAAGCCGTTTGAACTATTGTCTCGACATCTGTCTCTGCCATCCATCGCGCCTCAAATTTGCGCGGCCCGCTTGGTCCCCTTGGTTGCACGCCCAATTGATACTCGGTGTCAATCAAGATCGGCCGGTGATCTGACTTATCAAACTCCTCATTTGTCACACCAAATCCCGGGAACATGCCCGCCCATATAGCATTGCTAGTTGCACGATCTAAGCGTTCTCGAATGTGTCCCATGTGCCATGAAAATTTGTCACCGATATACCCCAGGTCGTCCAGACCGCAATCAGCAAGGGCGTCACTAAAAGCTTGCATGCATCTTTGAGAGCGAATGACACCACCCTCTTTTTCATGAGAATGTAAGATCTCATTGAAATCACCTGCCATCAACCATGGCATATCCATCATAGCATGTAATTGCCTCACATACTCCCACGTCAAATGTTTTCTCTCCCCACTTGGTTCTCCATAGAAACCTGTGAAGCGCCATCCGCCATTATTTCCTTCGTTGATTCTGATATCAATGAAGTTAGGCTGCACCTCATGAGACGTGACTCCTAACTTGTTATACCAGAACATTACAAGACCACCACTCCTTCCATCACTTTCTGACACTGCCATTGCCTCAAAACCAAGCCTTCTCCTAAGTTTTTCTGCCTTTGCTTTGTTCAGATGTGCTTCAGACAGAAAAAGTACATCTGGTCTCACCCGCCCTTGGATCCCCAAGAGCGCACGAACTGCCGCAGGCTTCCTCATCCCACGGCAGTTCCAGCATAATATTTTCATTGCGACCGGCCGAGCTCCGGATTAGAGCTCGCCGATATTAGGTGGCTGGCATCCATCACAGCCGTGGAACCATTCTTAGATCTCTTGGCATCCTGGGACGAATTTTCATCACCCTCCTCATCCACGCCTGCTAACGTTGGGTCTTTATGAACCTCCATAGCAGTCACACTGCCATCCGTACCATGCAGTACTGGCTCCTTAACAACCTGCAGGTTTTGTTTTGGTTCCGTGACAACCAACTCATGATTGAGTCGTTTTCTACTACTGTGTTTGTCCACAGTTTCATCTTTCGTAATTCCGAGACGGCTGTTGTCATCATCTTTAGGATCATCATCTGTACCGCCGTCCTCTCGGCCCCTGGCACTTGTTCTTCCTCCTCTCTGAGCAAAATTGTTGCGGCCTTGTCCTTGTTGTCCCTGAGCTCCCGGCCTAGGGGCCAACATCCAATCACCCCAATTCATACTTTCAGGAGTGTGCTTCCCATTACCATGCTCCAAATACGTGTGCCCCATATGTCCACATACATAGCAGAAAACAGGGATTTTCTCATAAAGGATTGAGTAGTAGACCTTCTTTTGGTTTTTGGTGATGGAGACAAAACGCATCAAAGGCTCGTTCACATCTAGCTTGACACACACACGAACAATTCTCCCATCTCCCCATCGAGGGTTAAGCATCACACTTTCCACCTTCCCAACCTTCTTCATTAGGGATCTAATGACAGCATCTTTCATGTACAAAGGTGGAAGATCAACAATCTGATACTGTCCAAAATCACATTATTAGGCTTGGTGAATCCATCATAACGCTCAATCAGAACGCCATGATCTCTGAAGAGCCATGGCCCCTCTTCAGTTACCCTTTTCCAGTCTCCCAGACAATTAACAGTAATCGCAAACAGGTTTCCGCCCAAGGCGTTGAAGGTCGCACCCTGAGCCAAGCTCCATGCCAACCGCATCGAGTCGTAGAAGGCGCCGCGACTGAAGGGTTTATTAGTATGAACCCTAGCAATCGCCATGAATTCTGCTCATCCACTTCATCAGGAAATTCTTCATCAAAGTTAAGATCATCATCCTCCCTCTCCTGAAGATTCAGCTTGCCAATCAGCTCATCAACACCTGCCAATCCACCAGCCGCCACGCTCAGCGTCGTTGCTGGGAACCTGAACCTGACGCCTCCATAGTTTCTGCTCCTCCGGAACCCTAGGTGTTGCTCTCGCTCCTGTCCTAGATCAAAGAACGACCAGATACTGGGAGGAAAGAACGCCAAGGTAGCAACCCGATAACTTAACCTGACTCTCGTGAGAGGATCCCACGAGAGGATTTATAACCCTAGACGACGCCGTCGCCAGGGGAGCGGCAACTTCCTCTTAATTAGGCGATGTGGGCTTGGGTTATTTTTTAATCAACGTGTGGGCCTTGGGTGCTACCCATTAGTTTGCATGCCGTGGTCATCTGATGGATGAGGCCATGCATGCTGGTTTGTAGACTACTCACTCACACTTGTATCATACATGTACGTAGACATCTAATATAAATGGGCTTTGGAGGTCAGGTTTATGCATGTGCTAACTTTGGGCTGCCTTACGTGCTCTTTGATCCTATAATCTTGTTAGAGCCTAATATAATGCATGCATGCTTAAGAGGAAGACGTCCATTACGTGTGGAGTTGCTATATGGGTTGTGTCATGTACACACACCTTATGGATTTTATTTTTATTTTTTTTTTGTGTAGCGGATCGATTATATTTGTGTGCATCCGTTAAGCTACAATGATATTTGACGAAGGAAAATGCACCACTATGCTTTGTCAAGATTGGCGCCGCTCCTGACGGCGAAATTTTAGATCAGTATACGTTGATGACGATGCACGTACACACAGGACCAAACTTGATGAATGCTTATTTGTTTTGCCATATTTTTAATTGTCGGTTTAATGTGTGCACACTAGTAGAAAAACACCTATTAGTCCCGGTTCGTAAGGGCCTTTAGTCTCGGTTTCTTACACGAACCGGGACAGATGGTCCTCCACGTGGCCGGTGCGCCGAGCTCAGGCAGGGGGGCCTTTGGTCCCGGTTGGTGGCACCAACCGGGACCAAAAGGCATCCACGCATCAACATTCGATGGCTGGGGTTTTTTGTTTTTTTGAAGGGGGGTGGGGGTTTTGGGGGTTAATTTAGGTGTTTCATATATTGTGTTAGCTAGCTAATTAATAGAGAGAAGTGTCCTCTCTTATGTCCGTGCTTGGTCGACGTTACGTACTATATATATAGCCCTCGACACACTAGCTAGTAAGAAAATGAAGGGAACCATCGACTACAGAAGTTCGTCATGCATACCGAGAGAAATGATCGATCGACCTCTCCTTCTCCGAGAGATTGGTCGAACAACAAGTTTTCGTATCATGTACGTCCGACGCTACTGGCTACATACATGTACAATATATAAGATCTCTCAATTACAGTCCCCTAGGCATTTGAAATCAACTTCCACATGGTATTCTCCGACTTTATTGATGACGTGGTCAAGAAAGAATCCCGCCAATTCCTCTTGAATTGCTTTCATGCGATCTGGTTCTAGGAGTTCATTCCGCATCTGCCACGTCTAATTTGAAGAAGGGGGTTAATTAATACATATATATGAATGAAACTCAACAGAAATGATGGTGTAATAAAATGAAATTGTGAATATTATTGCTTACGCACTTCATATTGTCTTTGAGAGTAGCCCCGCTTGTTTTTCAAAGTCATCGTGTGGATGAACTCGCACACGTAGTATTCACAGAAATCATTCCCTTGTTCCTGCCACAAGCACTTTACGAGAAATAGAGTTCAATCAAACTGATAATGAAGCATTATAAATGGCATTGATGAAAGTATAGCTATAGAATCAACGGGAGATGCGCACAACTAGCTAGCCAGTAGTACTTACTTTCGGTTATGTATATCGCAGCTCCTTCGCCAGTCCCGGAGCTTCTGGGGTGAACTGTTTCCAAACCCTGCAAGACAAAGAAAATAATTATTATTACTTGAGATATCAGGAAATGAGCAAAAAGTTGCCGATATGGTGCGATAATGATCGATTGAACTTACTTGCTGAGCATTTCAGTCATGTCCGCATAGGTTTTGGGATCTTTCCGTCTCGAGTCTAAGACGAGTCTACGCTCAAGCTTAATCTCCAGAAGAATATAGTGGTACCTGCGCACGCATGCATAACTCATCAATTACATTACTATAACCTCGCTCGAGTAATAAGGGAAACCGAATATGCAAACGATCAGTAACACTCACTTGCCGTTGTAAGGAAAGAGTATGGTATCTTTGTTTCGATTTTTGATCAACGATTGTAGCAAGTTGTCCTCGGCCTCTTTGACGTTCTTTTCAACCAGAAATACATCTATGATATTTGTGTTAATGAACCCAATATCATAAATTTCATTTTTTTTTTGCACTCGACGATCTTCAATCTGCATAATATATTGAGGATAATTAATTATAAATACATGCAATGAAAGAGCCGAGCTATATGTAGAGACTTAATGACAGAAATAGTACTTACATGCAGTAGCAAAAGACCGTTAATTTATTGAGGGCCTTTTGATTGAAGAACTCGAAGAACTCCTCAAATGGAACAGGCAACAGATCATTTCCGACGAGGTCATGCTCCTCTTTAATTCTCAGATACAAAGTATTCGTCCCCCCAGACTCTCTGGAGGTTTTCATGTACCAAGTATGGAATCTTCGCATCATCGTTGTTAGAGATTTTTCATCTTTGACGAGAGGTTTCTCGTACTCGTATTTGTGTTCTTCCACCTTCATGAAATCAGGAAGTGCATCGTCAGGTAGGTAATCTTGTAGATTGCCATAACCGGCCACCATCCCCGGAACATTAGCGACGATGTTGCCGCTAGACACATTGAGCGGGGGGCATGATTGGTTTGCTTGTTCGCCGAGCTGGTCAATTTTTTTCGCAGCTGCTCGTTCTTTTGCTCTTTGATGTCCGAGTACTTCCGACCGCTCCGCTTGGAGATATGTCTGTTCGATGTCGCTCATAGTTGGTTCTCGGCGGAGACTTTGCCGGTTTTCTCAGGGCATCGAAAGTGCACTTTGCTTTCACCGGATCTACCTTCTCCTCTGAATGTCTCTTTGCTTTCACCCCTTCAAAGAACTCCTTCATGTGGGTCTGCACGATCGTATTGTTTTCTCCTCGGTCCTCTCGTACGGTAACTTCTCTAGAGGCTTTAGAGGTGGACCGTATCTGTATTGCCTCTCTCCTCTTCTTGTGCTGTTAGACGCCGGAGCAGACGGAGCGGCTGCGGCGTCTGTCTTCTTTCGTGCTTGCTGGCGAGGTGGAGAAGGAGGAGGCTGCTGGCTGCTCGGGAGCGCCGGCGCAGGCGGAGAAGGAGGCGGAGTGCCGCCACGCGCCGGACAAGGAGGCGGAGTGCCGCCACGCGCCGGACAAGGAGGCGGAGTGCTGCCACGCGTGCCCTGATCGTCACTCGCCGGAGGAGGAGGCGGTGGAGGAGGCGGAGTTCCCTGACTCGCCGGAGGAGGAGGAGGAGGCGGAGGCGTCCAGTTCGGAAGGTTGATGAGCTCCTTCCGCCATAGGCATGGAGTCTTCAGAGCAGAACCCAGCCTTGTCTCCCCTTCACCGGTAGGGTGGTCAAGCAGGAGGTCCTCAAATCCCTCCGTTATTTCATCCACCATCACCTTAGCATATCATACGGAATCGGTGGCGGTGATAAGTTGTGCCAGGTCCACTAGGATAAACTTGGCCAACAGCCGCCTTGACCTTCAAATTCATCCATCGCGCCATAATGTGGCAATTTTGAGACTCCGTGATATCATCCACGGGATAGCTGGCAGGAGCCGTCAAGACATGCTTCGGCTGAAGCAGCTCGGTGGAAGCCACGCTGCTTGAGATGGCGGGGTAGCTTCGGGGGAAGCTTCGGCAGGTCGTTTGCTGCGATCTGCTGCTTCTCGTTCCTCTTCTTATTCCTCTAGCTCCATTACCCTTTTGTGCAGCGCCTGCAGTTGGTCCTGCTCCAGTTTCTTCCTCCTCTCGTGGGTTTTGTAACCCCCTGCGTCCGGAAAACCAACCTTTCACGGAATGGAGCCTGGCGTGCCTCGTGTCCGTCCAGGGTGCTCAGGATTCCCAAGGGCCATTGTGAATTCGTCCTTCTCCCTGTTTGGAAGGAACGTCCCTCGCTGCGCAGCATCGATATAGTGTCGAAGGTTCTTGATGGTATTTGCGGTTGCTCGTCCGTCCTTGGCATTTCTCACATTAGGTCCAAGGTTCCGCCAGCCCGAAGAACCAAGTCCGCAGCGGTCAGCGATACATTGTCTCGGTTCGATCCCTTTTCAAGCGAGATCATGCTCAGCCTTGGACCACTTAGGCGGCGCTTTGAGGTAGCCACGACCCGTGCGATGGTGAAGCTTCTTCTTCGCAGCATTTTGCTTGTTTGTCGCCGACATCTTCTTACTCTTTTCCGATGTCTTGTGGGCCACAAATGCGGGCCAGTGATCTTTGATCTTCTCATATTTGCCGATGAATTCTGGTGTCTTTTCTTTCTCGACAAACTGGTTCAGCTCTTTCCTCCACCTCCTCATTAGGGTTGCCATCTTCTTAAGATCACAAGACTTGATTAATTGCTCTTTAACTGGCTTCTCCGGATCCTCCTCTGGTGGTAGGGTGAAATTTGCATTCAGCTAAGTCCAAAGATCTTCTTTCTGCATATCATTGACATAAGACACCTCAGGGTCTTCCTCCTTAGGCTTATACCATTGATGGATGCTGATCGGGATCTTGTCCCTAACAAGAACCCCGCACTCAGCAGAAAATGCCTTCCTTGTCCGGATGGGTTCAATCGGTTCACCGTCGGGCGCGATTTCTATGATCTCAAACTTTTCATCCGAGCTCAACTTTTTCTTTGGGCCTCGTCTCCCTACCGAAGTTGTGCTCGATCCGAAGGGCTAGAAATTATAAGGAAGAAAGACGAGAGTAACTAATATGTGTACATATACCAAAACAATGGATGCATCAATTAACTAGTCAGCACGGGCTTAACTAATATATATATATACCTGGCCGGACTCGGTTCGGTCACCGGAGCAGTCAGCACGGTCTCCTTCTTGTACCTCCATTGTGTCACGGAGCCATCATGAACATAGTCCTCTTCTTGTACCGGCATTAATGGGCGAAGCCATCATGAACATAGCCCTCTTCTTCACCCAGTCCTTCGACCGTCGGTGTCGTTGAGAAATGACGCAACTTCATCACTTCCTTGTGCGATTATGTGCCCCAACATAAACTACATTTCTTCGTCTCGGGAGTGCTCCATAGTTTACGCAAATATTTACAACATGTCAATTATTATTCAAACATGGTACAGATGGATATATATATATATATATATATATATATATATATATATATATATATATATATATATATATATATATTAGTGGCAAACGTAGAACTAGCTAGCTAATCACAATAAGGAATCATGTTAGTGGCCTCGCTGCTCAGAGGGTTTGGGGTCGCCTCGACACAATGCTTCAAGGGTTTGGGGTGGCCTCGGCGACAACGCTCTTTTAACTTGGTAAATTTGGGTGGCCTCGAGAGAGTTTATTTGTTGGGTAGGGGCGGCGGGAGGGGTAGGAGACCAACATCGTTTTCTCTCTAGGGTTTGGGTGTCCTCGAGAGTTTTGGTCGGCGAGAGGGCGAGGGGTGCTGCCGTTGTATAAGTTATCACGGTCGAGAGGGGGTATATATATCGACCGCCCCTCATGTCGAAGTTATCTCGAGGGGGTTATATCGACAACGACGCGACATACATATACATGGGAAAATAATGTTATCGGGGAGGGGGTATCGGTACCCCCCCCCCCTCGTGTTGAAGTTTCTTCTTTCTCCTCTATTCCTTTCTTCTTCTACTACTCTTCTTTTTCTTCTTCTCCCTCGAGAAAGGAAAATAAGGAAAAGGAAGAAAAGAGGAAGAAGGAAGAAGAAAAAAAAGAAGAAAAAAAAGAGGAGAAGAAGAAAGGAATAGATGAGAAGAAGAAAAATAAAAAATTATATTCCTTTCTTCTTCTCCTCTATTCCTTTCTTCTTCTCCTCTTCTTTTTCTTCTTTTTTCCTCTTCTTATTTATTTGTCCTCTTCTTCCTCTCCTCTTCTTCTCCTTTCTTCCTCTTCTTATTTTCCTTTTTCCTCTCATTCTTTTAGTATTGCTTGTTTTTAAAAAAATGTTCAAATAGAAAATTTCGAAAAAAACAAAGGTTTTGCCTAATGCATTGTTCATATGAATATATAAACATTTGCATATTCTACAATAATTAATATCACCAAAAAAATCTATGAACAGAAAAAAACCTAACTTTTCTAAAATCTATCTTTTGAGATATGAAAACATTAATACACATATGAACAAAAAATACATATATGAACAAAAACATGCTCTGAACAAATTTTTTATACATTTTGAACATCTACATACACATAGCCACATACATACACCTATACATTATATATATATGAACAAAAAACTAAACTAATAAAAATGAAAAAAACAGAGAAGCATATATATATATATATATATATATATATATATATATATATATATATATATATATATATATATATATATATATATATAGCCACATACATACACATATACATTGAACAAAAAATTAAACTAATAAAAATGCAAAAAAGAGCCGGTCTTGTGTGGCTGCTCACAATGGGGCGACTAGATGACGATGGCGGCGGTGGGGCGGCGAGACGCCCGTGTTGTGGGCGGGACGGGCAGGGGCTCGGCGGCGTGGCAAGGGACGGAAGCTGGCTCGGGAGGCCGACGACGAGGGCAGCAGCTGGCTCGGGAGGCGACGGCCTTGGCGGCGGCGGCGGCGGCGGCGAGGTGGAGCAACTGGCGGCGTCAAGGAGGTCGGCGTCGTCGGGGCAACAGCAATGAGATTCTGAATTTTTGCAAAGTGTTTGCTTATATAGCAAAGCCATTGGTCGGTTCGTGAAACCAACGGGACTAATGTTCCTTTAGTCGGTTGGTGCCACCAACCGTGACCAAAACCTCTTTTTCGGCAGCCCAAAGGGCGGAAGCGGCGACCTTTGATACGGTTGGTGCCACCAACCGGGACCAATGCGCCCCCCACTTTAGTCCCGGTTGGTGCCATCAACCGGGACCAAAGGCCCCTGTGCTTCCCGCGTCGGGGCCAAAGTTTAGTCCCACCTCGCTAGTTGAGAGGGGCGCGCAATGGTTTATAAGCCCCACTACCGCACCCCTCTCGAGCTCCTCTCCACCGCAGGCTTTCGGGCCTACTTGCTATTACTTTGCCTGATGGGCCTTCTGGGCCTACTGCGGGCCTGAATCCTGGCCCATAGTAGGGTTTCATGTCGTATTCAGGCCGTGGGGGGCTAGTAGGAGGTATTTTTTTTATTTTCTTTACTTATTGTTGCTATTTTTATTTTTTCCCAGTTTTTTTGTTTTGTTTGCTGCATTATTTATTTTCTTTTGTTTTTTGCTTTTTTTGTTTTGTTTGCTGCATTATTTTTTGTTTTTCATTAGTTTTCAAATTTGAAAACACTTTTTTTTTGTTTTTTTGTCTTCTTTCTTGCTTTATTTATTTTATTTTGTTTCTACTTACAACAAAATACTTATTGTTGTTTTTTGTTTTGTTTTCTGCATTATTTATTTTCTTTTGTTTTTTGCTTTATTTTTCAATTCTTTTTGCTTTTAGTTTTAGGAAAATTATAAACTTTCTCTTAGTGCCATTAGTTTTCAAATTTGAAAACACTTTTTTTGTTTTTTGTTTTCTTTCTTGCTTTATTTATTTTATTTTGTTTCTACTTACAACAAAATACTTATTGTTGCTATTTTTAATTATTACGAGGGCCGAACCATAAGACAATAAAGCATTTCAAATGAACTCTGAAAAAGTTGAAAGTTGGCATGGTATCATAAATTGACCCACATAGCATGTGCATGTACAAAACGGACAATGGTATCATACTCGTCGGTTACAAAGTTGGCATGGTATCATCATAATAGTTGCGGGAGAAAGTCTTCACTTTTTCTTCGCTTGTGTCATTTGCTTATTGCGCCGTAACCATGCATAATCTTCATCGTTTATGCTGGGGTCAACCTTGACTTTAAAGGGAGGAATTTCATGAAACTTTTCATAATCTTCAGACATGTCTGTCTTGTCCTCCACTCCCACGATGTCCCTTTTTCCTGAAAGAACTATGTGGCGCTTTGGCTCATCATATGATGTATTCGCTTTCTTATCTTTTCTCTTTCTCGGTCTGGTAGACATGTCCTTCACATAGATAACCTGTGCCACATCATTGGCTAGGACGAACGGTTCGTCGGTGTACCCAAGATTTTTCAGATCCTTTGTTGTCATTCCGTCTTGTGGGTCTACATTACCCGCCTCTGACAGATTGACCCATTTGCACTTAAACAAAGGGACCTTAAAATCATGTCCGTAGTCAAGTTCCCATATGTCCACTATGTAACCATAATATGTGTCCTTTCCCCTCTCGGTTGTTGCATCAAAGCGGACACCGCTGTTTTGGTTGATGCTCTTTTGATCTTGGTCAATTGTGTAAAATATATTCCCATTTATCTCGTATCCTTTCCAAATCAATACAGTCAAAGATGGTCCCCTGGACAACAAGTACAGCTCATCACAAATAGTGTTGTCACCTTTGATATGTGCTTCCAACCAACTGCTGAAAGTCCTGATGTGTTCACATGTAATCCGATCGTCGCCTTTGCTCGGGTGTTTGGGCGCAGATCGTTCTTGTGTTCATCGACATACGGGTCACCAAGGTAGAGTTCAGTAGAAGCTGTAGTGTGCTTGAGACCAAGAATATCCGTCCTGCATATTATTCAGTCCCTTCCAAGCGTGCCTTTTCGGTCAGTCTCCCCACATACCGCGATTTAGGGAGACCTATCTTCTTAAGGCAGGAATGAAGTCAACACAAAACCCGATGACATCCTCTGTTTGATGGCCCATGGAGATGCTTCCTTCGGCCTAAGCGTTTACGGACATATTTCTTTAGGACTCCCATGAACCTCTCAAAGGGATACATATTGTGTAGAAATACGGGGCCCAGAATGACAATCTCGTCAACTAGATGAACTAGAACGTGCATCATGATATTGAAGAAGGATGGTGGGAACACCAGCTCAAGCCCGACAAGACATTGCACCACATCACTCCTTAGCCTTGGTATGATTTCGGATCGATCACCTTCTAAGAGATTGCATTGAGGAATGCACATAGCTTCATAATGGCTAATCGGACGTTTTCGGTAGAAGCCCCTCAATGCAACCGAAGCGATTGCGTCATAATCACGTGGCGATCATGAGACTTTAGGTTCGAAACTTTTCTCTGCCATATTTACTATTCCTTTTATATTTGACGAGAAGCGGTCGGGACCTTCATACTAAGCAGGAATTCAAAGAAGATTTCCTTCTCTTCTTTGGTAAGAGCATAATTGGCGGGACCTTCATCTTTGCTTTGGAGGCATGTCGTCTTTTTCGTGCAAATATTGCAGGTCCTCCGTGCCTCAATTGTATCTTTTGTCTTCTCATACACGCCCAAGAAGCCTAGCAGGTTCACGCAAAGGTTCTTCGTCACGTCGCCACGTCGTCGAAGAGCGGACCTCTAGGTCTTTCAATAGGGTAGGTCCCAAAATATAGATTTCTTCTTCCACATGGGTGCGTGTCCCCAGCAATACTCGGCACAGCTAGTCCGCCGGGACCCTTTCCAAAGATTACGTGTAAATCATTGACCATAGCAAGTACGTGATCACCGGTACGCATGGCGGGCTTCTTCCAGTGATCTGCCTCGCCTTTGAAATGCTTGCCTTTCTTTCGACATTGATGGTTGGTCGGAAGAAATCGACGATGGTCCAGGTACACATTCTTCCTGCAGCTTGCCAGGTATATACTATTGGTGTCAAGTAAACACTGCGTGCATGCGTGGTATCCCTTGTTTGTCTGTCTTGAAAGGTTACTGAGACCGGGCCAATCGTTGATGGTCACGAACAGCAACGCCTTTAGGTTAAATTCCTCATGTTTGTGCTCGTCCCACATACGTACACCGTTTCCATTCCACAGCTGTAAAAGTTCTTCAACTAATGGCCTTAGGTACACATCAATGTCGTTGCCGGGTTGCTTAGGGCCTTGGATGAGAACTTGCATCATAATGAACTTCCGCTTCATGCACATCCAAGGAGGAAGGTTATACATACATAGAGTCACGGGCCAGGTGCTGTGATTGCTGCTCTGCTCCCCGAAAGGATTAATGCCATCCGCGCTTAAAGCAAACCATACGTTCCTTGGCTCACTTGCAAACTCATCCCAGTACTTTCTCTCAATTTTTCTCCATTGCGACCCGTCAGCGGGTGCTCTCAACTTCCCGTCTTTCTTACGGTCCTCACTGTGCCATCACATCAACTTGGCATGCTCTCCGTTTCTGAACAGACGTTTCAACCGTGGTATTATAGGAGCATACCACATCACCTTCGCAGGAACCCTCTTCCTGGGGGGCTCGCCGTCAATATCACCAGGGTCATCTCATCTGATCTTATGCCGTAATGCCCCGCATACCGGGCATGCGTTCAGATCCTTGTACGCACCACGATAGAGGATGCAGTCATTAGGGCATGCATGTATCTTCTGCACCTCCAATCCTAGAGGGCATACGACCTTCTTTGCTGCGTATGTACTGTCGGGCAATTCGTTATCCTTTGGAAGCTTCTTCTTCAATATTTTCAGTAGCTTCTCAAATCCTTTGTCAGGCACAGCATTCTTTGCCTTCCACTGCAGCAATTCCAGTATGGTACCGAGCTTTGTGTTGCCATCTTCGCAATTGGGGCACAACCCTTTTTTATGGTCCTCTAACATGCGATCGAATTTCAGCTTCTCCTTTTGACTTTCGCATTGCGTCCTTGCATCGACAATGACCCGGCGGAGATCATCATCATCAGGCACATCGTCTGGTTTCTCTTGATCTTCAGCAGCTTCGCCCGTTGCAGCAGCATCGTGCACATCGTCTGGTTCCTCTTGATGTTCAGTAGCATCACCGTATTCAGGGAGCACATAGTTGTCAGCGTACTCTTCTTCTTTGCCGTCTTCCATCATAACCCCTATTTCTCCGTGCCTTGTCCAAACATTATAGTGTGGCATGAAACCCTTGTAAAGCAGGTGGGTGTGAAGGATTTTCCAGTCAGAGTAATACTTCGTATTCCCTCATATAGGGCATGGACAACACATAAAACCATTCTGTTTGTTTGCCTCAGCCACTTCGAGAAAATCATGCACGCCCTTAATGTACTCGGAGGTGTGTCTTGAACCGTACATCCATTGCCGGTTCATCTGCGTGCATTATATATAATTAAGTGTGTCAAAAATCATTATAGAACATCATGAATAGATAATTAAGTGACCAAATTAATAGAAGTTCATCATCACATTAAAACCAAAGTGCATACATAGTTCTCATCTAACAACATAAAGCTCTGCAGAGCATCTAAATTAATTAAACCATACACTCAAACTATGTAAAACATTTCAATGCGAAAACAAATGCGATCATCGCAACCAATGTAACAACTGATCCAACGGCATAATGATACCAAGCCTCGGTATGAATGGCATATTTTCTAATCTTTCTAATCTTCAAGCGCATTGCATCCATCTTGATCTTGTGATCATCGACGACATCCGCAACATGCAACGCCAATATCATCTTCTCCTCCTCACTTTTTCTAATTTTTTCCTTCAACAAATTGTTTTCTTCTTCAACTAAATTTAACCTCTCGACAATAGGGTCGGTTGGAATTTCCGGTTCAACAACCTCCTAGATAAATAAAATCTATGTCACGTTGGTCGGCATAATTGTCATAAACAATAAATGAACCAATAGTTATGAAAAGATAATATGTACCACATCCAAATCATAGACAGGACGAGGGCCGACGGGGGCGGATACCAAAACCATCGCACTATATAAGATGCAATAATAAAAGTAAGAAAATTATACAAGTATCTATATAAACATACAAGTAAGAATTTTTTTTCCTTTCAGAAAGAAGATAAGAACAAGCACTACTAGAGTCTGGCACTTTGCCATCTGCCAGCAAAGGCATGGTCGGCGGATGGCAAAGGCTTTGCCATCTGCCAGCAGATGGCAAACAGGTCGTCCGAAACCTTGCTGGTAAAGGCTTCTTTGCCGTCTGCTGGCTGATGGCAAAGAGCATGTGGCTTTGCCATCTGCTGGCAGATGGCAAAGCCTCTTAACGGGGTTAGCCCCGTTAGAAGGCTAACGGCATACTTTGCCATCTGCCAGCAGATGGCAAAGGCTGCATGCTTTGCCGTCTGCCAGCAGATGGCAAAGAGCCCAAATAGGCCAGCCCAAATTTTACATGTAGATGACACGTGGCCTCTTTGCCATCTGCCAGCTGATGGCAAAGCTCTTTGCCATCTGCCAGCAGATGGCAAAGTGACTATATTGCCCCATTTAATTTTGTTTTTTCTTATATCAGTTCATTTTCACAGAAAATCAAACACAAATATATTTATATGACCAATATAGCATATTCAACACATATTACCAATAGTCATGAACACATATATATCCAACACATGTTAACAATAGTAGCAAGTTTCATCCGTACATATACATAGTTTCATCAATATTACACAGTTTCATCCATAGGTAGCAAGTTTCACAAGGTCAAAACAAAAACTAAATACAAGCACTCCATCAACCCAAGCTTCCGTGATCTTAAGCAAATCTGTAAAATGGGAAAGAAGAAAGTTAGAAGAAGAAGATTATTATGATGCGGAAATATGCATGGATTGTCAAAACTTGCATTATCCTACTATCACTAGTACAACAAAGCTGCAGGTTGGCATAGTTCATGAACCATGTACATCATGAAAAATACAATATCATCCAATGCTCGACTATGAACAAAATTGAACAATTACACCTCACAAAGGCGGAGCATAGAACCAACAAGCAAGTAGGAGGGGTATAAGAGGACGTGAGGAGCTCACCTGAGGGGGTTCTAGCCTAGGCCGAGCTTCATCACCATGGATGCGGCTAGGGGAATCAGACGAGTCTACCATCATAGGAGCAGCAGCACCACCACCGCCAAAACTGGAATGGCCGGAGCGAATCGCCATCATATGGGTCACCACCACCGAATGATCTTGCAAGGTGTAAAGTCTCCACATTTCAGCATAAACTAGTGGCGTCAAGAAACAAGCAGTAGCAGGCAGAAGGTAAATTCTAGTAACTGATGATTAGTAGACAAAAACAGGAAATAGATCGCACCAGTAGCAAAGTCCACTGCCGCAAGTCCTAAACATTTCATTCAGATCATATATGAAACTCACCAGTTTCTCCATTCTGAAAGCTGGGACGATAGATGCCTTCAAGTCTGCGAGTGTAAAGAGCGAGGTGGGGATCAGTAAATATCAAGGATGTTGTTGTTCTGGGTTAAGCTAAGTAAAAAAATCAAGGGCATAACAGATTCAAGTCAACAAATATTAACATGTGTACATCTTGCGTAGACTATCATCATAATTAAGATAGAAGACAAATAAGCCACTACGTTCATCCACACAGATTAAATTACCTCAACCGTTAATTTTAGATATAGACGGCCGAGATTTAAAGATTTAACGTTACATACAAAGATTGTGAAGGTGCAATGTTTTTACACACAAAAATTCCTTCACGTGTCAACTAAAAAAAGGTTTACCACGTACATATGTCCGTAATGGAAAAGGGCAACCACAGTCAACGTATATGAAAAGGACACTTGCACGCAAAACAACACATGCCCAATTCTGATTTGAATTCTAATAGGAGAAAAAAAACCAAATCCAGCGCTACACAGAGGCAAACCTGCCACCTAAACCAATGTCACCTCCATGTCCATAGCTAAAGAAAAGTACGAAAAGAAAGAGGAAAGCAGTCCGATCTGCATATGAAATCCCTAACAAGAAGTAATGTAAGACCCAACTATTTTCACATGTATATACATTAGTTCTAGGAGGAAGGTGAGGTACATCTTTCATGTCCAGGATCCTAACTATCTCTGTTAGTAGGCATAGAACACATATGCCCAAACATATTGCTGCTACTCCTGCTTTTGCACTTAAGGTGAACAGATTGCACCAGTGATTCATAAACCCAAGCATAAATAATTATTTCATGCAGAAGATGGCTGCTTGCATTTCATGGCATTTAGATGGGCATATGATAGTCTGCATGTTGGTTCAGCAACTTTTCAAATTAAGTTGTGATAGATTAAAATATATGCATTGCCTTCTGCATCCAGTTTTACCGTTTCAGCTAGCTGGGGAGCAGGTTAGGGATCACTATTGTAGTTTCCACAGATTCCATACATCACGTAATGCGGAGCTTCGTTGACTAGCCGTGCAGCGAGAGATCAATTGCTATAATTTTCTGCATAGCAAGGATAAGGCCCAACATAATACCGTCAAGAATCCATGCACGCGACGCCGACAAGATCGACAGCACATGACGTCGAGAAGATCGGCGGCATGCGGCATCTAGGCGATCTGCCGCACAGATCATCAAGGAAATCGGTGATGCAACACGCATGGTATTGTCGACGGCCGGTAAGCTCTCGTTCGCTTCGAGTAGAATTTGGATACTTGTGTGTATAGCATCAGGGTCGGGGGTAGTTTAGTATTTTCCAGTCCTTATAACTGGAAAAATAAAAAAGAAAATCAATAAAAGGAGGGAAGTGGCATGATAATCAAGGAGCCAACGAGCTGAGTGGCAATTTTGCGAAGCCAATCTTGGAAGTGGTAATTTTGAGAAGCCACATATTGAAAGTGGCAAATAGCCAATTTTCTCGCCCGGAGGGTGGGGGTTCTTTTCTTTCTTTCTTTCTTTTTTGTTTAGATAAATGGGATGGATGGATGGATGGATGGATGGATGCCATGTCATCAATCCATGACACAAACATTTCAACCAATGAGAACAAAAATAACCCCACAGTTTTTTTACCTGGAAAAAAATAACCCCATCTCTTTGCCATCTGCCAGCAGATGGCAAAGAATCTTTGCCGTCTGCTGGCAGATGGCAAAGAATCTTTGCCGTCTGCTGGCAGATGGCAAAGAGGTGGGGCTGATACGACGTTACACTCTTAACGGCCACAGGATTTGCCAACCTCTTTGCCATCTGCTGGCAGATGGCAAAGATTATTTGCCATCCACTAGCAGATGGCAAAGAATTGGCTGATGGCAACCATGTACTTTGCCGTCTGTCAGTTCTTTGCCATCTGTTTTTTATAAGCAGATGGCAAAGACATTCTTTGCCATCAGCTGGCAGATGGCAAAGAGCTGGCTGATGGCAAATTCTCTGTTTCCAGTAGTGAAGAGGCTCACCACGGTGGTGCCGGCGACGAGATCGACGCGGGCGATCGACGGCGGTGAAGACGGGGACGGGACGTGACGGGCCGCTAAACCTAAACAAATATTGAGGAAAATGGAGCTTGGAGGTCGAGCTTGGAGAGGAGAAAGCTTAAGTAGTGTGGCTCGGGCATTCCATCGAACACCTCGTGTATATAGGAGGTGAGCTAGAGCACCACAAAGCTCTCCCCTCGCCGGCCACGAAAAACAGAGCACCTGGAGTGCTCGCTTTCATGGCGAGGGTATATATAGGCAACTAATTGTCCCGGTTCGTGGTCCGAACCGGGACTAAAGGGCAGCCTTTGGTCCGGTTCAAGCCACCAACCGGGACCAATGGTGGTGGGCCATGGCGAGGCCCATTGGTCGGTTCGTCCCACCAACCGGGACCAATAGGCCCAATCGAACCAGACCAATGGCCCACGTGGCGGCCGCCCGGGGCTCACGAACGGGACCAATGCCCCATTGGTCCGGTTACGATGAACCGGGACTAATGGGCTAGCCCGGCCTGGACCATTGCCCCCTTTTCTACTAGTGGCAATATCAACGTTCGAAAATATATCATACGCCTATTTTTGTCAGTCCTTCCTTTTGAGCGATTGATTATACTTTTTTTTAGTTGATTCTTTTCATTAAAAAGTTTTGTTGTTTTGCATTTATATTTTATGTGGGTTATGGATTTATTTTATCTTGGTCAAAATCCATGTCAACAAGTTAAACAATTCATATTGGTAAAATAGTTGCATCACATGTTATGCACAATATAGTATCATAGTTATTGATGTCATCAATTCAAATTCAAAGTAGTTCACCGGTGGCATGTGCACATAAACACCTAGCAATTCAACTACTCCACGTTTAGGCCTGACGGAGCCACACGTGAGGGGGAGTGTTGACATATAATGTGCTGCCTAGTCTCTTCCATCAGATCGGTCTTTTGGTTGTATTGGCTAGAGCATGCACTTCTACACTGCGCTCGCTCCTGGGTGCAGTACGTGCACGTTGTCGTATACTCGTATTCCGTCCTCCTTATCCACCTCTCCGATCGAAGCACCACCGTCGCCTTCAACTCTAACCTACCCACCCAAGCCTCCGATTTGCGCTGCTCGCACGAACAGTGTTTGGCCGAATGCTAGCTCATCCTGAGCTATGTACGCCTGGTTCTCCACGCCGACGCCGTAGAAGGCGGCCATGCTCCTGCCTCTGCTCACGATGCAGGCGCTGAGCAAGGAGACCTCTTTGGCCGCCGCATCCGCACCGTGTCGTGTCGTGCCCAACACCCAAAGAACCGCGCGCACCTCGCCGTGCTCGCCGTCCGTACTCTCTTCCTTGATTCAGGCCGGAGGCATAGCTCCGCCGTGGCGCTCCTGAAGCTGACTCATCCGCGCGTCCTCGAGAGCCTCGATCCCCACTGTCCCGTCAACTCTCTCTCTCTCTCTCTCTCTCTCTCTCTCTCTCTCTCTCTCTAACACACACACACACACACACACACACACACACACGTGCGCGCCCACACACACACACACAATCCCCGGCCATTTTCTTCCTCACAAAGCCCTCGTCTTTTTATAAAGATATGGTACACAATTTGCGTACTCTTGAAAAAAAAGGCCCTCATCTTTGCCAGCTATGTGAACTATACTAGATAACCAACAGTTTTGCTAGAACTCATCTAGATGAGATATAATTTGGTCTCATTCACCTTTTATAGCCATTGGATCTGATGCTATAAGATGCGTGTGTGCTGATGTGGGTTGTAGCTGTTCTTGTTTTTAAAGTGAATGAGACCAAATTATATCTCATCTAGATGAGTTCTAGGTACTCCCGATAACCAAACCTTATACAATGGCGGTCTGACATAACATGAACCACTGGTTAAACAAGGTTGATTGATACATCTGTTAGTGTAGCACATGGTTGTACCGCAGACCCTATTTAGAGTACAGGTTGAGTGGCACAAAATCTGTGCAAATGGTCATCTGGATAATTTTGTGGTATAAACGCCTAGGAAGCTTATGCCCAAATATTATTCACCTATAAACGTTTTGCACATACTTTTGTGATAAGGGTTCACCCACGCCTCTTATATCTAGTGAATAATGAATCGTTCATGAAACCAAGCATTGTGCTACCAGAATTGAAAGTCAACAAGAGGACCAACACACAACAAATTGGCAATAATGATGTTGATTAACGAAAACTGAAGCGCTACACACGGCATAACTTACAGTCACAGTCGAATAAGCTGTCAGTACATGTACAAAGATTGATATCATACAATACAAAAATAGCTGGAGAAATTACATATAGCACTTTACAGAAACACTACAAAACTCTAATCAACCACATGGAAATCAGAGTAAGGGTTTCGTTGGTGTTCCACAGCAAAATATCATATCTCCAGATTCATATCGCTATCCGTTCTGCCACGATTTCCCGCTTGCTCGTAGCCACGAGGGACCAAGCAACAGTAACCAATACCTCAGCATCACCAAGGGCAAATTTATCCCGGCTTATGCCGCAATAGTTGGGCCTGAAACGAATATGACCATGTGCAGCTATGTCGCCAGATTTGGAGTAGGTTTGTATGCCAATGTCCAACACTCCTTCAGTTTCTACAGAAACAACTTGCCTCGATAGATATAGGTAGCCATCAAAACACTCCGGCATTGCCTCAAATTTTGAATCAAGCAATACAATTTGGCTAGACGAGGGATTAACAATATGAGTGAATCCACTATCATCGAACATCGGTTCCCCAGATAGTGGGGAGCAAGCAACTTGGCCACCATATTTGAAAGGCCATGACCCATGCTTGACGACCTGGACAAGCATGATAGTGGCCTGGACGGTTCGTTTGACGGTCTGCAAGCATAACTCTAGCATGCAAAGAGAGTTCCCAATGGACAATGTAGATGCACCAGGGCCATATCCACCGCCGTAGTTGCACACGTAATTGATCAATGCTTTATCTTGAGACGCTTTTGTGCCTCCACCTTTTACTTTTAGTTGGATTTCAATGTCAACCAAGTCACAATAGCACGCGATGGGCCAATCAAGGGGGAAAAAGGATCCTGCAAGCATCATCGATCAATCACCCCATTAATAAGCAAGATAGATATATAGGTACCCGGAGAGCTAGCGATGTATAGGTAGTTAGGTACTCAAAAAGAAAAAGGACTCGATTTCTTCCCAAAACCCCTACAAAAAGTTTTTCTTCCAAAAAGCCAGGAAACCACGCCCGGACTCTCTCCTCCGTCTTCCATTGGCTGTTTGGAGATATTTAGATGGTGCCCAACGGAGGCGTGAAGGACCAGGAGGCCCCCACCTCGTCGTCTCCACCCGCTGCGGCAATAACGAGGGCCGCGCGGCCGCCTAGGCCAGCGAGGTTTAAGAAAATCCTCGTGTGGCAGTGGCACCCGCTGAAGTACCGCCGGTTCCGCGTGTGGGCCACCAAGACGATGGTCGACGCATCATCGTCCGCTCGGGCGGTAAGGGGAGTCGGGGAGGTGAGTCAGTTGACCACGGCGGTGGCGGCGGCGCCCAAGCAGAGTGAGCAGGAGGACGGGAAGGGGCACATATCCGGCGGCTGGAAGAGGTAACCTCATGCTCTGTCGGATGGCCCTAGAATTCTCTAGGTCTTCTGCGTGCTAGAATTTGTTAGAATCTCTATTGATTGAAACATGCAATGAGAAGAGGATCTAGGCCAAACAATGGCATTGTTGCTTCCCTGGGGTGTAGATAAAATAACCTAAGAGCATCTCCAACAGCCGCCCAACGCGCGGCGCGCTAAAAACTGGTTTGCGGCGCGCGGCGCTCGGCGCTGGCTCCAGCAGCCACGCTAAAGTGCAGTGCGCGTGTAGCTCCAGCAGGCGGGCTAAAATGAAGCGCACGCTCTCGCACAAACACTACGTGCATAGATTTGTAGCTCGCCGACGCTTCGCGGCTGCCGAGACGCCTGCTCCTGCGAAGCTTGTGAAATACTACTGCCACCGCGGGAAGCACTCCACTGTTAACACGTAGAATACCTGTGTATGTACATGTACTTGTATTCCTAGATAATAGGATCATGGATCACGCCCTGGCCTGCGTGCCACTTCCATCGGGCTGTTTGTTGTAACTCCATCATGTATATCTTGTGGTGTGTGGGTGAATGGAATACACAGAGAGAGCAGTTCTATCGTCCAGCTTGGTATCAGCGACCAGGCCCTCCCCATGGCTTCGGACTCCACCTCCTCCGCCACCTCGCCAGGCTCCCTTTCCTCCGCTACCGGCCCAGCCCTCGACGGCGGCTCCACGCCCGCCGCCACATCCCCTGCTCCCTTTGTCTTTGGGACTTCTCCGGCTCTCAACAGCGGCCCATCCCCCCCTCCCACCACCCAGTTTGCCCCTCTCTTCTCTTCTCCGGCGCCGCCCCCTCTCCCTGCCCGCCTCCCCATCTTCAACGACAGCATCCACAACCACATCAAGTTCCTTCTTAACCCCGACGAGCACAACTACCACAAGTGGAAGTCGTTTTTCCTGCTGGTTCTGATCCGCTACGGCGTCACTTCATTCATCGAGCACCCCCTCCCTGCCAACGCCACTGCCCAACAGCGCGAGCTCGATGCCCATCTCGTGCTCTGGATCTACGCCACCCTCGCCGACAACCTTGTTGATCATGTCGTCGGCGCCACCACCACCTATGATCTCTGGAATCGCATCCGGGATTACTTCCTCGCGAACAGGGCGGCTCGGTACATGATGCTCAACACGCAGTACCGCAACCTCAAGCAGGGGGACCTCTCCGTCGCCGAGTACGCCCGCCGCATGAAGCTGATCACCGCCGGCCTCGCCGACATCGACCACGCCGTCACGGAGGTGGATCTCACCACCCAGTTTCTCCACGGCATCGACAAACGACTCGACACCATCCGCGTCGTCCTCGGGGACACCGTCCCTCTGCCGCCGTTCGAAACGGTGTTCTCTCGCCTGAAGCTTGCCGAGGAGAACCTCGCTCAGCGCGAGGCCGCTGAGCCGGTCACCATCCTCGCTGTCACCGGCGGCGGCGGCTCTGCTGGTCACCCCTCCGGCCCTGGCGGCTCCTCCAACACTCGCACCGGCGACCGCGGCGATCGCCCCGACCGGGCGCTGATCGGGTAACGGCTCCTGTGCTCGCGGATCCGCAACCGCGCGAGGGCGGTGATCGCGGCGATCGCGGCGACCGCGGCGGCCGCGGACGTGGACGCGGGCGCGGACGGGGCCGTGGTGATCCGGGCGGTCGTGGACATCTGCCGCCCATGTCCTACAACCCGTACATGGGCTTCTTTGCCCCCTACGGCATGGCGCTGCCAAACCCGCGCCCCGGTTGGGTTCCTCCCAACAGCGCCGGTGTGCTCGGCCCGCGCCCTGGGTCGCATGCCCAGGCATACCAGATGCAAGCGCCACCACCGCCCCCGCCTCCTTCATGGGATCACCTCGCCATGCTTCAGGCCGCCTACAGCGCACAAGGCTACCCCACCAGCAACTCTGCTCCGCATGAATGGTACCTCGACAGCGGCGCTTCTTCCCACGTCACCGGCAACTCTGGTAATCTTGACCTCTCGAACTCTTCATTAAAGCCTCGTTTCTCTAGCATTGTGGTTGGCAACGGCACCCACCTTCCTATTCATGCTACTGGTTCCACCTCCTCACCCCTCACAACTTTAAGCTTAGGAATGTTTTATTCTCCCTCATGTAGTTACCAGCCTTATCTCCGTTCGCCAATTCACCAAAGACAACTTATGCTCAATTGAATTTTACCCATCTGGTTTTGTTGTGAAGGATCTTCGCACCAGGAGGGTCCTCATGATCTCCGCTAGTTCCGGCGACCTCTATCCGTTCTTCGGCAATAACAAGACTTGGCGCTCCGCTTTCTCCACCACCACCTCCACCGGCGACGTGTGGCATCGACGGCTCGGTCATCCAAGTCCTCAAATCGTCTCTTCCCTAGCTGCTCAGGATTTCCTTCCATCTTGTAATAAACAGGCGCATACCACATGTAATGCTTGCCAATTAGGACGGCAGCCTCGCCTTCCCTTCCCTTCATCCTCTAGTCGCACATTTGCTCCCTTTGAGTTGATCCATTGCGATCTTTGGACTAGCCCCGTTGTAAGCTTTTCTGGTTTCAAATATTATTTGATTGTGCTTGATGATTACACACACTTTTCATGGTCCTTCCCCCTTCGCAACAAATCCGACACCTCCGACACTCTTCAACGCTTTTTCTCGTTTGTACGCACTCAATATAACGTTATCATCAAAGCCCTACAATGTGACAACGGCGGCGAATTCATCAACCACTCCTTACGTGCTTTCTTCTCCACGAATGGTATTGCCTACCGTTTCTCGTGTCCTCACACGTCTCCTCAAAATGGCAAAGCCGAGCGTCTCCTTCGCACAACCAATGACATCGTCCGCACTCTCTTACTCCAAGCCACTCTACCCCCACCCTTTTGGGTCGAAGCCTTACACACAGCTACGTATCTCCTCAATCGACGTCCTTCCTGTGCCATCCACGGCCAAACACCTTACTTCATGCTCCATGGCGTTCCTCCCACCTATGACCACTTAAGAGTTTTTGGGTGTCTTTGTTACCCCAATTTATATGCCACATCACCTCACAAACTTTCACCCGCTCTACCGCTGCATTTTCTTGGATACCCACTCGAGCACAAGGGCTACAGGTGCTACGACCTCACACAGCGTCGCGTCATTGTCTCTCGCCACGTCACCTTCGATGAGACAATTTTTCCATACGCACCACCCGCTCCATCGCTTCCCACAGCACCTGCCACAGAAAATCCCACCCGGCCGCTACAGCCAGACACAACGGATCCCCCACCTACCTCGTACCAGGACCCACCAGATCCTCCCGATGGGACGCCCCCATGCACGCCCAATCCGGATCGCCAACCACCCCAGCCCGCGTCGCCCTCGTCCACGCGTCATCCGCCCTCTGGCTCGTCCCGGTCCCACACACCCACCTCCCCGCTACCTCCGTCCCCACGCGCTGCCTCGGATTCATCGCCGCCCATAACCACCGCGCCTGTTTCCTCGGATCGCGCCCCTGATTCGCCTGCTCCTCGATCTTCCTCGGATCCTGCGCCCTCTGCTCCTGTACCCGACCCCACGCCATCCTCCTCTCATTCCGCGCCGTCCACTCCTATCCAGCCACGTCTCCCAGCTCGTGCAAAGCCCATCAAACCCCCCCACAACTCCCATAAAATGCAAACTCGCGCCAAGTCCGGTTTTTGCCAACCGAAACGCCTCTTCCTCGCCAACACTACTCCCTCCACTATCTCACCCATTCCCCCAACATACCGTTCCGCACTTAAAGATCCAAATTGGAGCCATGCAATGCTTGATGAATATGATGCTTTAATTAAGAATTCCACTTGGTCTTTGGTTCCAAAGCCTGCAGGTGTCAACGTGGTGACGGGCAAGTGGATTTTTCGCCACAAATTCAACACGATGGCTCTCTAGCGCGGTACAAGGCACGTTGGGTGGTCCGTGGATTCACTCAAAAGGAGGGTGTTGATTATGACGAGACGTTCAGTCCGGTCGTCAAGCCGGCCACCATTCGAGTTGTGCTCAGCATTGCCACCTCCAGCTCGTGGCCAATCCATCAACTCGACGTGAAGAACGCTTTCCTACGGTGATCTCCAGGAGACGGTGTACTGTGCTCAACCGGCCGGGTTCGTGGACTCCTCGCGGCCAGACCACGTATGCCTTCTTCACAAGTCTCTCTATGGCTTGAAGCAAGCCCCCCGTACGTGGTTCAACCGGTTTCGGTCATTTCTCTTGTCACTTGGGTTCTCGGCCTCCAAAAGTGACTCCTCTCTCTTCATTCTCCACCATGGTGACTCTATTGCCTACCTCCTCGTGTATGTTGATGATATAATCCTCACTGCTAGCACACCACGAACACTCCACCATATCATCTCCTCTCTCAAACGTGAGTTCGCCATGTCGATCTCGTGAGCTTCACCACTTCCTAGGCATCAACGTGACACCCACCACCACCGGCTTGTTCTTGTGTCAACAACAGTATGCTCTCGAAATCCTTGATCGTGCCAAGATGCTCAATTGCAAACCCGTCTCCACTCCCGTTGACACACAAGCCAAGCTATCCGCTCATGATGGTACTCTTCTTGACAATCCCACCGCCTACCGCAGCCTTGCGGCGCCCTCTGACAACCTCACTCTCACTCGACCTGACCTCTCTTATGCGGTTCAACAGGTCTGTCTCTTCATGCATGCGCCACGTGACACTCACATGCAACTCGTCAAACGCATCCTTGGTATCTCCGTGGCACCACACACCACGGCTTGCAGCTCTACAAGTCCCCTCACGTGATCTTGTGGCATACACCGACGCCGATTGGGCGGCTGTCCGGACACCCGCAAGTCCACCTCCGGGTTTTGCATTTTCTCGGGCACAACTTGCTATCATGGTCCTCCAAACGGCAAGCCACCGTGTCACGATCCAGCGCTGAGGCTGAATACCGTGGTGTGGCCAACTGTGTCGCCGAGTCTTGTTGGTTGCGCCAACTCTTGTATGAACTCCGTCACCCACCCAACCAGGCCACTATCGTATATTGTGACAACATCTCTGCCGCCTACATTGCCTCTAACCCTGTTCAGCACCAACGGACTAAGCATATTGAGATCGATCTTCATTTTGTCCGCGACCGGGTGTCTCTTGGGGAAGCTAGAGTCTTGCATGTTCCCTCCAGCTCGCAATTTGCAGATTTGTTCACAAAGGGACTGCCATCACAGGTTTTTCACGAGTTCCGCAGCAGCCTCAACGTCCATCCACATGGAGTTCCGGCTGAGGGGGGGTGTTAACACGTAGAATACCTGTGTATGTACATGTACTTGTATTCCTAGATAATAGGATCATGGATCACGCCCTGGCCTGCGTGCCACTTCCATCGGGCTGTTTGTTGTAACTCCATCATGTATATCTTGTGGTGTGTGGGTGAATGGAATACACAGAGAGAGCAGTTCTATCGTCCAGCTTCCACTGTGCAGCTGCGAGTGCTCTTTTCTAGTTTTATTTAAACATAAATAATTCTCAACTACATAGATATAAAAAAACGATACAAAGATATTTTACATAGTTCATAGCATAGATAAATAAACAAGTTCATACCATAGATAGATAAAACAGAACTACGGTGCAACTACATAAAATTAAACTGCGGTGCAACTAGATAAACTACCGTGCAGCTAGAACTACTCCGAGTCCTATCATCATCCTCATCCTCGGTGGTGTTGTCCGAGGTATCGATCCATATGCCGTCCCAACATTCATCGTCTGACGTGAAGATCAACCTCCCACCTGCTTCAACGATATCGCACTGCGATATCGCCAGAGCCTTCCGCCGACGCCGGTCCGCCCGCTCCGCACGGCGCCTTGCCGTCCTCACCGCCCAGTAGGCGCGCTCGTCAGCAACGTCCTCCGGGTGGCGCCGGCGCCACTCCGCCATGGCTTGCTCGTCCTCCTCGGCAATGAGGAGGCGGCGCTGCCGCCGAAGGTGGTCTGCACGGTCCTGGTCCGTGATAAGACGAGGCGGAGGGGCGACGGCCTGCGCTTGTTCGCGCGTGTAGACGTCACGGAAGTTCATCTGCGACGGCGGCCTCTCTAGGCGCCACGCCGCCGCGTCGTACACGCGGGCAGCCTCGTGGGCGGTCCGGAACGTGCCGAGGTAGAGCCGGACATCGCCGGACAGGATCTCGGCATAGTACCAGTTGTCGGGGCGCTCGCGGACGCCGTGGTAGCCCGAAGATCCCCGGTGGCGCGGCGGCATGGTGGCGCGATGGTGACGGGGCGCTGGAATCGGCGAGGAAGCGGTGGAAGCGGCGAGGAGGCGGGGAAAATGAGCGTGTGGCAGTGTGGTGTAGCGCGTGGCGAGCGCCGCATTTTATAGGCGCACGCGAAGTGGCGCGCCAAATCTACCGCGCGAGCTGCCGCTTTCTCCCGTGCACGCGCAATCGCTTCCCCCGCGCGCTAGTTCCCCGTCTCCGCTGGAGCGCGCAAAAACTTGCCCCGCGCGCGTCTTTTGGCGCGGCTGTTGAAGATGCTCTAAGCACCTTAATTAGTACCACAAAGTAATTAAGAATCTAAGATGGTCACTAGGAAGGATACGTAGCTTGGTTCCTTAGTCTCTGGTTGCCGCACCTTCTAATGTGGCGATTGTTCCGCGTATATGTAGATGGATTGTATGCTTACATTATAATTATAGAGAAATCGCTCATGTATTTATGTTGTTAGCTTAACCATTACTCTTCTCTGATTTCTAACAACTATATAGGATCAACAACAGCAATCCGCCGATACTTTTGTACTTCATTCACTGATAAATGTTAAATTCTCATAGTCTGTTTGTTTATAGACGAACCAATGTCAAGCACAGGCTTCAACAGTGATTAGGAGACGCAATCACTATTGGCATATAGTACTTCCTCTGTCCCATAATATAAGACGTTTTTGCAAACTAAAACAACTTGCAAAAACATCTTATATTGTGGGACGGAGGGAGTAAATTACAGTGTGGGTGGTGCAACCAGCCAACCACTGTGACATTATCAGAAGAAAAGGTTAGAAATACCTGAAATTGGATAATATAAACTTTTTCAAAGGTTACTTATTGAAATGTCTCTGAGTCATCTGTGTTCCCCAAATTATCTAATTAACTTGGTGAGAATTGCAGAAACGTCTCAATGTAATATGCTGTAATTAGTACTCGATGTTTATGTTTTATCATGGATATATAAGGGTGTGATGTTAATTGGGATGTGATCAATAGTGTGGGCATCAATTACTTGTGTCTTTATTTCTCTCTCCTCCTCTCTCTCTCTCTCTCTCTCTCTCTCTCTCTCTCTCTCTCTCTCTCTCTCTGAGCCTTTTTGTGCGAAAAACTGCTACAAACCATTTTAATAAACGAACATACAATGCATAGTTTTTGTTGTTAGTTTACTCAGAGTATATGTACAATTGTACCTACACTGGTATTTTCTTTTAAGCGGTGCTTGGTGATGTGTGATACTGTGACACTATCAAGCACCTATAAAACCACCACTTGGAGATGCTCTTGCCAGCAATTACCAGACCATATGAGCTGTTTAACCTTGATAGTGCATGTGGCAACTGTAAGCCTATTCTTCATCTATAATGTTCCTTAATTCTTCCCTTGAGAGCATCTGTGGTTGCAGTGAGGATGGAAGCTTGCATTGCGGATATTCGAGCTTCAGAGGGAGAAGAGCAAGTATGGAAGACTTCTACGACATGAAATCATCTAAAATGGATGCTAAACAAATAAACCTCTTTGGAGTATTTGATGGTGAGAAATTCACCGTTCGAACACTTCATTGTGTCTCGTTTATTGTTCAGACTAAAATTCTTTTGTCATCACAGGACATGGTGGTTCATGTGCCGCTGAGTATCTCAAGGAGCACTTATTTGAAAATCTCTTGAAACATCCAGCTTTCATTAGTGATACAAAAACAGCAATAAGTATAATGTCTACTCATGAGTATTATTTCAAAATCATTCAATGCATCTAGTAGGTAATCGGCCATACTAACTAATGGTAATTCTCAGGTGAGAGCTATACAAAGACTGACTCAGATTTCTTGGATGCTGAAACCAATATTCATAGAGAGGACGGGTCAACTGCATCAACCGCAATTTTGATTGGCAACCATCTTTATGTGGCAAATGTTGGCGATTCACGGGCTGTAATATCTAAGGCGGGCAAAGGTGTGATTTTTTTTCCGAAACTTTTATCCCAATTAGTGTTAACCATGCATTATATGTTATTCTAATAAATGTTTGCATACATTACTTATTATCATGATCCTGGTGTGTTATTCAAATTTGCGATGAATCTTGTCGAGATGGTGTATCATGGAGCAATTTTTATGTTATTAGAGTTAGTATTTATTTTGTATCATGTCAGTAATGCACGCTAGTTAATTTTACATTCACTTTTCTCTGTCAAATGGAGTACTGGACGTATCTTTTTTTAGGTATGTACAAGGGTGCAAACTGGTAGTGTATTTGAGAAAATGCATACATATAAAACAACACTTGAAAATGCCTATATGGAAAACACCAAGACCGAATCGGAACTGTGTTGGCTAACATTTTATCCCTGTTGGTATTTCATTGGATAATGCATCTATGACCTTGCTGCCTAAATTTCGTGGTTGGCTTGCAAATTACATTTGTGCAAGGAAGCAAGATTATATTGCACGAGCAGCTTATCTACCAGTATATGTTGATTTAGGAATATACATAAGGATCGTATAACATATTGGTAAATCAGTTCAGTCTGTCTTCTTTGCAGCTATTGCGCTCTCGGATGATCACAAACCAGACAGAAGTGACGAGCGGGAACGGATTGAGAATGCTGGTGGAGTTGTTACATTTAGTGGTAAGCCTGACACTGGTTATGTGGTGATTTACTGTGTTGAAAACCAAGCACGTGTTTCTTGAACGATCTGTTATCTGATAAGGCCAAATGTTTGTTTTGCAGGAACATGGAGGGTAGGTGGTGTACTCGCAATGTCTCGGTCATTTGGAGATCGTTTGTTGAAGCGGTTTGTTGTTGCAGAGCCTGAGATTCAGGTGATCATGCAATACACATTAACTTGCTATTATTTATACCGACTGCAAAGAGACCATTACATAATAATGCCCTAGGTCCTGATAGATTTCATGAATGCACTTGGCCATAGGGCAATTTACTCGAGCATTTGCAAAATATTTGTCAGGAACAAGAAATAGATGATGACTTGGAGTATCTGATTTTGGCTAGTGATGGCCTGTGGGACGTGGTGTCAAATGAGGTCAGTATGTCATAATACCAAATTTCATACACGGTTACGTACACATTTTACTTTCCTTCTTTTGCGCTATGGCTGGCAATAGTAAAATCTCTGGTGCACTTTCTTGGGCGAACTATATTGCCCTCCGTTCAAAAAAAAAGTTCTAGATTTGTCCACTTTGTAGAAAAAAAATATCAATATCTAGAACACCAAATTAGTTTCATTAGAATTTTTAGAAAATAAACATTCATGCCATGTATATTTAATATTGTTTATCTTATAATATTTTTTTGTAAACCTGGTCAAACTTAAAAAAGTTTGACTTAGGATGAATGTAGAACTTCAAATATTTTGGAACAAAGTGAGTAGTATGAGTTGCAACAAATAGGGACATGTATATGTCATACCGGCGGATGTGATGTATTGAACTTCACATGTCTAGTGTGAACCATTGTCAGGACGCAGTCATGCAAACCAATTTGGTTTGAGCCTTATTAGATAAATTAATATACATGTCATTTCACGATTTGCAATTTGTTGACTTGTGCAAAGTTACCATCTCTTATTCTCTGCATGTGACAAGAAATGATTTTCTTGCCCACGGCTCATTTGATCTTGCAATTAACTCCGTTGTTCGTTGCCAAATTTGTGCTCATATATAGTAAGTGTGGTTTTGCAGCACGCTGTTGCATTTGTGAAGGACGAGATGGGCCCTGAAGCTGCAGCCCGGAAGTTGACAGAGATCGCTTTTGCACGCGGGAGCACCGACAATATAACATGCATAGTTGTAGAATTTCGCCGTGCCAACTAGTGATCAAGGTTGATTTTCTGGGTTTTTTTTTTTTGGAAACACTTCCCTTCAGCCGACGGATTTCATCGCTTGGGTCTGCTGCCTCCTTCTATTGGCACGTGTCTCCACGGACCCTATATACCACTTGATCTCTTTCCAGAATTATCTCGCCCTTCCCCGCCCCTTCATGTCGTCTTTCTCTCTGTTGGTGCGGGCGATATTGGCCGCATGCCACACTAGCTGTTTTTCCCATGAGCGCAGTGCAAGTCTTTCAACATAAAAGTAGACTTAGTCGCATGTGTTTATTTTATATCTTGTGATGTTTCAGCGGTAATTGCCTTTGTTATGTACTTTGAAAATGATTGTCTGCATCATAATAATGCAGAAGCCGAGGGTTTAGACTTCTTTCTGAAACAATATGAAAGAAAAATGGCAACGATGATCATGCCAAAAGGTAAAGAAGAGGCGACTATATGTATGGGCCAAGGCGGTAGACACACATTTTGTAATATCTCTTTTGTATCTTTGACCGCGGAGATTCGTTAAATATTTATCTTCTTATTGAATGAAATAGGCAGAGCTTGTGCCTCGTTTCAACAAATAAAATAAAATCAGTCACCATGTTCGATAGCGTTTCTGCTCTCTGTCACGTTCGCATTGCTTTAACCAAGCTTATCACTTTTAGTTGGTGTAATGACGCAGCAAGTTGATTGAATAGTTCAATGGATGACGGAAACACAACTGCCACAGCTTGACGACGCTTTTTGGCTGACCCTACGTCCTTGTTCTATTCGTTACTTCTGAACCCTGTTTGCATTTTCTTCACGGCTGTCCGAAGAAAAAAGAAAAGTAAAGTAAGTGCAGAGCATATCCATCCATTGAAGAAGTGCAGGTTTAAATCCACTTCCATGAAAGTAAGGCAACATTTGCAAGCTTCAACTTGGTTTCTCTCATTTGAAACTACCCTTTTCCTGATTTATTTATTTTTCAAAAAAGATGGGTAACCTTCCGGACTTTGCATCCTGGATGCACACAATCATAAATTATTTAAATTGATGCAAGGCAAGGGGACCACAAATATCAACACACATAGTACAAGCCACAAAATATATCTATAACTAATCGACTTCGTCCGTAGCAAGACCTTCGAGATGGGATAACACCCTTGTGTCACCATCGCCGTGTCTGGCCGGAGACATCCATGACGAGAATTTTCATTGTGGATGCGAAAACCAAGCAAGGAAAGCTAGAACATCGGCATGGGGACGCCGCCTTCAGTAAGGTAACGACGCAAGTTCGTCAATACTCTGAATGACTAGTGAAAGCCAGAACAAGAGTTTTTTTTACCCCAGACATGAAGTGTGCTCCAAGCACTATTTGCGAACGGACCGTCTGATAGTTGCACCAGCCAATACTCCGAGAATAACCACAGTGGTGCCCCCGGAGGAGGCCGCATGCCTCTCCTGGTACTCTACGCAACCATGCAGCAAAAAAGCACATGCATGAAGGAGCCACTCAACCCAACCAACCACATCCACGGGAGGATTGTCCCCCCGCCGCTTGTATTGAGGGAGGTAGTAGTGACACTATCGGATGTGTGGGACGCCTTTCCTCCTAAGAACGTCGTCACAACCATCGAGAAGCCTACCAACTTGTGCCATTGATTTGGATGATGCCACCATTGTCGGTGTCAAAACCGGCGGATCTCGGGTAGGGGGTCCCGATCTGTGCGTCTTAGGCTGATGGTAACAGGAAGCAAGGGACACAATGTTTACCCAGGTTCGGGCCCTCTCGATGGAGGTAAAATCCTACTTCCTGCTTGATTAATATTGACGATATGAGTAGTACAAGAGTAGATCTACCACGAGATCATAGAGGCTAAACCCTAGAAGCTAGTCTATGATGATTATGATAGTAATTGTGATCGGCCTTCTAAGGACCAACCTCTCCGGTTTATATAGACACCGGAGAGGGCTAGGGTTTACACGGAGTCGGTTACAAGGAAGGAAACACAATATCCAAATCACCAAGCTTGTCTTCCACGCAAAGGAGAGTCCCATCCGGACACGGGACGGAGTCTTGAGTCTTGTATCTTCACGCTCCAATAGTCCGGACGATGTATATAGTCCGGCTGTCCGGATACCCCCTAATCCAGGACTCCCTCAGTAGCCCCTGAACCAGGCTTCAATGACGATGAGTCCGGCGTGCAGTCTTGTCTTCGGCATTGCAAGGCGGGTTCCTTCTCCGAATACTCCAAAGTATTTATCGAACACTTAGACCGTGTCCGGATCTGCAAAATGATCTTCACATACCACCGTAGAGAGAATGATATTTCACAAATGCAACCTGTTGACAACTTTTTTTAGACAGCGTGACATGTCATTACGGCCGGGTCATTATTCGAACCATTTTTCCACAACCAGCCACAGCGCATATTGCGAGGCGGTTTCCTTGACACGTCTTGTCAAAGCAGAGATCGTGTCCCCTTATCACGGGATTCTCATCAATACGGGTATGGGTAATCCCACTGCGCCATCAATCGTGGTGCTTGGGAAGTAAGCGATTCTCAACGGACAAGTGAGGAGGCGCACCGCTTTCGCCGCCTTTATAAAGGGATAAGGGCTCCCCATTTTCACCCACGCCTTCCTCCTCCTTTGCTCATCCTTACCTCCTCGAGCTCCAGCGCCCTAGTCCAAGTCTTCTCCGCACAGCTAAATATGTCCGGAGCAGGAGGCAAGTGGGTGGCTTCCACCGTGAAGGAGAAGCACATCGCGAATCTTCGGGTGGCCGGATACTTGGCCGCAGACATCGCGCACCGGCTACCGGACAAAGGGCAGGCCATTCCGACCCCGGAACCTCACGAAAGGGTCGTGTTTGTCGCCCACTTCGTCTGTGGACTGGGATTTCCACTTCATCCCTTCGTCCGCGGGCTCATGTTCTACTACGGGCTAGATTTCCATGATCTAGCCCCGAATTTCATCCTCAACATCTCGGTGTTCATCGTCGTATGCGAGGCCTTCCTCCGCATCAAGCCTCACTTCGGCCTGTGGCTGCAAATCTTCTGCGTGAAGCCGAAGATCGTGAGCGGCCAACAAGCGGAGTGCGGAGGGGCCATGGTGGGCAAGATGCCTAACGTCACCTGGCTTGACGACTCCTTTGCGGAGACCGTGAAAGGGTGGCAATCGGGATGGTTCTACATCACCGAGCCGCGCAGTGCCAACTGGGCAGCGGCCCCCAAGTTCCGATTCGGAACCCCCATGTGGCTCACCTCCTGGGAAAAGAAGGGCCTGGCCTGGGGCAAACCTACAGAGCTGATCGGACTCCAAAACTGCATCAAGAGCATGAAGGACAAGAACATCAAGCTTGTCAACGTGATGCAGGTCATGCTCGTTCGTCGGATTCTTCCGTGCCAAAGGCGGGCATTTAATCTGTGGGAGTTCGTCCCGGCCGAACACCAGACGCTTTGGAGGCTCTATGGCATGACGCATAAAGATGCATGGAAGGCACTGTTCAAGGCCTCCGAAGTACCTCCTCCCACATCCGAGGACCGCGGACTTCACGCTGTGCGGCCTCCTAGTCCGCTGAGTTTTCTGACTACCACTGGATTCAGCTCTTCCCAATACATTCGTGGGGGAGTCTTAAGTAATTGTGCATATTTAATCAGGATTATGTGGAGACAGTGGAGCGGATTGACTGTCCGGCTCCGCTGCCAGAAGGCCCAGCTGATGCTCTCCTGACGGAGATGCTAGTCCCGACGCCCTACAAGGCACCGGAGAAGAAGGCCGAAAAGAAGGCCCCGGGGACCAGGAAGGGTCTCCGGCGTAAGGTTGTACCGGAAGCAAGGTAGTCAGAGTCGGGATTTGGATTCGGATCGATTTTCCTCAGACAGAATCGAGTCGTAAGATCGAGTCGTTGAATCGAGGATTCAACTAGATTTACTCAAATAAGATATTTTGTATGCACACAAGAAATTTATATGGGTTCTATAGAGTTTTAACACTAAATATGGAGCAAAGAACGTACACATCAATGCTAGTTGTATTCCACTTCTTTTTATAGCTAACCTGCCATCTAGCTCGCATGTATGGAACATATATGAGAGGGAAATATATAGAACATTTAAACCTTCAATGCATGAAATTTACTTAGGTTCTTTTTAAAGTGCCTGAATAGTCGATCACTTGTCTATCTGACCTGCAGTGCTAAACCTTGAAGGGTCTTGCTCTTCTTCTCCAATCAATCTTGAAGCATCCTCCTTTTCACGCCAATTCCATTTGTCGACAAGCCTGATACTCAATTTCGATCTAGGATTTCTGAGAGCTAGATCAAAGGTGTCGGCGGCTCAGTGTTTGGGCTTGGGAGGGGAATAAAGTTCCATGAGATATATGAAAAGTGTTTTGGATGATGGCATACTATTCTGCAACAACTAAACAAACGGCTTAGATAAATTAGTAGAATCGGACATAGTCCATAGCGTAGTCGGGATTGTACATTTTTGTACAGGATTCTATGATTTGGATCGCGACTCAACATGGATTCTACCTGATCCGGATTCATAGTGGGATTTGGATCGACATGCTTCCGTAGGGTCGTGAAGTCGTAGGATTCTAGAAGTCGAGTCGGGATTCTGACTACCTTGACCGGAAGCCTCGTCCGAAGATGACGAGGCACACTCCTCCCCCGAAGGGGAGGAAGAAGAAGAAGGTGCCGCCCCATCCGAAGAGGATGGGGGGCCTGAAAAGGCAGACCAGGGGACCGGGAAAGGCCCTCGGCGCAAGGCCGTCATACCCACGTCGTCTGACGACGACGAGGCAGATTCCTCCCGCGGAGGTGGGGGGAAGCAAGAAGAAACAATACCTCCCTGCACTGGGGAGGAGAAAAAGTGGAAAGCCACCCCGGAGGAGGAGGCTGGGACGTCCAAGAAGGGAAAGGCATCCCTTCCGGACTACTCCACCACGGCCGCCTATAGCAAGGAGGGGTGGCTGCCCAGGGGGAAGCCCCTAGCGTGATCGTAAGTATCCGCACTCTATTGTGACTTTACTTCATAGTCTTTTTATAACGCCGAACATATATGCAGTCCGGCCAGGGTTCATCCCGAGGTATCGTCTTCGGATGGGTCCCTGAGCGATTCAGAGATGAACTCGCTCCCGACGGCCACTACTCCTCACCCTGCAGATGACACGGAGGTGTTGTCCCGAAGGCTCTCAGAGCGGGGGGAGGTGACTCTGGAGACGCCCCAAGGTGGAATGCCAGATGTCGGACACGTGGGATTCAAGATCCCCGCGGATCGTGTTGATGAGAGCCGCAGCAGGCCGGGCTCTCAGCCGAACACTGTTCCGGAACCTCCAACGGTTCCGGACTCCAGCGGGCAGCCCCTTGTTAGGGAGGCCGAGCCGTCCGTGACGAAGACTTCCGTTACGCCCAAGGCGTCGGATTATCTGCTGGAAGCGCTTCGCTGCACTTCCATGGACGAAGAGCACCGTACACTTATGAGTGCGGTGATTCAGAAGGTTTTGTCCGCCAAGAGCGGACTAACCGAAGCTTGCACCAGCCTCCTGACAGGCTTTGAGGTAAGTAATAAAAGTGTGTGGAATTACCACCCGATAGGTAGTAGCCCCTGATACTCTGTTTGGTGTTCAGAAAGAAAAGCCAAACGGAGGGTCAATAATAATCCGCAGGAGTCTAATAATAAGTGCGCATGTGAATAAGCAGGTTGTGCTGCTTGCCGCTGCTGTCCGTACAGCCGAGGTCGCCGGACTAAAGCGGGACCTGGAGCAGGCGCAGGGAGAGCTCGACCTCACGAAGAGGCAGCTCGAAGAGAACAATGGTGAGTGATTCCCCGCTCTCATATAATGAAGGATAGATAAAATTGGTTATTCTAACGACGAAGCGTCGTGACTGTGTAATAGGGGCCACCACCGAAGTGGCGTATCTGAAGAAAGCGTTGTCCGAGACCGAAGACAAGGTGGCCTTGGAATGCAAGGAGCACGAAAAGCAAGCTGCTAGAGTGGGCGAGGTACAGCAAGAGCTCCAGGAGTTCGGCAAGAAGTTTGAGTCCGTGGAGCATGATCTTAAGATGAAGGAGGCTGAGCTTGCGAAGGCCCTTGCTAGTATGAAAGACGCTAATGCCGAAGCCGACAAGGCACAACAGGAAATCCAGGCGGCCAAGAAGATAGCGGCGGGTGAGATATTCTTTATGCAAAGCAAACATGTGGAGGAGGCGTTTCTTTTACTTACCCGAATTCGGAGCTCTCCAGGGGCATTCGCAAATCTGCCATGCAGCGTATCAGATGCCGCAGAGTTCTACCGTGCCAAGAAGGGGAGCTCAACGGAGAAGCTGTTCTGGTCCCAGTATGCTGCGGCCGAACACCCAATGCCTTTGAGTGACCAACTGAAGCAGTTGGTCGAACTCCACAGGGCGGCCGAAGTGGCTATGAAAGATTTCATAGTACGGATGTGGCTGGTGAGCCCCGCCCACTAGCTACTTCGGCTGATCAGCGAATGGTGAATGCCTGTCCGCGGCTTGAAGTTATCAAGCGATCCGTTTGCATTGAGGGTGCCCGCCGGGCCTTTGCCCGTGCGAAGGTGCATTGGGGCAAGCTGGATGCGGAGAAGCTGGTGAAGGACGGGCCGCCGGAGGGTAAGGCGCATCTCTATCCCGAGAAGTATTACGATGGTGTTATGAAGGGCGCTCGTCTCATGGCCGATGAATGTGCCAAGGACACGATCCTTGAGTAAATGTACCTCTGTCGCTGTTGTAATATTAAGACGAAGTTACTTGCGCTGTACAGTGCTTTTTGATTTAAAATATTACCTTCTATGCGGTTGTTTATAGAATTCTGAAAGTAGGCCAGTCGTCGGCTTCCGCCCCCGAGTAACTAGTACCGGGGTGTTCCTGGAAAAACCCGGATACTCTTTATCCAAATTTTTGGTCCCTTAAGGAGGTATCCGGCGCAGCGAACAAGGCAATCAGACTATGCGGCTTTATAACTTTCACTTAGCCATAGAAGTCTATAATTTTAAATTTTGGCGAAGCCCCTAGAATTCGGAAGGCCGAATTGGGGCACTATATACGCCTAAATCGGACGAAGCCGATTCCTCGCCTAAAGCGGACAAATCTTTAAGGATTTTAAGACCTCTCGAATAGCGACCAGCTCTCGCCGCATCATGCCGGTCAGTTTTCGGCTTTCTCTACTGAGGTGCTCGTCCGGAAGAACCGGGACACAATCGCAGTAGTTCTCCCTGCGCTACCTTAGCCGATATAACGGAACATAAGGTACCAAAACAAGGGAGCCGGGCAAACCCAACTATTGACCCAAGACGTGATTCGGAGTTGATGCATATAGTGCTATAAGTTCGGGGTGCTGCACTGTTGAAAGTGTTCGGACTTGTTTTGTCGTATTATGAGGTGCTATCTGAAGCCCCTGGCAAACTAATCGTACCAAGGTGTACGGATGCAATATTAAATAAATATTTGCAAGAAAAATGCGCAAATAGGAATAATAAGCTGACGCTATATATTATCTCCCATTGATGAATAATACGTTCAAGCGTATGCTTACAATGGTTGCATTTAAGCAGAAGTAAATAGGACTATTTAACATGTCCTATCCAAGGGCAGGCTGCATGTAGGTATGTAAACAGGTATAACGATCATGAACAGATTCCACCTGGGTATTTCCTTTTGTGCGCAAAGCCTGTTTTCTCCTTGGTTTTCTCTCGTATGTAAGTCCGACAATCCGGCTCTTCTAAAGGGGCTGCCCTAAAGCAATGTCCTGAAAGATAAAAAGGGGAGGTTATGAAGGTATGTTGCGGTGATACCACATTGTTGACCGAGTCACTGCTGCGCCTCCGCCTGTGCCCATGGTATTTTGAGTGTGTAATTGTGTACGCGTGGCACGAATGCTGCTTTGATGGGGCTTGAGCGGAGGCCGGACTGCTAGTCGCGCTCTTGGCGTGCCTGATGATCCTGTTGCGGGGTGCTCCAGACTCGCTTGACGGTACTCGAAGTTGTTGTCACCGGATTGGTTGGTCGAAGGAGGCCGCATTGTACTTCCGCCGCGAGGGCTGCAGTATGCTCTTCTGTACGGAGAGAGCGGTCCATGTTTCCGTTGACTGTTATGACCCCGCGCGGTCCTGGCATCTTGAGCTTGAGGTATGCGTAATGTGGTACCGCATTGAATCTAGCGAATGCGGTTCGTCCCAGCAGTGCATGGTAACCACTGTGGAAGGGGACGATATCGAAGATTAACTCTTCGCTTTGGAAGTTATACAGAGATCCGAAGACCACTTCCAATGTTATAGAGCCCGTACAACGGGGCTCTACTCCAGGAATTACACCTTTAAAGGTGGTTTTGGTGGGCTTGATCCTCGAAGGGTCAATGCCCATTTTGCGCACTTTGTCCAGATAAAGCAGGTTCAGGATGCTGCCGCCGTCCATAAGGACTCGCGTGAGGTCGAATCCGTCGATGATTGGGTCTAGGAACAATGCGGCTGAGCCGCCATGACGGATGCTAGTAGGGTGATCCCTACGATCAAAGGTGATCGAACAAGCTGACCATGGGTTGAATTTGGGGGCGAATGGCTCCATCGCGTAGACGTCCCGTAGTGCTCGCTTCCATTCCCGCTTGGGAATGTGAGTGGCATAGATCATGTTGACCGTTCTCACCTGGGGGGGGATTTCTTATGTCCCCCCGTGTTCGGACGTCGGGGCTCCTCGTCATCATCGCTGTGCAGCCCCTTGTCCTTGTTTTCGGCGTTTATTTTGCTGGCCTGTTTGAACACCCAGCAGTCACTATTGGTGTGGTTAGCTGGCTTGTCCGGGGTGCCATGAATTTGGCACGAGCGTTCCAGTATACGGTCTAGACTGGACGGTCCCTAATTGTTCTTTTTGAACGGCTTCTTCCGCTGACCGGACTTGGATCCGCTGAATCCGGCGTTGACTGCCGTGTCTTCAGTGTTGTCGCCGTTGTTCCGTCGCTTATGTCTGTTGTGTCGTGGCTTGCCGTTATTGTCGCGGACATCCGAAGTGCCGGAATGTGGCGTAGTGCTGCTGTGAGCCAACCAGCTGTCCTCGCCCGCGCAAAAGCGGGTCATTAGTGTTGTGAGAGCTTCCATGGACTTGGGTTTTTCCTGGCCGAGGTGTCGGGCGAGCCACTCGTCACGGATATTATGCTTGAAAGCCGCCAAGGCTTCGGCTTCCGGACAGTCGACTATTTGGTTCTTTTTAGTTAGGAACTGAGTCCAGAATTTCCTGGCTGACTCTCCGGGCTGTTGAGTGATGTGGCTCAGGTCATCGGCGTCTGGTGGTCGCACATATGTTCCCCAGAAGTTGGCGAGGAATGCGTCTTCCAGGTTTTCCAAACTGCCAATGGAGTTTGCTTGCAGCCTGTTTAGCCAGTGCCGGGCAGGTCCTTTGAGCTTAAGGGGAAGATACTTGATGGCGTGTAGATCGCCTCCACGGGCATGTGAATGTGGAGAAGGAAATCTTCGATCCATACTGCGGGGTCTGTTGTGCCATCCTATGATTCAATGTTTACGGGTTTGAATCCTTCTGGGAATTCATGATCCGTCACTTCTTCAGTGAAGCAGAGGGGGTGTGCGGCGCCTCTGTGCCGGGCTATGTGGCTACGCAGTTCGGATTGGTCTGGGTGGCTGTGCTCGGCCCGGCCAGACTTGTTTATGGTGTATCCGTCGCGACGGTCATCGTCGCGTGCTGGGGCACGCCCCCGCGATCCGTAGATCGATCTTGGCTGTCCTGCTTTGTTTTCCAATATATCCTGCAGGTCTTGCCTGTTGCCCCGGGCCGTAGTGTATTGGCGTTTGGGTGCGGGCTGGTATTCGGGCTGATATGCCGTTTTATCCCGGCCACGGGGTGGCCGGTCAGCCGTGTGGCGCTCGAGTCCGTATTCCTCGGCTGCCAAGACTTCAGTCCATCTATCTGTGAGGAGGTCTTGATCAGCCTGGAGTTTCTACTGCTTCTTTTTCAGGCTCCTCGCAGTGGCCATAAGCCGACGCTTGAAGCGCTCCTGCTCCAACTCGTCGTCGCCGAGGCTAATCTCGTCTTCGGAGGGGGGCATGTAGTTGTCCTCCTCCGGATATCAGTCCGTCGCCTGTTCGTCTGGGCTGACCTGCTCATCTTCCTGCTCGGCCTGCTCGAAGGCGGGCTGATCAGGGTTGTATTCTTCTTCAGCACCGTCCGGATTGTTTTCGTCTCCTGGGCCGGTATTGCTGTGGCGGGGCTTGGAGCGGCGTCGACGACGCCCATGCTTTGTTTTTCTCCCTGAGGGGTCATCCTCTATTGCCTCATCGACATTGGTTCCCTTCGGAGTGTGCACCATATATATATCGTATGAGGAGGTGGCTGTCCACCGCCCTGTGAGCGGTGGTTCATATACTTCTCCTGCATCATCGTCCATACCGTCGATGTCTTCGGAGTCGAAGTCAAGCACGTCGGTTAGATCATTGACCGTGGCAATGAAGTGGGTGGTGGGTGGGCAGCGAATTCCTTCGTCGCCTGCTTCCCACTCGAGCCGGACATAGTTCGGCCAAGAGCCTCCTGACAAAGAGAGAGACTTTAATGAGTTCAGCATATCGCCAAAGGGCGAGTGCTGGAAGATATCTGCAGCGATAAACTCCATCACCGGAGCCCAACCAGGCTCGGCTGGCTCGAGAGTGCGCGGACTGGAACCTGAAGGAAATATGCCCTAGAGGCAATAATAAAGTTATTATTTATTTCCTCATATCATGATAAATGTTTATTATTCATGCTAGAATTGTATTAACCGGAAACATGATACATGTGTGAATACATAGACAAAACTATAGTCACTAGTATGCCTCTACTTGACTAGCTCATTAATCAAAGATGGTTATGTTTCCTAACCATAGACATGTGTTGTCATTTGATTAGTGGGATCACATCATTAGAAGAATGATGTGATTGACATGACCCATTCCGTTAGCCTAGCACTTGATCGTTTAGTATACTGCTATTGCTTTCTTCATGACTTATAGATGTTCCTGTAACTATGAGAATTATGCAACTCCCGTTTACCGGAGGAACACTTTGGGTACTACCAAACGTCACAACGTAACTATGTGATTATAAAGGAGTACTACAGGTGTCTCCGAAGGTACATGTTGAGTTGGCGTATTTCGAGATTAGGTTTTGTCAATCCGATTGTCGGAGAGGTATCTCTGGGCCCTCTCGGTAATGCACATCACTATAAGCCTTGCAAGCAATGTAACCAATGAGTTGGTTACGGGATGATGCATTACGTAACGAGTAAAGAGACTTGCCGGTAACGAGATTGAACTAGGTATTGGATACCGACGATCAGATCTCGGGCAAGTAACATACCGATGACAAAGGGAACAATGTATGTTGTTATGCGGTTTGACCGATAAAGATCTTCGTAGAATATGTAGGAACCAATATGGGCATCCAGGTCCCGCTATTGGTTATTTACCGAGAATGGTTCTAGGTCTTGTCTACATAGTTCTCGAACCCGTAGGGTCCGCACGCTTAACGTTACGATGACAGTTTTATTACGAGTTTATAAGTTTTGATGTACCGACGTTTGTTCGGAGTCCCGGATGTGATCACGGACATGACGAGGAGTCTCGAAATGGTCGAGACATAAGGATCGATATATTCGAAGCCTATATTTGGACATCGGAATCGTTCCGGGTGAAATCGGCATTTTATCGGAGTACCGGGAGGTTACCGGAACTGTCGTGGATTTGTCACGGCAGATGTCCTTAGTTTCAGGACTTAGTCGCGAGGCCAACGCATCTATGTGGTAGCTTGAGAGGGGTTGAGTGGGACGAGAGACGCAGGGCGGATCAACACGCAGACAAGGGTTTAAACAGCTTCGGGCCCCGGGAAACATCATCCGGTAAAAACCCTACATGCTGTTTGAGGCTAGATCTCATTATCATCACGAGGGAGTCGCCGTAAACCGGCTCTCCTCTAGTTGTGTCTAGCCCTAGAGATTCTTTCTCTTGCTTGTAGCCTGTAGCTTCTAACTTCTAACTTGTCCCTCTTTGGGGAGCCCTGCCCCTCCTTATATATGCTGAAGGGGCGGTTTACATGTGGAGTCCTATTAGGATTAGGACTAGTCTATCTCTAATACAAACCGGATACAAGTCCTGGTCTTAACTCCTTGTAAGGCAAATATTCCTTTCCTCTTAAACCGGCCCACCATAGTTGAACCGTCCTTCATGAACCGCCCGTTGGGCCACCGGGTTTTGTTGCTCCTCTGGCCCGCCTGCCGGATTACCAATGAGCTGTAAACCGTCTCAGTGCATGGTGTCGCGGTGAATCGCCAAGTCGGTCGGTTTATCCTTCCGGCGGTTTACGCCAAGGCATATCTCGACATTAGCCCCCAAGTTTAGCTTGGATTTATCCATGGTAAACTTATGCTGCAAAATAAACACGAACAATTTCGACAAAGTTGTGCTCCGTGTTAAAAATTCTTGTAGGCATTAATCGATCATCCTTAAGTCCTTGTTATTTCCTCCTTCTAGAAAATCCGGATCAATAACCAGCTTCATACTCAAATTTCGACATTGGTTTCTCACGAACAATATTGTGAAGAATAATCCACTTGAATCGGCTTCCAAAGCGCCGGTTTAATAAATATTGGTCTTGAAATACTCATCTGATATTCAACCGGTTTGAAGATGCAGAACTTGCCGGTTTATAATTACCACCTTTGTCGGGTTATAATTGATACTTCCGAGTCATGATTGTCGCAGACACCAGTTCATGATTGTTGCCAGCGCCGGTTCATGATTATTAATGACGCTTGAGTTGCAGCCATTGTGGTCATAATGATTGGTGACGCCGGGTCAACCTAGTTTGCTCATTCAGAGAATTTGAAAATATTTCTTCGATAATAATATAATACCTGTAGCCCCCAAGTCTTGAGCATAACAAAGTGATGGCTTAAGACTTGCTTCAATATAAATACTGCCACTATCAAAGAAATCCATGTTGTTCATCCCAGTCACTAGCAAAAACTGAATACTCCATATTATGTAGCCCCCAAGTGCCAGGTTGTCATGCTTGCAGTAACCTGGGACTTGTAATTTCCTGATGCTCATAAAAAGTTGAATTGTTTAACAGGAGCAATTGGTAGCCCCCAAGGGCCGGCTCATTATAATGTGATGAGTCGGGTCTTCAATAAGATGAACAAAGAATGACTTTGCATTAGCCCCCAAGTGTCATGGTGCATGCTTGCAGCGACATGAGACTTGCATATTTGATGTAATCTCAACTTCAATAATGTAGCCCCCAAGTGCCGGGTTGTAAGCCTGCAGCAACTCGGGACTATTCCTTCAATTGTAGAATAAAAGACATATCCATTGATAACATAATATCCATTGCGCTAAAGCGACTTTGAAAATCTCAATCATAATATTAATACCCATAATAAAAATCCAGCCATGTTGGCTATTCAAGATAATATAATCCGATATGAAACCTTATTCATCCAATATCATAATGAAAATTCAGCCAAGTTTGGCTATTTGAATAATATAACCCAATCATTTATAAGCGCATGATTCCAATGGCGCAATCCAAATATATACCGGCGACGTATAGTCCAAAGCCAGGCCGGTTTAATAAACACCGGATAATTTCTCATCATATACTGGCGACTTATCGTCTTAAAGCCAGGCCGGTTTAATAAACACCGGATAATTTATCATCATGCTTTATTCAACCTGTCTTTGCATACAACAAGTTTAAAGTGTCCTGGCGGTTTACCGCCGGACGGGTCATAATGCCCAACATATAACCCAGGTTTATAACCAAGGCTGCACTTAAGAATAATCAAATATGAAATATATCATACCTGTGACATACATCGTTGGTTTACCAACTTTTTGTAGTAGAGGTAATAACCCAAATTTTGAGTACTGATAACTCCTTCCATACTGTGCCGGTTTACGATAAACCGTACCGGGTTGTAATAAACACCAGTTTAACCATATATAATACTGGCGACTCATAGTCAAAACCAGATCGGGCTGATAATCTCCAGATTATAACTTGATTGTGTACTGACAACTTGTAGTTGAAAGCCGAGCCGGGTTGATAAACACCGGTTTACTCCATAATAGGATGGTAACAGAAAATCAAACCGGGCAGATAACCTCCGGATTAAGATTTAACCGTGTTCCGTCAATTTGTAATTGACAGTTGAACCGGATTAAAACGTTGTCGGTTTAAAAAACGCAACAAAAATCGAATAACAATTATGAAAAAATATGGAAGCAAAGGCAACAACTTTTTGCAAAAGAAAAGCTTTACTGAGCTGGTCAGATGGCATTACCATGGTCAGACGCAACCAAGCTCCCCGAAGGCGTAGCGATGGTGCCAGTCGGCCAGGTCCCCAAAAGACTCGTGGCAATACGCCGGCCAAGTGGCATGACATTGGTTCGGGTTCGACCAAGCCCCCAAATGACTCTGGCCCTGTAGGCCGACCAAGAGGCGTGACCGGTTCAGACCTGACCGTGTCCCCAAATGATCTGGTGGCTTTCGCCTATCAAGAGGTGTTGCATTGGTTCGGACACGACCAAGCCCCCAAGTGATAAAAACAAATGTCAAGGGGTAAACCGGAGGCCGTTTTAAGACAGAACCTCCGTGTAACCACGCATGATGTAAAAAAGAACAGTGACCCCGCTTTATGAAGAAGAAGCCCCCATATGATCAATATGTTAGGCCAATAAAGGCAGGATACCCATGTTTGAACCGCACATCATGGCAGCAGGTCCTCTTCGGCAATTTTTAACTTTTTGCAAGAGATAAATTCTTCTTGAACCGGGATCTTGAACCGGATATTTGAGAGCTTCAAAGCTTCGTGGGAGACATTTTCCCCTTGAGCCGGATATTGAACCGGAATCCTTCTTTTGAAGCCGGAAATTTTTCTGACGACCTTTCAACTCGAACTTGCGAGAAGTTAATTTCTTTTTGAACCGGAAATTCTTAAACCGGATTTGGGCGCTTCAGAGCTTTTTTGGGAGAACAGATTTCCCTTGAACCGGATTGTAAACCAGATATTTGAGAGCTTCAATGAGACTGACTTCTCTTGAGCCGGATTTTAAACCGGAATCCTTTATGATGACCCGGATCTTCTTCATTGAGCCGGGATTTTGTAACTGTCATACTTTCTAAGCCGGAAATTTTCTGACGGCCTTCAAATAACAGTGGCCTTCGGGACCGGGTTATCTTTCCCTCCATTGTCCTGGGGTTTTTAAATTCGCTGAAACTGGCAAGACTTGTTGCGTCATATCATCGTAGCCCCCGAGTCTCAAGGTGACTTGAAGAGTTGGCTTGAGATTCTCCATATTTGACCGTCATATAAACCGGCATAACTTGTATATCATTGGTGTTGATAGCATGATGTGAACCCACGAAGGTTGAGGTGATGCGGCGGGTTATAAATGATCCCGTATGAGCCGTGTCAAGACCTCTCGGCCAATAGTTCCTTCAATGGCGATTTGAATTTAACCAAAACTGTAGTGGCGGTGACTTGTGCGCTGCCCATTGAACCATCCAAAGGCAAACGGCGGTTGATAATAATTTGCCTCAATTTGAAAGAAAGCCGGGCTACCCAAGCTGTGACTTGCTCATACTTCAATAAACAGCCCATGCAGATAGGTGCGGCCGGTATGTTGATGTAGACCAGGCCGTGAGAAATGGACGGAAAAGATGACCTCAAAGCATCATAGGCGGCTCAAGCAGATGAACCGGCGCGGTGTTGTAAACCGGCGCGGACGGGCGAGTTAACTACGCCGTTTTGATGTAGTGAACAATTGTCCTGCATCAACAATATTGCAGACCAAGGCAAAGATAAACTGCTCTTTGACAAAAATAATATGTGCTCATGACATATATTTAAAATAAATATCACCTGATGTGTCAGGCCAGAAATAATACGCCATGAAGTTGATGATCACTAGGTTAAGTTGAAATCACTCACGGGTGAGTCGGTCGCGGGAGCAGACAGATGAATCAACCGCACCGTTTGTAAACCGGTGCGGACGGGCAAGTCGTCCTCCTTGTTGTAAGCCGGTGCAGACGCGTGAACCGGCCGCGAGTGCGGACGGGTGAGTCTTCCGTGGCGTTGTAAGCCGGCGCGGTCGCGAGAGACGACCACGGCGTGGTAAGCCGGCGCAGGAGTCCGTTGAGTAACGACGACCACCTGTGCCACAAGATGTTGGCGTGCCTCCATCTCCGCGGTATAATATCACTTTTTGTCATAAATAATTGCCCTACATAAACAATGTTGCATGCCAAGGCAAAGATAAACTTGTTCTTTAACAAAAACAACATGTGCTAATAAAACAAACTTGGATGGATATCACCTGATTTGTTTGGACGACGGATGATCCGTTTATCGCGACAGAGGTGATTCAGGCAGACCAGCGACTCAATATAGTACCGGCGGCTCAGGCAGACCAACAACTCAATATAACCCCTGGCGGCTCAATTCGGCAGAGGTGGCTTAATGCGGCCCCGTTGGTTGACCGGCTCATCCGGGGCGGTTTGACTACGACGATTCATTGCAGCTGCAGAGGGTGGTGCCAAAGAGACGGCCACGGTGTCGTAAGCTGCGCAGACAGATGAGTCGGCCGTGGCGCGGGCAGTTGAGTCAGCCGCGGGCACGGTCAAATGAGCCGACTGCAAACGCGGTCCCGGCGAGTTGATGTAGACCGGACCGCTGAGGCGACGATTTGCGCACATCCTGTGTAACGCCCCGGATCCGATGCGCCAGGTGTCTGCCAGTTATTCGTCGTTGTTGCCATGTCATTTGCTTGCGTGTTGCACTTTGCCATGTCATCATCTGCATTTTATCATGTCATCATGTGCATTTCATTTTGCATACGTGTTCGTCTCATGCATCCGAGCATTTTCCCCGTTGTCCGTTTTGCAATCCGGCACTCCTATGTCTCCCGGCGTCCCCTCTTCTCTCTTTTCATGTGCGGGTATTAAACTTTCTCGGAATGGCCCGAGGTTTGCCAAGCGGCCTTGGTATACCACCGTTAGACCACCTGTCAAGTTTCGTGCCATTTGGAGGTCGTTTGATACTCCAACGGTTAACCGGTAACAAGTAAAGCCCTCTTTGTTTCAGCCCAACACCCTTCCAAAGTGGCCCAAAACCCACCAAACTCCTCTCCATGCTCTCGGTCGTTCGATCACGATCGCGTGGCGAAACGCTCCTCATTTGGACTCTCCTAGCTCCTCTATGCCTATTTATACACCCCCATTCCATTTTCGCAGCGGTCAAACCCTAGCCCGCTCCTCGCGCGCACGGACACGTCCGTCGCGCGGACATGTCCGCCTGCCACCTCACCCCAGCCAATCCGCTTGCGCCCGTCACCCGCCACCGCCGTAGCCAACCGCGCGTGCCGCGTGGCGCTGCCTGCTGTCCTCCGCCGCCGCCCGGCCGAGCTTCGCTTGAGCCGTCCGCCAGCGCGCCCGCCGCCGCCGCGCAGCCGCCGCCGCACTTCGCCCGCCGCCACAGCCGCGCGCCCGCCGCCTTGCCGCCGCCGCCGTCGCTTCGCCGCCGCCGCTTGCGGCCGCTGCGCTTCGCTTCGCCGCGGCCGCGTCGCCGCCGCTTCGCGCCGCCCCCGCGCGCCTCCAGCCCAGCGCCCGCGCGCCTCCCTACCGCTTCCGCCGCCGCTCCGGCCCAGCGCCGACCGCCGCCTGGCTGAGCGCCGCCGTGCCGTCGCTTCGCTCGCCGCCCGGCCGGGCAGCTCCTCCGCGCCGGAGCTCCCTCGGCCTCCCTCGGCTGGTCCGCGGATCCGCGGATCCGCGCCCGACCCTCTCCGGCCTCCCCGTCCTCCTCTCCGGCGAGATCCCGCGAATTCCGGCGAGCTTTCCGGCCGCCTCGTAATCCGTGCAAACTTCAGGTTGACCCCGAAAATCCTCTAAGTCCCCAGGATTCTAACGTTTTCGTGCATTTTCATAGCATCACATCTCTGCACCCGTGGCTCCGTTTTGGGCGTATAATATGTCAAATTGTTCGTCTCGAAGAGTACATCATTTCATTCCATTGCATCATTTGCATTTGAGCTCATCTTGATGCCTGAAATGCTGTTGGAAGAAGGCTTCAGATCGTTAGTTTCAGAATCTTATCAGCTCGAGCTCTTTTGTCATTTTTGCCATGAATTATGTGTGCACCTTATGAACTTGAGTCCTACATGTGAGTTGAACATTGCCATGCCATCTTTCCAGGGGTGTATGCCATGTATTTTTGTGAGTTATGTTTTGACTAGAACAAGCATGCAAAGTAGGGATGATGATGTTGCTGATTTCAGGAACTTAGTGTTTTCACTAAGTCTTGTCCTGCTGTTAATTTTATGCCATATGTTCATGTTGTTACAGAGAGATCCATGCCCTTTTTGAGTATGATCAGTAAGGGTGTTTTGAACATATGGATGTGCTCTATCCATCCATGCCTTTGTTGGTATTTATGGAGTAGTCTAGCATGTCATTTTCGTGCTCTACTTTTGCTTGAAAATGTTTCCTGGCAGATTGTTTGCATGAGATTCAATTTTTACGAGGTCGTTGTAGTTGATCCGTGTATGCTATGACCTTGCTCTTGCCATGCTTAGCTTCATAATCATGCCTTCTTACTGTTGGTTTCCTTGCCATGCAATGTATTGCTCTGTAGTGAGTGCATCGAGCTCACGAACATGCCTACTCGTTAACTGTTTTTGCCATGCCCAGTTTTTCTGCTAAAGTCTGAAATCTGTAATAAAACTTGCTATGTTTACATGGGTGCCATTATTTCTTAAGGTCCTTTTTGGCTTATGGTCAGTAAGGGTCTCCTACTCGTTAACTGTTTTTGCCATGCCCAGTTTTTCTGCTAAAGTCTGAAATCTGTAATAAAACTTGCTATGTTTACATGGGTGCCATTATTTCTTAAGGTCCTTTTTGGCTTATGGTCAGTAAGGGTCTTTTGATATATGCAATTAGTAGTATCATGCCATGCCTTTGTTTGCCATGATAAGTTCCTGTAACATGTTGTTTGATAGCTCTAAACATTGCAACTTGATGTTATTTCTGCTAAAGTCTGAAATTGCTATTACTTGCAATATCTCCATGTCATTTTGAGCATGTTCTAGTTGTTTCTGGAGATAGCTCAGTGTTCATGTTTTGTTATGCTTCACGTGTACTTCATGCCCATGCCTTTTGTTATTATGTTGGGGTGCTGTAGCATGTTGTTTTGATGCTTGCAATATGCCTAGTTGCTGTTATGGACAGATTGTTGCTATGACTTGTATAGAGTGTATGTGTTTCACCGTTGCTCCGTTTTGAGTGTGCTCTACATGAAACTTGCTTGATTTTGCATGTAGTTTCATATTATCATGTTGCATCCTTGTTTTGGTGTGTTCGCTTGATGTTTGTATGCATTTTGCATCAATGCCATGTTTGACTTGTTTTGCTCATATCTTCTAGGCCGTAGCTCCGAATCTAATGAACTTTATATGTAACTTGACTAGAATTTCGTGTAGATCATCATGGTGCATCTTAACTTGCTGTTTAACAACTTGAACATAAGGTTTATTCAGTTCTGGACCAATTTCGAAATTTGCATATGAGGACTTACCGGAATTGTTATGTGTTGTTTCCGGCCTCATTTAAACTTGCCTTGATGTGTTGTTCTTGTATGCATCACCTCTTGCCATGAGTAGCTTCATGTAGCTTGGTCATGCATCATGCTTGTTGTGCATCATGTCTTGCTCATGTGTGGTGTGTTTACCTATGTTGTGTGCTTCTTCTTGTTAGTTCCTGTTTCGTTGCGATCGTGAGGATTCGTTCGTCTACGATTGGTTTGGCTTCATCCGTTCGTCTTCTTCATGGACTCGTTCTTCTTCCTTGCGGGATTTCAGGCAAGATGACCGCTACCTTGGATCTCACTACTATCATTGCTATGCTAGTTGCCTCGTTCTCTCGCTATCTTTGCGCTTCCTATTACTGTTTGTCCGGCCATCCCATATTGCCATGAACCTCTAACCTTTGACACTTTTCCTATGCAAACCGTTGTTTGGCTATGTTACCGCTTTTGCTCAGCCCTCTTATAGCGTTGCTAGTTGCGGTGAAGTTGAAGATTTCTCCATGGTGGGCGGGGTTTATGTTGGGATATCACAATATCTCTTATATTATTAATGCATCTATATCTTGGGTAAAGGGTGGAAGGCTCGGCCTTATGCAGTGTTTTGTTCCACTCTTGCCGCCCTAGTTTCCGTCATACCGGTGTTATGTTCCCGGATTTTGCGTCCCTTACGCGGTCGGGTGATTTATAGGACCCCCGACAGTTCGCTTTGAATAAAACTTGTCCAAAGAAGGCCCAACATTGCCTTTTACCATTTGCCTCACCACCACCTACTTTTTCCCTTGGGAGTCGCTCTCTCGAGGTCATCTTTATTTTAGCCCCGGGCCAATGCTTGTCTAAGTGTTGGTCCAAACTAGAAACCACTTGCGGCGCCACCTCGGGAAACTTGAGGGCTGGTTCTAGTTATGCGTAGTGCTCATCCGGTCGTGGCACGAGGCGAGATCTGCGGCTACTATCGGGATGTCGGCACGCGGGAGGTCTTGCTGGTCTTGTTTTACCATTGTCGAAATGTCTTGATGTACCGGGATACCGAGTCGATCGGAGTGTCTCGGGTGAAGGTCTATTCGCCGATGATCGCGAGAGCTTGTTATGGGCTAAGTTGGGACACCCTGCAGGTTTAAACTTTCGAGAGCCGTGCCCGCGGTTATGTGGCAGATGGGAATTTGTTAATGTCGGTTGTAGACAACTTGACACTTGATCCGAATTAAAGCGCATCAACCGAGTGTGTAGCCGTGATGGTCTCTTCTCGGCTGAGTCCGGGAAGTGAACACGGTTTCTGGGTTATGTTTGACGTAAGTAGGTGTTCAGGATCACCTCTTGATCATTGCTAGCTTCACGACCGATCCTTTGTTCTCTTCTCGCTCTCATTTGCGTATGCTAGCCACCATACTTGCTTAGTCGCTGCTGCAGCCTCACCACTTTACCCCTTCCTTCCCATTAAGCTTTGCTAGTCTTGATACCCATGGTAATGGGATTGCTGAGTCCTCGTGGCTCACCAGATACTTTCAAAACCAGTTTGCAGGTGCCTATGTTACCGAGCAGGTGCCGCAATCAAGCTCAAGGAGGAGCTCGTTGAAGATCTTGTCCTTTGTGTTGTTTCGTTCTAGTTGATCAGTAGTGGAGCCCAGTTGGGGTCGATCGGGGACCGTTTGTCGCATTTGGGGTTCTTCTTTATTTTGGTTGCGTAGTTGGACCTTGATTGTATCTGGATGATGTAATGCTTTATTCATGTAATTGTGTGAAGTGGCGATTGTAAGCCAACTATGTATCTCTTTCCCTTATGTATTACATGGGTTGTGTAAAGATTACCTCACTTGCGACATTGCTTTCAATGCGGTTATGCCTCTAAGTCGTGCTTCGACACGTGGGAGATATAGCCGCATCGAGGGCGTTATATCCTGTTAAGCCATTTGACATAGTGCAGATGTAGACGCAACCTCCAATGACAGTGCGCAAAGGTCCGGATCATACTTTTAGCCATGAGGTAATTGACCTGTGTATACAATAACATACCTTGAAAAAATCTTTCGATGATATTTAATTATACCAAAGAAGAGTTTAGAAAAATAGCACCTGATTGTAGTAGGGCCGGTATAGCGGCGGTGAACGGCGAATCAGCGGCCGTGCAGGGCGGCTTGAAGTAGCGCAAGGTAAACCGGCAAGCTACTCAAAGGCCGCCATGGCAGCTTAAGCAACAACGTGCCACAACAGTAGCTCAGAAGGAGGCCGTAGCAGAGGGCGACTTAGATTGGGCTGGCGATTTAGGCGAAGAGAACGGAGCAGTAATTTGAAGTCGAGGCCACAGTGTGGAGGACGGCGACGACTCGGAAACCGCCGGGGCGCCCGCGAGGCAGCTGAGGCAAGTGCCTCGAACCGAGGTCACAGGCGCTAGAGGAATCTGGATCGTGGTCGGTCTCCGTTTCCGGGTCGTGGCCCTTTTTTTTTAATTTCGCTGATCCCTGGTATTTGTCTTTTGACCACGTGACAGTCTCCTTGATGTATATTTCCTGTATGAATTTGCTAAAGCAGATCCCACCTGGTCGCTTCTTCATGTAGCCGTTTTTAGCCAATAAAAAATTTGGAATTGTAGATCATCATGTCCATCACGTGGCAGAGTACTAATTGAAGTAGTACAATCGCTATTGTTGCCTCGTACGAACTGAGATGTCTTCCCACTGTTTTGCATTGTTTTGTACGCTCATGTGAGGACACCGCAGGACCGATCCCCCTTGCATGTACGTGCACCTAGCTTGATCCATTAGAGAAAAACAAGGAACTACGGCGATTCAACCACGGCGTAGGATTGCTTCGCGTCGGTTTCGGTGTATCTGCTCCGTAACCCGAGTAGGAAAACTGCAAACGGAAAGTTTAATCTCGGTTTCGACGATTCTTCTGGACGGCAGCGACGGCGCACGCAACCCTAACCTCTCAATCTTCAAACTTGCTTCTGCCAATCTCAAAATTAATCATACTTCTGAACGTAAACCGATGAACGTGCCGTTTTTGTCCAAGGCTGTTTCACGCCGGGTTATCCCGCGTGTTTTTCATGCTGGCGCTTTTTTTCATCTGACATACCGCGAGCTTCTCAATCCCTGAAGAGATCCCTCCAAGAACTCAACACCACCGTGCGCAGGCCCCACGGTGGGCGCCAACTATCGTGGATTTGTCACGGCAGATGTCCTTAGTGTCAGGACTTAGTCGCGAGGCCAACGCATCTATGTGGTAGCTTGAGAGGGGTTGAGTGGGACGAGAGACGCAGGGCGGATCAACACGCAGACAAGGGTTTAGACAGCTTCGGGCCCCGGGAAACATCATCCGGTAAAAACCCTACATGCTGTTTGAGGCTAGATCTCATTATCATCACGAGGGAGTCGCCGTAAACCAGCTCTCCTCTAGTTGTGTCTAGCCCTAGAGATTGTTTCTCCTGCTTGTAGCCTGTAGCTTCTAACTTCTAACTTGTCCCTCTTTGGGGAGCCCTGCCCCTCCTTATATATGCTGAAGGGGCGGTTTACATGTGGAGTCCTATTAGGATTAGGACTAGTCTATCTCTAATACAAACCGGATACAAGTCCTGGTCTTAACTCCTTGTAAGGCAAATATTCCTTTCCTCTTAAACCGGCCCACCATAGTTGAACCGTCCTTCATGAACCGCCTGCTGGGAATACGGGTCTTGTTGCTCCTCGGCCCTTTGCCGGATTACCAATGAGCTGTAAACCGTGCAGTGCATGCGGTCATTTGGTGAATCGCCAAGTCCGGTCGGTTTATCCTTCCGACCGGTTTACGCCGCGGGGCATATCCCCGACAGGAACCCCCCGGGGGGTTATTGGGCCTACATGGGCCTCGAGGAAGAAGAGAGAAGGAGTCAGGAGGGGGCCGCGCGCCCCTCCCCTTCCTAGTCCGAATAGGACAAGGGAAGGGGGGCGGTGCCCCCCCTTTCCTTCCTCTCTTCCTCCTCTTTCCCCCCTTCTCCTACTCCTACTTGGAAAGAAGGGAGTCCTACTCCCGGTGGGAGTAGGACTCCCCCCTTGGCACGCCCTCCTTGGCCGGCCGCCTCCTCCTCCCTGGCTCCTTTATATACGGGGGCGGGGGGCACCCCATAGACACAAGTTGATCTACGGATCGTTCCTTAGCCGTGTGCGGTGCCCCCCTCCACCATATTCCACCTCGGTCATATCGTCGCGGAGTTTAGGTGAAGCCCTGCGCCGGTAGAACATCATCATCGTCACCACGCCGTCGTCTTGTGGAACTCATCTCCGGGCTCGGCTGGATCGGAGGCCGGAGATCGTCATCGAGCTGAGCGTGTCTGAACTCGGAGGCTCCGTGACGTTCGGTGCTTGGATCGGTCGGATCGTGAAGGCGTCGACTACATCAACGCGTTGTGCTAGCGCTTCGCTTACGGTCTCACGAGTGCGTGGGCGAACACTCTCCCTCTCGTTGCTATACCATCACCATGATCTCGCGTGTGCGTAGGAAATTTTTGAAATTTCTCGTTCCCCAATGATGGCATCCGAGCCTAGGTTTTATGCGTTGATGTTATATGCACGAGTAGAACACAAGTGAGTTGTGGGCGATGCAAGTCATCTTGCTTACCAGCATGTCATACTTTGGTTGGCGGTATTGTGAGATGAAGCGGCCCGGACCGACATTACGCCAGACGCTTCGCGAGACTGGTTTCACCGTACGAGCACTCGTGCTTAAAGGTGGCTGGCGGGTGTCTGTCTCTCTCACTTTAGCTGAATCGAGTATGGCTACACCGGTCCTTGCGAAGGTTAAAACAGCACCAACTTGCGAACTATCGTTGTGGTTTTTGATGCGAGGTAAAACGATTCTTGCTTAGCCCGTAGCAGCCACGTAAAATTTGCAACAACAAAGTAGAGGACGTCTAACTTGTTTTTGCAGGGCATGTTGTGATGTGATATGGTCAAGGCGTGATGCTATATTTTATTGTATGAGATGATCATGTTTTGTAACGAAGTTACCGCAATGGCGCAGGAGCCATATGGTTGTCGCTTTATTGTATGAAATGCAACGCATACTGTAATTGCTTTACTTTATCACTAAGCGGTAGCGATAGTCGTAGAAGCAATAGATGGCGTAACGACAACGATGCTACGATGGTGATCAAGGTGTCGCACGGTGGCGATGGTGATCATGGCGGTGCTTGAAGATGGAATCACAAGCACAAGATGATGATGGCCATATCATATCACTTATATTGATTGCATGTGATGTTTATCCTTTATGCATCTTATCGTGCTTTGATTGACAGTAGCATTTTAAGATGATCTCTCACTAATAATCAAGAAGTGTTCTCCCTGAGTATGCACCGTTGCAAAAGTTCTTCGTGTTGAGACACCACGTATGATCGGGTGTGATAGGCTCTCGTTCAAATACAGCGGTGCAAAACAGTTGCACACGCGAATACTCGGTCATACTTGGCGAGCCTAGCATATCAGATATGGCCTCGGAACACGAGACCGAAAGGTCGGCGTGAATCATATAGTAGATATGATCAACATAGTGATGTTCACCATTGAAACTACTCCATCTCACGTGATGATCGGACATGGTTTAGTTGATTTGGATCACGTGATCACTTAGATAACTAGAGAGATGTCTGTCTAAGTGGGAGTTCTTAAGTAATATGATTAATTGAACTTAAATTTATCATGAAACTTAGTACTTGATAGTATTTTGCTTGTCTATGTTTGTTTGTAGATAGATGGCTCGTCTTTGTTGTTCCGTTGAATTTTAATGCGTTCCTTGAGAAAGCAAAGTTGAAAGATGATGGTAGCAATTACGGATGGGTCCGTAACGAGGATCATCCTCATTGCTGCACAAAAATTTCGTCTGGAAGTACCACTGGGTGCCGGGCATCTTCGCTGATGTAACCGGCGGCGTTAAGAACGTCTGGCGAGCAAAGTGATGACTACTCGATAGTTCGATGTGCCATGCTTTACGGCTTAGAACCGGGTCTTCAACGGCGTTTTGAACATCATGGAGCATATGAGATGTTCCAGGAGTTGAAGTTAATATTTCAAGAAAATGCCGGATTGAGAGATATGAAGTCTCCAATAAGTTCTATGGCTGCAAGATGGAGGAGAATAGTTACGTCGGTGAACACATACTCGAAATGCGGGTATAATAATCACTTGATTCAAGCGGGAGTTAATCTTCACGATGATAGTGTCATTGATGAATTCTCCAATCACGCCACCAAGCTACAAGAGCTTTGTGATGAACTATAATATGCAAGGGATGAACAAGACTATTCCTCGAGCTCTTCGCAATCTTTGAAAGCTGCGGAGGTAGAAATCAGAAGGAGCATCAAGTGTTGATGGTTAACAAAACCACCAGTTTCAAGAAAAGGGCAAAGGAAAGAAGAAGGGAACTTCAAAAGAACGGCAAGCAAGTTGCTGCTCAAGAGAAGAAACCCAAGTCGGACCTAAGCTGGGCCGAGTGCTTCTACCGCAAGCGATGGACTTTGGAAGCGGAACTGCCCCAAGTATTTGGCGGATAAGAAGGATGGCAAAGTGAACAAAGGTATATGTGATATACATGTTATTGATGTGTACCTTACTAATGCTCGCAGATAGCACTGGTATTTGATCTGGTTACATTGCTAATATTTGCAACTCGAAGCAGGACTACGAATTGCGAAGATTGGCTAAGGGCGAGGTGATGATCTTGGCGTGGGAAATGGTTCCAAAGTCGATGTGATCGCGGTTGTACGCTACCTCTACATCTACCATCGGGATTAGTTTTAGACCTAAATAATTGTTATTTGGTGCGGCGTTGAGCATGAACATTATATCTGGATCTTGTTTGATGCGAGGCGGTTATTCATTTAAATCGAGAGAATAATGGTTGTTCTATTTATATGAGTAATATCTTTTATGGTCATGCACCCATGAAGAGTGGTCTATTTTATTGAATCTCGATAGTAGTGATACACATATTCATAGTGTTGAAACCAAAAGATGTAGAGTTGATAACGATAGTGCAACTTATTTGTGGTAACCGCCGTTTAGGTCATATCGGTGTAAAGCGCATGAAGAAACTCCATACTGATGGGCTTTTGGAATCACTTGATTATGAATCACTTGGTACTTGCGAACCGTGCCTTATGGGCAAGATGACTAAAACGCCGTTCTCCGGAACTATGGAGCGAGCAACTGATTTATTGGAAATCATACATACTGATGTATGTGGTCCAATGAATGTTGAGGCTCGCGGCGGGTATCGTTATTTTCTCACCTTCACAGATGATTTGAGCAGATATGGGTATATCTACTTAATGAAACACAAGTCTGAAACATTTGAAAAGTTCAAAGAATTTCAGAGTGAAGTGGAAAATCATCGTAACAAGAAAATAAAGTTTCTACGATCTGATCATGGAGGAGAATATTTGAGTTATGAGTTTGGTCTACCCTTGAAACAATGCGGAATAGTTTCGCAACTCACGCCACCCGGAACACAACAACGAAATGGTGTGTCTGAACGTCGTAATCGTACTTTACTTGATATGGTGCGATCTATGATGTCTCTTACCGATTTACCGTTATCGTTTTGGGGTTATGCTTTAGAGACGGCCGCATTCACGTTAAATAGGGCACCATCAAAATCCGTTGAGACGACGCCTTATGAACTGTGGTTTGGCAAGAAACCAAAGTTATCGTTTCTTAAAGTTTGGGGCTGCGATGCTTATGTGAAGAAACTTCAACCAGATAAGCTCGAACCCAAATCGGAGAAATGTGTCTTCATAGGATACCCAAAGGAGACTATTGGGTACACCTTCTATCACAGATCTGAGGGCAAGATTTTCGTTGCTAAAATCGGATCCTTTCTAGAGAAGGAGTTTATCTCGAAAGAAGTGAGTGGGAGGAAAGTAGAACTTGATGAGATAACTGTATCTACTCCCTTATTGGAAAGTAGTTCATCACAAGAACCGGTTCTGTGACAACTACACCAATTAGTGAGGAAGCTAATGATATTGATCATGAAACTTGGATCAAGTTTCTCTTGAACCTCGAGGTCTACAGAGTCGAGATCCGCACACTGAGTGGTACGGTAATCCTATTACGGAAGTCATGTTACTTGACCATGATGAACCTACGAACTATGAGGAAGCGATGATGAGCCCAGATTCATAAAAATGGCTAGAGGCCATGAAATCTGAGATGGGATCCATGTATGAAAACAAAGTATGGACTTTGGTTGACTTGCCCGATGATCGGCAAGCCATTGAGAACAAATGGATCTTTAAGAAGAAGACTGACGCTGATGGTAATGTAACTGTCTATAAAGCTCGACTTGTTGCAAAAGGTTTTCGACAAGTTCAAGGGGTTGACTACGATGAGACTTTCTCAAACGTAGCGATGCTTAAGTCTGTCCGAATCATGTTAGCTATTGCTGCATTTCATGATTATGAAATTTGGCAAATGGATGTAAAAATTGCATTCTTGAATGGATTTCTGGAAAAGGAGTTGTATATGATGCAGCCAGAAGGTTTTGTTGATCCAAAAGGTGCTAACAAAGTATGCAAGCTCCAGCGATCCATTTATGGACTGGTGCAAGCATCTCGGAGTTGGAATAAACGTTTTGATAGTGTGATCAAAGCATATGGTTTTATCTGAGACTTTTGGAGAAGCCTTGTATTTACAAGAAAGTGAGTGGGAGCTCTGTAGCATTTCGATTTGATATGTAGATGACATATTATTAATTGGAAATGATATAGAATTCTGGATAGCATAAAGGGATACTTGAATAAAAGTTTTTCAATGAAAGACCTCGGTGAAGCTGCTTACATATTGGGCATCAAGATCTCTAGAGATAGATCAAGGCGCTTAATAGGACTTTCACAAAGCACATACCTTGACAAAATTTTGAAAAAGTTCAAAATGGATCAAGCAAAGAAAGGTTTCTTGCTTGTGCTACAAGGTGTAAAGTTGAGTCAAACTCAATGCCCGACCACAGCAGAAGATAGAGAGAAAATGAAAGATGTTCCTATGCTTCACCATAGGCTCTATCATGTATGCAATCTTGTGTACCAGGCACTGATGTATGCTTAGCAATAAGCTTGGCAGGAAGGTACCAAAGTAATCCAGAGTGGATCATCGGACAGCGGTCAAGAACATCTGAAATACGAAAAGGACTAAGGATATGTTTCTCGTATATGGAGGTGACAATGAGCTAGTCGTAAATGGTTACGTCGATGCAAGCTTTGACACCGATCCGGACGATTCTAAATCGCAAACCGGATCGTGTTTTTATTAAGCGATGGAGCGATAAGTTGGTGCAGTTCTAAACAAAGCGTCGTGGCGGGATCTACATGTGAAGCGGAGTACATAGCTGCTACGAAGCAGCAAATGAAGGAGTGCGGATGAAGGAGTTCATTTCCGATCTAGGTGTCATACCTAGTGCATCGGGACCAATGAAAATCTTCGTGACAATCTTGGTGCAATTGCCTTGGCAAAGGAATCCAGATTTCACAAGAGGACCAAGCACATCAAGTGGCGCTTCAATTCCATTCGGGACCAAGTCCAAGTGGGAGACATAGAGATTTGCAAGATACATATGGATCTGAATGTTGCAGAACCGTTGACTAAGCCTCTCTCACGAGCAAAACATGATCAGCACCAAGACTCCATGGGTGTTAGAATCATTACTATGTAATCTAGATTATTGACTCTAGTGCAAGTGGGAGATGAAGGAAATATGCCCTAGAGGCAATAATAAAGTTATTATTTATTTCCTCATATCATGATAAATGTTTATTATTCATGCTAGAATTGTATTAACCGAAACATGATACATGTGTGAATACATAGACAAAACTATAGTCACTAGTATGCCTCTACTTGACTAGCTCATTAATCAAAGATGGTTATGTTTCCTAACCATAGACATGTGTTGTCATTTGATTAGTGGGATCACATCATTAGAAGAATGATGTGATTGACATGACCCATTCCGTTAGCCTAGCACTTGATCGTTTAGTATCTTGCTATTGCTTTCTTCATGACTTATACATGTTCCTGTAACTATGAGAATTATGCAACTCCGTTTACGGAGGAACACTTTGGTACTACCAAAGCGTCACAGCGTAAGCGGGTGATTATAAAGGAGTACTACAGGTGTCTCCGAAGGTACATGTTGAGTTGGCGTATTTCGAGATTAGGTTTTGTCACTCCGATTGTCGAGAGGTATCTCTGGCCCTCTCGGTAATGCACATCACTATAAGCCTTGCAAGCAATGTAACCAATGAGATAGTTACGGGATGATGCATTACGTAGCGAGTAAAGAGACTTGCGATAGCGAGATTGAACTAGGTATTGGATACCAAGCGATCGGATCTCGGGCAAGTAATATTATACCGATGACAAAGGAACAACGTATGTTGTTATGCGGTTTGACCGATAAAGATCTTCGTAGAATATGTAGGAACCAATATGGGCATCCAGGTCCCGCTATTGGTTATTGACCGAGAATGGTTCTAGGTCATGTCTACATAGTTCTCGAACCCGTAGGGTCCGCACGCTTAACGTCACGATGACAGTTTTATTATGAGTTTATAAGTTTTGATGTACCGAAGTTTGTTCGGAGTCCCGGATGTGATCATGGACATAACGAGGAGTCTCGAAATGGTCGAGACATAAAGATCGATATATTGGAAGCCTATATTTGGACATCGGAATCGTTCGGGTGAAATCGGCATTTACCGAGATGCAGGGAGGTTACGGAACCCCGGGGTTATTGGGCCTACATGGGCCTCGAGGAAGAAGAGAGAAGGAGCCGAGGAGGGGCGCGCCTCCCCTTCCTAGTCCGAATAGGACAAGGGAGGCGGCGCCCCCTTTCCTTCTCTCTTCCTCCTCTTTCCCCTTCTCCTACTCCTACTTGGAAAGAAGGAGTCCTGCTCCCGGTGGGAGTAGGACTCCCCTTGGCGCGCCCTCCTTGGCCGCCGCCTCCTCCTCCTGGCTCCTTTATATACGGGGCGGGGCACCCCATAGACACAAGTTGATCTACGGATCGTTCCTTAGCCGTGTCGGTGCCCCCTCCACCATATTCCACCTCGGTCATATCGTCGCGGAGTTTAGGCGAAGCCTGCGCCGAGAGAACATCATCATCGTCCCACGCCGTCGTCTTGTGGAACTCATCTCTGGGCTCGGCTGGATCGAAGGCGGAGATCGTCATCGAGCTGAGCGTGTCTGAACTCGGAGGCTCCGTGACGTTCGGTGCTTGGATCGGTCGGATCGTGAAGGCGTCGACTACATCAACGCGTTGTGCTAACGCTTCGCTTACGGTCTCGAGAGTACGTGGGCGAACACTCTCCCTCTCGTTGCTATACCATCACCATGATCTTGCGTGTGCGTAGGAATTTTTGAAATTTCTCGTTCCCCAATGAACCAACAACCGGATCGAGTCCGGGGTCCGAGTCCTGAGCTTCCACAGAGGTGAGACCTGTGTTCGGCTCCACCGTCGACGAGTGTGCGGCCTGCGGGGCGGGGTCCATCCCTCCGTACTTAGGCGACGCAGCCTGCTCCGGATTTAGGTCCGGGGCCACTGCAGGGGTGATATCCCGAGCATTGTCCGACAATAGGTCTAAGCCGTGCTCATCGTGATTGTCCGGTGCTCCTGGCATAGGCCCGAATCCGTCAAAGATCAAGTCTCCGCGAATGTCGGCCGTGTAGTTCATGTTTCCGAACCTGACCTGGTGGCCAGGGGCGTAGCTATCGATCTGCTCCAGATGGCCAAGCGAATTGGCCCGCAATGCGAAGCCGCCGAACACGAAGATCTGTCCGGGGAGAAAAGTCTCGCCCTGGACCGTGTTGTTGACGATTGAAGGCGCCATCAAGCCTTGCAGCGACGACACAGAGGAACTCCCAATGAAAGCACCAATGTCGGTGTCAAAACCGGCGGATCTCGGGTAGGGGGTCCTGATCTGTGCGTCTTAGGCTGATGGTAACAGGAAGCAAGGGACACAATGTTTACCCAGGTTCGGGCGCTCTCGATGGAGGTAAAATCCTACTTCCTGCTTGATTAATATTGACGATATGAATAGTACAAGAGTAGATCTACCACGAGATCGTAGAGGCTAAACCCTAGAAGCTAGCCTATGATAATTATGATTGTAATTGTGATCGGCCTTCTAAGGACCAACCTCTCCGGTTTATATAGACACCGGAGAGGGCTAGGGTTTACACGGAGTCGGTTACAAGGAAGGAAACACAATATCCGGATCACCAAGCTTGTCTTTCACGCAAAGGAGAGTCCCATCCGGACACGGGACGGAGTCTTGAGTCTTGTATCTTCATGCTCCAATAGTCCGAACGATGTATATAGTCCGCCTGTCCGGATACCCCCTAATCTAGGACTCCCTCAACCATAGCTCAAGCCATCATGCCCAGACCATCCAGCTGCCTCTGCGCTGAACCAATCAGCCTAACACGATACACACACCTAGCACACGACGTGTCATAGCTGATGGAAAACCGCCGAGCTCCCAGTGTTACACGGGAGCCCATGCAAATTTGGATCGACGTAGTAGCAGGGCAATGCCCACGACTACCTCCACCGCTATATACAATCAGGGCCGATGCCCCAGCCAAATGAGTCCTCAATTGTTAGCTAGATCCGAGTGAGGGTGCATTGTCGCACCATGGGGCCGACACCACCACAACAGCCTTGCGACCGCATCACCTTTGCCTCGAGGATGATGCCCGCCCCGATCTGCCCCTTGCGTAGCCCGCAATGTCAACGTGTCTACACCGTCGTACACCACCACCCCCATCCGGTGCCATTGCCCCGGATTACGGGCTCATACATGTGCATTCTAGCCATCACAGCCAGGGCACATTCCATTGCCTTCGGCATGAGTGCAACACATCTAAAACATATTGGTATCACTTCCTACGACCGCATTGAACGCTGTCACCTGCCATTGCCCCTGTGTTGAGCATGCATAGTAGCCCGTCGGAGAACGTCGCCGCAACCCTATATGGATCATGGCACCCGACCTACGCCACAAAGCCAGACAACAGCCCCGTCGTCGTCGATGTCGTGTGAGCTTTGCCCGGCGACACCCTTCGATGGCGATAGGAGGAGGAGGTGAGGAATGGAGCAGCGGTGGTAGTGGGCAGGAGTTCCACCCAGGTCGCCTCGCCCCGAGGAGCGGCACGGCCACAAAGGTCAGGGGCAAGGGTTGTGTGTGTGTGTGTGTGTGCGTGTGTGTTGTTTTCCCTCGAGAGATTGGTTTAAGTCTTTCTCTTGGAAAAGAAATGTGTCTACTAGTTCTGCATTCTCATGATATGATATCCTAAAATAAAAACAAGCATACGGGACAAAAGTAAAAGAAATCCATATGCTAGTATATTATTACTTTTCAGCTCATGAGTTCCCAATCCAATCCAATGGCAGCCCGACACATCAGTGGTGGTGACCATAGGAGCGACGTCCGCTGAGAAATAATTTACACGCTGACTGCTTTGCTACTGGACCGCCTGAAACTGCCACGGCGATTGGCATCACATCGCTTATCGTTGGCTCTTTCATGTGAGTAGAATAACTAGAGTAGTTATGATATAATCTAGAGTAATATCTTAGAGTAGTAGCTCTGATGATAACGGGCGGTTAAGAAGTTGCGGACGGCTAAAAAAGTAAACTCGTCATTGTACACTCGTCACTCCTTCCGCGCGCACGGCATTGTAAACTCGCGTGGGATCGCACGCGACGGTGCAGATCAAGCCCGCCGTCTCTTTCCTTCTTCCACCTGCTCCACACCCCGAGCAGTATTTTTTTGTCTAGCGTGCGTGCGTGATCCACTATAAATCTGGTGTACTCTAGACCGGTTTCTGGCAAAGGTGCAAGGAAACACTGCACTGGCAGTTCCCGGCGAGCTCCAGTGCCGCTCCCGCGCGGCCTGATGCTGCCCTCCAGGCCGAGGTAGGCAGCCGGAATACTACAATTTGTGGTCCCGGAGAAAGTTTTCGACCGGGCCGGCCGAGCATGCATTCCGATCGAGCTGACGACTATTTATGTAAGTATCCGCCGTGCAGATCGCGATCGTGGGGTGGTGCGCCGACGACTCCTCCGGCTTCCAGCTCCAAAGCCACGCCCCGGCACGAGCGCAGCACGTCTGCCACCACCTTCTCCGTGCTATCTTCCGAGGTAAGCACATAGTAGTTGCACTGCGTCCCTTTGGTCGACGTACGGTAGGTGCTCGTCGTACTTACAACTTATGTATGTATGGGCTCGGTTCACTGTATGCAGCGTGCCAGCAGCAGCGGTGGCGACACGACGGAGCAGATAGTAGTGGCGCAGCTGGAGAAGCCAGACAGGGCGCCAATGGCCAAGGAGGGCGACACGCCGTCATCGTCGTCGGCGGCGGCGGCGCGGATGCGGCTTCTGGAGCGAGAGGTGGCGACGGCGAAGCAGACCGAGGCGAAGATGCTGGAGTCGCTGATCAGCCAGACCAAGGAGCTGGAGCAGGCCAAGATGGCGCTCGAGGAGGCCAGGCTCGAGGCCGCCACGCTGCGGCAGGCGGTGCCCGCGCAGCAGGGCCAGTGGAGCGTCAGGGACCTCATGTTCGGCGGCGTCGACGAGGAGATCAACGGGCTGCGGGGCAGGCTCCGGACGGCGCTGGCCGCGGAGGAGAGGACCCGGAAGGCCGCGGACGACCTCGCCGCCGCGCTCTCCGCCGTCACCATGGAGGCCAAGCAGGTCAAGGCGTGGCTGTCCGACGCGCAGGCCGACCTCGAACGCGCCAACGCCGAGGCCGGCCGGCTCGAGGGCCTGCTGCGCGCCACCGAGGCGGACCTGTGGTCGGCCACAGAGCAGCTCGACGGCGTCATGTCCGACTGGAAGGAGGCCGCGGCCGCGTGGCGCGCCAGGGAGAAGGCGCTGCTCGGGCGCGCCCGCGCGGCCGAGGAGGACGCCGCCGCCGCCCGGCGTGAGAACGCCGAGCTCGCAGAGATGCACCGGGCGGTCGACCACGACAACGACGGCCTGCGGCGCGCGCTCGAGCGGGCGGCGGAGGAGGCCAACGCGGCCAGCGAGTCGCTCGAGTTTGCCAGCGGCGAGAACTCCAAGCTGCGCGACGCCGTCGCCGAGAAAGAGGACGCCATGGAGTCCCTCAGGCTGGAGAACGAGTCGCTCAAGGCCAGCGAGGCTGCCGCGCAGGGGCGCGCCACGGATCTGCACAATCAGCTCACGGCGGCAACAAAAACGACCGCCGCTGCCGGTGGTGGTGAGAAGGCAGCGGGGTTGCTGTTGGAGGAGTGGAAAACGGATGCGCAGGGGAAGCTTAGCGCGGCGGCGTTCCTGGACTCCGGCAGGGTGATAACCGCCGCGAGCCGGAAGGATCGTCGGATGTTCGCGTCCATCAGCAACCTCGCGGAGCTAAGGTCCGCGGCAGCAGCGGCGGCCATGGACGATTACTACGAGTTCGATCACTTCGATGACGGAAGACAGTACGGTGGCCTGGAGCATGCCATGAAGCACAAGAAGAGGAGGTCCGTCCTACGCAAATTCGGAGACTTTTTTAAGAGGAGAAGCCTGCTGCACAAGTCAGACGACTTTGCTCCGGTTCTAGCTACTAGGTAGATAGAATAACACTACTACTCCCTACCATGAAATGCACGCACAATAAATAAATACTACTCCCTCCGTTTCACAAATATAAAATGTCCTAACTTTTTCTGAATCCGTGTGCTTGTTCATTATTTTCACTCGATATGTAGTTCATAATTTTTTTTCAAGAGTAAGCCAAAAGCGTATCATAATTTTTTGAAAGGCAAAAAAATTATGTACAAGAAAACGTGTAAAGATGCAACCATCTCCACACGTCGAGAACCACACGACGCCTACTCCAAAAGAACTACAAGCCTACTTTCTTTTTTTTTTCTTTTCTTTTTTGCGAGTGAAATGGGAGTTACAAGCCTACTTTCTTACAAAGCGATGTAAACCAGCACCTACTCCTACCATATGTAGTTCATATTGAAATGTTAAAAAATCTTATACTTGTGAACGGAGTGAATGGCAAGAAAAGGTCACGCCGCCTAGGCCAATGACTCGTCAAAGACTCCCACCTCCCCTCCCACCCTACACTTGACGGCATCACCAAACTTCATTTGCTCCAGAACAACGGCCATAGTCTGATCATCTTTCAAATCGCGATGTTGATAGTGCCAAGCCCCCAACATTGTGTTGGCCTAAAAGTCTTGGGGGGCTTAGCACTATCAACATCGCGATTATGAACAAATGTCTTATCATGAAATGGTGGTGGCGAATTCATCACGAATCTCCGGATTGTATCTGGCTCAAAATCCTTGGTAACAAATATTTTGCCAACTGTTCCCCTCTCATGTCTTTTTTACATCCCTCTCTCATGTCTAGTTACTGTAGCGGTTCCCAGTTCTACCCAGCCGGCTGGCTGAAAAAAAGGAGGTACAATCACCTTCTGCGTCTACCTCGTCGTATCCCATGCTCTGCATGTTGCCCGCACCGACTAATGAACCAGCGTCATTGGTTGAGTTCCCTATATGGACTACGGGACCGGAGGGTTTAATCAACACGCAAGTGATGTTAAGGGAACAACAATTGTATTAAGGGAGCGAACCGAGCAAAAGCAGGGAGGTCAGACGATCGTTAGCCAAGTGGTACTAGGAGGCAGAGCAGACACACGACACGATCGGAGTCGGCGAGGAAATAGCAGAGGAAGGTAGAGCGGGGAGCGGCGATGGCGGCACGCTATAAGCTGGCGGTCGAGGCGATGACATGTAGGGCGACGAAGCTAGCCCTCGCAGTCCCGGTGGTGTCCGCGACTGGGATAGGAGGAAACTATCACTTAAACGCGTATGTGTAAGACCACCTGCCTCTTTTACACAAGTCGGCGAGTCTTGTACTCTTAAGTGTTCATCACCTGTGAGAGTGCATGTGCATGTATGTGAGCATCTGCGTTGTACTCTGTTCCAATGTGGAAAAAAACGTCATCATCTGTTTAAACAACAAGATTGTACTCCCTCCGTCTTATAATGTAAGACGTTTTTTAATACTAGTGTAGTGTTAAAAAATGTCTTACATTATGGGACGGACGTAGTATTGATTGATGGTAGTACCGCCGTACGCTGCTGGTTCTTCGTAGACGCGGTACTGCAAGATTAGAGATCGATCGTCACGTTCATCGTCGACGTCATAGTTCCATCGGTTCCGTCGTTCCACCACAAGCGATGTACGCGGACTAGGTGACAGTACACTTTGGACTGTACGTGGGAAGGCCAAGGCGCTGGTGTTCGTGTTCGGGACGGCGCGATCGCATCCACCCTGGCCGGTCCTCCTCCCAACACCAACAGCAACACCAAAACCTACTGGTTAATTATGAAAATGATACACTTAGGGCATGTACAATCAGGGCCGGTCCACATATATACGAGGCCCGGGGCAGGAAGACAACAAGGGGCCCTTGTTTTTTTTTTCTTGACACACATGAACTGAAAACATTTTGTATGTCAAAAGCAAAGTAAATATTCAGTACATGGAATAGATAGATCCATTATCTTTGAACTCTATAGCTAACTCTACAATTTATTTATCGACCAAGCGAACTTCAAAAATTTACTATATATTGCCAGTTGCAGTGATTCCTAAAAGAACTACTCGTCTCGTAAAAAATTGTCGACCAATTTTTTTGGGAATTCTACTTGTTCATATATACGTGTTTTTTTCCTCATATTTTCATCACTACTACTAGATAAATGCTTTTGACAAGACATGTCACCATATAAGGTTCGTAAAAGATGTTCAATACAGATCAGAAAAGCACCTGGACATCATATGGTATAATGTGAATTTGTATGAATGCCACAATAGTCAGCACAAATGAGAAGCCAACAACATGAATTGAATTAACGTCTCCCCTTCTCCTAATCTCCTTAATGCTTTCTCAGAACCGATGAAGAACAGAAGAATTTAAGAAGACCTATGCAAGTCAGCAGATCTGAAGGAGTTATAGCCAGAGATGGAGAGCAAAGCTATTTGAAATTGAATCACTAAACTAAGGAAGAGAATTACAGGGAGGATGCAGATCTCCGTGATTGGAAGGATCAATGATCATCCGTTAATCGCTTGCCGCGCCCTTGGAATCTGAAAGTCACTAAAACGGTGGCGTTGTTCACGGACTATGAATTTAGGCAAAGTTGGGAGGAGAGGAGTCACCGAATACGGAGGAGAACGAGGGAGTTGGATCCAGTGGAAACTGATTTGACTTCTCCGTGAGTAGTGCTCGCATATCCACCAGTTTAATGGGCTTTACACTTGCACGCTTGCACCTTGGGCCCTATTTTCTCTCTCTAGATTTCCTTGATCTGAGACAAAAACACACTTTGTCTCAAAAAAAAGAGAGACAAAAACACACTGGGTTCTACTACCAGCTGGGTCGGGGCCCCTACCTCCTGGGGGGCCAGGGCGGGCGCCCCGCTGCCCCGGCCTATGGGCCGGCCCTGTGTACAATGGTTCTATCTTAGTAATGCCATGTAGAATAAATGATGAGGTGGAGGAGAAAGAAATCATAAGAAAAAGCTTGTCTTCTCTTATTTAAGAGAAGACAAGAGATGATCTTTTAGCACAATATGTCTCACCATATTTTTAGGAATAGCTAGTTATTAAAGATAAGGCTAAGAGATGACTCATTGTAGACATTTCTTCTTCCCATCTCTGAATTACATGCAAGACTTAAGATAACACTATCTTATCAACCATTATACATGCCCTCAGACGTTTATTACGGAGAATTCTACAGGCGGACGTGTTCTTTCCTAATTCATCCCTTCCCCCTGAATTTGTGGTGTGGGGCCCTCCTTCCCCCAACTAATTGATAGCAGCTCAGTCCATGAGCCTCAATCTATAGTAAATTGCCCGTAACTGTAGCATTGTTAGGTTAATTATATGTCATCATCCATTTCCTCCTCCTCTTCCTCCTCCTCCTTCGTTCAGTAGGATCGAAGGGTTTTATTTTCCAATAATCAGCAGAAAAGATGGACTTGGTGATCGGGTAGTGCACGGAGATGACGGGTGAAAACGTCCTCTGCTCCCTCATCTTCCAGGCCTCTTCCTCGCATCCACCAAAAATAGTTATGCAATACACGTGTAAATAATTATTCAGGAAAAAAAGAGGGGATAGCTGCCCAACCCCCCCCCCCCACACACACACACACATACACACACACAATGGTGTAACGCCCTCGATGCGGCTATATCTCCCACGTGTCGAAGCACGACTTAGAGGCATAACCGCATTGAAAGCAATGTCGCAAGTGAGGTAATCTTCACACAACCCATGTAATACATAAGGGAAAGAGATACATAGTTGGCTTACAATCGCCACTTCACACAAATACATGAATAAAGCATTACATCATCCAGATACAATTAAGGTCCGACTACGGAACCAAAATAAAAGAAGAACCCCAAATGCGACAAAAGGTCCCCGAACGACCCCAACTGGGCTCCACTACTGATCAACTAGAACGAAACAACACAAAGGGCAAGATCTTCAACGAGCTCCTCCTTGAGCTTGGTTGCGTCACCTGCTCGGTAACATAGGCACCTGCAAACTGGTTTTGGAAGTATCTGGTGAGCCACGAGGACTCAGCAATCCCATTACCATGGGATTCAAGACTAGCAAAGCTTAATGGGAAAGGAATGGGTAAAGTGGTGAGGTTGCAGCAGCGACTAAGCAAGTATGGTGGCTAACATACGCAAATCAGAGCGAGAAGAGAAGCAAAGGAACGGTCGTGAAACTAGCAATGATCAAGAGGTGATCCTGAACACCTACTTACGTCAATCATAACACAGAAACCGTGTTCAATTCCCGGACTCCGCCGGAAAGAGACCATCACGGCTATACACTCGGTTGATGCGTTTTATTTCGGATCTGGTGTCAAGTTGTCTACAACCGGACATTAACAAATTCCCATCTGCCACATAACCGCGGGCACGGCTCTCGAAAGTTTATACCCTGCAGGGGTGTCCCAACTTAGCCCATGACAAGCTCTCGCGATCATCGAAGAATAGACCTTCACCGAGACACTCCGATCGACTCGGTATCCGGTACATCAAGACATTTCGACAATGGTAAAACAAGACCAGCAAGACCTCCGGCGTGTCGACATCCCGATAGTAGTAGCAGCGTATCTCGTCTCGAGCCACGACCGGATGAGCGAGCGTCGACGGCAACCGACGATACCCCAAGTTGCCTAGGGCGGCACCGCAAGTGGCTCTAGTTTGGACCAACACTTAGACAAGCATTGGCCCGGGGCTAAAATAAAGATGACCCTTGGGATCGCGACTCCCAAGGGAAAAAGGTAATAGGTGAGGCAAATGGTAAAACCAATGTTGGGCCTTGCTGGAGGAGTTTTATTCAAAGCGAACTGTCAAGGGGGTCCCATAAATCACCCGACCGCGTGAGGAACGCAAAATCCGGGAACATAACACCGGTATGACGGAAACTAGGGCGGCAAGAGTGGAACAAAACACCAGGCATAAGGCCGAGCCTTCCACCCTTTACCAAATATATAGATGCATTAATAGTATAAGAGATATTGTGGTATCCCAACCAAAATCCTGTCCACCATGGAGAAATCTTCAACTTCACCTGCAACTAGCAACGCTATAAGAGGGGCTGAGCAAAAGCGGTAACATGGCCAAACAACGGTTTGCATAGGAATGGTGTCAAAGGTTAGAGGTTCATGGCAATATGGGATGGCTTGATAAACAGGTAATAGGTAGCGCAGCATAGCGAAAGAACGAGGCAACTAGCATAGCAATGATAGTAGTGAGATCCAGGGTAGCGGTCATCTTGCCTGAAATCCCGCAAGGAAGAAGAACAATTCCATGAAGAAGACAAACGGACGAAGTCGAACGAATCCTCACAACTCCGGAACGAAACCGAAGCTAACGAGAGAAGCAAACCGGAAAGAAGCAAACAACATGGTAAACACACAAGCATAAACATGTCATGATGCACAAACAAGTATGATGCATGTTCGGTTTAATGAGGCATGGCATGGCAAAGTGCAACAAGCAATACTACAAGTTAAGTGGAGCTCCATATGCAACGAGTTGCATATTGACGGAACACCACATTCGAGTATTTAGTTCACTCTCGTTTATACTACTCATCAATATTAAATGTTGTTAAACATGGCAAGGGGTGAAGCATAATGAAACTACCTAACTAGGCAAGATTAAATGAGGCCGGAACAACAAACAACAATTCCGGAAAATCCCCATGTTATTTAGCAATTTAATGCAACAACAATTTTAAGCATATAAATGTTGTTATCATGATGCGGATGACATGCACAAGTTTTATGCAATTTTATGAAAACGTTAACATGAGCATGATAAGGAGCATTTGTCGCCATGGCGGAACGAAAAGGATGCCACGGCGGCGAAACAAAAATGGTGCCACGGCAACATATCCGAAAATGATGCCACGGCAACATATCGGTTCCGGTAGCTCACGGAGATACCGGTGCAAAAGGGAGCGTGCGGATGTGCGCAACATGCTAGAGATGGTGGGGTGCTCCCGACTACCGGGTTCCCACGGGTTAGTGGCATGGAAACGAGGAGGAACTTGCAATGACAATTCGGACGCGGTGAAAATGGTGCATCTCATCGCGGTCATCTCGGGTTATACCTTCGAAGCGTGCGTTTTCGGAGCGGTTCGAGTCGTCGAGGGAAGTAGTGGTACTCGGCGTAGTGGAAGTCGTGGTTCACGTGGCGACGGTAGTTGTACACGTTCGGAGAGGAACTTGATGTACCCATGTGCTTCACGGGTCGTCGTTGAACTTGACGAAATCCATCCGCAGGTAGCCGTCCGTGGTCGTTCATGTATCACCGTGGTGTAGTCGAACTTGGCGTCCGCAACAACATATCCATGATGGCCAAACAAACCAATAGAGAACGAAGGCAGCAGGGTGCGAGGCAAGGCTTGAGCGGGCGAGCTGCTGCTGCTGTTCGAGGCGAAGCAGGGGCGCGGTAGCGATGCGGCAAGGAGCTCCAGCAGGGGCCAAGGCAGCGGCAGGGGAGGACCCTGGTGGTCGACGGGGAGGCACGAGGCCATGGCGGCGGAAGGAGCGGCTCGGGGTTCCTCCAGGCCATGGGGATGGCCGACAGCAGAAGGAAGCGCGGCGAGGCGAACCAGGAGAAGGCGGAGGGCGGCACCGGAATATGGCAGCGGCTTAGCCAGGAGGACGACGGAGGCAGCGGCAGTCGCTGGCCGGCGCGAGGGGGTGGTGAGGCATGGGAGGAGGCCTCCAGGCGGGGGCTAGGCAGAGGAGGAAGGGACACGACGAGGTGGACGAGGACCGGCGCTCGGACTGCAGGAGGCGAACGACGGAGGGAGGCGATGGCGACGTAGGGGAGAAGGAAGGGCGAGGTGGAGGCGGAGCGGTGCAGAGCAGCAGCGGGAGGCCGAGGCCGGCGGAGGAGGGGAGGCTGCACGGGCAGCACTGGTCGTCGACGAGGGCGACGGGGAGCTCCGGTGGCGCGGCACCAAGGGCGGCGAGAAGGAGGTCGGTCGCAGGGAGCTGCCCCTCTGCGTGTGTGGGAGGACGAGAGGGAGAGGGTGAGATCGAGAGGAATGCGTGGGGGCTGGATCGGGACGAAGGGGTGGCGGCGCTGCACGGGGGGGGGGGGGGATGGGGATCGAAGGGAGATGAGGGTCGGGAACCCTAGGTAGGCTGCGGTTGGTGGGGCGCCGGCTGGGCCTTAGAGGCCGGCGGCTGGGCCTGGGAGGTCCAAGAGGCCCAGGCTGTGCTCTCTTCTCCCTCTCTCTTAATCTAAAAAGACAGATAAATAAAAGAGAGAAAAGTAAAAAGGAAGAGGGGTTTAGGGAACGAATTTGAACGGAAGGACAATTTTCCTGGACTCATAAAAATATGAGGAATTTAAATAAAATGGGAAGAGGATTTTTAGAGGAAGTAAAATCCACACGCGTTGGATTTAACTTGGCAAGTTTGAATTTTGAAACCCATTCGAATGAACTCCAAATGGGTTGAAATTATAGGGGGTGACCCTACACACCAAATGTGATTTATGGGCAGATTTGGAACATTTATGGAGAAGTAAAATTGCAACTCAATTTTACTAAAAGGTCGAAAAGGAAGGATAGAAAGTTGAGTCGGATAAAAGAAGAGTTGAAGAATAATGCAAATGTGTTATAGGTGATTTCCAGTTAATGGAATTTTTATTATATCTCTCTAAATATCGAGAGGATATGTTTTAAAGAGAATCACCATGTGAATTCCCTCGATTTAAATGGACCGAAGATCCATACGGTTTATTTAGATGAGTTTTAAAAAGGGTTGGATGATGACATGATGCAATGCTAATGATGCAATGATGAATGCATGACATGAACAAAAAGCAAAACGAAGACAAAAACCCAACCACAAGGAAATAACATATCACATCTCCGGAAAAGGCAACAGTTGGAGTTACGGATATGGAAAGTTGCATCCGGGGCGTTACAAATGGCCTCCACCCTCTAAAAGACAATGAGAACATTTTTTCATGGTATTTTACTCTTGAGTTAAACAATTCAAATTGGTAAAATATTTGCATCACATGTTATGCACAGTATAGTATCATAGTTCTTGACGTCATCAATTCAACCACTACTGGGCTGGCCCATTTTGCTTTCCCTTTTGTGTTTTTTCATTTGTTTATTTTTTTCAAAATATATTATACATACTTCAGAAATTACCTTTTTTAAAATGTTCACCGTGCAGGTACCTCAAGATCATACCGCCAGTACAAATCATCATCGACATCCTCTGTCTCGTATATGATGCAGCCCTTGTTTTCTACCACGTCGGGCCCCAGGCTCGCTGCACTGGACGCAATAACGTCGTTGACTGGGTATGTATTACATTTTACGTTGCTGAAATGCTACATACGGTCCAAGACCTTCTAGAGCACGACGTCGGGTACTACAGCCTACTGCCCCGAGGCGCTTGCGGGTGGTTCAACGTCGCCGGCGTCCTGACGTTCTTCGCTTGGCTCGCCAGCGTACCAGCTACACTGTTCACCACTGTCCTGCCACACTGGACGCCATAGGGTAGTGCAGGGAGATGGCAGACGCACGCCTCCTCTGCTTCCTCCTCTTCCAACCCTTCTGCCTTGCATCCACCAAAAATAATTATGCAATACTCGTGTAAATAATTATTGAAGAAAATGGAGGGGACAATTGCCCCCCCCCCTCCACCCTCTAAAAAACAATGAGAACATTTTTCCGATTTTACTCTTGACTTAAACAATTCATATTGGTAAAATATTTGCATCAAATGTTATGCACAGTATATAGTATCATAGTTCTTGACGTCATCGATTCAAATACAAAGTAGTTCACTGGTGACATGCACATAAACACCTAGCAATTCAGCTACTAAGAAGCAGTTCAGCAAATTTAGACATAAAGAAGCAATTCAACACTTCGTTAACTGGATAGTCCTCGGAATCGTCTAGAAAACCTATTATCTTTGCAGGGCATAATTACCAACTAGCATTGCGGACGCTCGGCATGTGCTCCTGTGACAACCCGTTGCTAATTCAGCGACATACAAAGGAAGATGAACGAAAATGAACAAATAGACTTATTGGAACTTATTTAGGGCAGTGCATGGTGGAGCTAGATGGTCTACGAATACAAATGGGGAGGGGGTGCTTTTGGCTTGTTTGGTAACCTAGAACATTTTCGCGTCTCCGATGAGCCTAGCTGAATTGGGCCTGGCTAAGTGAATACCAGGTAAAAACCATGTTCTGTAGATAGTTTGGTAGCTTGCATCCTCCTCAGCTAGGCTGAGAAGAAACACACACGCGATTGTTTTGTTATAAGCATTTTCTTCTCAGATGCAACATGCTGATGTTGGCTACATGCGCACAGATTAATTTCACATCTTATCCATGTTGTTAACTTAGCTCACACGGAAATGGGGTGTTGGAGGAAGAAGAGAAGGGCCGGCTAGAGGTAGAAGAAGGTGTGGCAGCCCTCGGATGCTCATCCAACGATCATGAAATCAACTACGCGCAAATGTTTTCAGATGACTGACGTCCAGGTGTGACACGTTTGTACAATCAGTAGGGAGCCGTAGATCTACTCGTCTACGACCGTCGAAACAGAAAACATGCAACAGAAAAGTCATGTGAAATGGCAAGATGAAGCTAGTGGTCAAAGGAAATTTCATATGGTCAATCGGATGCAATGATTTTACCAAAATTCGTCTAAAAACCTCTGAATTAGCATGAAATTCTATATATACAATCCATGAAGAATGGAACCACAACGTTGATGTGCATCTTTTTTGTGTAGAGCTTATTTCAAATCGAAGAACACTACTGTTGGGTTTCCGGGTGAGGGAGTCCTGGACTAGGGGGTGTGCAGACAGCCGGACTATCATCGTCCGCCGGACTCCACGACTACGAAGATACAAGATTGAAGACTCCGTCCCGTGTCCGGATGGGACTTTCCTTGGCGTGGAAGGCAAGCTTGGCGATACGGATATGTAGATCTCCTACCATTGTAACCAACTCTGTGTAACCCTAGCCTCCTCCGGTGTCTATATAAACCGGAGGGCTTTAGTCCGTAGGACACAACATACATTACAACAATCATACCATAGGCTAGCTTTAGGGTTTAGCCTCCTTGATCTCGTGGTAGATCCACTCTTGTACTACCCATATCATCAATATTAATCAAGCGGGGCGTAGGGTTTTACCTCCATCGAGAGGGCCGAACACAGGTAAAAACATCGTGTCCCTCGTCTCCTGTTACCATCCGCCTAGACGCACGATTCGGGACCCCCTACCGAGATCCGCCTATTTTGACACAAATTGGTGCTTTCATTGAGAGTTCCTCGTGTCATCACCGATAGGCTTGATGGCATCTTCAACCAACAACGCTGTCGGTGAGACTTTTCTCCCGGACAGATCTTCAGATTCGGCGGCCGCATTGCGGGCTAATTTGCTTGGCCATCTGGAGCAGATCGAAAGCTACGCCCCGCCGTCAGTCGATTCGAAGCCTAAACTTCACGGCCGATGTCGCGGAGACTTGATCTTCGACGGACTCGAGCCACAACCGAAAGCACGCCCGCCCGCGACGATGGGCATGATCTAGCTCTGCCGCGAGCAGTGCCTTGGTGGCGCACATGAATCCGCTTGCCATCGTCCGAGCCGATCGCCCAGATCGAGGATCGGTGGATAGACGCCGCCTCAGGGGCTTCAACTTCCACGGTGATGGAGCCGAACATCGATCTTGTCCCCCGCGAAACTCGTGACTCCGAGGTGCCGGACTCCTTGCCGGACTCTGAACCTCCCGCGCCCCTACCAATCGATTCGAATTGGGCACCGATTACGGAATTCACCGCCGCGGACATCTTCCAACACTCGCCTTTTGGCGACATCCTAAATTTGCTAAAGAATCTCTCGTTATCGGGAGAGTCTGGCGGACTATGGCGGGATGGTTGGGGTACGGACGACGAAGAAATCCGAGCCCACCCACCACCCACTTTGTAGCCACCGTCGGCGATCTAACCGACATGCTAGACTACGATTCGGCGACATCGGCGCTATGGACGGCGATGCGGAGACAACAGAACCAGCGCCTCTGAGGCAATGGAAGACCACCTCGTCATCGACATATATATGGTGGACACCCCAAAAACGGGACGGCGAAAAGAAGCAAAGCAGAGGCAGACTCTTTAAAGAAGCAGCCCAAACGCTGGCGTCAGCGGCGCTGCTCTAAATCCCGCCACGGCAAGAATGGAGATTCCGCACGGAGATAATAATACCCCAGAGAGTGCGAAGACAATCCCTCCGGCAAGATTCAGCGCAGGAGGATGCGAAGCAAGCCCTCACGAGAGGCGGCGGATGAAGAGGTTGAGGATCATAACTACATGCCTCCCTCCGAAGACGAAGCAAGCCTCAACGATGACGAATTCGTCGTACCTGAGGATCCCGTCGAACAAGAGCGTTTCAAAAGCAGGCTTATCGCCACAGCAAATAGCCTAAAGAAAAAGCAGCAACAGCTTCAAGCTGATCAGGACCTGCTGGCCGATCGATGGACCGAGGTCCTCGCGGCCGAAGAGTATAAACTCGAACGCCCCTCCAAAAGTTACCCAAGACACAAGCTGCTCCCCCGATTAGAGGAGGAAGCATACATACCTCAATCACCGGCAAGACGATATGGTGACCGACCACCCGTGGTCGTGACGGAGAGGCATCCAGGCCCCTGACCAAGACCGTACCCAAGATCGCTCCAAAAGTAAAGCCAAGAGGAACGCTACGGACTTGCGAGATATACCGGAGGACAAAGCAAGGCAATCCAGATCCATTTACGGATCACGTGGGCGCCCCACGACCCATGACGAATACCGTCACGCCGGATACAATAACCCCGGCCGGGCCGAACACAGCAGACAGCGCTCTCTCGAGCTGCGTCGTGATATTGCTCAATCTGAGGCGCCGCACACCGCTATGCTTCATCGCGAAGTAATGGATCATCAAATCCCGAAGGGTTTAAACCCGTAAACATCGAATCCTACGATGGCACAACAGACCCCGCGGTTTGGATCGAAGATTATCTTCTCCACATCCATATGGCCCGCGGCGACGATCTCCATGCCATCAAGTATCTTCCACTCAAGCTTAAAGGACCAGCTCGGCATTGGCTAAATAGCTTGCCCGCAGAGTCAATTGGGTCTTTGGAAAGACACGGAAGCCGCATTCCTTGACAACTTCCGGACGCGTATATGCGACCACCGACGCCGATGACCTAAGCCACATTATTGAGAGCGGATGAATCGGCGGACCATTCAGACACGGTTCTTGACAAAGAAAAACCAAATCGTCGACTGTCCGGATGCAGAGGCCCTTGCAGCCTTCAAACATAACATCCGGGACGAATGGCTAGCCCGGCATCTGGGGCAGGAAAATCCGAAATCTATGGCAGCCCTCACATCATTAATGACCCGCTTCTGTGCGGGAGAGGACAGCTGGCTAGCCCGCAGCAACAATCTCCGTAAAAATTCTGGCAGTCCGGATACTAAGGACAACAACGGCAGGTCACGTCGAAACAAAAACAAACGCCACATTAATGGCGACGATAAGGAGGATACGGCAGTCAACGCCGGATTTCGAGGCTCTAAACCCGGTGGAAGAAGCCATTCAAAAGAACCACTCCGGGTCCGTCCAATTTGGACCGAATACTCGATCGCCTATGCCCGATACATGGCACCCCTGAAAAACCAGCCAATCACACTAATAGAGATTGCTGGGTGTTCAAGCAAGCAGGCAAGTTAATTGCCGAAAACAATGACAAGGGGCTAAACAGCGACGACGAGGAAGAGACCCGACCGCCGAACAATAGAGGACGAAGGTTTTCCCCACAAGTGCGGACGGTGAACATGATTTACGCGACCCATATACCCAAGAGGAGAGAAGCAGCGCTAAGGGGCGTCTATGCGATGGAGCCAGTCGCCCCGAAGTTCAATCCATGGTCCTCCTGCCCGATCACTTTTGATCGAAGAGACCATCCGACCAGCATACGCCATGGCGGATTCGCCTCATTGGTTTTAGACCCAATCGTCGATGGATTTCACCTCACGAGAGTCCTGATGGACGGTGGTAGCAGCCTGAACCTGCTTTATCAGGATACAGTGCGCAAAATGGGCATAGACCCCTCAAGGATTAAACCTACAAAGACGACCTTTAAAGGTGTCATACCAGGTGTTGAAGCCAACTGCGCAGGCTCCATAACACTAGAAGTGGTCTTCGGATTCCCGGATAATTTCCGGAGCGAGGAGTTAATCTTCGACATAGTCCCGTTCCGCAGCGGCTATCATGCTTTGCTCAGACGGACCGCGTTTGCAAAATTCAACACGGTGCCGCATTATGCATACCTCAAGATCAAAATGCCAGGCCCTCGTGGAGTCATCACGGTCAGCGGAATCTGGCGCTCCCTCGAGCGGAGGAACATACTGGCGACTCTCGCGGCGAAGTGCGAGCAGCCTCTTAAGGCAATTTCGAGTCCGGCCGTTAAGCGGCGGATACAACAAAATCGCTCAAGCAATACCAACCAAGACCACTGGCGCGATCGAGCGCAGCGTAGTAATGCGACCCCAACCCTCGCCCGCTTGATCGCAAGAATAACACTCCGCGTACATCATTACGCTTTGGAGATACCATGGGCACAGGGGAGGGGGCACGATCGTAACGAACCCAGAGTGCGGTTCGACCACACCGGGGGCTCGCAAGCGTGCCCCCCTTTTTTTTATTATTTTTTCTTTATGTTTCTTCTTTATGTACACAGGACTCTGTTAACCAGAGGCCCTGTCCGGCGATGAACTTGCCGAACTCATGATGCAACAGTCAGGGATGAAAGAAGGCTGCGACGAACACTCAGGTGGTCTCAATTACGAGCATTAAATTCGATTATATACACCAAGTCCGCAGCTCACCTCGGAGAGGACATGTTTACTTAGTCCAAATCCCTTGCTTACAAGACTATCTCAGATCGATCCGCATTCATAGCAGACTTTCTTTCATAAATAATGCAGCACCTTTTTTATTGCAATTGCATTACCTATTATATATATATGCTCATTATATGACATCTTGCGCCCGTATATTTTGGTACGGCCAAATACGCCAGGGGCTTCCGTTCCCCAAATTATGGTGTGATAAAGTCCAAACACTTTCATAAGTGCGGCACCCCGAACTTATAGCATTATATGAATCGGCTCCGAATCATGTCTTGGGTCAATAGTTGGGTTTGCCCGGCTCCCACGTTTTGGTGCCTTACGTTCCGTTCTGTCGGCTAAGGTGGCACTGGGAGAACCTTGTGATTGCGTCCCGGTTGAGCAGGCGGCGCCTCGATGGAAAGCTAAACCGGCGGCATGATAAGGCAAGAGACTGGTCGCTGTTCGAGAGGTTTTTGGGTCCTTAAAGACTTGCGCCGCTTGGCGAAGTTCGGACAATGTCCAAGCGAAGGCGTGGATAGCGCCCGGATTCGGTCTTCGAATACCGGGGCTTCCGAAATTAAAATTATAGAATTCTATGGCTAAGTGAGAGTGTTCAAGCACTATAAGTCCGGTTGCCTTGTTCGTTGTGTTGGCGCCTCCTAGATGGACCCAATAATGGGAACAAGAGTGCTCAAGTTTATCCGAACACCCCAGCACTCGTGGCTTGGGGGCTGAAGCCAACGACTTACCATCTCCCAGATTTTTATAAACGGCCGCACAGAAGGTAATATTTTAAATTAAACAAGAGTTGCTTAACGCGCACATGAACAAAGTTTCAGCGCACAGGATAATACATAACGAGTTTACTCAAAACTTACATTTTTGGGGCACTCATCCGCAATATCGCGGGCTCCCTTCAGGACAGTTTTATAATACATTTCGGGCGTGCGATACTCCTTGCCCGGTGGCGGTGGGTCCGTGAGAAGCTTCTCCGCATCCAACCTGCCCCAATGCACCTTTGTGCGGGCGAGGGCCCGGCGAGCACCTTCAATACAGGCGGAGCGCTTGATGACATCCACCCAGGGGCATGCATCCACCAGCCGCCGCACGAGGCCAAAGTAGCTCCCAGGCATGACCTGCTCAGGCCACAGCCGGACTATAAGGCCCTTCATGGCCTCCTCAGCTACCTTGTGGAGTTTGACCAGCTGCTTCAGCTGGTCGCTTGAAAGCACGGGTGGCGGCCTCGGTATCTTGAGACCAGAAAACCTTCTCCGTCGAGCTCCCCTCCTCGCCACGATAGAATGCGGCGGCATCAGACGCACTACGCGGCAGCTCTGCAAACGCCCCTGGAGAGCTCCGAATGCGGGTAAGTGTCAGGTAGTTTACATTAACATGCCTGCTTTGCATGAAAAATGTCTTACCCGCCGCTATCTTCTTTATATCCTCAACCTCCTGAAGGGCCTTATGGGCCTCGGCCTTGGCGGACTTGGCACTTTCGAGAGCCGAGGCAAGCTCGGACTCTCGAGTCTTGGAGTCACGCTCCAAACTCTCATGTTTCTCCATGAGAGCCTGGAGCTCTTGCCGAACTTCCGCCATCCGTGCCTCCTGCTTTTCTCGCTCCGCCCGTTCCGCGGCCGCACTGCGTTCAGCCGCGGAAACAGCCTCCTTCAGGGCTGCCACCTCGTTAGTGGCCCCTGCAATACCCGTATTATCCTTACTTACTTTATCGCAACCAAAACCCTTTTCTGTAAGGTAATTATTCAAAGTGGTGTTCCTCACCTTCTTTTTCCTGGAGCTGCCTCTTGGCATGGCCGAGCTCTTGCTCGGACCGCTCGAGATCCTTCTTCAGCACATCGACCTCCGCCGTTAGTGCGGTAGAGGTCAGCAGCGCAGCCTGCAAACCCATATTGACATATTTTAAGCAACCCTGCGTATATCTTGTTAGATCCTCAGTCCGGCTTTTTCTTTCCGAACACGAACCGAGCATCGAGAAGGCTCTTGTCTATGCGGTATTACATTACATAACTTTAATTTCTTACCTCAAAGCCTGTTAAAAGGCTGCTGCAGGCTTCGGTCAGCCCGCTCTTAGCGAGCTGAACCTTCTGAATCACCGCACTCATGATAGTGCGGTGTTCTTCCTCGATGGAAGCGCCTTTAAGTGCCTCCAACAAGTTATCCGGCGCCTCTGGTTGGACGGAGGTCGCCGGTGTCACGGTCTTGCCCTTCCTTCGAAGGGGCCGCTCGCCAGACTCTGGAACCACTGCGGGTTCCGATGTAGAGTCCGGCACAAAGTCCGGGAGGCAGCCTGACGGCGCCTCCAGAGCCTCCTCCCGATGGGTCCCTCTCTGGGATCCCACCTCGGCGTCCCCGCCACGGGGGGTAGTGGCGGTCGGAAGTGAATCCACATCCGACGGGGCCAATGACCCGCTTGATGAAGCGGGGAGATCATCATCGGCCGGACTACGGACAGAATGCGGCGTTAGAAGGACACTACGCGGCACAAAAGAAATTGCATATCAAGGATCCGGATACTTACGATCTTGGGGACGCTGGCCCTTGAGGCCACTCATCCTCGCCAGCGGAGATGTTGGCGAAACTGTCGGGGATAGTCCTCCCCTCTTGGACCCTTGGCCTCCCCTATTGGGGAAGCCTTCCTCTTCTTCTCTCCTCCTCCGGGAGAGTCCTCTTCCTCCTCCTCGTCTTGGGGAGAGTCCGCCTCGTCGTCGGACACCTGATTGCGGGAGCTCTTTCGAGTCCCCGCGGCCGCCTTCTTGGCCTTCTTCTCCGGCACCACATGCGGTGCCGGAACCAGCAGCCCTGCTAAACGGGCGTCCACTGGGTCTTCTGGCATGGGAGCCGGGCAGATAAGCTGCTCGGCCTTCTCCATCCATTCCTGTCAAAGGAAAAGAAAGGATGAAACCCTCTTAGAATCGATTTGATTACTACAAAGTGTCCCGTAATGGGGTTGAATCACTCACCTCGTCGGTTGGATGCTGCGAGCTAAATCCGCGATCTTCCGTCGCGGATACGGGGGCTTTGGCGCCCTTAAGCAGCACCCTCCAGGCGCCTTCGTATGTCGTATCGAAGAGCTCGCTTAGCGCCTGGTGCTGTTCCGGATTAAACTCCCACAGATTGAATGCCCGTTCTTGGCATGGGAGAATCCGGTGGATGAGCATGACTTGGACTACATCGACGAGCCTGAGCTTATTGCTCACCAGCTTCTGGATGCAGGCTCGGAGTCCCGTCACCTCATTCGGATTGCCCCACAGCAAGCCCTTCTCTTTCCAGGAGGTGAGCTGCGTGGGGATGCCAGATCTAAACTCGGGGGCCGCCGCCCATGTGGGCTTGCGCGGCTCGGTGATCTGAACCACCCGATTGCCACCCCTTGACGGAGTCCACGAAGGTCCGCCGAGCCAGCGGACGTTGGGTAATTTACCCAACATGGCGCCTCCGCATTCCGCTTGCGTGCCCTTCACAACCTTGACAGCGTTGAAGGTCTTGAGCCACAGGCGAAGTGGGGCGGATGCGAGGAAGGCCTCGCACACGACGATGAACGCCGAGATGTTGAGGATGAAGTTCGGCGCCAGATCGTGGAAATCCAGGCCGTAATAGAACATGAGCCCCCGGACAAATGGATGGAGTGGAAAGCCCAGTCCGCGGAGGAAGTGGGGAAGGAAGACGACCCTCTCGTGAGGCCCAGAGGTAGGGATGAGCTGCCCCTCATCGGGCAGCCGATGCGCGATATCGCCGGAGAGGTATCCGGCGCTGCGCAGCTTGGTGATATGCTCCTCCTTAACGGTGGAGGCCAACCACTTGCCTCCCGCTCCGGACATATTCGGAGAAGGTCGAGGAGAGATGCGCGAGCTTGGGCGTTGGAGCTTGAGTGCGCGGAGATGGATAAGCAAAGGAGGAAGAAGGCATGGGTGAGAAGGTAAATCCTTGTCCCTTATATATAGGCGGACGAAACTGTGCGTCCCCCACTGGCCTGGTAAAACTCGCTTATCTCCCAAGCGCCACCATCAATGGCGCGGTTGGGTTACCCACGTCCGTATTGATGAGAATCCCGGAATAAGGGGAACACGATCTCTGCTTAGACAAGGCGTGCCAAAGAAACGCGCCGCTAAGCGTCTTTGAGGTGGTATAAAGTAAAAACGATTCAAGCGGTGGCTTGGTAGCGGTGTGATGTCACGCCGCATAATACGTCGGCAGATTGGACTGGTGTACATTTTATTCTCTCTACGGTGGAATGTGGACTTTATTTTGCGAGCGGACACTATCTGGTGTTCACGATCTTCTCGGATTATTCGAGGAAGGAACCCGCCTTGCAATGCCGAACATTATGCGCTACCGGACTTATCGTCATTGAAGCCTGGTTGAGGGGCTCTTGAGGAGTCTGGACTAGGGGTGTCCGGACAGCCGGACTATCATCGTCCGTCGGACTCCACGACTACGAAGATACAAGATTGAAGACTCCGTCCCGTGTCCGGATGGGACTTTCCTTGGCGTGGAAGGCAAGCTTGGCGATACGGATATGTAGATCTCCTACCATTGTAACCGACTCTGTGTAACCCTAGCCTCCTCCGGTGTCTATATAAACCGGAGGGCTTTAGTCCGTAGGACACAACATACATTACAACAATCATACCATAGGCTAGCTTTAGGGTTTAGCCTCCTTGATCGCGTGGTAGATCCGCTCTTGTACTACCCATATCATCAATATTAATCAAGCAGGACGTATGGTTTTACCTCCATCGAGAGGGCCCGAACCTGGGTAAAAACATCGTGTCCCTCGTCTCATGTTACCATCCGCCTAGACGCACAGTTCGGGACCCCCTACCCGAGATCCGCCGGTTTTGACACCGACACCGGGCGACTTCGTATGGGACCTGGCCGTCAGTCCAATGTGGCGGACGCGCCCGGTCGTGCCCGTGCATCCTCATATCTACCCCATATTTAGGCTGGATATGAGGGGTGCCAGTCAATTCGGGCGATTGAGGCCGGTTTGAGGCGCCAGCGTGGGTCGTTTTTTTACCAATCAGTGACCGGGCCCGCCCGAGCGTTTGTGGGGGCTTTGGGGCACCCGGTTGTAGATGTTGTGACCTCCTCAAAACCGATTTTTTTTTTACTTCTCTAACCGATTTTGAGGGATCAGCTAGAGGTGCCCTTAGTGCACTAGTTAGCTAGTCAAAATGCCCCCTTAAAAAACTAGAGAAAATGCCCATCTGTATTTTTTGAATAATCCAAAGAAAATCATGACATACACACAATGCACATAATACTCACTAATCATGCTACAAAATATTCAACCAAAATTTGATTCGTAACATCACAAAAAGACAAATTCATCTGCCTATATAGCATCTTTTTCAAATCTGCGCTGGATAGTACCATGTCTGTATTATTCACTATAAAATTGCTCCTTTTCTGTTTCTTGAGATATAGACCAAATCTGGTTTCGAAATTTTGAGGCGTGGTAGTTAATGTAATCGTGCGAATTCTATTTTCAAAATTTGGAGGCATGGTAGTAACTGACATGGCCTCAGAGAAGATGTCCATAGTGGTTGTGGGAGCGAAAGCGAAGATCAGAGAGGGAAGGGGTTGGGTTATTAGGTATCCGATGCCATGTAGAAAGTGAGAACAAGAGGATCGAACTATTGTGTGCATTGATCAACCGATGTACACTTAAACAAACACAGAGCAAACGCAGGTGCCGGCCACTATCTCAACAAACCCGCAGCTAACTCCTATACAAGTACTCCCTCTGTAAACTAATATAAACATGTTTATAGATAACTAAAATAGTGATCTAAACGTTTTTATATTAGTTTACAGAGGGAGTACAACAGAAGGAATCACTGTGATGCACTCTGTGAGACGTGGCAGCGGAAATAGCTGCAATGGCAGCCGAATCTGAAGGCACGTTCCAACATTGAGAATCTCAATCAGTATTGAGTATATAGCTGAGCTGAACACCATAGTTATCATAAATCAATCCAACTGAATATTATCATCTTCCACTTCCCAGCACCAACTACTTGGGTACCATGATTCTAAACTCCATGGAGAACATGGCAGCAATCAATCAACAATAAATCAGAAGAGAATGGCATCTCAACAACCAACAGTGACGCAACTTTATCTTTAGAAAAGGCTAAATAATACTCCTCTGTTTCTAAACATAAGACTTTTTTAGAGATTTCAATATGAACCATATAGGGAGCAAAACGAGTGAATCTACGAGAGACATGATTCAGGACCATGGTTCAGCCGAACCTATGGTCTATGCCATACAATTTAACATCCTACTGCATGTGGATCTGTAACATGCATGTCAACTGCATGTTTAATCAACCATGTATGGATCCTCATGAATAGACATGCATGTCAACTGCATTTTTTAATCAATCATGCATAGATTCTCATGAATAGTGTCTAGAAATCAATGGTGCCGGGCGTAGGTTCGGCTGAACCATGGTTCCGTAAAATATTTTTGGTGAATCTACACTCTAAAGCACCTCCATATACATCCATATATATATGTAGTCTCAATTGAAATCGCTAAAAAAAACTTATATTTAAAAACGAAGAGGGTAATTAACATTAAGCTGCTTGGCCACGCAATAACAAGGGTGCATTCTACTATACATTCTTGTCCAACACACTGAGCATGCAGAACATAACCTACGAGGCAAATCACACTAAACATGGGTTGCATTTTGTTGCCTTTTTCTTGGGTCATTTCATTTCTAGTCAATATAATATACAAACTGACACCACTACTTACTATACTAGAAGAAGACTTGAAAGATGAGACGGCGGCACGGCAGCAGCCAGAGCATGGCACATCACAAGGCGCGGGATTTGGTCGATTCTTGAAGCTTGACATCCCGACCTAGCGAGGCTGGTGGATGAAGCGCGGCGCGCCACCGCTCCTCGGGCTGCCGGCGTACTTGGTGGGCTTCTCGGTGTACCTAGGCTTCTCCGAGAAGCCACGCAGGGCGTCGGCGCCCTTTGGGCTTGGGGACGCCAGGCTCAGCGCCTTGAGCACCCCGTCTGCACATACAGAAGCACATACTTCTTTCATTTGAGCACTCATATGATATACAGTACAGTAGTACGTACCAGTCTTGAGTGCCGCTCGCGGGTGCGGCTGCGAAGCCTCGACGACGACAGCGAGGCCGTGCAAGAGGTCGTCGTGGATGGCGTCCTCGGCCTCGAAGGCGACGAGGGAGTCGGCCATGGCGTCGAGCTGCTGGTGCTGGTGGTACCAGTGGTCGCGAAACCAGGCGGTGGACTTGACGAGGTCCCACCACTGCGGCGAGAAGTCCTCCACCTGCTGGAACGCTGCCGGGATGAAGAGCGGGGCCTCCGGGTTGAGCGACGACGCCACCATGGCGCTCATGATGTATCCCTGTTGCTGTTGGTCTGGTCGGATCAAAACCAAAAACCACGCAGAGATCAGGGACGGACGAGGGACCGGATCCGGTCGTGAGTTGTCGTCGCGAAACGGTTGCGGATCAAGAAACTAGCGCGCGCTTCTCGCCAGATCTTACACAAGGTAGATAAAACGGTTCTTGATGCATGCATACCTTGGATTGGATTGGGGTTGGGGATTCGCAGGAGCAGGGTGAGGATAGGGAATCTGGATCTGGATAGTGGACTGGGTTGGGTTGTGAGAACTGAGAGGGGAACGATGGGATTTTTATACTACCAGTGTGACCGAGGCGGGCCTAAAGGATGGGATGGAAGGAAGGCGCGACCGAGGCTTCCTTTCCTTGCCGGCGCTGGCTGGGCCGGACGCAGCTTCCAGCCGGTTGTGCCATATATCGGACAAAAAATAGTCACGCGCAACACAAGAGTGGACCGCCGACGACATCGCCCATGCTTGCCACGGGCCATTGACTCACAGTCTCACACGGAGCAGCCACACAGCCACACACACACACCAGCGACCGCGACTATACCTGGCCATACCTCTGGCCAGGCCGGGCCTAGCCAAGCCCGACACAAAAAACCAGGTCTGGGCCCGGCCCGGCCATTGGGCCTGTTTTTGGGCCCAAGCCCGGCCCACACACATAAAAGCCCGCTGGTCCCGGGCCCAGACCGTCCTTCAGAAAATCTCAAGAACGATGGGCCCGGGCCCGGCCCGGCCATTGGGCTCAAAATCTAGGCCCGGGCCCATCCGGGAGCAGCGTCGGGCCAGGCTGCCCATGGCCAAGACTAACCGCGGCGGATCGCTCGATGCTAGAGTTACGGACGAATCTCACGGAAAAAATCCTACAGGCTGATGTGGCAATGCTCTAATTGGATTTGGGGCACCCGGTTGTAGATGTTATGATCTCCTCTGAGGTTGTATATCCCGAGACAAAAAATTTACTCTACGGGCGAGTGAGCAAATGAAATTTATCATGAGAACTTCCTTCGGCCGAGTATATTTGAGGACCTAGAGGCGCGAGGAGTGAAAATTTGAGGGACTAAAGCCGTTAAGGGATCGGCTAGGTCCGGTTTAACCCCTCAAAACCAATTTTTTACTCCTCTAACCGATTTTGAGGGATCGGCTAGAAATGCCCTTAGTGCACTAGCTAGCTAGTCAAAATGCCCCCTTAAAAAAAACTAGAGAAAATGCCCATCTGTAATTTTTGAATAATCCAAAGAAAATCATGGCATACACACAACGCACATACTACTCACTAATCATGCTACAAAATATTCAACCAAAATTTGCAGCTGCACCGCCGCTAAGCCAAGAAATTTGCAGCTGCCAGCCTTGTTAGCTGCTCAACATATGAAATTTGTGGAAATCATACATACATTCCGTTGTGCCCTGTGAATCATTGCATCCTTTGTAAACAACTTCCTACCATACAGGTGATCAAGGCACCAAGCCATGATGAACTTGTTTGGTTCACCTAACAGCATATCTGAATATGGATTAGAAATGTCAAATGTAATCTTGCCAGCAATGTACATGCAATCTGTGTTTAGTCTAAATATGTAAGTGTTTGGTTTCACTCCTACATAACTTCGCATGAGCATCCAGTAAGAGATAGTTCATGCATATTTATCATTTTTTTTCTCCTTTGTATAAAAACATTGTGCATATTTTCAGTAAGAGATGGTTAGAGCCTCGCAACGCAAAAGCAAACATATACCATTGGCAACTGGTTCAAGAACAAATGAAGCAAAATCAAGCTGGGAAAGAATGCTGGTAGTATCTGGATCTCACATTCTGACAAAAACTAATAAGCACAGCAAAGCAATTCAAGTCACCCTCTAAAAACTGCTGAGATGCAGCAGTCAGCGGATGACGCCATATTAACAATTAATTAGTTGATGGACAAGGTTGTGTCAGAGGGAGGGCCTGTACACAGATCAGATGTTGCATCTTTATGAACTATATCACACACACATGATGATTTACATTACAAAATGTATTTCTTCCCCGCCGCCCGCAGAAGAAGAATACCGACCAGCTAACATTTCTTCTTCTTTCATTTCCTCCTATTGTTTCCGGGGTGACCGGGCTTTCAGGGTCATTGCGAGTTTCTGCCGTTCGCCTTCCACCTCGGCAAACTGCAAGCTGAGCTCCGAGTACCTGCCGTGCATTTCCTCCAACTCGCTCTCGACAGCCACTTGTTTTCTCCTCAACTCGATTGTATCCTGTATCAGCTCGTTGATGTCCCTGAAGCTTTGGAACACCGCTGATTCGTCGTTGTGTTGCTTCAAGAATGAGCTGAATGTTTTAGAGATGAGCATTTAGTTAGTTATTAAGTAAAACCTCACTTACATTACTAGAAGCTATAAATTTCATGTTTTTTTTCCTTTGTCCTAGTTAGCTTAGTTTCTGAAGAAACTTTAGCAGCTTGACAGACCAAAAAACATCCAGAAAGAAAACAGGCTCTATATCAGTAAGGAGAGTTTCTAAAACTCTCGGGTTCCTAAGGCCACACTTGGGAGCAGTATTTTGGTGGGCAGGTCGCAGAAGGCCTGGTCTGCACGACAACCGTGAGGGCGGTGAAGCACCCAAAAGGAGGTGCCGGCGATGGAGCCAGACAGAACGGGGGGTGGCGACGGTGCCCATGATAGCGGGAGAGCACACCAGGTCAGGGTGTGGAGATCCCTTGGAAGAGCAGAGAAGGTCGGCGGTGGCATCATGCTCCGTGCGCCCGCCATCGCTGCAGTTCTTTCCTCTCTCTCTCTCTCTCTCTCTCCCTCGTTTCTCTTCTCCAGGATTTCAATCGGGGGCTCCGGCGGTGCTTAAAACTTTCCGGACGTAACGACACCGAAACATCCAGAAAGTAAAACATTAACGACGAACCAAGCGTGATTTGAGACAATGGCAGAAATGGTTTACACCTCCGACTAATACTACAGTTTTGGGCTCGAAAACAACCAATCAATCAAGCCCTAAAAAGATACTTCCCCTGGTGTATTACCATGACCAGAATCGATATGTGAGCATGCATTTGGTCCAATATGAGGGAATGAAAGGGCGGCTGATAATAAAGGGGAACCTGCTTTACTAGACAAGAGTGAACTTATGAAAATAGATGCAATATGACTAATTACCTCTGGAAAACGATGTCTGTCTTCTTCTTTGCTTGCAGCGCTTCCGCCAACTCAAGCTCCAAAGCAAGTACTCTTTCCAAGGCATTCCCAGAACCAGGAAGCTCTTTAAATGAAGGGAAAATGCTTCGCAAATGTTCATTTGCCTGAAAATAGCGACATGCACACACACAAACTTAGCGCAAGGTATATGGACTAACAGGTTCATGTCAAACGATGGAGGTGGATGCATGTGGGTGGTGGAGGCAGAACTCTTTTATCATCTTAAGATAGTGACAACAAAAATGTTGAACAGTTATATTAGAACAGAAAGGTGAGAAATACACATACCATATCAAGCTGTGATAACGCCCTTTCCAAACCACTGAGCGACGGGTCAATAAGATTAATGTCAAGGGGAAGAAGAGGGGATGAATTCTCGTTTTTAAGTCTTTCCAGCTGCATGTGTAAAATAATTTCCAATGAGTTAGCCCTGATCCACATCATGCCAAGCATCAAGTAATTACTGATTCATAAAAACCAAACATAAGTTGTTTGTTGTTTGAATTACCCAAGTTTAGTGACAAAACCAACTTTGGAGATTGGCTAATAGCATTAGTTTCCTTATTTCTTGTATTACTTTTTGCTGCGACTATTTTTGGGAGCATATTGTAATTAACTTCTCAAGTTCTCATATAAAAATTAATAAAAAGCTATAGTAGGAAATTCTCCTGCTGTTTTCTATCAAAAAAAAGGCGTGGATCTTCCTTACTATTATCAAACAAACCCATATGTGGATAAAACTCGTTGGCCAAATAGCAGAGTTACGGACGATTTGGGAATGTCAAATCAGATTGTAATCCTTTGCCTAATTAATAAAGTGTGAATCACTTCTACAAAAAAGCTAGAGCAAGGGAGAGAGAGGAGTTGGATTATATTTCTGCTGCTGCTCATCGCTAAAGCAATGAAGAGACGAGAGGAATGCTAACTAAATGAGGATTTGTGGCCAGAAGGCTTGCTACATACGAGATGTCTACGGTAAAGAAGATAGAGATTAAAGGGGAACACGAGGAAGAAAATGAAATGAAGATTTCCATTTTAGGCAAGCACTTGCCCATTCACAGATGTGATGATATCTAAGCACCATGAATATAGATTGAAACACTCAAACCTACTGCTCTGAAAACTTAACTGATTAGATTCATATCCTTTCCTCGTCAATAATAAGAAAAATCATATATTTTATTATTTTTTATATAAGAACCCTTTCAAAACTTGGTAGGAACAGAATTTGTGTTATAAAAAGTACAGTAAGTGAAGTTTCAACATACCTCTTTCTGGAAAAGATTCAAGTCATTTGCCAATTTCTTATGCTCTTTAGAAATATCTTTGATGGTATTGTCGACAGTTGGATGATTCTCCAATGATTCCTCAGATTGCTTATGGCAATTCTATCAAAATAGTACAACTAAAGTAAGCTGAGAGAACAAACACTGTTATAAATGTTACAGATACCGAAGCAAAACAATTCTAAAAAAAGGTTAGTCGGTGTAATATATAAATGCACACTGCCAGATGAATATCTTTCAACTCTACTTGGTGATTGTGAAGCAAAATCAAAAGTGAAGTGTCACACCAGGAGGTGTGTATATAACTTCTAGACAAAGCACTGACAGGTAAAAAATTAACAAGAGCCAGAGCTTATTTCTTGTTTAGTTGGGTCAAAGGACTCTGCGACATCATCCAACTTAATATTGCCATCTGATTAACAAGCTATTCCCATCAAACACTGAAACAGTAGTTTCTAAAATGTGCTTAAGTTATCCAGATCTTAGACGCAGGCCTCTTTCTAGTCCTCTTATGTTTGAAATATATAGATTCAAGGTAATTGGTCACTACAATAATATAACATGAGAGCCATGGTATATCTCATATGTGTAAACATACTATCCTACAGGGAAAAAACTACTTCAATTGTGAGCAACTATCAAGTATTCCATGTGCCCTAATTTCAATCGCAGTTAGTCTAAACTAAGATAAAGACATTTATGTTAGATTGATTACCTCCAAGTTCTTTGTCGGTGCATGCTTTGCATGTGGATGCTCATCAGACTTACCAACATCTTCTGATTCTGCTACATTTGATGAAATATGTGTGCTATGGATTTCACCTTCATCTTCCTGTAATTCTGAATCAACTTCTGTTAGTTTTGGTATTAACTCTGGTGCAGACCCAGATTTAACATCTCCCAGAATTTGCCCGATAGATGTGGCACGAGAGATGCGTGATCCAGAATTATCAGGTGACGCGGTATGGTCGGTTAATGCCATATTCTCCAGCAACTTTTTCACTAAGTCAAGCTCCACCCTTATTCTATTGCGTTCCTCACTGCATTCCTGAAGAGAGGTCTCAATCCTCTGCTTTTCTTCTTTACAGCAATCGAAGTTCAGTTTTGTGCATTCCAAGTCCGTCATTATGCTGTCATATGCATTAGACAACTCTCTTTTATCAGCAGATAAATCCTGCATCTCCACCTCCAGTTCAGAAACTTTCATTGATAGCTCTTCAATTCTTTTAGCCAGAGCAATCTCGTTTTTCCTCCCAGTTTCAACCTCATCCAAAGCACTTTGTAACTTCAGTAACATCTCTTCAGAATACTTTTTAGAGACAAACACCTGACTTTTAAGCTCTTGAACCTTTGATTCATATTGCTCTTTGATAAATGCAATTCTAAGGGAATCTTGTATGGCGAACAACGACCCCTCTTTCTCCTTTTTCCCAGCTTCAGCCTTTTCCTTTAGCTCTCTCAACTGGATAGACAGGTTCTTGAACTCTTCTGCCTTCAGAGTTTGTTCAGCAAGTTTCTGCGTAAGCTCTTTCTTCTGTTCTTTTAAATTTGTCAACTGATATCCAGAATCCTGTAGCAATGATGACGCTTCAGTATGGTGTTCCTCCAATTTTGATTTCAGAACCACGTTTAGAATTTCAACTTCATCTTTCGCTGATCTCAAACCATCAACGTGCTCCTCAAGATTTGTCTGCACGGCTCTAAGTTGCACAATCTCATCTTGATACTTCAATTCTGCATCACTGTTATTAATTGATACTGATGTATCTCGAGACTCGCTATTGCTAACCTGAGCCAATGTCTGTTCATTTCTTTTTATAAGCTCTTCAAGCCCTTCCTTCTCTTGAATAACCCTGGCAAAGTTGAGTTCTTGAGAATGGATAGCTGATTCAAGTGTGGCATTTCTGTCAGTTAATTCTGCTACAGTCAACATGTGCACCCTTAATAACTCGTCAGCATCTTTGTTCTTAAGCTGAAGCTTCCCAAAATCATTTTTTAAGTATTCAAGTTGCACAACAACCTCCTCAACCTGACTTCTCATGCAACTAGCTTCAATTTCAGTGGCAAGAAAGTCCTCCAGAATTGTTCCTAACTGATTTTCAGCATTGGAGAGCTGGGAGTGAAGAGAGCAATTCTTACAACTGAGGTCCCTTTTGATTTGCTCACTTTCTGAAAGAGCATCTTGCATCAAACTGTTTTCTTTACTCATGTCCAAAATCTGGTCCCTCAGATGAAGTAACTCTGTTTTGTCCTCATTATAAGATAGCAGGACCTGATCCTTCTCACTAAGTTGAGATGTAAGACTTGCCAGGGCAGATTCAAGATCTTCCCTCGTTGTCTTTTCTCTTAGCAAATTTCCCTCAGTACAGCTCAGACAATTTTGCAGACCTCTGTTTTCATTTTCCATGTGCATCAACAGTTCGTCTTTAGACTGTAGAGACTGGGCCAAAGTTTTGTTATCTTCATCAGATTCTGCAAGACTTACTTTGGTCCTCTCAAGTTCCTGAACAACAGCAGCAATGTCTTTCATCTTTTCAACAAGAGTCTCATTCTCACTGGTGACAATCCGCAGCTCAACTTCCATTTTTGCCAACTTTGATGTTAAGTCACCATTGCTGATTGAGTGTTGTTCTTGAGCCTCTGAGATTGTCTCAAATTTATGTACCATTTCCTGCAGTTCCTGCTGAAGCTTCTCTACATGTCCCTCAGAAATATTCAACTTTTCTTCTGTTCCAGCCATATCACAATGAAACTTCTGCTTCACATCAAGCAATTCTGCTTCAGACTTGTCTGATCTCTTCCGGAGAACGTCGCACATTTCTTCCAATGCCTCCTTTTCGTGATGGAGATGAAGCACCTTCTGGCATGCTTGCTGCAGGAAGAATTCCAAGCTTGCTATGACAGCAGCGTAATTCTTGTTCTCAAGTTCATGTAGCAAAGATACGTCATCCAAGCATGGAATGTCGATGTCCTTGCTCAAAGAAATAAGTTTAGAGCATAGGATGCTCAGTTGCTCTTGAAGTGATGTAGAAACAATTTGCTGCTCACTGATTAAGGAGGACTGCTTACGTAATTCATCTTTCACTGCCTCAAAATCTTCCATTACTGATCTGAGCTCATCCTTAAGCTGACTAGTTTGCTGACTTTCTTTCATTAAAAGGTTCTCAAATCTCTTCCTTTCTTCAGCGCAGGCATTGTACTTGCTTTCACAAGTTTTATGTTCCTCAACAAGTGTTTCAGATACCACAAGCTTTTCCATAAGTAAAGCATTTTCAACTGAAATATCTTGGAGCTTTGCTTCTAATATTTGGTTCTTCACTGTCAGATCATCACACTTGAAAATGTATCCTGATTCACTTTCTTTCAAACTTTTTGATTGGTCCAGTGCAGAGTTTAGCTTGAGCATTAAAGACTCCCTAGCATCATTAGAGTCATGGAGTTCTTTTTCTAGCACGTATAGCCTTCCCTGCATTTGCTTAATCATATCCAGTGCAGTATAGTGAGATTCCCGTAGCACATCAGAGAACACCTGCCACTGAATGTTAACAGCGTACGTTTCTAAAATATCAGATTCCATTGTGGAGGAAGCATCTTTTGGTCCTTCGGTGTTGGAGCAGTTCACCTGTGAATCAGGATTACATATGACTTCAGATCTGCTACGGAGTTCTTCAATTTTGGCAGCCCGAAGGAGGTTTTGCTGGCCATCCATTTTGTAGCTAAAACTACGTGATGTACCATTTTCAGTTGAAAGCATTTGAGATGCAGTTGCCTCATGAAGACCTTCAGTTCCCCGTTGTTTGACAACAGGCCTATCTTGGTCATGTTCTATAGTACCGCGTAAATCTGCTATTGCAGAATGCTCTTCAGGAAAATGCTCAGCATCTTCTACAATGGGTTGCTTTGCAAGAGTTTCACTTGACTCATACATAGAGAGAACCTGAAAGGACAGCAACTCAAGGTCTTTCTGTAGACGATCAACAGCTGCAGAATAATTCCATCGGACCCTCTTAAGTGCTGTTTCCGTAGCAACAGCCCTCCTCTCGAACTCCTTATTTTGAGCTTCTAAAGCTGTTCTGTCCTCAGCAAATCTCATTAGCTGGTCATTCATCTCCTCATGCATTTTTTGCTTCTGGGCTTGGAGGACAGAAACAGTGTAGAAACAAGAATTGTGTTCTTTCCTGAGATTTTCCAATTCAATTGCTGTCTGCTTCTGGCTTTCCTCAAGCTTGTGGATAAAAGATTCATAGTAGCGCTCAATCTGGCTCATCTTCTCCAGCAGATTCTCCTTCTCAGTTTTTGAGTCCTCCAACTTCTGCAAGAGCCCACACATTTTTTCCTCCATCGTGGCTGTACTGCCAGTGTTTTTCTTGTCGGAATTATGATCACGTCCGGAGCTTGATTGATGGGCAATATTGGATGATGGAGCCAAATGTTCTTGATAGTTATTTTCTTTCATTTGTCCAAGCTGAACACCTTGCTTGAGGTTCTCAATAACACGCTGAAGAGCCCCTATATCAGCAAGAAGGAAATCAAGATCACTTGCTTGAAGTCCATGGAGAGCATTATTTCTGGTCTGCTGCAGTTTACTTTCAAGAAGCAGCAAGCCTTGCAGCCATTCCGTTTGGAGATTATGTACTGAACTATCTGTAGCAAGAACACCATTTCCTCCATCAGCCTCATGCTGCAAGGGTTTAGCAGATTTCATTTCTTCCAACTCTCTTTTCAAACTAGAACATTCTGTCCTTAGGAAAGATACTTCAGTAGTGAGCTCGCCACGTGACATAAGTTCAACAGCAAGCTGGTTAGCTAGGCCCTGTGTTTCACTGCCTAATTTGTCAGTGACATCTTGCAGGGATGTTGCTTCTGACTTCAGCTGAGAAAAGGCTGACTCAGCCACCTCCAGTCTGGTCTTGAGTCGATTATTCTCGTCATGAGCAGCAGCAAGATCATGACTGGCAGAGAACTCAGGACTCCAACCATGACTCCAATCACTGCTCCCTTGTGGTGAAAGACGCTTACCCCGAAATGACCCCTTCTCTGGTGTAGGGCTTTGACTTGTCGGACACAGTGGTAAATCACCAGAGTGTATGCTCCTAAAGCTACTGATTTCATGACTGCCAGATGGATCATTCTTTTCGGCAAAATAACCATCTGAATTATGTGACGAATTTTCGTAATCTTCAGTTGAACCCGCAGAATCTTCGGCCACAGGGAACCCCAAAGAAGTTTCTTTTAACTTATTCCTTGCGTTAGCCTATAACAAATGATAAAGGTAATTATGGTGTGTACCAAGTAACTTTATTATATCAAATGACGAAATGCATAGAAAAGAATATGGAGATGGTTTAGATAATTTATTTATTAAATGAAAACAGTAGGCATTGCATGATATGCAGATTCCATTCATTGTCACGAATCTAGGCCTAATACGTAAATTCTCTAGTGATGTATCTGCAGCACAATCAGCAATAGTACACTCAATATAGATCGATACCTCCAGTTACAGAACCAAAGGACCACTCAATATAGATCGATGCCTCCAGTTAAAGAACCAAAGGACCGCAGTCCCTTCAAATGTATCCTTTCATAATCTTGAGATAACCAAGGTCACTCTCAACAAAGCAATCTGGCACATAACTTGGTCTACTTTGTTGCAGTTCAAGTCAGAAGTTTTGAATTATTTTTCACCAGTAAACCATGTACGCATGGAAGTTAGTAGTTTTTTTTAGGGACATGGAGGTTAGTAATTACTACCAAGAAACAGTATAAAACACGTGACTGTCCTGAAAATAAACTCTTTGTTTTCCTTTCATGTGCCATTGCAGTGAGGTCCAATACTTCGTAGGGATTTATACCAACCTTATCACTACCAACATCGGATGAAGCAACAGCAATTTCAGAAGGATCATGACTTCTTTGATTCACTAGCTGCTGAGAACTTCTGGCACCAGTTTCTCTTTGCTGTTCAAATTCCCTGTACCAAGCAAGCACTCATAAGATTTGGAACTAATAATCCAAAACTAATTTCATTGTTGTTGTGGCCAAACCTGAAGCCAGTTTTGGTGCTGAGCAGTTGTGCCGTGACCTGCAATGGTATTCATCAAAGAACATTAGAAAGGATAACCAGAAGGCAAGCAAAACAGAGAACACTGTCAAGTCATTTCTCAAAACAGTGAAGTATTTTCTGATGATTATAGACATAAGTTAAAACGTTATCTAAAACCCATGCAAGTATATTGTAGGAAAAAAAACATACATGTAATACTGTTCCAAAGTCGCAACCACGAAAAGGAAGTGCGATTGAAACAGGCTTCACTGCTTCTGCAAATTCGGCAAGATTAACATCGACCTCCCCAAGAATACTAGATCGAGAAGTCCCCTGATTTTCCAAGAACATGGGGAGAAAGAGCAAGCATCACTTGTTAGCAAGTTCATCCAGCATATAAGTGGTCATGATATCAAAACCTTAACGTAACATGTGTGCAAGTCCATGGCCGAGAAAGATGTAGGATAAGCGAAACCAATTTATAGAACGCACCATGGCCACAACAAGCTTGTAGAGCTTATCATCATATGTCTTAGTCCTAGAATCCTGAAGAAGTCGGGTTGCTTCATAAATAGGATCTGGCCATTTGCAGCTTCCATTCCTCACATTTGCTTTATTTGTTTTTGCAGTTACCTTTCCTGTATCAGCAGAGATAAAGGACAAAAATAACTTGTCCCATCCTGTAGATGGAATCTGCAACAAAAACAAGTAACCATGTAAAGATCGTTCAACTATGGATGGCAGAAACACGCAATAATCCTGAGTAATTCACACAAACTGCAAGACTCGTATTATTAAAAATCAGAGAGCAGCAATAAGTCAATTTTATACTCTACAGCTTTTGGCATGGTATGTATAAGTATCTTTCACCCCTAACTCAAAAAATAGACAAACCACAGACTAAATTTTGGAACTACCACCCCCACCCCCACAAACAATCCCCACACGGTTTTGGGCGAGACACCGCTATATGTAGGATGTTTCTGACAGGCAACATCGTGGGCTCTAGGTTGAGAATGACTTGGCAACTAGTCAGCAAATCAACAAATCAGAAAAATACAACATCACCCAAATAAACAAATATTTATTTCTTGTTATGTTGACCGTGCTGCATGTAAGCTGAAATAAGTGATGTGGCAGCCGACTTGGTGAAAAGCCGAAAAGCACATATAAAACCAGCCTAAGGTTGACTTCCCGGCTGCCTGCGTAGATACTACATTTTTGTCCCGGCGATGGTGTGGAACTCCAGCTGTGGCAACATCAATGTTCCATCGACATGTGGGGGATGGAGGATTCCCCAAAGACTGGATTGAATTTCCTTTCCTTTCAGGGGTTTTCTCATAATGCTGGTGTCTGATTAATACAGAGCTTTGCCTCCTTCGGAAAAAAAAGGAACAGCCTACGGGTGAAAACAAATGGTTTCAGGAGTTCAGGGTGAAATGTGTCTGGTTTTAGAGCTGAGATGAAACCTAGACCCGTGCAAGAGTTGAGGAATGCAAATGGATATTTTCCTCGAAAGTAAGATTCACCAATTTTTGTTGTCTTAACAACCAAAAAGGCAAAGAAATGGAGCTAGCATAAATAATCTGATCTTACATTTGTTGCATGGAATTGCAGCCGGAATACAACTTTAACTTTGGCCTTTTCAATCTTCCATTTTGGCACCCTTGACATGCTGTCAATCTTTATACTTCAAGCATCTGGTACTTCTAGGGGGATCTTTTGTCTGAAAGCAAGCACCAAAGGCAATATAAACTTCCTTAAATCCATAAATACATTTTAAAAATCTCCAAATCAAACAAAATTCAAGTACAATATAGATCAGATTCAGATTGTCCTCATGCATGTGCAAACACACAAGCACGGGAACAAGAATCATACCCACCAATGAGAAAACTTCAGTATAAAGGCTAGTCATCAAAAGCAACTGGCTGGTGCACTTACACGATACTCCCTCCGTCCCATAATGTAAGACGTTGTTTCTAGCATCACAAAACGTCTTACATTATGGGATGGAGGGAGTAGCAGTTATACAAAGAATTGAAAGATTATGTTGATATTGTTTTCTGCACTATGCTCCTAACAATTTCATAGCTATTCCTACTAACAACCACATGTTTCTCAGCACCTCACATGTTCACCAGAGTTAGATACACGGTATAATGGAAAATTAATAACTAACCACTACATGGAAAATACACCTACACCAAGATGCCCAAATTTATCTTTTTATACAGGTACATGTAGAGCCACAGGGTGGAAACATACTAACTGCCAAGAATTTGTCCCCAGTTCACCCAAAAAGGTGAAGTTAGGCAATATTCAAGAATCTTGTCCTGCTATAATTCATACATATAACTAATTCCATGCACCATCAGGCCTCATTAAGCCAAACTAGGCTAAGCATTTCTCTAGACTCTTGTTTAGCTCCAAAATTATCAATGAATCAAAATATAACATATGCATCTTTAGTTTCAAAAGGCAACTAAGAGATGCACGGGTATGATCAATTTGACAAACTCGCATATCACAAGCAAGGATTTAGAGCATGCTTGGTTTGCAGCCAAAAATTCAACTGGTTATACAACACAAATTGGTACTAGTGGCTCAGTAGATGGGCAGCTGGTGTACTGACCAAAGACACCAGTGTCATGTGCAGACAGGAGATGCAGCTAGTTGCAGTGTGCAATTGCAGAGTTCAGAAATCGTGAAAAAATGCAGTCACACCTTGCTTGTAGCCAAGATTTTCCATGTCCAGGACAACATCCAAGAGCTTTAAGCAGCCAAGGCATGGACGGAGCGTACCTTGCAAGGCGCCGGAGGTGGACGGAGGCCCTGGCTTGGAGGTCGGGATCTGCGGCGGGGGCGGACCGGGGCGGTGCCACGGGATTCGATCTGCAGCCGAGGCGGGCGGATCCGGCGAAAGACTGCGGCGGATGAGAACGAATCCGGCGGGGACGACGGCGTGCTGTCGACCGAGTGAACTGGCATCAGGGTCGGAAGAAGAAATGGAAGGAGGCAGGAAGGGAAGGAGGGATAGGGGAGAAGACCTACCGGCGGCGATGGGGGCAGGTGACCTCGACAGCGGCGCTCACCGGCGGCGAGATGCAGCCGGGACACGGGAGAGGGCACGAGGAGGTCGGGCGCCGCCGTGCTCTCAGAGCGGCGGCCAAGCAGCTGCGTTTCCGTAGTTCATGCCAAACCCGCGGTTGCGGGACGAAATGTATGTACTTGCGAGTTGGTGGGGGGCTGTTTTTGGCTGAGCGGCGCTCACCGGCGGCGAGATGTAGACGGATGCAATGCAACCGGTGGATTCACTTTGATACGGGAGAAAGCACGGGGAGTTCGCGCAAAAGGTGCGGGCTTTTCCACCGAGGTTGGGTTGGGGCTTGATTAGGAGAGGCGAGCAGCAAAGCTTGCTTATCGGGAAGAGGAAGGATGCTGGGCAGTGGGCACCAAGCATAATGATGGTGTTTGGTCGTTTAATTTATCATTAACTTATTTCTTCCCAGGTTTTCTGGTTGGGCAGTAATGTCTGTCTCTCACTCACTCGACTCCTTTTTCACCGGTACAAGTGGAGTACAGCCGTGAAAATCAGCCCGCTTTTTCTTAACCTCGGAAAACAAGTACTACATGCTCTCTATTTTTCTCGCCTTGATTTTGGCCTGGCGAGCTCGGGCGGCGCGTGGAGCGGGTGTGAGGCTGCGGGTGGGGTCCCCTCGAGTGGGTCGTGTCAGCCCGTCCGTGTGGGACGTTGCCGTGCGGGTCCTCATTGTGCTGGCAGTGTGGACCCCGCGTTCCCCTTATAGTTGTGGTGTGGTGTTGGACGTGGGGTTTGCCAAGTGGTGACGTTGTTTCTGCGTTGGTGTGTGACATCTACACAATGGAGGCCAGCCGCTTTTGTGTAGGTTGATGGGTTGACCTTGCTCGTCACACATGGGGTGTCCTCTTCGGTATCCTTGCCCAATGGCATACAACTCAATATATTGCTTCCTAATGATCACACTAATAAAAACACGAGAATGGGAAGGGGGGAAACCTAAGTGATGTTTAGTAGTTCCATACAATAAAAGCATAGAGAACAATACGATAACAATACGCAAAAGGAAATGGAACAACAACATTGATTAATCAAATAATATAACAATACTTCACATAACACAACCTAAAAGGCAATAATAAATAACTGGATGGCATAGGTCATAGTAGATACACAAATGGTTGGTCGTTTCACATACATATTCAATACACAAGTACAAAAGACACTTGAACAACCAAGATGGATGTCTCTAAAAGACATGATAGATGGTGAGTGGAGGTTTGGTCGATTATGCCTTTCTTTTCAGTGTTTCCCACCAGAATCTCCTAGTTGGCAGCTTCAAGTGAATTCTCTTTGTGCCACAATTTTCTCTCTTGTTTGTGACAACAAGGTACCAAGCAACTGTAATCCACACCTATAGTGTTACCATCGCTTTTAGGAGCCGGGGTGCTAATCTCCATTGGAAAGGTAGGGAACAACAAATGTCTCATAACTATAAAAAACAAATTTCTCATTATTTAAGTCTTTGAGTGCCATGGCCAATGAACGTCCAACCAACCTTCACTAGCTAGGGGTAGCTCTTGGGCCATACTCCAAACCTCATAATGAGTCATGGGCACAAATCCGAGGAACCATGAGGGAGTCCTGGACTAGGGGGTGTCCGGACAACCGGACTATCAATATCCGTCGGACTCCAAGACTACGAAGATACAAGATTGAAGACTCCGTCCCGTGTCCGGATGGGACTTTCCTTGGCGTGGAAGGCAAGCTTGGCAATCGGATATGTAGATCTCCTACCATTGTAACCGACGACTGTAACCCTAGCCTCCTCCGGTGTCTATATAAACCGGAGGGCTTTAGTCCGTGGGACAACATACATTACAACAATCATACAATAGGCTAGCTTCTAGGGTTTAGCCTCCTTGATCTCGTGGTAGATCCACTCTTGTACTACCCATATCATCAATATTAATCAAGCGGGGCGTATGGTTTTACCTCCATCGAGAGGGCCCGAACACAGGTAAAAACATCGTGTCCTAAATCTCTTGTTACCATCCGCCTAGACGCACAGTTCGGGACCCCTACCCGAGATCCGCCGTTTGACACCGACATTGGTGCTTTCATTGAGAGTTCCTGCGTGTCGTCACCGATAGGCTTGATGGCATCTTCAACCAAGCAACGCTGTCTAGGGTGAGACTTTTCTCCCGGACAGATCTTCAGATTCGGCGGCCGCCTGCGGTCAATTCACTTGGCCATCCGGAGCGATCGAAAGCTATGCCCCTGGCGGTCAGTCGGTTGGAAGCTTAAACTTCACGGCCGATGTCGCGGAGACTTGATCTTCGACGGACTCGAGCCTGCCGAAAGCGCCGCCTTTGTGGACGATGGGCATGATCTAGCTCTGCCACGAACAAGTGCCTTGGTGGCGCGACACGGATCTGCCGCCATTAGCCCGGAGCCGATCGCCCAGATCGAGGCGGTGGATAGCGCGCCACAGGGACTTCAACATCCACGGCGATGGGCGAACACTAATCTTGTCCCTGCGAAACTCGTGATTCCGAGGCGCCGGACTCCGAACCTCCCGCGCCCCTACCAATCGATTCGGATTGGGCGCCGGTTATGGAATTCACTACCGCAGACATCTTCCAATACTCGCCTTTCGGCGATATCCTGAATTCACTAAAGCATCTCTCGCTATCAGGAGAGTCCTGGGCGGACTATGGCCAGGATGGTTGGGGTACGGACGACGAAGAAATTCAGAGCCCACCCACCACCCACTTTGTAGCCACTGTCGACGATCAAACCGACATGCTAGACTACGACTCAAGACATCGGCGCCGAACTCTCGATGCGGAGCGATCAGAACCAGCGCCCACAGGGCAATCGGAAGGCCACCTCGTCATATAGCGTATACATGGTGGATACCCCAAAAGATGGGGACGGCGAAGAAAAGCAATGGAGGCAGATCCCTTAAAAAAACAGACCCCCAAGCGGCGTCGTGGCGCCGCTCTAAATCTCGCCCACAGCAAGAATGGAGATTCCGCACAGGAGATAATAATACTCCGAGAGTGCGAAGACAATCCCCAAAGAAGATTCAGCAGGAGGACGAAGCAAGCCCTCGGGAGAGGCGGCGAGCGAAGAGGTTGAGGATCATAACTATATGCCTCCCTCGAAGGCGAAGCAAGCCTCAGCGATGACGAATCCGTCGTATCCGAGGATCCCGTCGAACAAGAGCGCTTCAAGCGCAGCTTATCGCCACAAAGAAACAGCCTAAAGAAAAAAAAGCAGCAGCTTCAAGTTGATCGGGACTGGCTGCCGATCGATGGACCGATGGACCGAAGTCCTCGCGGCAGAAGAGTATAAACTAGAACGTCCCTCCAAAAGTTACCCAAGACGCAAGCTGCTCCCCCGATTAGAGGAGGAAGCATACGTACCTCCATCACCGGCAAGACGATATGGTGACCGACCACCCGTGGTCGTGACAAAAGGCATCCAGCCACCACCAAGACTATACCCGGCATCGCTCCAAAAGTACGAAGCCAAGAGGGAACGCGCCGGACTTGCGAGACATATTGGAGGACAAAGCAAGGCAATCCAGATCCATCTATGGAACACGTGGGCGCCCTACGACCCACGACGAATACCGTCGCACCGGATACAATAACCGGCCGGGCGAACACACAGACAGCGCTCTCTCGAGCTGCGTCGCGATATCGCTCAATCTGGGCGCAGACACCGCTATGCTTCATCGACGAAGTAATGGATCATCGGATCCCGAAGGGTTTAAACCCGTAAACATCGAATCTTACGATGGCACAACAGACCCATGATGCGGATCGAAGACTATCTTCTCAACATCCATATGGCCCGCGGCGACGATCTCCACGCCATCAAGTACCTCCCACTCAAGCTTAAAGGACCAGCTCGGCATTGGCTTAACAACACGCTTGCAGAGTCAATTGGGTGTTGGGAAGACACGGAGGCCGCATTCCTTGATAACTTCCAAGGCACTTATATGCGACCACCGACGCCGATGACCTAAGCCACATCATTCAATGACCCAGACGAATCGGCGGATAATTCGACACGGTTCTTGACGAAGAAAAATCAAATCGTCGATTGTCCGGAGGCGAGAGGCCCTGCAGCCTTCAAACATAACATCCGGGATGAATGGCTAGCCCGGCACAGGGCAGGAAAAGCGAAATCCATGGCAGCCCTCACATCGTTAATGACCGCTTTTGTGCGGAGAGGACGGTAGCTAGCCCGCAGCAACAATCTCCGTAAAAATTTCGGCGGTCCGGATACTAAGGACAACAACGGCAGTCACGTCGAAACAAAAACAAGCGCCGAATTAACGGCGGCGATAAGGAGGATCGGCGATCAATGCCGGATTCGAGGCTCTAAACCGGTCGTGGAAGAAGCCATTTAAAGAACCACTCGGGTCCGTCAATCTGGACCAAATACTCGACCGCTTATGCGGATACATGGCACCTCACGAAAAGCCAGCTAACCACACCAATAGAGATTTTGGGTGTTCAAGCAGCCGCAAGTTAATTGCGAAAACAATGACAAGGGGCTAAATAGCGATGGCGAGGAAGAGACCCGCCGCCGAACAACAGAGGACGAAGGGTTTTCCCCACAATGCACGGACGATGAATATGATATCGCGACCCACATACCCAAGAGGAGAGGAAGCGCGCACTAAGGGGCGTCTATGTGATGGAGCGATCGCCCCAAAGTTCAACCCATGGTCCTCTTGTCCGATCACTTTCGATCGAAGAGACCATCCGACCAGCATACGCCATGGCGGATTCGCGCATTGGTCTTAGACCCAATCGTCGATGGGTTCCACCTCACGAGAGTCTGATGGACGGCGGCGGCGGCTTTGAACTCGCTTTATCGGGACACGGTCGCAAAATGGGCCTAGACCCATCAAGGATTAAACCTACAAAGACAACCTTTAAAGGTGTCATACCGAGTGGAAGCCAAGCGCACAAGCTCACCACACCGAAGTGGTCTTGGATCCCGGATAATTTCGGGCGAAGAGTTAATCTTGACATAGTCCCGTTTCGGCGGCTATCATGCTCGCTTTCGGACGAACGCGTTTGCCAAATTCAACGCGGTGCAGCACTATGCATACCTAAAGCTCAAGATGCGGGCCCTCGTGGAGTCATCACGGTCAATGGGAATACGGGCGCTCCCTCGAGCGGAGGAACATCTGGCGGCTCTCGCGGCGAAATCTGAGCAGCCTTCTAAGGCAATTCTCGAGTCCGGCCATTAAGCGGCGGATCTGAAAGCACGCCCGGAGCAATGCCAACCAAGACCACCTGGCGCGATCGGAGCACGCGTAGCAGTGCGGCCCCAACCCTCCCCCGCGTATGATCGCAAGAATAACACTCCGCGTACATCATTATACTTTGGAGATACCATGGGCACAGGGGAGGGGGCACGATCGCAACGGACCCAGAGTGTGGTTCGACCACACCGGGGGCTCGCAAACGTGCCCCTCTTTTTTTATTATCTTTCTTATTTTTTGTACACAGGACTCTGTTAACCAGAAGCCTTGTCCGGCGGCGAACCTGCCGAACTCACGATGCAATAGTCAGGGACTAAAGAAGGCCGCGACGAACATCCAGGTGGTCTCAATTATGAGCATTAAATTTGATTACATACACCAAGTCTGCAGCTCATCCCTGGAGGGGGACATGTTTATTTAGTCCAAATCCCTTGCTTATCGCACTATTTGTATCAGTCTGCTCTACTAGCAGACTTTCTTTCATAAATAATGCAGCACCTTTTTATTGCAATGGCATTATCTTTTATATATATGTTCATTACATGACATCTTGCACCCGTATATTTTGGTACGGCTGAATAGGCTAGGGGCTTCTGTTCCCCAAATTATGGTGTGATAAAGTCCGAACACTTTCACAAGTGCGGCACCCCGAACTTATAGCATTATATGAATCGGCTCGAATCATGTCTTGGGTCAATAGTTGGGTTTGCGGCCCCACGTTTTGGTGCCTTACGTTCCGTTCGTCGGCTAAGGTGGCCTTTGGGAGAACCACTGCGATTGCGCCCGGTTGAGCCGGGCTAACGCCTCGATGGAAAGCTAAAACCGGCCCGACATGATAAGGCGAGACCGGTCATTGTTCGAGAGGTTTTTCGGGTCCTTAAAGACTCACGCCGCCGAGCGAAGTTAGGATAATGTCCGATGAAGGCGTGGATAGCGCCCAATTCGGTCTTCGAATACCGGGGCTTCACCAAATTTAAAATTATAGAATTCTATGGCTAAGTGAGACTGTTCAAGCATTATAAGTCCGGTTGCCTTGTTCGTCATGTTGGCGCCTCCTAGATGGACCCAAAATGGGAACAAGAGTGCTCAAGTTTATCTGAACACCCCAACACTTGTGGCTTGAAATTTGAAGCCAACGACTTGCCATCTCTCAGATTTTACAAGCGGCTGCATGAAGGTAATATTTTAAATTAAACAAGCGTTGCTCATGGCACATATGAGCGAAGTTTTCAGCGCCAGGATAAATACACATGAGTTCACTCAAAGATTACATTTGGGAGCACTCATACGCAATATCGCAGCTCCCTTCAGACAATTTTATAATACTTCTCCGGCGTGCGATACTCCTTGCCCGGCGACGGTGGGTCCGTGAGAAGCTTCTCGCATCCAATTTGCCCCATTGCACCTTTATGCGGGCAAGGGCCCAACGAAGCGCCTTCAATACAAGCGGGCGCTTGACTACATCCACTGGGCATGCATCCACCAGCCGCCGACGAGGCCAAAGTAGCTCCCGTGCATGGCTCTGCCCGAGCCACAACGGACTATGAGACCCTTCATGGCCTCCTCGGCTACCTTGTGGAGTTCGACCATTGCTTCAATTTGGTCGCTTGGGGACTGCCGGATGGCCGGCCTCGGCATCTTGAGACCGAAGACCTTCTCCGTCGAGCTCCCTCCTCGCCCACGATAGAATGCGGCGGCATCGGCGACTACGTGGCAGATCCGCAAACACCCCCGAGAGCTCGAATGCGGGTAAGTGTCGGGTAGTTCACATTAACATGCCTCGCTTTGCATGAAAAACGCCTTACCGCTGCTATCTTCTTTATGTCCTCAACCTCTGAAGGGCCTTACGGGCCTCGGCCTTGGCGGACTTGGCACTTTCGAGAGCGAGGCAAGCTCGGACTCTCGAGTCTTGAGTCACGCCCAAACTCTCATGTTTTTCCATGAGAGCACGGAGCTCTTGCCAAACTTCGCCACTGTGCCTCTTGCTTTTTCGCCCTTGCCCGTTGCGGCGGCCGACTGTGTTTGGCAGCGGACACAAAGATCCTTCGTGGCTGCCACCTCATTAGTGGCCCTTGCAATTCACATATTATCCTTGTTAATTTTATTGCAACGAAATCCTTTTACGTAAGGTACCTATTCAAAGTGGTGTTGCTCACCTTCTTTTTCCTCGAATCGCTTCTTCGCATGGCGAGCTCTTGCTCGGACCGCTCGAATTCTACTTTAACACATCGACCTCCGCCGTTAACGCGGCAGAGGGCAGCAATGCAGCGCACTGCAAACCCATATTGACATATTTTTAGCAACCTGCGCATATCTTGATAGATCCTCGGTCGGCTTTTCTTTCCGAACACCGAACCGAGCATCGCTACTCTTGTCTATGCGGTACTACATTACATAATTTTAACTTCTTACCTCAAAGCTGTTAGAAGGCTGCTGCGAGCTTCAGTCGGCCCGCTCTTAGCGAGCTGAACCTTTTGAATCACCGCACTCATGATAGTGCGGTGTTCTTCCTCAATGGAAGCGCCTTTAAGCGCCTCCAGCAAGTTATCCGGCGCTTCCGGTTGGACGGAGGCCACTGGTGTCACGGTCTTGCCCCTCTTTCGAAGGGGCCGCTTGCCGGACTCTGGAACCATTGCGGGTTCCGAGGTAGAGTCCGGCGTAAAGTCCGGGAGGTCGCCTGACGGCGCCTCCGGAGCCTCCTCCTGATGGGTCCCTCTCTGGGATCCCACCTCGGCGTCCTCATCGGCGCGTGGGGTGGAGGCGGTCGGAAGTGAGTTCACATCCGACGAGGCCAACGACCCGTTCGATGAGTCGGGGAGATCGTCATCGGCCGGACTATGGACGGAATGCGGCGTTAGAAGGACACTATGTGGACGTAAAATATGCATATAAAGGATCCGGTACTTACGATCTTGCGGACGCCCGCCCCGGAGGCCACTCATCCTCGCCAATCTTTGGTGTTGGCGAACTGTCCGGGGATAGTTCTCCCCTCTTGGACCCTTGGCCTCCCGATTGGGGAAGCCTTCCTCTTCTTCTCTCCTCCTCGGGGGAATACTCCTCCTCCTCGTCTTCGGGGAGGAGTCCTCGTCGTCGACGGGCCTTTGATTCTGGAACTCTTTCGAGTCCCCGCGCCACCTTCTTGGCCTTCTTCTCGGCACCACGTGCGGTGCGGAACCAGCAGAGCCTCGCTAAGCGGGCATCCATCGGATCTTCCGGCATGGGAGCCGGGCCGATAAGCAGCTTGGCCTTCTCCATCCATTCTGTCAAAGGAAGAGGCGAATGAAACCTCGCCGAGTCAATTTAATTATCACAAGTGTCCCGTAATGGGGTTGAATCACTTACCTCGTCGGTTGATATCTGCGAGCTGAATCACGATCTTCCGTCGCGGATGCGGGGGCTTCGGCGCCCTTGAACAGCACCCTCCAGGCGCCTTCGTATGTTGTATCGAAGAGCCCGCTTAGCGCCTGGTGCTGTTCTGGATTGAACTCCCACAAATTGAATGCCCGTTCTTGGCATGGGAGGATCCGCCGGATGAGCATGACTTGGACCACGTCGACGAGCCTGAGCCTATTGCTCACCATCTTCTTGATGCAGGCTCGGAGTCCCGTCACCTCCACCGGATTGCCCCACTGCAAGCCCTTCTCTTTCCAGGAGGTGAGCTGCGTGGGGATGCCAGATCTAAACTCGGGGGCCGCTGCCCATGTAGGTTTGCGCGGCTCGGTGATGTAGAACCACCCCGATTGCCACCCCTTGACGGAGTCCATAAAGGTCCTTCGAGTTAAGGTGCGTTGGGCAATTTGCCCAACATGGCGCCTCCGCATTCGCCTGCGTGCCCTTCACAACCTTGACAGCGTTGAAGGTCTTGAGCCACAGCGAAGTGGGGCGGATGCAGAGGAAGGCCTCACACACGACGATAAACGCCGAGATGTTGAGGATGAAGTTGGCGCCGGATCGTGGAAATCCAGCCGTAGTAAAACATGAGCCCCGGACAAATGGATGGAGCGGAAAGCCCGATCCGCGGAGGAAGTGGGGAGGAAGACGACCCTCTCATGAGGCCGGGGGTAGGGATGAGCTGCCCTCGTCGGGCAGCCGATGCGCGATATCGCCGGAAAGGTATCCGGCGCTGCGCAGCTTCGTGATGTCCTCCTCCTTAGCGGTGGAGGCCAACCATTTGCCTCCCGCTCCTGACATATTCAGAGAAGGTCGAGGCGAGATGCGCGAGCTTGGGCGTTGGAGCTTGAGTTCGCGGAGATGAATCAGCAAAGGAGGAAGAAGGCATAGGTGAGAAGGTGAATCCTTATCCCTTATATATAGGCGGACAAAACTATGCGTCCCCCACCAGCCTGGTAAGACTCGCTTATCTCCCAAGCGCCACCATCAATGGCGCGGTTGGGTTACCCACGCCCGTATTGATGAGAATCCCGGAATAAGGGGAACACGATCTCTGCTTCGACAAGACGTGCCAAGGGAACCGCTTCGCTAAACGTCTTTGAGGTGGTATAGTAAAAAGCGATTCAAACAAAGGCTTGGTAGCGGTGTGATGTCACGCCGCATAATACGTCCGCCAGATTGAACTAAGTGTACATTTTATTCTCTCTACGGTAGAATGTGGAATTTATTTTGCGAGCGGGCACTATCACGGTGTTCATGATCTTCTCTGGATTATTCAAGGGAGGAACCCGCCTTGCAATGCCGAACATTATGCGCACGGACTAATCGTCATTGAAGCCTGGTTCAGGCTCGAGGAGTCTGGACTAGGGGTGTCCGGACAGCCGGACTATCAATATCCGCGGACTCCAAGACTACGAAGATACAAGATTGAAGACTCCGTCCCGTGTCCGGATGGGACTTTCCTTGGCGTGGAAGGCAAGCTTGGCAATACGGATATGTAGATCTCCTACCATTGTAACCGACTGTGTAACCCTAGCCTCCTCCGGTGTCTATATAAACCGGAGGGCTTTAGTCCGTAGGACAACATACATTACAACAATCATACCATAGGCTAGCTTCTAGGGTTTAGCCTCCTTGATCTCGTGGTAGATCCACTCTTGTACTACCCATATCATCAATATTAATCAAGCAGGACGTAGGGTTTTACCTCCATCGAGAGGGCCCGAACCTGGGTAAAAACATCGTGTCCCTCGTCTCTTGTTACCATCCGCCTAGACGCACAGTTCGGGACCCCCTACCCGAGATCCGCCGGTTTTGACACCGACAAACCACAACCATCTAGGTTGCGCATAAAACCAAGAATAGCAAGATTCGCAAGGGATATATTAAGGAATCGATCAACTTGAGATTTGCCTTGGTGAAAGTGTGTACCAGGATCTCCTCTTGGTCTCTCTAAAAAGAATAGGCAGAGTGGGGGCTAAGGAGGGTGACCTTTTAGAATTTCAACAATGGTGGAGGAGAGAGATGGAGTCATCACCTACTTCATGGTGAAGAAGATGCTTTAGGGCATCTCCAACGGCAACCCACAATTTCCTCCCGGATCCGTCTGCGGGTAGGGGGGACCAGTCCGCGGACACGGATGCGGGAGGACACCATCCAACCATAGTCGTATACATCTGGCCTTCCTCAATTTTTTTAAGTCTGCACGATCAAATAGCCACATACAAAGGGTACAGACGTTCAAATAACCGCATGCAACAGTAGTTCAAAATTTATTAAAGTTCAAATATTACATCCCAACATTGGTTTCCCCTTTAACCGCCCACTGATGCTCAATCAGTCTTCCTTCAGCTGCTTGTGAGTCGGTCGATGCTGAATTTGTTTATGCATTTGATTGAACTCTTCAAATGTGGCCGGATTCTGGTATGGAAGTTGGATAGGATCACACATGTTCTCAAATTCTAGAGTTGCGGCAGCATCGTTACACAACATGTCATCACTTCTCACAAGGTCTCCGGATCTCATTGTTTAGCAGGTCCACGAACAACTGCAAAACAGGCCTGCAGAACTCCAACTGCCTTCTCGGCATCCTTTCTAGCTGCTTCTTGTCTTTGGGCAAAATGAGCCTTTTTCTGGCCAACTAGGTTAGAGATGGCGCTGAAGGTAGCCCACGAAGGATAGATACCGTCAACCAGATAGTAGCCCATGTTGCACTCATGTCCATTGACAATATAGTGGCAAGGAAGCGATTTTCCTTTGGTCAGCCTCGCAAACAACGGTGATCGTCACGGCACATTTGATGTCATTGTGAGAATCAGGCATGCCAAATCCAAAGATCATGTGATGCAACTGCTTCAAGAATGATGGTGGGCTTCTTAACATGACCCTGATATTGCTCTTGTAAAGCCTTTGGGCAGTTCTTCCATTTCCAATGCATGCAGTCAAGAGATCCAAGCAAACCTGGCCACTCTTTTGCTTCTGAGATTGCCAAGAGCCTCTCGGTGTCTGCCATAGTTGGTTCTCTCAAGTACTGAGGTCTGAACACCTCGACCACGGCAGTTGCAAACCTGACCATGGCATCTTCGTATGTGCTCTCAGACATCCGTAGGTACTCGTCCCACGAATCAGCGCCCGTGTCATATGCAAGCATCCAGTGTGGCCGTGCACTTCTGGTAAACAGAGAAGCCAATCATTCCCACCGCGTCCTTCTTTAGGATGAAGTAGTCATTATAGAAACGGACGCCATGGTAAAAATGATCGAAGACAGTCTTGCGCATCCGAAAAAGGCCGACGAAAATGGTTAATGAATAATGCATCTAGGGCAAAGTATTCGGCCATCAGTGTCAAATGGCGGTGTGCCCTATGGCAGTGGAGCACACGATTGACCCTTGATCGAGCCCTTGAAATTGAGAACATGTTCCTCCGCATGCTCCGGACTAAGACAGAAGCTCTCTACCTTAAGATGTAGGTAGCTCGAACACCGCTCGGAGGTCTGAGGCACCTCCGTATACACTTGAAGCTTAAACAAAACCATACTACTCCAGCTTGGAGGCTCTGGACTAGCTCCGAGACTACAAAGTGAGTTGCACACTTGGAATTAATTATTTGAGGCCTCCTTTGGTTTGTAGGAACTCTATAGGATAGGATTTGCAAAGGAAAAAATTTCTTTGAAGCCTTTTGGTTTATAGGAATGGATTCCTATTCCTATGTAGGATAGGAATCAATCCTTCACATTTTGAAGGAAAAAAATATTAGCTTAGACTCAATGAAAAAATTCCTATCCTATGCACCAGATAACATATCTTTCTCTATAAGAATTGAGATGCATGCCATCTCACTTCCTATGAGTTTCTTATTCCTATAAAATTCCTATACTATGGAGGCCTGACTCTTTCTCTCTCTCACACACACACTTTAGGAAGTTGTGTTTTTTCTAGTGTTTATTAGAGTGTTCATTCACATGCATATATCTGTGGTGTACCCTGTTGTTATAGTACGCCATGCCTATGACTGAAAAACGAGAGAAAATCATTGATAAGGGGGGAGGGGGGAGGGGAAGGGTTCTTCGACCACACAAATGTTTCCACTGTCAATGTATCCGTTGTGCAGGCACTTGAAACATGGTTAGTCTTCTAATCATGGTGTCATTGACACCAAAATTCTCATTAGCGGCAAGACGTTTTCAATCTTCCTTTTTGGTGGTTGATGATAATATGATTAATACATGTCAAAAATGGTCGTATGGTACGGATCAATGGCTCTAAAAGGTATATGTTGAGCTCCCCTACATTTGTGCACTATAAAAAATCTTTGCGTTTTATGTGTGCGCACAAGGTAGGATCAATGCCCCTCCTATATCTTTAGAAACCTAGGGAGTGCAAAGGTGACCAACTAACAAACATGTAAGCATAACTTATACACAAGCTTGTGATTGAGATGATAAGGAAGTGACCATAATTCATCTTAAAGCACGAGAGGTATGTGACGTGAAATGAAAGTGTGTACAATATGAGACAGAAATAAGTAAACATGGCAACATGATATAAGCAAAGTGGCACGGCCATGTTTTACAAAGCAAACCAACATAATCTCACAAGCATAAATAATATGGTAGCCACACACGACAGTATAGGAGGTAAAATTTAAAAATTACCACAAGTTTGATAAGAAGAAAATGAAAACAAGAGCTTATGACAAAGTACCCATGAATAAACTCCAACCATAACCTAATATATATCTTACTTATCCACCCTTTGGCATCAAGATGACATGAAGGGAAAAGAAGTGGTGCTAACATCCATAGGAACACAACTTGTACTCCTCGTCCTTGGGGTTGAAATCATCATCATGAGTTGGAGGCGGTGAAGTGACATCTTCAAGTGCAAAAGGATAATCGGAAGGATACTTGGAACTAATCTTCGCCTCGAAATCACATGCATATCTTCTCCACGCATACAACGATCTTACCTGATCATCATGGTACTCATCTTCCGAGCAACGTGGTCCTTGTACTGCCTATCATACATAAGATTCCTCATGCAAGGCAAAGACTTCAATGCTCACACAATCTTGCTCTTGGTCATTGGTCCTTAGAGCTAGAAGCTCCAAAAGCATGTGAGTCTGATTGTAATTGGGAGTATCATATACTAGTATCATGCATATGATACTAGTGTATGATACTACCTCCCTAATGCATAGTATCATATTTTAGTATCATGTAGTATGATACGTCTCCAACGTATCTATAATTTTTTATTGTTCCATGCTATTATATTACCCGTTTTGGATGTTTATTGGCTTTACTTTACACTTTTATATCATTTTTGGGACTAACCTACTAACCGGAAGCCCAAATCAATTGCTGTTTTTTTGCCTATTTCGGTGTTTCGAAGAAAAGGAATATCAAACGGAGTCCAGACGGAATGAAACCTTTGGGAGTGATCTTTTTGGAACAAACGTGATCCAGGGGACTTGAAGTGGACGTCAAGCAACAAAGGAGGCGGCCACGAGGGTGCCTGGTGCGCCCCCCCACCCTCGTGGGCCCCTCGAGCGTTCACCGACCTACTTCCTCCTCCTATATATACCCTCGTACCCTGAAACCTTCGAGGAGCACCAAGAAAAACTATTTCCACCGCCGCAACCTTCTATATCTGCGAGATCCCATCTTGGAGCCTTCGTCGATGCTCCGCCGGAGGGGGAATCGACCATGGAGGGCCTCTACATCATCTCCAAGGCCCTTCTGATGAGTTGTGAGTAGTTTACCACAGACCTTCGGGTCCATAGTTATTAGCTAGATGGCTTCTTCTCTCTCTTTGAATCTCAATACAAAGTTCTCCTCGATCTTCTTGGAGATCTATTCGATGTAACTCTTTTTGCGGTGTGTTTGTCGAGATCCGATGAATTGTGGGTTTATGATCAAGTTTATCTGTGAGAAATATTTGAATCTCCTCTGAATTCTTTTATGTGTGATTAAGTTATCTTTGCAAGTCTCTTTGAATTATCAGTTTGGTTTGGCCTACTAGATTGATCTTTCGTGCAATGGGAGAAGTGCTTAGCTTTGGGTTCAATCTTGCGGTGTCCTTTCCCAGTGACAGCAGGGGCAGCAAGGCACGTATTGTATTGTTACCATCGAGGATAAAAAGATGGGGTTTATATCATATTGCATGAGTTTATCCCTCTACATCATGTCATCTTTCTTAATGCGTTACTCGTTCTTTATGAACTTAATACTCTAGATGCATCTTTGGATAGCGATCGATGTGTGGAGTAATAGTAGTAGATGCAGCAGAGTCGGTCTACTTGTCACAGACGTGATGCCTATATACATGATCATGCCTAGATAATCTCATAATTATTCGCTTTTCTATCAATTGCTCGACAGTAATTTGTTCACCCATCGTAATACTTATGCTATCTTGAGAGAAGCCACTAGTGAAACCTATGGCCCCCGAGTCTATCTTTTATCATATAAGCTTTCAATCTACTTTTATTTGCATCTTTACTTTTCCAATCTATATCATAAAAATACCAAAAAAATATTTATCTTATAATATTATCTCTATCAGATCTCACTTCGCAAGTGGCCGTGAAGGGATTGACAACCCCTTTATTGTGTTGGTTGCGAGTTCTTGTTTGTTTGTGTAGGTGCGTGGGACTTTTGAGGAGCCTCCTACTGGATTGATACCTTGGTTCTCAAAAACTGAGGGAAATACTTACGCTACTATTGCTACATGACCCTTTCCTCTTTAAGGAAAACCAACGCAAGCTCAAGACGTAGCATAGTACTCTATTTATTGTCATGGATGACACAAAGCAGCATAGCATTTATTATGATACGGTATCATGATATGATACTCCACCCTCTCTTTCTTCATTTAATTCTATGACACCTCATCGAAATTGCCTAGTTGGCATGCATGATACTAGCTATGATACTACCATCACGACCAGCCTAAGAACGAAAAGATCCATGGTAGCATGTTCATCCTCTTCACCATCATCATCTCAAAAGTCCTTGTCAAATAAAATCTTAACCATGAAAGCTTCTAGGCTACATTTCTTCTTGCAAAGAGAAATGCAGAGGGTGTGCCTTCATTCCCCTTCAAGGTGTGAACATTGTAAGAGCCTTTGCCACAAGGAAAATCTTTAGGGTCGGGCGACTGATCAGAGCGCAGTTGGTCCATGCGAGAGACGTCCATCGCATATCAATTTGACGGCTTATACGTTTACTTATCTATTCAACCCGCCCACCTCCCACATGTCAGGGGCCGCTGCCTATTGCGAGTCGCACCGGAGACAATGACCATCACGGGGGGCGAACTGGTGACCCAGGGAACATGAGTTGTGGCGTGGTGCAACAAGTGTCTGGCGATGTTGCGTCAAGCCGCAACCGGAGATGTGAGCGGTGTGGAGCAAGGTTGCGATCATCAACATCAAAGCAGTGAGGGGTGGTCCTCCTTGTGGCGGTGCTTGCACGGTACAAGGGATGCTAGGACCAGTGGGTGGCGTCTTTGCAGCCCATGCACAATGGTGCTACGATGATACACTTGATGCTGCAACGGTGGGCGGTGGTGATGGGACCAACACGACGGGGAGATGCAAGTCACCGATGATAGATTTGCAAGCGGAGACCCCCATTGCGGCTATTGAGAGATAACTTTTGCCAATGCAACTCGATGTATTGATCGATGCATAAAGCACGCATATATGGGTGTACAACGCGGGCCTCAAACTCAACTATACAATGACTATACAATATACATGCAAAACCATATGTTCACAGCCCCCCCCCCCCGCGCGCAGTCGAAGCATCACCGGAGATGTAGAGACTGAACCGAGACTCCTCAAAGATGAAATTGGCAATCCATTAGTCATCACATCGGCGAACTGTTGCGCCGTCGGGACGTGAAGGACCTGGAAGCGCCCAAGAGCCACCTGCTCGCGAACAAAGTGAATGTCGAGCTCAATATGCTTCGTTCGGTGATGATGGACTGGGTTGATGGAGAGGTACACGATGGAGACGTAGTCGCAGTAGACGAGCGTGGCCTTGTGAACGTCACAAAGCAACTCCTGGAGCAGCTGACGAAGCCAGGAGCATCCGGCAACGGTGTTAGCCACTGCCCGATACTTTGCCTCAGCACTCGAGTGGGAAACCATGGGCTGTCGCTTGGACGACCACGAGATCAGTGAAGGCCCAAGGTAGACACAGTAGCCCGAGGTGGAGCGACGTGTGTCGGGGCAACCTGCCCAGTCCGCATCGGAGTAGGCGACGAGGTCGGTGGAGGCGGAGGCCGTTAGTGTGAGTCTCAAAGACGTGGTGCCGCATATGTAACAAAGGATACGCTTCACCAAGGTCCAACTAGAGTCACGTGGGGAGTGCATGTGAAGGCACACCTGCTGAATAGTATACTGCAAGTCTGGACGCGTCAGGGTTAGGTACTGTAGAGCGCCAACGATAGAGCGATATGTTGGGGAACGTAGTAATTTCAAAATTTTCCTACGCACACGCAAGATCATGGTGATGCATAGCAACGAGAGGGGAGAGTATTGTCCACGTACCCTCATAGACCGTAAGCGGAAGCGTTAGAACAACGCGGTTGATGTAGTCGTGCGTCTTCACAATCCGACCGATCCAAGTACCGAACGTACGGCACCTCCGAGTTCAGCACACGTTCAGCTCGATGACGATCCCCGGACTCCGATCCAGCAAAGTGTCGGGGATGAGTTCCGTCAGCACGACGGCGTGGTGACGATGATGATGTTCTACTGGCGCAGGGCTTCGCTAAACTCCGCGACGATATGACCGAGGTGGAATATGGTGGAGGGGGGCACCGCACACGGCTAAGGAATGATCACGTAGATCAACTTGTGTGTCCTGGGGTGCCCCCCTGCCCCCGTATATAAAGGAGCAAGGGGGAGGGGGCCGGCCAAGGGGAGGAGGCGCACCCAAGGGGGAGAATCCTACTCCAAGTAGGATTCCCCCATCTTTCCTAGTCCAAGTAGGAGAGGGGAAGGAAGGGAAGGAGAAGGAGAAGGAAGGAGAGGGAGGAAAAAGGAGGAAAGGGGGCCGCCCCCCTAGTCCAATTCGGTTTGGGCTAGGGGGGCCGCGCGCCCTGCCTCCTCTCTTCCACCACTTGGCCCATGAGGCCCATTGCTTCTTCCTCGTATTCCCATAACTCTCCGGTACCCCCGAAAATACCCGAATCACTCGGAACCTTTCCGAACTCTGAATATAGTCGTCCAATATATCGATCTTTACGTCTCGACCATTTCGAGACTCCTCGTCATGTCACCGATCTCATCCGGGACTCTGAACTCCTTTGGTACATCAAAACTCATAAACTCATAATATAACTGTCATCGAAACCTTAAGCGTGCGGACCCTACGGGTTCGAGAACTATGTAGACATGACCTAGAACTATTTTCGGTCAATAACCAATAGCGGGACCTGGATGCCCATATTGGCTCCTACATATTCTACGAAGATCTTTATCGGTCAAACCGCATAACAACATACGTTGTTCCCTTTGTCATCGGTATGTTACTTGCCCGAGATTCGATCGTCGGTATCCAATACCTAGTTCAATCTCGTTACTGGCAAGTCTCTTTACTCGTTATGTAATGCATCATTCGGTAACTAACTCATTAGCTACATTGCTTGCAAGGCTTATCTTGATGTGCATTACCGAGAGGGACCAGAGATACCTCTCCGACGATCGGAGTGACAAAACCTAATCTCAAATACGCCAACCCAACATGTACCTTTGGAGACACCTGTAGTACTCCTTTATAATCACCCGATTCGTTGTGACGTTTGGTAGCACCAAAGTGTTCCTCCGTAGCACGGAGTTGCATAATCTCATAGTTACAGGAACATGTATAAGTCATGAAGAAAGCAATAGCAATATACTAAGCGATCAAGTGCTAGGCTAACGGAATGGGTCATGTCAATCACATCATTCTCCTAATGATGTGATCCCGTTAATCAAATGACAACTCTTTTTCCATGGCTAGGAAACATAACCATCTTTGATAAGCGAGCTAGTCAAGTAGAGGCATACTAGTGACACTATGTTTGTCTATGTATTCACACATGTATTATGTTTCGGTTAATACAATTCTAGCATGAATAATAAACATTTATCATGATATAAGGAAATAAATAATAACTTTATTATTGCCTCTAGGGCATATTTCCTTGATCTCCCACTTGCACTAGAGTCAATAATCTAGTTCACATCGCCATGTGATTTAACACCAATATTCACATCGTATGTGATTAATACCCATAGTTCACATCATCATGTAATCAACACCCAAAGGGTTTGTTCACATCGCTATGTGATTAACACCCAAAGAGTACTAAGGTATGATCATGTTTTGCTTGTGAGAGAAGTTTAGTCAACGGGTGCATCATATTGAGCCGTATGTATTTTGCAAATATTCTATGTCCACAATGCTCTTGCGGAGCTACTCTAGCTAATTACTCCCACTTTCAATATGTATCCAGATTGAGACTTAGAGTCATCTGGATTGGTGTAAAAGCTTGCATCGTTGTAACTTTTTATGACGGGCTCTTTTATCACCTCCATAATCGAGAAACATCTCCTTAGTCCTCACTAAGGATATTCTTGACCGATGTCCAGTGATCTACTCTTAGATCAAAATTGTATTCCTTTGTCAAACTCAAAGCAAGGTATATAATAGGTGCAGTTCTGACATAGCATACTTTATAGAACCTATGGTGAGGCATAGGGAATGTCTTTTCATTCTCTTTCTATTTTACGCCATGGTCGGGTCTTGAGTCTTACTCAACTTCACACCTTTGCATCACAGCAATAACTCCTTCTTTGGTGTTCTATTTTGAACTATTTCAAAAATTTATCAAGGTATGTACTCATTGAAAAAAATCTTATCAAGCGCCCGGATCTATCTATATAGATCTTGATGCTCAAATGTGTGACTTCACCGAGGTCTTTCATTGAATAACTTTTATTCAAGTATCCCTTTATGCTATCCAGAAATTCTATATCATTTCTGATCAACAATATGTCATCTTCATATAGTATCAGAAATGCTACAGAGCTCCCACTCACTTTCTTGTAAATACATGCTTCACTGCAAGTCTGTATAATACTATATGCTTTGATCAACTTATCAAAGCGTATATTCCAACTCTGAGATGCTTGCACCAGTCCATAGACGGATCACTGGAGCTTGCACATTTTGTTAGTACCTTTAGGATTGACAAAACCTTCTAGTTGCATCATATACAACTCTTCGTTAAGAAAACCATTAAGGAATGCAGTTTTGACATCCATTTGCCAGATTTCATAAAATGTGGCAATTGCTAACATGATTCGGACAGACTTAAGCATCGCTACAGTTGAGAAAATCTCATTGTAGTCAACACTTTGAACTTGTCGAAAACCCTTTTGCGACAAGTCGAGCTTTGTAGATAGTAACACTACTATCAGCATCTGTCTTCCTCTTGAAGATCCATTTATACAATATGGCTTGCCGATCATCGGAAACTCCACCAAAGTCCACACTTTGTTCTCATACATGGACCCCATCTCGATTTCATGGCCTCAAGCCATTTTCATGAATCTGGGCTCATCATCGCTTCCTCATAGTTCGTAGGTTCATCATGGTCTAGTAACATGACTTCCGAATAGGATTACCGTACCACTCTAGTGCGGATCTTAATCTGGAAGATCTACAAAGTTCGGTAGTAACTTGATCTGAAGCTTTATGATCATCATCATTAGCTTCCTCACTAGTTGGTGTAGGAATCACTGGAACTGATTTCTGTGATGAACTACTTTCCAATTTGGGAGAAGGTACAAATTACCTTATCAAGCTCTACTTTCCTCCCACTCACTTCTTTCGAGAGAAACTCCTTCTCTAGAAAGGATCCATTTTTAGCAAAGAATATCTTGCCTTCGGATCTATGATAGAAGGTGTACCCAACAGTTTCCTTTGGGTATTCTATGAAGACGCACTTCTCCGATTTGGGTTTGGGCTTATCAGGATGAAACTTTTTCACATAAGCATCACAGCCCCAAACTTTAAGAAACGACAACTTGGGTTTCTTGCTAAACCACAGTTCATATGGTGTCATCTCAACGGATTTAGATGGTGCCCTTTTAACGTGAATGCAGCAGTCTCTAATGCATAACCCCAAAACGATAATGGTAAATCAATAAGAGACATCATAAATCGCACCATATCCAATAAAGTGCGGTTACGACATTCGGACACACCATAATGTTGTGGTGTTCCAGGTGGCGTGAGCTATGAAACTATTCTACATTGTTTTATATGAAGGCCAAACTCATAACTCAAATATTCGTCTCCGTGATCAGATCGCAGAAACATTATTTTCTTGTTACGATGATTTTTCCACTTCACTCTGAAATTCTTTGAACCTTTCAACTATCTCAGACTTATGTTTCATCAAGTAGATATACCCATATCTGCTCAAATCATCTTGTGAAGGTCAGAAAATAATGATACTTGCCACGAGCATCAACACTCATTGGACCGCATACATCGGTATGTATTATTTCCAATAAGTCAGTAGCTTGTTCCATTGTTCCGGAGAACGGAGTTTTAGTCATCTTGCCCAAAAGGCACGGTTCGCAAGCATCAAATGATTCATAACCAAGTGATTCTGAAAATCCATCTTTATGGAGTTTCTTCATGCGCTTTACACCGATATGACCCAAACGGCACTGCCACAAATAAGTTGCACTATCATTATTAACTTTGCATCTTTTGGCATCAATATTATGAATATGTGTATCACTACGATCGAGATCCAACAAACTATTTTCATTGGGTGTATGACCATTAAAGATTTTATTCATGTAAATGAACAACAATTATTCTCGACTTTAAATGAATAACCGTATTGCAATAAACATGATCAAATCATATTCATGCTCAGCATAAGCGCTAAATAACATTTATTTAGGTTTAACACTTATCCCGAAAGTTTAGGGAGTGTGCGATGATGATCATATCAATCTTGGAACTACTTCCAACACTCATCTTCACTTCCCCTTCAACTAGTCTCTGTTTATTCTGTAACTCCTGTTTCAAGTTACTAATCTTATCAACCGAACAAGTATCAAATACTCAGGGGCTACTATAAACACTAGTAAGGTACACATCAATAACCTGTACATCAAAATATACCCTTGTTCACTTTGCCATCCTTCTTATCCACCAAATATTTGGAGTAGTTCCACTTCCAGTGACCATTTCCTTTGCAGTAGAAGCACTCAGTTTCAGGCTTAGGTACAGCTTTGGGCTTCTTCATGGGAGTGACAACTTGCTTGTCATTCTTCTTGAAGTTCCCTTTCTTTCCCTTTGCCCTTTTCTTGAAACTAGTGATCTTGTCAACAATCAACACTTGATGCTCTTTCTTGATTTCTACCTTCGTCGATTTCAACATAACGAAGAGCTCAGGAATCGTTTTCGTCATCCCTTGCATACTATAGTTCATCACGAAGTTCTAGTAACTTAGTGATGGTGACTAGAGAATTCTGTCAATCACTATCTTATCTGGAAGATTAATCCCACTTGATTTAAGCGATTGAAGAACCCAGACAATCTGAGCACATGCTCACTAGTTGAGCGATTCTCCTCCATATTTTAGCTATAGAACTTGTTGGAGACTTCATATCTCTCAACTCGGGTATTTGCTTGAATTATCAACTTCAATTTCTGGAACATCTCATATGGTCCATGACGTTCAAAATGTCTTTGAAGTCCCGATTCTAAGGCCGTTAAGCATGGTGCACTAAACTATCAAGTAGTCATCATATTGAGCTAGCCAAACGTTCATAACGTCTGCATCTGCTCCTGCAATAGGTTTTTCACCTAGCGGTGCATCAAGGACATAATTCTTCTGTGCAGCAATGAGGATAAACCTCAGATCACGGATCCTATCCGCATCATTGCTACTAACATCTTTCAACACAGTTTTCTCTAGGAACATATCAAAATAAACATATGAAAGCAACAACGCGAGCTATTGATCTATATATAATTTGCAAAATACTACCAGGACTAAGTTCATGATAAATTAAAGTTCAATTAATCATATTACTAAAGAACTCCCACTTAGATAGACATCCCTCTAATCTTCTAAGTGATTACGTGATCCATATCAACTACACCATGTCTGATCGTCACGTGAGATGGAGTAGTTTCAATGGTGAACATCAATATGTTGATCATATCTACTATATGATCCACGCTCGACCTTTTGGTCTCCGTGTTCCAAGGACATATCTGTTATATGCTAGGCTCGTCAAGTTTAACCTGAGTATTCTGCGTGTGCAATTGTTTTGCACCCATTGTATTTGAACGTAGAGCCTATCACACCCGATCATCACGTGGTGTCTCAAAGACGAAGAACTTTCATAGCGGTGCATACTCGGGAGAACACTTCTTGATAATTTAGTGAGAGATCATCTTAAAATGCTACCTTCAATCAAAGCAAGATAAGATGCATAAAGGATAAACATCACATGCAATCAATATAAGTGATATGATATGGCCATCATCATCTTGTGCTTGTGATCTCCATCTTGAAGCAATCATCATGATCACCATCGTCACCGCGCGACACCTTCATCTCCATCGTAGCATCGTTGTCGTTACGCCATCTATTGCTTCTCGACTATCGCTACCGCTTAGAGATAAAGTAAAGCAATTACTGAGGCGTTGCATTTCATACAATAAGCGACAACCATATGGCTCTGCCGATTGCCGATAACCGGTTACAAAACTTGATCATCTCATACAATAAAATATAGCATCACGTCTTGACCATATCACATCACAACATGCCCTGCAAAAACAAGTTAGACGTCCTCTACTTTGTTGTTGCAAATTTTACGTGGCTGCTACGGACTTAGCAAGAACCGTTCTTACCTACGCATCAAAACCACAACGATAGTTCGTCAAGTTAGTGCTGTTTTAACCTTCGCAAGGACCGGGCGTAGCCACACTTGATTCAGCTAAAATGAGAGAGACAGACACCCGCCAGCCACCTTTAAGCACGAGTGCTCGTAACGGTGAAACCAGTCTCGCGTAAGCGTACGCGTAATGTCGGTCCGGGCCGCTTCATCTCATAATACCGCCGAACCAAAGTATGACATGCTGGTAAGCAGTATGACTTGTATCGCCCACAACTCACTTGTGTTCTACTCGTGCATATGACATCTACGCATAAAACCTAGCTCGGATGCCACTATTGGGGAATGTAGTAATTTCAAAATTTTCCTACGCACACGCAAGATCATGGTGATGCATAGCAACGAGAGAGGAGAGTATTGTCCACGTACCCTCGTAGACCGTAAGCGGAAGCGTTAGAACAACGCGGTTGATGTAGTCGTACGTCTTCACGATCCGACCGATCCAAGTACCGAACGTATGGCACCACCGAGTTCAGCACACGTTCAGCTCGATGACGATCCTCGGACTCCGATCCAGCAAAGTGTCGGGGATGAGTTCCGTCAGCACGACGGCGTGGTGATGATGATGATGTTCTCTATGGCGCAGGCTTCGCCTAAACTCATGACGATATGACCGAGGTGGAATATGGTGGAGGGGGCACCGACACGGCTAAGGAGCGATCACGTAGATCAACTTGTGTGTCCTGGGGTGCCCCCCTGCCCCCGTATATAAAGGAGCAAGGGGGAGGGGGCCGGCCAAGGGAGGAGGGGCCAAGGGGGAGAATCCTACTCAAGTAGGATTCCCCATCTTTCCTAGTCCAAGTAGGAGAGGGAAGGAAGGGAAGGAGAAGGAGAAGGAAGGAGAGGGAGGAAAAAGGAGGAAAGGGGGCCGCCCCCCTAGTCCAATTCGGTTTGGGCTAGGGGGGCCGCGCGCCCTGCTTCCACCACTTGGCCCATGAGGCCCATTGCTTCTTCCTCGTATTCCCATAACTCCTCTCCGGTACCCCCGAAAAATACCCGAATCACTCAGAACCTTTCCGAACTCCGAATATAGTCGTCCAATATATCGATCTTTACGTCTCGGCCATTTCGAGACTCCTCGTCATGTCCCCGATCTCATCCGGGACTCCGAACTCCTTCGGTACATCAAAACTCATAAACTCATAATATAACTGTCATCGAAACCTTAAGCGTGCGGACCCTACGGGTTCGAGAACTATGTAGACATGACCTAGAACTATTTTCGGTCAATAACCAATAGCGGGGCCTGGATGCCCATATTGGCTCCCACATATTCTACGAAGATCTTTATCGGTCAAACCGCATAACAACATCGTTGTTCCTTTGTCATCGGTATGTTACTTGCGAGATTCGATCGTCGGTATCCAATACCTAGTTCAATCTTGTTACCGGCAAGTCTCTTTACTCGTTATGTAATGCATCATTCGTAACTAACTCATTAGCTACATTGCTTGCAAGGCTTATAGTGATGTGCATTACCGAGAGGGCCTAGAGATACCTCTCCAGACAATCAAGTGACAAAACCTAATCTCAAATCGCCAACCCAACATGTACCTTTGGAGACACCTGTAGTACTCCTTTATAATCACCCGATTCGTTGTGACGTTTGGTAGCACCAAAGTGTTCCTCCGTAAACGGAGTTGCATAATCTCATAGTTACGAGGAACATGTATAAGTCATGAAGAAAGCAATAGCAATATACTAAATGATCAAGTGCTAGGCTAACGGAATGGGTCATGTCAATCACATCATTCTCCTAATGATGTGATCCCGTTAATCAAATGACAACTCTTTTGTCCATGGCTAGGAAACATAACCATCTTTGATAAACGAGCTAGTCAAGTAGAGGCATACTAGTGGCACTATGTTTGTCTATGTATTCACATATGTATTATGTTTCCGGTTAATACAATTCTAGCATGAATAATAAACATTTATCATGATATAAGGAAATAAATAATAACTTTATTATTGCCTCTAGGGCATATTTCCTTCACAATAGAAACCCGCCGGCCGAAGGGAGCGACCCGTAGGGCACTGAGTAGCCGTAGGGCAACACGGGGACGTACGGCTGTGGAGCCACATGCAACACCTGATGGGCTGCTTGGCGGGCGCCGAAGAAGCCAAGGACGGGGGCGCACGGAACAGGCATGGAGTACACGTGGACGACCCCCGTACAAGGGTTCTGCCCGGCTTGCCAGGACGCCGGCTGGTGCGGCTACTGCGGCGGGCGAGGCACCATACAGGTGCATCTTGCTGCTGCCACGGCGTGTGCCCTGGGTGTGATCGGCGGGGCATTGCTACTGGGAAGGAACCCGGGGCGGCGGCGCTGGTAGGGGGCTGGGTCGGGCCGCGGCTGAGGAGCTGGGGCGGGCGGGCACCGCCGTGGGTGGTGCCAGTGGCGAGTGCGGTGTGGGTGGCCCGGGTGCGAGCCATCTTCATCCTGCGTTCCTCCAGCTTCAGGTACGCCACGACCTTGGGAAAAGCCGGGTTGGGGATGAGGGTGAGGCTGGAGGCGGCGTTCCCGAAGTCATCGTTCAGGCCGGCGGTGAGCGTACTAAGAAGAAGCTCGTCGGAGACCTTCTCAGCGAGGTCACGGAGCTCATCGGAAAGCTTCTTGAGGCGCATGCAATAGCGTCAATGGACGAGTTATGCTGCTGACACCCAAAAAACTCGCTGTGCAAGAAAACCTTGCGTTGGAGGTTGTTGTCGGTGAAGAGGCCGTTGAGCTTGGTCCAGACGGCGTGAGTGTCATCCTTGTCAGAGACCACTGTGTGGAAGAGGTCCTTCGAGATGGTGATGTAGAACCAGCGGATGAGAGTGGCGTCGATGGTCATCCACTCGTCATCATTCACCATGAAGCGGGAGTCCACGGAGTCATCGATGTGATCCCGGAGATTGTACTCACGGAACATAAGGGAGAAGTACGTCTCAGGCATAGTAGATGGAGGTGTGATGGTCAAGGATGACGGGAACCCGACCGAGGATGTTGAGATCGCGGATGAGACGGGGTCGGGACCGGCGAACCGATTGGTGCGGGTGAAGACGGAGGAACCGAGCTAGGGTTAGGTGGGGAAGGGCGGCGGCTGTGACACAGGGAGGCGGCGTGGCAGCTTGGAAGAATGCGGCGGCAGCGGCGGTGAGGTGTGGCAGCGGCGGCGGGGTGCGGCGGCGGCGATGAAGATCACGTCTTCGGGGTAGGTCAGGATCGAAGTTATGATACCATGTTGAGAGATAACTTTTGGCAATGTAACTCGATGTATTGATCGATGCATAAAGCACGTATATATGGGTGTACAGTGTGGGCCTCGACTTCTACTGTACAATGACTAGAAGATGGGCCAGGATACACAATATACATGCAAAACCATATGTTCAACAGCCGCGAGTGATGTCATATGGAGCTGCAACCGTGTGTGTGCGGAGCTACGACCGTCGCGGCTGGATGCTGTGACGGCGACAACCATCGCGAGCCTAGTGCTACAATCGTCAATGACCATGGTCATGGTGGTGCCATGGCTGCGAGCCATGCGGCTCTTAATGCCAGCAATGGCCACTACTGCCGGTGGTGGCGACTACAGCCTCTACAAGTGGGCGTCGCTAGTGCTGCCATGGCTGCTTGTCGGGAGGTGCTGTTATGGCCCGCAATGGCTGCTGCGGTCCGATGGACCAAGGATTCTGCTAGTTGAGCCTTCCATGTTGTTGTTCCTCGCTGCAACAGGCCTGCGAGGAAGATGAACGTGCGCTACTCGCATGAGGGATGGGGGATCGCTATATATGGACATGAACGTTTGGCTTTGGGTGTATAAACACTCTATATGATTTTTTAATATAAAAAGTCAAAAAAAAATTCCTATTTGGAAATAAACTTGACCTTTTGTTGTATTCGGATAAAAAGATTGGGCAAGGAATGTCTTTCATGGTATTCTTGGTGAAAACAAAAAACAAAATCAACACTATATACAAGTTACTAATTACATTTTTCCTTGAAATTTTGTATTCTTTTTTGCTCTTAAGTCGACGAGATGTTTTCCTCCACAAATATTTTATAGAGTACAACACAAGGTGTTCGTCAAAGCCCGTGCCAACAACCGAAGCCCGTTTCGCCCGACCCACTGGCACCCGTCACTAACGTGCGAGGAGGACCCGAAGTCTGGTGTTACACCATCACATTGCTCCTTTTCACGACCTGGTCTATTTTGCCAAGCTGGTTGTGCAGGCCGAGCCTGAAAATTGTGAGCTCCTCCTCGTCCCAAGAAGGGCGCTCCTATGGGCATTTCCTATTTGACGCCGCAGGCGCCCGTTAACGTGCATTCTGCAAACCTACCGGACAAGAACTCAACGTTCCAACCAACAGGCTACGCTAGAGTTTTTGAACTGTTGTTCTCTTTTACCCTTCTTCTTTAGTTCCATTAGTTTTTTTCTTTTTTCTTATCCTTTTGTGTTAGTTCTTTTTTGTTTCCTTTAGTGCGCGCTTTCTAAAAATTTCTGAACCTTTTTCCTAAATTTACAAACCTTTTTTTTTCAAATTTGATGAACTATTTCAGACCCGATAAATTATTTTTAAAATTCGATGATTTTTTTTTTCAAATTCGATATTTTCCCCAAATTTGATGAACTATTTTCAAATCCGATGAACTTTTTTGAAAAGTTGATGAACTTTTTTGAAATTTAATGAACTTTTTTCAAATCCGATAAAGTTTTTTGAAAAGTTGATGAATTTTTTTGAAATTTAATGAACTATTTTTCAAATCCATTGATTTTTTTTGAAAATTAGATGATTTTTCTAAATCCGTTGAACTTTTTCCAAAATCGGTGAACTCTTTTTCAAATTCGATAAACTTTTTTCAAATCTGTGAACTTTTTTCAAACTCATGGTCATTTTTCATTGTTGTGAACTGTTTTTTCAAAATTAGTGCACATTTTCCATTTCATGAACTTTTATTTTTGAATATATGAGCCTTTTTTGCATTGGTCAACTGTTTTATGCATGTTTGTCAACTTCCCAAACTTGTTCACATTTTTTTCCATACATTCACGTTTTTTTATTAATGTTTTCAAACAAGTCAAAATCCAAGTGAGGGGATGTACAATAAGTAGCGCTGCTATGTTGGTTCTTAAATCAATTCGCGCTGAAATTAATCACTACCAGCCAGTAGGTGTACCGGTTGGCCAGCCTCAGAGACGAGCGCGAAGGCGTGAGTTTGAATCGCGGGGAACCAGTTTTTTGGATGTCTTTCCGCGTAATAATACATTTTTTTCTGTGTGCCCGTTCGTGGACCGGCCCAGCAGGCGCTGCCGCAGGCGCCAGCTGCCTTCGGCGGCGCCGAAGGCGCCGAATAGGCGCTCCCGCTCCTATGTCTCGCTTTAAGCGAGCACAGGGGGAAGCCTCGTGTCGGGGGGAGCCCAGATGGGCCGGCCCAGCCGCGCGGGAGGCCACAGCCTTTATTTGTTTTTTTTTCAGTTTTCAGTTCTTGTTTTTCTTTATTTTTGTACTTTTATTTATACTTTAAAATATTCTACATATATATACAAGTATTTGAAAATTTTGAACAAGTATTTAATTTTTTTGAATAAGTATTTGACAAATGTTGAATAAGTATTAAAAAAATTTGACTATCGAAAAAAATACTTATTCAACATTTGTCAAATACTTATTCAAAAAATTTAAATACTTGTTCAAAATTTTCAAATACTTATATATATATGTAGAATATTTTAAAGTATAAATAAAATACAAAAATAAATAAAAAACAAGAACAAAAAACTGAAAAAACAAAAAAAAAGCCGTGGGTATTTGAAAATGTTAAACAAGTATTTGAAAATGTTGAATAAGTATTAAAATGATGAGCAACTATTTAAAAATGTTAAATAAGTATTAAAAAAATTGAACAAGCATTTAAAAAATGTTGAACAAGTATTTAAAAAACGTTAAGTAAATATTAAAATATTGAACAAGTATTTGAAAATATTGAATAAGCGTTAGAACAATGTTAAACATGTATATAAAAATGTTGATCACTTATTAAAAAATATAGACATATATGAAAATTTAGAGTGAAAACACAAAAACATAAAAAAACAAAAAATGGAGAAGAAAAAAGAAACACAAAAAAATAGAGAATAAAAAAGAAAACCAAACAAAAATAGAATAATGCAAAAAAACGAACATAATAACCAAGTAAAACAAAAATGAATGAAAGAAAAACGGAAAATAAAAAAAGAAAAGAAGCAAAACAAAAAAAAAAGGGGAAAATCCCGAAGAAAACGGCTGGAGTAGCCTCAAGTAGGACGCGCCCTACTTCTTAGCATGAAATGAACTAGGGTGGAGTGGTTAGCGGTGCGTGCATTCTCCATGGAGACCTGGGTTTTATCCGTCCTCCTCGCATTTCTCTGCCTTTTTTGCGACGGTGTGCGGGTGAATGGGCCGGCCCAATACGCCCCGAGGGGGGGGGGGGACACTTCCACGAGAGCTGCTACTTGTATCGCTTAAGGAGATAAATAGTCGCCGCGTCCCATGAAAGCATCCTCGGTGTATCGTCTATACACAATGGTCGGGTTATGAGAGAGCAACTAGTTAGCGAGCGCTCTTTCGGGAGCCTCGCAACGATCAGCGCCACTTGGCATGTTCTCAGCTGCACGCCACGTGTCGCGCTCTGGGCGCTCCCTCCGGATATTGTTTTTTATTTTTTCTGCACGCATTTTTGGCTTTTTAAATTTTTTTTGGGTTTTTCGACGTTCCGGTTTTCTACCGGTCTTCCTTAACTTTTGGGTCAATTTTTTTCCTGAAAAATTAATATTCTTTGCGCGACAAACGTGTTTTTTCTTTCACGAGAGTCACGGTTTTACTTCCGCGAAAGGCACGGTTGTGCTTTCGCGAGTCACGGCTGTGCCTTTCGGAAACGAAAAAAATGTGTTTTCTGTTTTTTTCTTCCGCGAGAGTCACGGTCGTGCCTTTCGGAAATGAGAAAATAATTTCATTTTCTGTTTTTTTCTTTCTGCGAGAGGCACGATTTTGCTTCCGCGAGAGGCACGACCGTGCCTTTCCGAAAAGGAAAAAGAAACGTGTTTTCTATTTATTTTTTCTTCAGCAAGAGGCACGGTTGTCCTTTCGCGAGAGTCACGGCCGTGCCTCTCGGAAACAAGAAAAAAATATGTTTTCTATTTTTTTTCCTTCCGCGAGAGGCACGGTTGTGCTTTCGCAAGAGTCACGGCCTTGCTTCTCGGAAACGAAAAAAAACGTGTTTTCTGGTTTTTATCCCTTCAGCGAGAGGCACGATTTTTCTTCCCCTAAAGGCATGGTTGTGCTTTCGTGAGAGGCACGGGCGTGCCTCTTTTGGAAAGGAAAAAAAACTCGTGCTCTTGGGTCGGTTTTTTCGTCCGATTTTTTTGTGAAAAAAACGTCAAAACCTATCAACATGGGGTCTAGATTTGGAGATCTCGACGCGAGGAATCAACGGTGAAAACGGTTCAAGATTTGGACGCACGGTTTAAGAGATAAAACGTTTTGAATAAACGGACCTACGGAAAAAGGAAAAAAAACTCCTAGATTGCGACAAATGGCGCACATGCAGTGCGCCACTTGTCATAACCTGAGAAGGTGGGAGTGATCTTTGTAACGTGTACTCCTCAACTAGTGATTTCGGGGTTATGGCCCGCAGTTCCCTACCAAGAGTAAGACAACAACCATGATGAGCTCGCCACCGTCTACAGTAGTGAACCCTCTTAATGGATACATTACTTCTGGTTACAAACTTTGCAAGCATCAAATTATCTCAGGATCCATCATAAATTTTGGAAATTAATTCATTACACATAATCTGCATTACCTATGTACCCTGTTAGAAGTTACAGTAGACATGAACATTTGCATCAAGTCAATGCACCCAAACTATAAATGCACTACACCATTCCTACTAAACACTGTTTCAACATCATAGACCATGATGGTACAGCAAGCTGCAGACAACCGAGAAAGACATTTTTTTTGAAACAGAGGCAAAAGCTTTGCCTTTTTCATTAATTAAGAAGAAGATAGCTGCCGAGTTAATTGCCGGAAAACTGAGCGAAAACCGATACATCGAGGGGCAAGCCCACACTAGAACTCAAACACCTAACGTACGACACCGCGGATGGCAGCTCCCAACAAACCAACCCGCGAAACCTCATGCAAACTACTCCCAAAATAAAAAACACCGTAGAAGAGGAAAAAAAGGCTACTAACATCTTGTAGAGTTGTCCCTCAGGGCAGCACATGCCACCTGCTTGGCATTCTTGATCTTCTTCGCTTGGACAAGGCGAATCAATCCCTGGGGATCGCAGGCATGGCAATGAGGCATTTGATCAGCTCGATCAAGTCATGCAAAGTGTCACCTTCATCAATCGTGAAAGCGCAGCCCTTTGCAACAGCATGTACTTCGTCGGAGATAGAACTAGCTAGGCTGATCTCAGTGGCCACCACCGGAGCAACTAACCCCAAGGTCAGCAGCTGCATGGTGTTGCCAATGTCCTCAGTACCTTGGTTCCTGTGGTTTGCCACCAGCGCCGCCTGCATCGTCGGCAACGACCCCTGTAGACCAATTGATGCCTCGGCCCGCTCCAATAAGCTGGTCGCACGTGCCAACCACAAGCACAAAGAGTCCTCAAGCTTATGCAATGGACGAAGCGCTAGCTCCATCATGACCATGACCTGAGAAGGACATTGAGTTGTGTAGCAAAGTTCAAGCCAACTCAACCGCTTGCACTACAGAACCTAGAAATACATTTGACAGAAATACGTATTGACATTCAAAAGTGCTTCCTAGAACAACGAGATACCCACCCCGTGCCCCCGCGTCGCCTCCCCTGGCGACGGCGGTGGGGGAACATAGCCCGCGACCTCGCGCCCCCCTTCCACCCCGCCCCACCTCCTCGCTGCCACTGGAGGAGAGGCCGGCGAAACCGTGCCGGCTCCCAGGATGGTGGCGGCGGGGCGCCTCGGCTGGCCCGCCTCCAGGACGCCGCCGTTCCCCCTTCGTTGTCGGATCCCGACGTGCCTCGGCGCCGGCGTGTTCCCGCCGGATCCTCCTCCTCGCCCCTTGCCCGCCCCCTCCATCCGGGCTCCGGCTGCCCCGCCCGTTCGCCAGCGCGTCTTCGCCCTCTTCCACCTTATTCCCGTGTCAGATTCGTGCCGCCGTCAGCACCTCCGCTGTTGCCGGCGCCGGGTTCCGGGAGGACGGTTCCGGGGTTCTTGGTCGGGCCGGTTTGCCTTGGGGCGCCGCGAAGACGTTCTTCCTTCCCCGGGCTGCGGCCATTGCTTTGGGGTGGCTGCTCCTCGGTGGTTTTCGGCGGTTGCCTGGTTGCGTCTGTCCTTGCAGCGTGCTGATCGGGACCTTGGTAGGCTTGCCCTCCTTCGCCCTCTCTCTCCTGCAGGTGCGGCTCCGGCACCGACGGCTATGGACTTGCGTCCCCTCCCGTGTCCATGGCTGTCCACAGCGGCTCCAGATCCGGCGTTCATCGTGTTGGAGCTATGTCTTCTTCCGACTCCTCCGGCTTGTTGTTATCTTGGCAGCTCCGCATCCATCCCCTGCAGGTGACCCTGGTTGGCCGGCTTCCCCCCGGTGCGGCTTTGACTCTGGCGTGCTCCTGGAGCTGCGTCCCCTTCCAGCCACTTCAGCTCGCCGGGCGTCCCTGCGGCCCCGGTCCCGGCAGCCCGGATCTGCGCCCCTTTCCGGATCCGTGCTCGTTCGGGTCTTCGGCCGCCCACGCCCCCTTCCTCATGCCTGTGTCATTGGTATTCCGCGTGGCTTGCCAACCCACCCACTTCCATGCCATCCGCCCCTCCGCCTGTCCTACAGCTCGTTCTTCCGGTAGCTCCCCTTCCTGTGGTGCTGGTTCCGGCCTACGACCAGACTTTCTCATCTTTGAATTTTGCCCCGGTGGCATGGGATTGCTCAGACTTGGCCAAGGCAAAATCCTTGCTCGATCTTTCGATGCTGGCAGCGGCGACACCCACGGGTGCTGTTTCCTTCCTGGAGGCGCTGCCATGGATGCTATCTGTGCCCCTCTTTGAGCGTCAGGGGAAACCCTAGGTCCGTTTTTTTGCGGATCGGACGACGACGGCGCCATGGCGTCATTCTCCTTCATGAAGGCGTCGTCTTGTTGCTTGTGGCGTCCTCGGTGGTGGATTTCGAGATGCCGATTGTCTTGCTCGTTTGGTTTGGGCTGCGTCCTTGAGCGGCGAGTTTAGCCGTGTTTTTTCTCTGTCTGGGCTTGAGCATCCCATGTTTTCTCTGCTCCGGGCGCCATGTTCACGCCTCTTGCATTCGTATCATGTGTTGTACCATCACCTGTATTCTTTCTTACTTCTTCTATCAATGCAATGATACGCAAGCTTTGTGTATTCGAGAAAAAAAGTGCTTCATAAGGCCTTGTACAATGCAAGGTGCTTAGGGGTGGTGCTTAGAGAAATAAATCTAACTTTTCTTAAGCACCGGTGCTTATTTGTACAGAATAGACGCTTAACTAAGTGTCTCTCCTGTAGAAATAAGCACCGATGCTTTAGAAAAACTCAGTTTATTTTTTTAAACATCTCCCTAAGCATCTCCATTATACAAGACCTAAGAAAAACTTCCCGTCTGCGCTTCGGGGACTTTTTTTCGATCAAAGACATGGCGTGAGCATTCCTGCATGCAGCCGTGGACCAGTCCACTCTCCGCTGCGTGTTGCTGCTCTGCTGCCGCCAAATCGGCCACGAACACAAGCTTGCTAAGTTGCTATCGACCTCAATCGGTATCGACTCCGCCACTGCCAACACCGCTGTCATCTCTTATCCGCACTTGCGCACTCCCTGCTTTGGAACTTCACCATCATCGCCTCCTGCCGCACCCAGTTGCCGCTCCAACGACCACCGCCAGGTCTCTTCTTCCCCCGTCGTGGCATAGTGGGAAGGCTTCCAGGCGCCGAGGTGTCGGTGCTGATCAGGATCAAGAGCTAGCAGAACCTGTGCGACTCTACGAACTACTCTGTTTGAGAGGCCAATTGCGAGCCTCGATCGCGACGACGGCCGTGAGGCCCAGCAGCAGGAGCCCCTCCGCATTGTCCTCGCCGAACGAGTCGGCAGCAAGCCTCAGGTCAGTTCATCCATTTTTTTGTTCTCGATCGATTTGATTCTGTTCTTGGGTCCAGCGGATTAGTTTGTATACCGTCTCGTCCTCATAGGGACCAGATTGATTTCTGAGTCGTGTACGATTGGGTTCTCCAACGAGAATTGACATGGGACACGCGGCGGACATGAACATGTCACAAGCAAACGACAGGCGAGCTTACTGCTATGCTCACTGAGATTGGGTATGGAGAAGGTTGAGGTGTGAGAAAATAAATATTCTTATATACTCCCTCCTCCGAAATACTTGTCCAAAAAATGGATTAAAATGACCGTAGTTTCCGTATAATTGGCTGGTACTTCCGGGCCGATCCAACGGTCGAAACGTCAAAAACCATGCGTCAAGGTAGACAAAATCCCCCCCCCCCCCCACAACACACACACACACAACACACACACCGTCTTCGCTACGATTGTACTTTGGAAGGCTAGCTACAATCAACGTGCACCGCATGGACGAAGCTAGATGAGCACATGGATGTACAGATGTACATTCATTATTTTTCAAATAAAAAAAACTATATCGGTAATCCTTAAACCATGTCATTTAATAAATATACATTGTTTAATCCCTCACGTATGTTTTAATAAATATATGATTAGATTTGTACGTCTCCGCATAACTTCTTAATGTATTTCCCATACAAATGAGTATATTTGAAGTAGTCCCTCACAAATGATAGAATTTGTACTCTAGAATTTTCTACAGATATGTTCTCGTTCTCCTAATTATGCAGTACAACCACTATTAAATATTATGTGTTTTGGAGATATCTAACACACACATATATATAAACTTCATAATTCACAGAAGTATCAATTCTTTTTGTTACAATGTAGAAATCGGATTCAGCGCAACGCATGAGTATTTTCAATATACATTACAAATACATAATAAATAAATAATAAAACTAATACTCCCTCCGACCCATATTACTTGTTTTAAATTTGTTAGACATGGATGCATCCGTATCTGACAAATCTAAAACAAGTAATATGAATCGGAGAGACTATTTAATTTGGGTTTTTGTTAAGTATGCCAAATAAGTAATGATAAATTGTACTCCTTAACAAAGTAGTATAATAAGTATAAAGTTTTAGTACAAAATACTATATATCAAGAGGAGCAGGGAAATAGGCGAAACTAAAATTGGTGATTTGATTTTTTTTTGAAAATATGCCGGCTCCGCTGCTTCACCGTTGTGCAAGATGCCGTCATTGGCTGTGGCTGCGATGGAGTGCTGACTGTTTGGAGTGCTTGAAACCCAGCCAATCACCCTCAGCGTGAGCAATGGCTACTACAGACGTATGCGACTGCACGACAACCTCATCGTGATCCACTGGCGGCGCCCTATGGGACCTCTTCTTGGACCGGAGGGAGACTCCCTCAAGCTCAGGGGCATTCGATCACACCTTTCCGCTGCTCCCTCAACGCTGAAACCAGTCCCTCTTGCCACGACGCCATCCACGAGGTGCTGATGCGCACATGGACACCGCTCGGCTTCGACGACATCCACAGGGAATATTATTGCAAACTCAAATGTACATTCAGAATGGGAGACTTATGCAAATATACATTTAGAATGGGAGCCTTCTGATGAGATACTAAAATGGAAGCGGGGTTGCTACTACTCTCCTTCCCTTCCTGCTCGTCACCCTTTTCCTGCCAACATCCCCCTCCAAGCCACTCCTCCTCGGCACGTCCCTTCTACTGCACTACTAACTGTTTTCTCTTCACTCAGCCGCACTACACCACAACATGAATGTAATGGCATATAATCTGCTGGGTGAAAGCCCTTAAGAGGGCAAATAAACTAGCGAGTGGTTCTCCCGACAGATATTCCCTATCGTGACCCTTGAATATGCTGGCAATTTGTTTTCTCCATTAGATTGGCTATTGGTAGTGAAACTACTAGCAAAAATATGCTTACTCGATAGTTCATATGCCATAACATTGTGTTTAAACTGTTTTGGGCGACATATACCTAATCCAATATCCATTCACTATGTTCAGGTAATAAGGACATATCACACAACTTATACATACATACATACACTTCAATCAAGTAACATATAGGCATTATCAAAGCCTTGAACTTCATTCAAGTAAACATGATATACTAAACCTTGCCTGATATGGACAATCTCGACCAAAATATATTCAGTAACAAAAATGTATTATGGACACCGGGTCTACTCCCGACCAAAATATATTCAGTAACAAAAATGTTCAAAAACCTTGTCTGATATGGTTCAGATTTTTTGCTTTTTGAACATTTTTGTTAATGAATATATCAACAGAGGGAAACAATTCAGTTAATGGACAATCCAATTTTTTTTGTTTAACACTTGTCCTTAGTTGCTTGATATGGTTTTTTTTGCCTCATTTGGCTCAGTTATTTGCCTTGATATGGTGCATGAGTTTATCCCAGGACAAGGCACAATATACAGTCACTACCGAAATATATCCACATCAATTAGGTCCATCTTTTAGTATGATATGGGTACTTCACAAACCCTATGTTACATGACTTAACTAGTACGAAACCATCATATCCGTTGTTTTTTCAGCAGGAAACATGACTATGCATAGGGGTCACCAGCTATCTCTCTGAGTTTGATGGAGAAGACCTTCAAGATTGACGGAGTAGCCCCAGCACTGTGGGATATCATGGAACTCGGCGCCGCTGCATGCAACACCCAAGTAAGTGAAGCGGCTTTGTTTTCCTATGGCTAAATCGACTCCTGAGGACATAAATGAATGGTCTAGAGAAAGAAGATACATGTGTAATGTTCAGCAATTCCACAAAATAAAAATCAAGCGAAAATGGCAAGAAAGCATTTACACAACTGGAAATAGGATAACAAGACCTCAGGAAACATGAATGCTCCACACAACGTAATAACCTAAAAGAGAATAGACAGATAGTTGGATGGCACAAGTTATAGGGAATACACAAACATTTCAACACTACACATAGGAGATCAAGTACAAAACTACTGAGACACTTCAACAAACATGAAGGATGGGGAGCAAAGTTTTGGTTGGGGTTGCCGTCTCTTCTCGGTGTTCCCCGCCACAAATCTCCTAGCTTCAACATTCAAACAAATTTCCCTATGCTGCGACCGTCCCCTTGTCCGTAGCAACAAGGGACCAAGCAACAGTAATTGATACCTCAGAGCCACCAAGAGCACATTTACCATGGCTCATGCCGCAAGATTTGGGTATGAAACGGACCTGACCTTGTGAAGCGATATCGCCAGATTTGGAGTAGGCTTCTATGGCAACATCAACCATCCTTCGATTTGTACTGAAACAACTTGCCTCCATATATGTAGGTAACAACCACAACCTTTTTTCAGCCATGCTCCATCATTTGAATCAAGCAGCACAATTTGGCTAGATGAGGGATTGATAGCACGAGTGACTACACTATCAGTGAACACTGAATACGAATTCCTGCTATACACCAGGACCATATGCGCTGTCTAACAGTTCGCATAGGTGATCAATGCTTTATCTTGGGACTAGGTTGTACCTGTACCTTTTACTTTTAGTTGGATTTCAAAGTCCACCCTATCCGTAAACACAATTGCGCGTGATGGAACTCACACTAGTAGAAAAAGGGGCAAATCTGAGACACATTAGTGCCGGTTTGATTTTGAGCCGGCACTAATGTGTCCATTAGTGCCGGTTCCAACGGCTAGCCGGCCGCTCTCATTAGTACCGGTTCGTGGCAAACCTTTTGCACCGGTTCGTGCGACAAACCAGTACTAAAGAGAGTGGTGGCAGGATGTTGTCAGTCTGGGGCCCGTCCAGCACCTTTAGTATTGGTTCCCGGTACTAAAGGTCGACGTACATAAACCCTTCGGGTGGCGCTCTGTTCTTCCCCTTTCCCCTCACTTCCTCTGTTCTTCCCCTCTCCTCCTCGAGCTCCTCACAAATTTTGCCCAAAATTTGTCAAGATTTGAAGGCCCCCATCCATTCAAATGATCACAAAGGTTAGCAACTTTGTCCTTTCAACTCTCATTGCTAGATTAGCTCTTGCAATGTTTTGTATAGCGATTAATTTGGGAGAAATTATATTTGCTAATATTTGATTTATATGCAATTTGAGGTCAAAAATAACACTTATTTTGCATATGTAGGTGTGGTTTACTTAGTGCCTTCTAAATCTTTGTCGTAACCACCGTCGATCGCCCGCACCGTCCCGTCGCCGGCACCACCTTGCGGTGAGGCTCTTGTTCATGAATGTTTTACATTACCAAATTGATGTTTGTGTGATTTGGATATATAGTTACTCGTATAATTATCTTACCCGTACGTTGTTTGTTATACATAGTGCCATGGTTTTGATATCCGTCCCCGTCGGCCCTAGTCCTTGTTATGATTCGGATGTTGTATATCTCTTTTAAAACTACTTGTTGCATTTCGTGTTTATGACAAATTATGCCCATCAAGTTGACATAGATATTTTTATCTAGGAGGTATGTGAACTAGAAATTCCAACCGACCCTGTTGTCGAGAGGTTAAATTTAGTTGAAAGAGAAAACGAGTATTTGAAAGAAAAATTGAAAAGAATTGAGGGGGAGAAGATGGAATTGGAGTTGCATGTTGCTGATGTCGTCGATGATCATAAGATCAAGATGGAGAAAATAAGGTTGAAGATTAGAAAGATTAGAAAATATGCCATTGATAGTGTGGCTTGGTATCATTATGTTGTTGGATCAATTGTTACCTTAGTTGCGATCTTGATCGCATTTGTTGTTGCATTTAAATTCTTTAGCTAGAGAGTTATTTGTATGTTGCATTTAATTAAGTGTTGTATATGAACTTTATGTATGAACTTGTATTAATTTGGTCTATTCGGTGTTGTGTAATGAAGATGAGCCGACAATGGATGTATGATGACCGATGCTCTCCCGAGTTCATTAATGGCGTGCATACTTTTCTGCTTGCCACTGAGGCAAACAAGCGGGCAGATGATTTTATGCCTTGTCCATGTGCTGGTTGTAAGAATGGTCACAGTTACTCTACGTCAAGAACCATTCACGTCCACCTATTTGAGTCCGGTTTCATGCCCCACTATAATGTTTGGACCAAGCACGGAGAAATAGGGGTTATGATGGAAGACAATAAAGAAGAATAGGACGACGACGGCTATCCTGGCCATGGGTTCCCTGAATACAATGATACAACAATGGGGGAAGAAGCTGAGCCGGCAATGCGGGAAGAAGCTGAAGAAGAGGCATCAGATGAGCCCGCTGATGATCTAGGTCGGGCCATTGCCGATGCAAAGAGAAACTGCGGAAGTGATCTGGAGAGGACGAAGTTGCAGCGCATGTTAGAGGATCACAAGAAATTGTTGTACCAATTGCGAAGTCGACAAAAAAGTTGGACACCACACTGGAATTGCTGCAATGGAAGGCAGAGAATGGTGTATCTGACAAGGGATTTGAAAAGTTGCTGGTAATGATAAAGAATATGCTTCCAAAGGACAACGAATTGCCCGAGAGTACATATGAAGCAAAGAAGGCTATCTGCCCTCTAGGGTTGGAGGTGCAAAAGATACATGCATGCCCTAATGACGCATCCTCTACCGCGGTGAGTACGAGGATTTGAACTCTTGCCCGGTATGCGGTGCATTGCATTATAAGATCAGTCGCGATGACCCTGGTGATGTCGAGGGCGAGCGCCCAAGGAAGAAGATTCCTGCCAAGGTGATGTGGTATGCTCCTATAATACCACGGTTGAAACGTTTGTTCCAAAACAAAGAGCATGCGAAGGCAATGTGGTGGCACGCAGAAGTACGTAAGAAAGATGGAAAGTTGAGAGTACCCGCTGACGGTTCGTAGTGGAGAAAAATTGAGAGAAAGTACAGGGAGGAGTTTGCAGGTGACCCAAGGAACGTATGGTTTGGTCTAAGCGCAGATGGCATTAATCCTTTTGGGGAGCAGAGCAGCAACCATATCACGTGGCCTGTGACTCTATGTTTGTATAACCTTCCTCCTTGGTTGTGCATGAAGCGGATGTTCATTATGATGCCAGTGCTCATCCAAGGCCCTAAGCAACCCGGCAACGACATTGATGTGTACCTAAAGCCATTAGTTGAAGAACTATTACAACTGTGGAATGGAACAAGTGTACGTGCGTGGGATGAGCACGGACAGGATGAATTTGACCTAAAGGCATTGCTGTTCGTGACCATCAATGATTGGCCTGCTCTCAGTAACCTTTCAGGACAGACAAACAAGGGATACCGCGGATGCACGCACTATTTGGATGATACCAACAGTATATATTTGGAGAGTTGTAGGAAGAATGTGTACCTGGGACATCGTCGATTTCTTCCGAGCAGGCATCTCGTAAGAAAGAAAGGAAAGCATTTCAAAGGTGAGGCGGATCACCGGACGAAGCCTCACCACCGTACTGGTGCTGATGTACATGATATGGTCAAGGATTTGAAGGTAATCTTTGGAAAGGGTCCTGGCGGACAACCTGTTCCGAAGGACGCTGACGGACGCGCACCCATGTGGAAGAAGAAATCTATATTTTGGGCCTGCCATATTGGAAAGACCTAGAGGTCCGCTCCGCAATCTACGTGATGCACGTGACGAAGAATCTTTGCGTGACCCTACTTGGCTTTTTGGGCATGTATGGGAAGACAAAAGATACACCAGAGGCACGGGAGGACCAGCAACGTATGCACGGAAAAGATGGCATACATCAGGGTCAGGCCAGCTATGCTCTTACCAAAGAAGAGAAGGAAATTTTCTTTGAATGCCTGCTCAGCATGAAGGTATCGTCTGGCTTCTCGTCGAATATAAAGGGAATAATAAATATGGCAGAGAAAAAGTTCTAGAACCTAAAGTCTCATGACTGCCACGTGATTATGACGCAACTCCTTCCGGTTGCATTGAGGGGGCTTCTACCGGAAAATGTTCGATTAGCCATTATGAAGCTATGTGCATTCCTCAATGCAATCTCTCAAAAGGTAATCGATCCAGAAATCATACCAAGGTTACAGAATGATTTGACGCAATGTCTTGTTAGTTTCGAGTTGGTGTTCCCATCATCCTTCTTCAACATCATGACGCACGTCCTAGTTCACCTTTGCGAAGAGATTAACGATTTGGGTCATGTATTTCTACACAATATGTTCCCATTTAAGAGGTTCATGGGAGTCTTGAAGAAATATGTTCATAACCGTGCTAGGCCAGAAGGAAGCATCTGGAAGGGCCATGAAAATGAGGAGGTCATTGAGTTTTGTATTGACTTTATTCCTGACCTTAAGCCGATTGGTGTTCTTGAATCGCGGCATAAGGGCAGACTGGATGGAAAAGGCACGCTAGGAGGGCATCAAATAATATGTATGGACGGGCATTCTCTCACTGAAGCACACTACACAGTTCTACATAATTCCGCCTTGGTGGCTCCGTATATGGAGGAACACAAGAATTTTCTACCCTCCAAACACCCGAAGAAGTCTGACGACTGGACTACACACGAACAAACGAGGACTTTCGCCGGTTGGTTGCAAAAACGTGCCCTGAATGATGGCGATATTCAAAATGACATGTACTCGTTGTCCCAGTTACCATCTTCGAATATAATGACTTTCAAAGGGTACCAGATAAATGGGAATACATTTTACACGATCGCCCAAGATAAGAAGAGCACCAACCAAAACAGTGCTGTCCGCTTTGATGCAACAACTAACACGGGAAAGGAAACATATTATGGTTACATAGAGGACATATGGGAACTTAACTATGGAGGTGATTTGAAGGTCCCTTTGTTTCAGTGCAAATGGGTCAATATGACACGAGGCAGGGTGACGGAAGACCCGCAGTACGGAATGACAACAGTGGATCTCAACAATCTTGCATATGCAGACGAACCATTCTTCCTAGCCAATGATGTGACGCAGGTTTTTATGTGAAAGACATGTCTACCAGGCCGAGAAAAAGAAAAGATAAGGAAGCGAATGGATCATACGGCGAGCCAAAGCGCCACATAGTTCTTTCAGGAAAAAAACATCGTGGGAGTGGATGACAAGACAGACATGTCAGAAGATTATGAAAAGTTTGATGAAATTGCTCCATTCATAGTGAATATTGACCCGAGCATCCAGTTAAATGATGAAGATTTTTCATGGCTATGGCGCAACACTACTAGGGAAAAGGCTAGCAGCAACGCGGGTTTTAGATGTATCAGTAGTGCGGGTACAGGCGCTACTAATAAGGCTCTACAGCTAACGCATAGCAGTAGCGCGTGCTCACCCGCGCTACTGCTACACAAGTGTAGCAGCAGCGCGGCTAGGGGAAGATCGCTATCGCTAGTAGCGCTTAGCGGCGCTTTGGACGCGCCATCGCTATTGAGGCGCTGCTGCTAACTTTTATACACTCGCTACTGCTAATTTAAGTAGTTTTTTTTGGAATATTTGTTTTGTATTTGAACAGGCTTTGTAGAAGAATCTTTAGCATATAGAAATGTCATCATGATACACATACAAATGCATGCGAGACCACAAATGTAATCATAGCATGTACATACAAATAGTCTCATCATAATCATCATCCAACACAAAGTGATATCTTGTCATCATCTCGAAAATAGCGATACATGCAAGTCTTGGATACTTGCAACTACAACAACGTCATCCATCTAAACAAAGGTATACGCAAGAAGTGCTATCACTATGAGTGAGAGCGAAACTATGCAGTACATGAGGTGGCAGTTACGAGTCCTCTCTCGCTAGCGTGAACCTCAAGTAACTAGCTTCTCCTTCTTATGCGCTTTTGAAGTTTTATGGCTGGCGCCCGTGAACCCATTCACTTGCGCCGACACTCATGCCACTCGTTGTACACCTCCGGAACCTTCCCTTTGTACACCGACATAGCATTTCCATCTCGCCATCAAGAAACTAGGTACTGTTAGAGATGCATGTTCATGAAGAGGATGTACAATCATATATATGCAACAAAATATACTAGAGCAACACGAAAAAGAAAGGGTTAGCAACTAGATGCACCATATACGAGACGCAAATTAATTAACTAGAGGTACGCAGGTCATCGTCACGCAAACTAACAAAGTAGCGTTACGCAAGTTCGGCAGGACCATGGACATCACAAAGTTTCATCGCTACAAAAGTATACAAGTTCAACCGACACATATCATCATCATCGGCATCATAAATCACTAGAAGTTCCATCCTTCCATATCATCGAGGACGAACCCTAGCTTCTTGAACGGCGTGAGGTCTAGACGTTGCATGCCTATGCGAGTTCGGACGTCAGCTCGCGATATAGGGCCGTGGTGGAACACCCCCTTCTCATCGACGACTTCTTTCATAATGATCGTCGCAATGTCGCTTTGGATGCGAAAGAAGTCATCTCTAAGTTTATAATTCGCTTCTCCATGAGATTCTAGCCACTTGTGGATATGGTCATCATTTCTACTGTTAATGCGAAGCTTTTAGTGATCCGTGTTGAACTGAATCATGAGATGGACGATGTAGAATCCATCCTTCTTGCTTGGTTTTGGGACATGGATGCAGGAGAAGTTAGTTTTATGCGCGAAATCCATCTTCTTGTTCCTTTGTTTCTTGATCTGCACGTGGCCACCTCTAAAGCTGAAGCCTAGGAGAGCATCATCTAGAATATTCATTATGTGGGTGTAGTCCTTTTTCTCGTAGTCTCTGGAAGGGTCAAAATACACGGCGTGGGAGACTTGCGGGTAAAGAACGATAAGGACGGCACGCCCGTTGCTGCGGGGAAAAGACACCTCAAATTATTCCCCATATGAGAGAGAAGGAATGATTGAAATGTACGAAAGGGTTGTCCGGAACTGACTTACTTTGGATGATAAGGCACGAGGACAATTTCCCGGTCCTTATTCTGTACCATGAAGTTTTGGAGGTACTCCCTAGCAGTTTCACGCTCTAAGTCGCCGAGACTCAAGAAAGACTCGTGCATGTAGTACGGATCCTCCACACAGATTTGCGAGACTTCTTCACTCTTCATGACGGAGCTTATATGTAGCGCAAAAAGGCGGACAATAGTAAAATCAAGCCGCCTTGTTAGAAACATCTCAAAGATATGGTCAAACCGCAGGAAGAACACCTCCGCGGGCCGTGTGTCGACGTAGCACTTCCGCTCAGGCACACGAGCCGCATATGTCGACGTAGCACTTCCCCTCAGGCACACGAGCCGTGTAGGGTGGTCCTACTTCTTCTTGTGGTGTGTACTGCTACTTCATCGTCGTCATCATGTTCGATCTTCGGGTCGCCGTACTTGTAGAAGTCTTGCTCATTGGCTACTCCATCCATTCCGATGATCTTCTTTCCCTTTGAGGCTAGTAGGCTTTTCTCAGTCGACAGCACCTGGTCGTGCAGTCTCCTGAGATCCCCTGATAGTGCCTCTAGCGGTTTCGGTGGTAGCATCGGCTCGCCCGTGAGATGGAACATGACCGCACCTTTCACAGGTACACGCTCTTCAGAATGCATCATCTGGCTGTTGTGTGCTCTGGCTTGTTTGGAGGCAGTTACCTTCCCCGATCTCTTCCTCTCCTTTTTCTTGGGCACACCTTCCAGACCCTTCCTTAACCCCTGCCCCAGTGTTCCCGGGCTAAATCTTTGACGACCCTCGCGCCCGGCTAGTTGAGCTGTGTTGGCGGCATCTTGAGCGTGTCTGTGAGGATTTCATGAAGAGAGACTTTTGCAATCCATGGTACGACCTGCCGGGCATATCATCCATATCCTCATTAGCAAGCTAATAGCCCGATTCGTCATATGGTTGACTCATCATATCTATGTCACAGACCCTCGCGCCTGAAATTCACCGGAAGGGAAATGAATCAACATTCCGGCGTAACATAGGCCACTCGGATCATTTTCCAAACATGACATGTCCAAAACATGACATATGCACATATCACATGTCCAGTTCAAATTTGCATATAAATTCAGCTAATTTTGAAACCTAGCTAAATTCATAACTAAATAGATAACCTAATTAATTAACATAACCGAAGAACCCTAGCAGAGAGAGGGGGGATTACAAAGAGTGCAGGGGCGAGGAGGCAGGCCCGACGACGGCCGGCAGGGGAGAGGAGGGGGCGGGCCGACGGTCGGGCGAGGCTGGGTCGGGGAGAGCGCCGACGCTTGGTCGAGGTGAGGGCGGCCAGGTCAGGGGCGAAGCCGAGGTCGAGGCTAAGCGCGCCCGGCCGTGGTCGGGTCGAGGCAGGACGGGGCGGCCTTGAGGTCGGGGCTAAGCGCCGACGCCTTGGTGAGTCGAAGCGGCCGAGGGGCAGGTCGAGGCGGTGTGACGACGGGGAGAGAGTGGGGATTTGGGGAAATGGCGGGATGAAGCAGGCGAGTGAGAATTTTAGGTTAAGTGGGCGTAGTAGTAGCGCGTTATGTCAAAGCGCGCTGCTACTAACATCGATAACTGTAGCGGTTTAGGAAAAATCGCTACTACTAAATTCACTAGCTGCAGCGGTTTATGCAAACGCGCTGCTACTACCGTCGCATCTTGCCAATTTTCCTTTTCTTTTCCTTTATTTTATCCCACTTTTATTTCCGAGGCAGTGAGCGAAGGGAGGCGATATATATTGCATCATTTGGCGGTTAAATATGTATGCAAAATAGGAACATATATATTACACATCATTGGACCCATGCATAATAATGGCTAAGTGTATACAAAATAGGAACATATATATATTACACATCATTGGATGATAACATACGTTTCCTCGGTCTTTGACGTTTGCGTTTTGAGTCAGCTTCTTTCCCTTCTTGTTCGTCGAAGAATAATTGAGCCCCTCATTGTGACTTTGCCTTTTCCATGGAGTACGATTTTTCTTAGGTAATGTAGTATTGATTCTTCTTTTGACGTATACTTCATCATCATCGTCATCTTCCCTCATTGGGTTGCCGTACTGATCATAGTCTTCCTCGTTGGCGATTCCATCCATTCCAATGATGTTCCTTTTGCCTCTCCTCACGACAACACGACTGGGATTGCGCTGGTCGATTATGAAGAAGCATTGTGTCACGTGCTTAGCGTGTACCCATGGCTCGTTTTTTGCGATAGCGTTCACGGTGGCGCTCTTGGCGTCGGGTATAGTCATGGTAGTGAACATCCGGCTTTCTCTTTCGACATTCTTAGCCCATCGACACGGAACATCGTCGTGTTGTGCGATCGAGTAGTCAAGCTCCCAGATCTCCTCGACCCTTCCATAAAATCGTTCGATTCGCCGTTGTCGCTGCCGGTCATGCATTCCATTGTCACCCCGAGTTACGATTATCACTTGTCCATATCTTTGGCCTCCGTGTAGAACGTGTATCCGTTGATATCATATGCACGATAGGTTACGAGGTTGGCGAGGGCCATGTGCTAAGGCGTATATGAGCAATCCGTCCTTAGAGCCCTCCTCCGGGATTAGCAATATCGCTCTTTGAACCAATGCAGAAAGTGGAGTAGTGCTCTCTAGTAACCGGCGTCCGTCCAAAGCATACCCCGGTCACGATACTTCTTTGCGATAATTTCTTTGTGGAGTGCCACGAAAGGATCTACCTCGTCTAGGTGTTGTAGCACTACCAAGTTTGCTCTGTCAAAAGTCATTGCGTCGATCCGAGTATGCCACGCAGTTCCTGCGACCGTTCGATGACCATCTCCTTGAGCCTCCCATCGTGCTTGTTAGCGGGCAAACCAACACTAACACCGGCGGCTGGTCTGCGCCATATAGAAAATTCTCACGTAAAGAGATGCACTCTTGTGCCAAATAGCCACGGCGATGCTTCCATCCGGACGGGACATATTCTGAAACGAATCCTTTGATGATCCCATTCATCCTCTCAAACGGCATCATGTTGTGCGGGAATGGCGGCCCCGGTCTATTATGTCATCCACAATATGGACACACAGATGCACCATCACGTCGAAGAACGCGGGCGGGAAGTACATCTCAAGCTCATTCAGTATCACAACGATCTCTTCCTGTAGCCTTTGGAGCTGCTTCACACTGATCGACTTTCGAGAGATGACGTCGAAAAAGTTGCAGAGACCAATAAGCGTGTCACGGACGTGCTTGTCCATTATCCCTCTAAGGGCAACAGGTAGTATCTGCGTCATCATCACATGACAGTCATGAGACTTCATCCCGCTGAACCTTTTCTTGTCCGTGTCTAGATATACGCTTATCTTGCCACGAGAATCGAACTAACTTTCACTCGTGAAGGCACTTAAAGAATTGATTGATCTCGGCTGACTTAAGGTGAAGCAAGAAGGGGCAATAATCCTCTTTCTTTATTTTCTTGCCCTTCTTCTCCCGTGCCTCTGTCTCCGTCTCTGTCTCATCTGACATTTTACGGGGCGGCATGTGCAGATCTTCCCTTATTTTCAAATCTTGCAAGTCTTTTCTTGCCTTCGGCCCATCCTTGGTCTTATCCGGCATGTTCATCAGTGTTGCGAGCAAGCTCTCAAGGACATTCTTACAGATATGCATTTGATCAAGGCAATGAGGTGTATCGAGTTTGTGCCAGTACTCCAAGTCCCAGAACACAAACCTCGTCTTCCATACCTTCAGCAGCGGCTCTGGCGCCTTTCTCATCGTCTTTCCTGGCGCGGGGCACTCCTTCCTGTTTTTCAACAGCTCATCGATTTCAGCACCGCTCCGCTTACGTGGATGTCCTTGATGCTCAGCGTGACCATTGAATAGATCTTCACGGTTTCTCCACGGGTCGTCCTGTTCAAGCCATCTTCGATGCCCCATGTACACAATTTTCCTAGACCCGCCATCTTTCCTTGACGTTAGCTGCTGAGATGTCGTATCATTGATGCACCGCGTGCATCCGCAATATCCATGGCACACCTGTCCTGCCACATATCCGTAACCGAGATAGTCCTGCACTATCGTGATCAGCGCGGTTCTCATGTTGAAATACTCACCTTTGCTGGCGTCCCATGTCTTGGCCGGTGTTTTCCATAACGTGTCTAACTCCTCTTGAAGTAGCCCCAGATACAAATTAATATTATTTCCTGGTTGTTTTGGCCCTTGAATAAGCACGCTCATGTGAATGTACTTCGATTTCATGCACAACCAGGGGGGAGGTTGTACATCCATACAAACACGGGCCATGTGCTATGGTTGGTGTTCTGGTTGGCAAACAGATTCATGCCGTCGGTACATGCGTCGAGCACGATGTTCCTTGCACCACATTCAAAATACCGATAGAAGCTGTTCAACGCTCTCCACTGGCTTCCATCCTTCACGTGTCTCAGCTTCGGATCATCTCCATCGTCGGGCTTCTTCCTCTCCGCGTGCTAGCGCATTAGCTTAGCTTCCTTGGGATCTACAAAATACCTCTGGAGACGGGGAGTGATCGGTAAGTACCATACAACTTTCTAGGGACATTTCTTCCCGGCCTTCTTGTATCGAGAAGCATTGCACACCGGACAGCTTGTTTTTTCCGCGTGCTCCTTCCGATAAATTATGCAATCGTTCATGGATGCATGGTATCTAACGTGTGGAAGATCAAGAGGGCACACGATCTTCTTGGCCTCATCAACACTAGTAGTACATAGATTACCCACGGGAAGAACATCCTTTAGGTACTTGAGATGCTCATCGAGGCTAGTGTCGGTCCATTTGTTTTTAGCCTTCGTCTTCAGGAGTTGGAGCGTGAAACTCAAGCGGGTCACCTCAGGATTGCAACCATCATACAATGGAGTGTTCGAGTCTACCACCAGCTGCTCCAGCTTAGCCTCCTCTCTAGAAGCAGCTCTCTCAGTACTCGTCTCCTTGCGAAGCAATGCTTGAACATGAGGGTCCCGCACAATTGAACTTAGTACCGACGAACTCTGCTGCGTGGAGTCCATGTCGTTCTCTCCGCTGCCATGTCCGGACCCTTCTCCTCCGCCATGTCCGACCCCTTCTCCGACGCCATGTCCGGCCTCTTCCCCACCGCCATTATCGATCATCTCTTCGTCTTGCCCCGTGTCATCATTGCCTGCACCGTCGGCATCCTCAACATCGTCATCCTCATCTTCAATTATCCACCGAGTATAGCCATCCATGAAACCAGTCATGAGCAGGTGCGCTTCGACACGACCATCGTCATGGGGGTCGAGCAAAACTATTCCTTTGCATTTTCGACACGGACATAAAACCTCTGTCCGGTTATTTTCTTTCATGTCCTGCACCGCCGACCGCAACCACCTGTCCACCATCGTTCCACTAACCATCGTCAACTCTGCACGGTAATAATAAACAAATTGATTATAAAAATGCATGCATGCATCAAAGTCATAAAAAAATTTGGCATGACCTTCCCTAAAAATAGGACATATATGGATCTAGATTTTGCCCGGAATTCGCCGAAACGGAAATAAATCGACATTTCGGCAAAACATAGGAAACTCAAAAGCACAATTTGGCGGCATCAACTCATGCCACACACACAATTTCCACAAACATATCACACACACATAAACATATTTCCATTTTGCAAAAGCATGAAATTTTCATCACCTCTATCTCGATCGAGATCGAGCACACGGTGGAGATGATGTTGTAGGGAGATCAAAAGTGCACAAAGCTATTCTTGACAAAGATAGATCTAGTTAGGGGGCAAATAGGTCACTTAACTAAATCCTACATCTACCTAGCTACCTAATTTGGGAGGAGATAACTTCAACTAGTGGAGGGGGAAGGATAAAGAGAAAGGAGATGCATTAATGGAGGTGGTGTAGTTATGTAGGAGTAATGAAGAGAGAGAAAGGTGGATAGAAGAGAGAGAGTAATGGGGGAGAAGTGTTGAGGAAGAAGAAGAGTGAGAGTGGGAGCATGTGGTGGAGGTAGGGGAAGGGAAGAGAGGAGGGGAGGGAGGTAGGGGAAGGAAAAGAGAGGAGGGGAGGGAGGGACGGGTGGGGAAAGGTGTTGGGTTGGTTAGCAGTAGCGTGGGACCTAAAACATGTTGCTGCTAAGGAATTAGCAGCAGCGCGCTTTGGGGTACGGCGCTACTGCTAACTGGGACAAAAAAGTGTGGCAATTGAAATTTAGCAGCAGCGGTCTCGGGAAAAGCGCGCTACTACTACATATTTAGCAAGATGGCTGTTCGGTTGATCGCGCCATCGCTACTTAGAGTTAGGTGAACACCGCCGGTCGATATTTGTAGCAGCGCGTTTTAAGCCGACCGCGCTACTACTAAATCCTTAGCAGCAGCGAGTTTACAGAACACGCGCTACTACTAGTTAGCAGCAGTGCTCATTTTTGAGCCGCGCTGCTGCTAAGATTATGTGTATAGGCTTTTCCCTAGTAGTGCAAAGGGACACACGCGAAGAAAAAGTTTCACACCCAAAGATCTGAGATGTGATCGGCTTCACTATCATCACTTTCTTCTGTGTTTCACACCCAGGAGGGAATCTCTGTAGTAGTTAGGGTAGTTATGTGTTTTGGCATTTGAAACGCGAAGAAATTTTATGTGCAAACAAATTCTTTCATGCATTTACTGATTTTTTCCAGCTAAATGACCCTGAAATTGAAAAGCATTTCAAATGAACTCAGAAAAGGTTGAAAGTTGGCATGGTATCATAATTTCATCCAAATAGCATGTGCAAAAAAGTAGAGAGGGTTACGGCAAAAACTGGATGCACTTCGTGTACAAAATGGACAATCTCTTTCGAAGTATCAGGGTTTCCGACGAAAACTCATCTGTTACAAATGCATTTCATCTTTTAAATAACCTAAGCATTACGAAATTGAATACAATGATAAAACACACTAATATTAAACATAAGAAAAAAGAATCACTGAAAAATCTTTTTTCAAAGTTAACTTATTCACAAACTAGTCATTCACACAAATTTCAAATAATTCAAAATTTAAACTATTCAAATTTGAAAACTACAGGTACTAACAGAAAGTTTGTAATTTTTTGTACCTAAAGCAAAAATATTCACAAAGAAACTCTGAATACAGCAAAAATCAACTCAAAAATAAATAAAACAAAAATAAATAAAGCAATAAAAATTAAGAAAATTAAAAAGCCCGCCTACTAGGCCAAAGCGGCCTGCATACGACTAGAAACACAACCTTTTGTTGGGCCAGAATGCAGGCCCACAAAGGCCCAGTAGGCCCACAGGATAGCACAGAACAGGTAGGCCTAGTTGGCCTGCTTAGGAGAGGAGTTTGAGAGAGCTACCGCACTGGGGCTTATAAACCAGTGCGGTAGCCCCTCGAATAGCAAGGTGGGACTAAACATGACGCACCGCACTGCGCCAGCGCTAGCGCACCCCCTTTAGTACCGGGTGGTGGCTGCAACCGGTACTAAAGAGGGGGTATTTAGTACCGGTTGGTGCCACGACCAGTACTAAAGGGGGGCGCTTCCGCCGCTTGGCTTGGTTAAAAGCAGACCTTTAATGCAGGTTGGTGGCTCCAACAGTACTAAAGGTCCATCCTATATATACAACAATTGAAAAAATTCACTTCCTCTCTGTTTCTTCCCCGTCACGCTGTTACTGCCTCGATCGACGCCGTCCCGTCGCCGCCGCCCCGCCCTCGTCGCCGACCCGGCCGTCCCGCCCTCGTCGCCGCCCGTCGGCGTCGCCGCCCCGCCGTCCCGACCTGTCGTCCCGTCGCCGCGCGCCCGTCGTCGCCGCCCGATCCGCCCCGCCCGTCGTCGCCTCGCAAGTGAGCTCGCCCCAGCCGCCATGTCCACACACACACACACACTACACACACACACTCTACACACACACACATTAGTTTGTTTGTTATAAATTTTTCTGTTTTTTAGTTATAGAAATGTTAGAAATTGTTCTTTTTTTAGTTATATAAATATTAGAAATGTTATAAAATTTTTCTATTTTTTAGTTATAGAAATGTTAGTTACTACCATGAGAAAGCTCTGTGCGTTCAGTATTCAGAACTATTTCAGTTATACAATCAAGACGCACTCGACAAAATCTCTCGTGGGTTGCTATTGTCTGTAAGTGATTTCTTTCTGTAATTTTTGATCAATCATTACATGTAATTTTTTGATCAATCATTAAAGTTGACAAAGCAACAGTTGAAGTACTGGACTCACTACTTAAAGAAGATAAAGACTACACCATCATGAAGGGGATAGTCAACAGGTAATTTCAATCATTATTAACTATATCTCGGCCTATTATTAGTTCGTCATTTCCTGATATGAACTATTTAGTAACCCCTTTATTAATTTTCTTTGATGGCGGGCAGGGCTTGGGCAAAGTTCATCAAGGTGACTCCAGGCAAATGGCCAAAAAAGTTGTTTTGGCATCGACCAAAGGTACATAATTAAGTAGTAGTAGCTAGCTAGCCATCTCTTTAATTCTTGTTTCAATACCATTAATTAATTATCATGCTTGATTAATCATTATCTGATTCAATTCCATTCTCGTAAAGGCCCTGAAGCAGGTGCCGGGGAATGATCTGTGGGCATTCTACGTTTGCGAGAACATTCGCATGATGTTGTCCGAAAGGAGCAGATCTCAAAGACAGGACTAGGTACGTTGTCAGAACACTATTCACACCATTATCGATATCTTGTAACACAACTAATACACATACATATTGATCTCCTTCTTAACAGTTCAGAGAGGTGCGGGATAAGCTCCTATCAGCGGACCGCATACTAGCACTTCAAGAGAAAATAGCCGGATTTGTGCTCGACCAGGTCATAGATCCCAAAGAAGAATAATATTACCCGCTACCGCCCCCATGAACCACTCGTCATCGTGCTCCGAAGGCACCAAGGCAACATGTAGGAGAAATTGTATATGTATATACATGTGTATGTGTGAATAGTTAATGGTGTTGGCTGTGAGACATTCGATGATATATATTATATATATATATGCGTACGTACGAGAAAATCTATTTATATATATGCATAACGTGTATAATTTGTAGTATCGTGAAATATCAGCAAACAAAAAAGAATTAAATGGAAAATAAAGTCAAATTGAAAACACAAAATTAAAGAAAAAATAAAAAAACACCCAAACATTTAGTACCGGTTGGTGTTACCAACCGGTACTAATGTCCTACATGCACCCGGGCCTGGCTCATGCCACGTGGTGGCTCTTGCCGTGACAAACCGGCACTAAAGGCCGGTTCTGCACTAAGCGCTGCAGCAGCAGCACCAAAGTAAGTGAATCGGGTGTCAGAATGTTCTAATTAGACGTGAACGGTTATTCATTCTTTGTCATTGGGTATGCAACATAGGCCAATTAAAATCTTCAGTTGTATGATATCTAGTCTTGAAACCAGCTAGGTACTCAGTGTAAATGAGCACTATCATATTGTGAATTTTAGGATGGACTATGGTGACTGGACGCCAAACAGCGGGGGTGCATACGACAAGTGGGATGCCATCTCTCGCAGTACCACTCAGGTAAAAAAATAAATCATCTGACCATGTGTCAAAGCCATACACTTCCAAGTTCTGAACACAAATGCATTCATGGTCATTCTGATACACAATTCTGTTTTCCCTTTTTCCATTTCCAAATCAACCACAGGTCTTCCCTGGAGGGTGGACAGCGGTTGTGGTTTCCCCGACAATCGTAGGCATCTGGAATGTATGTGTCGAGAAGCTGGATAACTGGTACCATGGGCAAGACGTCTATGTGAAAAGTTGGTGATCCACTGGGCTACAACATCACCGAAATGATTGCTCCAGAGAACGCTCTTTGCTGGAAGACATGCAAAAGCATGTCCTGAGCTGATCAGCACTTCATTTATCCTCTGCACCCTGCTCTTGCGCTGCAATTTCTTACCTTGTATTGTGGAAACCTTTCAGGCCACAGACACATCAGACAAGCAACAACTGGTCACCAGGGCAGGACATGTCGTGGCTCGATGGAGCACCCAGCTTCTCGCAACCGTGTCACTGACTCACTGATCGTCACAGCTGTGATTTGCAGTTAAATATGACAAATTGCTGCAAGTTGTTAGTTAGGAATTGTGGGGATTGATAGAACATACGTGGGGACGTCAAACATGCATATACAGACTGTAACAAGATGCGTTGAAATTTCTTACAGATTCTAATGGTGACAACCAAGTTCTTGAGAAGCTCTTTGCGCAAAGGCCAAAAAAAATTATACTTCGAAACGAAATGTTGTTGGTTTCGTTACTCCTAGGCGTTCTCTTCTAGAAGCTCGTAATACACATACCTTGATGATGTCTACTGCTAACCTACAAGCATACTGAATTTTGTGCAGGATGAATGCATTTGCACAAATATACACTCAATACAACAAATGCAATTTCATTGATAGATATGCATACTTTCATCGATCGGTTTGCTAAGTAGATTTGGTACAAGCTAAGACGTATCAAAATATATCTGAATCCATTACTTGAACTACTGCGTATGGCTTCCATCATGTATCCAGTTCGATGGCACTGTTAGATAAGTGAGCAACAAGTATTTCCTGAGGGCCAAAGGCCATTACATATACATGTGTGTGAAAGTGCAGAAAAGCCCCTTATACAATGGGGATGTACACAATGAACTATAAACATCTAACACCCCCCCCCTCAAACTCATGGTGGATCAACAACACTGAGTTTGGAGAGGAAAAACCCATGCTGCGCTCGAGTCTGTGCCTTCGTGAAGAAGTCAGCCAACTATAACTCGGAGGGCACATAGTGAAGAGTGAGAGTCGATCTGCAGCAAAGACGCACAAAGTGGGCATCCACACCGATGTGCTTGGTGAGCTCATGCTTCACCGGTCACGCATAATCTTGATAGCACTTATGCTTGTCGGACGAGAGAGGAGTTGAAGTAATAGCAGACACACCAAAATCCTCAAGTAACCACCGTAACGAGATCACCTCGGCCGTCAACATAGCCATGGCTCGCAACTCAGCCTCTGTCTTTGGGAGCTGCGATCTGCTTCTTTGTCTTCCGTGCAATAAGAGAGCCACCAACAAAGACACAATAAGCAGACAACGAGCGTCGAACCGAGGGATCACTAGCCCAGGTAGCATCAGAGTAGGCCTGGAGCTCAAGAGAGCTGGAGCGGGGAAAGAAAAGGCGCTGAGAGATCGTGCCACGAAGATATTGTAGAACACGGAGGAGATGACTAATGGACAGAGGTGGGGGCTGAAACAAACTGACTCAGGATGTGGACAGGATAGGAGATGTCAGGACGCGTAACAGCAAGGTAGACAAGACTGCCAACAAGATGACGATAGCAAGTGGGATTAGGAAGACAGTCACCATCGATGGCACGAAGCTGAACATTGAGCTCCATAGGAGTCACAACCGTGCGCTCATCACCGAGAGTAGCGCGAGCAAAAAGATCCTGAATATATTTTTCTTGGGAGATGTAGAAGCCATCAGAGGTCGAGGAGATCTCAATCCCAAGAAAGTAGCGAAGTGGACCAAGATCAGTCATAAGAAACTGGTTGCGAAGGCGAGCCTTAACAAAGGCGATGTAGTCAGTGTCGTCACCGGTGATGATCATGTCATCAACATAGAGAAGAAGAAGAGTCCGACCACGAGGAGACGTGTGAACAAAGAGCGCGGGATCATGGTCACTGGGCAAGAAACCAGCGGCGGTCACCACAGATGCGTAGCGCTCAAACCAGGCGCGAGGGGCCTGTTTGAGACCATATAGAGAGCAGAGAAGTCTACAGACCAGACCATCAGGAGCATAGTACCCCTGTGGTGGCTGCATATAAACCTCCTCACGCAACTCGCCGTTGAGAAAAGCGTTCTGAACATCAAGTTGAGAGATAAACCACTGACGAACAGAAGCCACAGCAAGAAGAGTGCGGACAGTGGTCATGTGGGCCACAGGAGCGAAAGTCTCATCATAATCGCGCCCCTGCTCCTGCTGAAAGCCACAGGCCACAAGACAAGCTTTGTAGCGCTCAAGAGAACCATCGGAGCGAGTCTTAAGCTTGTAGACCCACTTGCAGGTGATGGGACAGACACCGGAAGGGAGGGGAACCAGATCCCAAGTGCCAGAGCGCTCAAGGACAGCAAGCTCCTCGGCCGTCGCAAGCTGCCATTCAGGCTGAGTCATGGCAGTGTGATAGGAAGTGGGCTCAGTCAAAACAGAGAGACCGTACCGAGCAGGAGAGTAGCGATCAGGCGGAGGGCGAGGCCGAGCACGGAGGTTATGAACCGGAGGGGGTGTGAGAGGAGATGCACAAGAGGTGGAAGGCTTGTCAGAGGAGACATCCTCAGAACGAGAACGTCAAGTATAGTGGAAAGGAAACGGTTAGAGAGGGCGATGGACTGGAGAGGATGGGGGAGAGGTGGAGGAGGAGGATGGAGAAGATGGGGTCGGTGGGGAGTGGGAAGGAATAAGATGTTGGAAATATGCCCTAGAGGCAATAATAAAAGTATTATTATATTTCAATGTTCATGATAATTGTCTTTTGTTCATGCTATAACTGTATTATCCAGAAATCGTAATACACGTGTGAACACTTAGACCACAAATGTCCCTAGTGAGCCTCTAGTTGACTAGCTCGTTGTGATCAATAGATAGTCATGGTTTCGACTATGGACATTGGATGTCGTTGATAACGGGATCACATCATTAGGAGAATGATGTGATGGACAAGACAATCATAAGCATAGCATAAAAGATCGTATAGTTCGTTTGCTAGAAGCTTTGCCAATGTCAAGTATCTCTTCCTTCGACCATGAGATCGTGTAACTCCGGTTACCGTAGGAGTGCCTTTGGTGTATCAAAGCGTCACAACGTGGCGGGTGACTATAAAGGTGCATTACGGTATCTCCGAAAGTATCTGTTGGGTTGACACGGATCGAGGCGGGATTTGTCACTCCGTATGACGGAGAGGTATCTCTGGGCCCACTCGGTAATGCATCATCATAATGAGCTCAATATGACCAAGGTGTTGGCCACAGGATCATGCATTACTGATGCGAGTAAAGTGACTTGCGGTAACGAGACCGAACAAGGTATTGGGATACCGACGATCGAAGTCTCGGGCAAGTAACGTACCGATTGACAAAGGGAATTGCATACGTGGTTTGATCGAATCCTCGACATCGTGGTTCAACCGATGAAATCATCGAGGAGCATGTGGGAGCCAACATGGGTATCAGACCCCCTTGTTGGTTATTGCACGAGTCGTCTCGGTCATGATGTGTGTCTCGAACCCGTAGGGTCTACACATAAGGTTCGGTGGCGCTAGGGTTAGTAGGAAGTCAAGTATGTGACTACGAAAGTTGTTCGAGTCCGGATGAGATCCGGACGTCACGAAGAGTTCGGAAGGGTCCGGAGGTAAAGAATAATATATAGGAAGTGGTGATTCGCCATCGGGAAAGTTTGGGGTCTCCGGTGAAAGCACTGGGACCACCGGAAGGGTCCCGGGTCCACCGGTGGGGCCACCTATCCCGGAGGGCCCGTGGGCCAAGGGGAAGGAACCAGCCCACAAGGGGCTGGTGCGCCCCTAGGCCCACCCCGCGCCTAGGGTTGAAACCCTAGGGGTGGGGCGCCCACCGGCAGGGGCACTCCACCCCTTGGCCGCCGCCCGGAGATTGGATCTCCGGGGCAGCCACCTGTGGGGCCTATATAAAGGGGGAGGGAGGGGCTGCTGTACCAACTCCCAAGGCGCAGCCCTCCCTCCCAACACATCTCCTCCTCCGTAAGAGCTCGTGAAGCCACAGCCGAGATCTTGCTTCTCCACCATCCCACGCCGTCGTCGCCGGTGGAGCTGTCTTCCTCAACCTCTCCTTCCCCTTGCTGGATCAAGAAGGAGGAGGCGTCGCTCGTCCCGTCACGTGTGTTGAGCGCGAGGTGCTGTCCGTTCAGCACTTGGCATCGGTGATCTGAATCACGTTCGAGTACGACTCCATCATCACCTTGCAAGCTTCCGCACGCGATCTACAAGTGGTATGTAGATGCAAACTCTCTCCCGTTACTCGTTGCTTAGATGAACTCATAGATGGATCTTGGTGAAGCCGTAGGAAAAATTTTAATTTTCTGCAACGTTCCCCAACATAAGAGGTGCCGGAGGGAGAGGTGACACATGAGGCACATAGCAGGGTGTATCGGGAAGGAGAAGGAAAGAAAGGTCGTCCACAGAGAAACTCGAGGATGAAGAACGTGGGTAGTAAGCACGAGACTCGTCAAAAGTCACATCACGCGAGATGCGCAAGCGACGACCCACAGGATCCCAACATCGATAGCCCTTGTGCTCACCACTGTAGCCAAGAAAAACACAGTCAACCGACTGAGCAGTCGGTTTGGTGCGTTCTCGAGGGGCAAGAAGAACATAGCAGACACATCCAAACATACAAAGAGCTGAGTAGTCAGGAGAGCAACCGGTGAGACACTCCATAGGAATGCCACCCTGCAGAGCAGTCGATGGCTGAATGTTGATGAGATAGGTGGATGCGGAAACAGCCTCAGCCCAAAAATGGGGTGGAAGGGAAGCAACAATCATCAGCGCACGAGCCGTCTCAAGCAAATGACGATGCTTTCGCTCGGCAACGCCATTCTGAGCATGAGCACAAGGACAGGAGAACTGGGCAAGAGTACCCTGTTCCGCGAGAAAACCACACAATAGCTCAGAGATATACTCTCCAGCGGAATCAGCACGAAAAGTACGAATGGGCGTGGCAAACTGGGTGTGAACCATGGCAGAAAAATGTTTGTATATAGGGAGAACCTCGCTACGAGATTTCATGAAGTAGAGCGAAGTGTAGCGAGAGAAATCATCAATAAACAAAACATAGTAGCGATGACCACCTTTTGAATCAAAGGGAGCAAGACGCCATACATCAGAATGGACTAAGTCAAAGGACGCTGAGATACAGACTCACTAGTAGGATAAGGTAACTGAGTCTGTTTGCCAAGTCTGCAGCCATTACAATGTAAGGAGACATCTCCAGATACAGACCCTAGGAGGCCTTGACGAACTAAGGAAGACAAGCGAGAGCCACAGATGTGACCAAGGCGATGATGCCACTGCTGGAAGGACGCAGACAAAGAGGCTGCAAGAGCACGAGAGCTGGCAGAAGTGGTGGCAGCGGAAGGAACACAAAGCCAGTCAACCTCCCAAAGGCCCTCTGACTCACGGCGCCGGGGGCCAGCACCAACCAAATCCTTGGTGCGACGATCCTGAATGGAGCAAGAGTCGGTATCAAGAATGACACGACAATCAGAATCAGTAAGTTGGGCAGTAGAAAAAAGATTCATGGTAAGGCGAGGAGCATGTGAAACACTCGGAACAGAAAAAGATGGAGTGGAAAGAATACCATGACTAGTAACAGGAAGAGATGTGCCATCAGCAGTAAGAACATTAACAGGCGAATCAAGAGGTCGGAGAGAAGACAACACGGAAGAATCAGAAGACATATGAAAGGAGGCTCCAGAATCCAGAACCCACGAAGATGTACCTGACTGTGTAGATGCCTGTGATGGTGAGGAGGAGGATGCAGTCACAGCAGCAGCAGAGCCAGTCGACGAGGAGCCTGAGGAAGCAAGAAGACGCTTGAGGCGAACAATGTCCTGGTCAGTGAGTGACTGAGTCGAGGAAGACACAGGAGGCCCGCTGGAGGAGGAGGGCCTCTGGTCTCGCTTCTTCTGGCGACAGTCAGACTCTGGATGACCAGGCCGGGAGCTGTAACAACAGACGGTGTCACGAAGCGACGTGCCCTTCTCAGCATAAGGAGGACGACTCACCCCCCCCTAGAGGAGTAGGCAGGAGCGGCGGAGCAGTGAGGCGAGCAGACGACACAGGAGTCCGGGCAGCCAAGACTGACGGAACCAGAAGCAACCCAGCAGAGCGAAGGCGGGTCTCCTCGGCACGAAGCTCAGCAAGTATCTCTGAGATAGGAACATGGCCACGAGCAAGCAAGTGAGCACGGCGAGGCTCAAACTCAGAGCGGAGACGAGATAAGAACTCATGGACCCTCTGAAACCCCAAGTCAGACCTCGTAGTCTGGCAACAATGGCAAGTGCCACAAACAATTGTCCGCAATGAGTCAAGCTAACGCCAGATGGCAGAGCACTGTGAATAAAACTCATCAATAGAGGAATCACCATGCTGGAGGGCGTGCTCCTGACGCACCACAGATAGGTAGAGAGCATCACCAGAGGGCTGATAGCGCTGACAGAGATAAGACCACATCGCTGCAACTGTGCCAAGTCCCATGAACTCCGAAGCAAACTGAGGGAGGACACTCAAAGTGAGAACAACAGCAGCACGAGCATCATCGTTGCACCACTGAGTGTAAGCAGACAGATCATCGCGGTACATCGAAAGAGCAGCAAAATAAGCAGAGACCTGCTGATCATAAGCATCCACTGCAGCATCATCAAGGGCCTTGGCGGCATCCCGGTCAGTCTGAGAAGCCTCAGCAGCCAGTACTGGCGGCACCGGTGGGATTGGGGCCACAGGCGCAACAAGGCATGGTGGGCAGGGGACCTCGCCAGAAAGAACACCCCACAAGAGGAGTCCACACATATGGATGCGCATGAAGCCCACAAACTCAGCATAGTTGGTGCCATCGAAGATCACGGAGCACCGAGGAACCGCAACATAGCCCGAGGAGGGCATAAGGAAGTCACTCTGGTGTTGTTGCTCTTTTTTTAGTCAACGCACCCAACACACCCGATCTGGATCGAGCTGGAGAGCAAGCGGGGCAACCCCGCTAGAAATGAAGCAGGGGGCGCGTGGACGGGCGGCCCGACCTTGCTCGATCTTAAGCAGGCGGCCTGGCTCCACTCGATCAAAAGCAGGGGTGGGCAAGGCAGCCAAGGGCTACCGGTGCCCGAGGAACCATCGAGGGCGGCGACAGCCGGTCGGGACGGGGGCGCCGGCGGCCAGGCGCGTGGAGGGCAGCCGGATCCAGAGGTGGGGTGGCGGCGACCGGTCGGGAGGGGCGCCAGCGCCGGTAGCGTGGAGGAAGCGGATCGAGGCGAGGTGGCGGCGGCCGACCGGGACGGGGGGCGGCAGCGGCCAGGCGCGCAGGAGCGAGCAACGGGTTCAGTGACAGACGAAGAGGAGGACGACGGCGGCAGGAATCGAGGTAAGGTAGGAGGAAGGCGCACGGAGTTGCGTCGTGCGAGAGAGCGAGGCTAACCTAGCATCTGATACCATGTTAGATAAGTGAGCAACTAGTATTTCCTGAGGGCCAAAGGCCATTACATATACATGTGTGTGAAAGTGCAGAAAAGCCCCTTATACAATGGGGATGTACACAATGAACTATAGACATCTAACAGGCACTTCTAAACCTGTTTGTCAAGAAAAAGGAATTTTCAATCATACTTTACAAAACAACAGATAAAAGTTCCAAGGGTGCCGAATTCAAGGTAAAAGTTCCAAGCGTGTGCAGCCTAGGCAACCACCCTGCCTCGAACAGCATGCTCTCCCCATCGTATGCGCCTACAAGCTCGAGCACTCCCAAGCAGGAGAGGTGGGAGAGGGATGCCCAGGGATCAGCGCTCAGCCTACTGCGTAGGAGGAAAAGCTTCTCGAGTTTATTCCCAACTGTGTGAAAGAAAGGGGACTCTATCATGCTCTGGTGCAGCCTCCCTTCAAGACAAAGCTTGCGCAAATGCTGGGGTGGGGAGTCGAGTTCTCAGAAGCTGATGCAGTTCCCTCCGGATAAGGGGGTGCACCTAAGCCTATGCTCCACCGGATATTTTCCCTCCAGAACCTGCAGCAAGCATCGGTCTATTAGCTCATTCAGGTACTCCTCGCTGACTTCTTCTATTGCTCTTCTCTTCTTTGGCTTGACAAGACCCTCTGCCACCCACAGCCTGACAAGCCTCTTCTTCATGATCATGTAATCCTCTGGGAAGATGTTGCAGAACATGAAGGCGTTCTTTAGGTGGCTCGGCAGGTGCTTGTAGCTCAGGTCCAGAATCTTCTTCACAGAGTTCATCTCCTGGCCACGCAATCTGTCGCACAATTCCCAGCTTAGTTGATCGCTGTATTACTCCACTCTTCAATAGACGGCTTCTTGAATGAGAGTGTGTTGCCTACGGTCACTATTGCCAACGGCAAACCATCACAATTGGCTATGATCTTCCTTCCCAGTGGCTCCACTTCTTCAGGGCAAGCTCTATCCTTGCAGCTCTTGAACGCCCATCTGCAAAAGAGATGCCAAGTGTATAGGTATCATGAGAAACCTAGGTCTACAAGGCCACGGTCAGCCAAGCAGTCCCTAAAGCCCTCCATCTGCATAATGCTCTTTGGGTTACCACCTAGCTGATCCATCTGGAAGAGAGCTTCATTAAAATCACCTGCGCACCACCATGGTAAGTTATCATGAGCACACGCAAATACCGAATCGTATCCCGTGATTTCTTGCGCAATTTAGTCCGGGGTTCACCATAGAAACCAGTGATATGCAGGTTTTTCCCTCGCAAACTATCTCTGCAGCTATGAAATATGGTTCATTATCCTTTTGCCCTTAGTGGTGTCCATCTGCTCAGTTTTGCCCTTAGATGCAAATTGTGCTCAGTTTTGCCCCTAGTCCGTGCGCACCGACTCGTTTTGTGAACTTTGGCGTCTCCGTCAGGTCAACGTTTTGACTCGGCCCTTATAGGTGGGACCAGGCGGCAGAGGCGGCCAATTTTATTCAGACCGTTGCACGTGTGGCTTGCGGGACCCAGCAGAGAGCCGTTGAGCATAGAGCCATTGCGGGTGTGCTATATTAGCGGGCGATAGCGGCGGTGACCACGGCGATAGAGAGCACGACGCTGAGCATGGCTAGAGAGGGAGAGCACGACGGCGGTGGGAAGCTAGATGTGGAGGGCGCAGCGGTGGGAAGCTAGCTGTGGAGGGCGCGGCGGCGTTCAGATCCCGTTCGGCTCCGAACTCCATGTCTTCCGCAAGCTCCCACACCACCTCGCAGATGCAGAGCTGGGCGCGTGTGGAGATGCCTGTCTTCGTCTGTCCGCGGTGCCGGGCGAGCGTTGATCGGAGGGTTTCTCACACACCGAGGAACCACAATCATCCGTTCTACGTGTGCAGCGAGAATGGGGTAAGAATCGGGGCAATTGCACCATTTTCGTGGTCGGGATCTTTGAGCAATCGGTTGATCTGTTCCGTGTTCATGCAGGTGACATGCTTCTTTCTTTGGGTCGATGCTCGCCAAGACTACGATAAATGAAGCGCAAGAAGAGCATGGCGAATGGTTGCGCATGCTGCCCCAAACCGCAGTGGCCGCAGCACGAGATCCGGAAGAAGAGATGGAGGGCGAAGCACGCACTGACAGAGAGCTAGCTGTCGAGCTTAGGATGTTGAAGAAGAAGTTTAGGAAGCTTGAAGATCAAGCACTACCAATACCCATTTGCAAATACTTTTGGGCATTTGTAGGTATGGTAATCGCACTGGTTGTAATGTTGAAAACATATGGAAAGGCATGAATTATGGAGGAATTTGTAATCTTGAAATTGTATGAGAAATTCACCTACTTTAAATGTTGATCAAAGTTGTTTAAATGTTGAAAAAAGAGAAGAAGTGACCAACATTTAAATATGTTGAAAAAAGGAGAAGAAATGAAGAATTCAGAAACTTTTGATCAATGAAATGCAACTAATGAATTATTCTAGAGCCAAACAATTAAGGTTATAAATTTTTTGGAGCTGTTAAATATTTAATAGCAATTTAATTAATCCAATTCAAATACACCGTGATTTAAATCAAAGACCAAAATGTCATGGAAAATGTGCCTCAGCTCTGGTAGATGTTTACACCTAGTGCCAAAATAAATGAACATTTTTTAAGGGCATTACATTGAGTAGAAACTAATTTGTCTAAAAAATGAAGGGTGGAAAATGCACAAAAAATTGCTGCGGCTGGGGACTCGAACCCAAGACCGCGTGGGTTAAATGGTGTTTAGGGCTCTTATTTGGTAACCGCTAGGATAGATGGCAAGAGTTTGACATGTGTAGGGAAGCAATGTATACATAGTGAGACTGTGAAATTTGTCAAAAAATGAAGGATGGAAAATGCACAAAAAATTGGTGCGGCTGGGGACTAGAACCCAAGACCGCGTGGGTTTGTCGTGTTTAGGGTTGCGCTAGTAACCGCTAGGACAGATGGCAAGAGTTTGACATGGGTAGGGAAGGAATGTATACATAGTGAGACTGTGAAATTTGTCAAAAAAAATGTGAGACCGTGAATGTTTGCACACGCGTGAGAGTGGTTTTCCTTTGTTTTGCACTAAAATTTTGGAGGGTTGGAAGGTTGAAAACGTATGTTTGCACTGCCACGTGGTTTTGGTTAGAGTAGCACTTGGTTTAGTGTTAGAGTGGCACTTGGTTTATGATTTAAACGGAATAAATTTGCATGTTAGTTCATGACTTTTTTTTGAATAAAACGGAGGGCTTCTCACCCCCTCTTTTGAATGACAACCACAAGTTCTCAAGCTTCATGATTTGGTTTAGGGAAGAAATTATATGCTTGGGCATGGACATTTTTTAACACACAAAATAAACCCTAATAAATAACTTAGATAAGATGCAACACAAGTACCATTACAATAATAAGTTCACGGACACATGACGAAACATGACACGACACGACACGACATAGAAAAGCAACAAATAAAAAAACGAAACAGTCTTCATCTTGATCTCCTCCTTCCACTTTGGCCGCGCACGCCCCTTCAACACCGTCTTCATCTTCACACCTCCTCCTTGTCGTCGTAGGGAAGGGAGTGCATCCCGACTGGAGTGGGGAAGATGTTCTCGTAGTTGGTGTAGATGTTGTAGACGGTGAAGAAGATGGCCTCGCAGCCGCACCAAAAGACTTGGCCAAGGAGGTCGCGCGCGTCAAACGGGTTGGTGAAGGTGACCGTGAGCAGTAGGAGGATGCCGCCGCGGTCACGAACCTCGTTGAGGGTGAACATCCTCGGCGAGCCTTGTGGGAGGTGGGCATAGCCGGCTCTGAGGAAGGCGCGGGTGAGTTCGACAGAACCCCTCCACCTTGAAAAAGCCCACACGCAGAGCTCCCTCTCCATGAGCACGCCCGGTGGGTAGCGCCGCTACGGCATGATAGGCGGACGGCTGAAGGTCGGCCCGTTAACTGCATGGTCTCGCTTGGGGAGGGCTCGGTCGATTGGGTGTTTGAAGTTGGAGAGAATGGATCGGATCTAGCTTATGGGTGGGAGAGGAAGATAGGCACCCCATTTATAGGCCTGTGGGTGGGAGAGGAAGAGAGAAAGGGTGAGAACGGTGCGTGTGTGAATCTGAATGCGTGCGTGTATCCGTTACGCTTTGCACTCTTAAATTTTTGCACAAAAACGATGCATGCATGGGGCGCGTGCATGCATTTGAATCACTGCATAGCTCTTTGACCGGACGGTGCATCTGACTCGTTGAACGACCTAGCTGGCCTCACTAGCCTAGCGCGCCTAGCACGCCTCGCTCGCATGCATGCACGTCGCCGCCTCCCATGCATGCATACAAGGCCTGGAAAGGCTGAGACGGGCTATTTACTGCGGTCTCAGGCCTAGACAACGAGACGGCCCAATGATCCGTCCAGCGCGTCCGATATTTGTTTAAAAAAAAGAATCTCCCAGCCAATCAGAATGCATCTCGCGGATCGGCCCCCTCCTCCCCATAGATTCCTTCTAGAAGGGTTAGATCGACGGCCCTTGTTCAGCGCTAGGGTTAGATGAACGGTCCTGGTTCAGCGCTAGGGTTAGCGGGGTTTGGGAGGGGTTTGGAGCAGTCAAAGCTATGTTTGACCAGATTTCAAATGAGCATAATAAATTAAATAAAAACCAGAAAAATAAAAACCTGCGCACATAGTCTTCTTATGTCATATACTAACTATTTAAGTTGATAAACAAGGTTTACATACATTTAAACGATAAGTTCATGTGTATTGTATGATATCTCGGGTATCTCAAACTCTTTTGTATGAAGTGAAGAGAAGTCTTTTGGGGAAATAAACATGAAAATTTCAAAAACTCACCACAGCTTCATTTTAGAGCGACTAAGAAGGATCCAGGCTTAGTTTTTTATTTTGATGTTTTACACTTATTTAAATCTTAGTCAAAGTTAAGTTTGACCAGAATTCAAATGAGCAAAACAAATTTTAAAAAATCAAAAAATGGAAAAAATAGCGCAAATAATCCGTATATATAGAATATATGTTTAGGAAAGTTATTTGGCTGATTTAGACAAGGTCGAAAAAAACCTTGCTTAGAGATGAGGCCGTTTACCCTACCTTTGGACCCTCATTTTAGCACATTTTTCATGAAAATTTCAAAAACCTCACCACAGCTTCATTTTGAATTGACTAAGAAGGATCCAGGCTTAGTTCTTCATTTTGATGTTTTAGACTTGTTTAAATCTTGGTCAAAGTTAGGTTTGACCAGAATTCAAATGAGCAAAACAAAATTCAAAAAAATGAAAAAAAAGGAAAAACCATGTGCTCATTCAAACATCATCCAACAGATTTAACCATCATGTCAAACATATTTCTAACATCATCCAACAGAAATACAACATTATTCATAATGTTTCATAATTATTCACATATAGCGTTCGGGCTTCTGTCTGTTCCTTGAGCTTCTTGCCATCACTTTGCTCCTCGTGCACCTTGTGCTCATTGCTTCTTCTCTTCTCCTCTTGGTTGCTGGTACCTTGTGCATCTTCTTCAAACCTATCATAGAGCTGTGCGAAACATAAAGGGTAATGAGATCATGTCAAGTGACCCATAAATGTACAATAGTATTTGACCCTTGCAAGATTTAGATACCTAGCAGAACTCACAAAAACAGAAGGTTGGTCACCATTTAGAGCCTCACTTGGATCATCATTTGGAGCCTCACTTGGATCACCAAGATCATCATTTGGAGCCTCACTTGGATCACCATGATCATCATTTGGAGCCTCACTTGGATCACCATGATCATCATTTGGAGCCTCACTTGGATCACCATGATCACTATTTGGAGCCTCACTTGGATCACCATGATCATTATTTGGAGCCTCACTTGGATCATCGTCAAAATCATGCGGCTGTTGACCATCATCATTTCGAACCTCGTCAAAATCCTCATCTGATGCAACCGGCTGTTGTCCATCATTTTCATCGAAACTCTCTCCGAACGCTGGATCTACTGTGTTATCACAATACTTACCGAAATGACCAGAACCATCACATCTTGTGCACTTATGCTTCCTCGCTCCAAGTCCAGCTCCTTCGCTGCGAGGTCTGATTCGACTCTTCCTTGGTCTACCTGCTGCTCTCTTCAGAACTGGAGCGCAAAGCTTGAATCCAGGGTCCACCATGTCCAATTGTTGTTTTCCCTCCATAGCAGGCAAGGCATAAGCATATGTGGCTTTGAACCTTGCAACAGAGTAGTAATCATGCACATACTGTTTAATGTTCCCTGCTGGACCAGGGAGAGAAGTGATGAAAAACAAGGCATGAATGCATGGCAACCCAGTTATCTGCCATTGCCTACAACTGCAAGTTCTAGCTTCTAAATCCACTGGATATCTCCATTCCCTCTTCTCTTTATCCAAATATGATATCTCTGCTGTGGTACCCGAGCAAAGAGTCATGTTCATTCATCACGGCAGGGATGATAATGTGGCCCATGAATTTTGCCTCGGCTATTCCTGCACGATAATGAAATTTCTGCATGTATTCTATCCTTATCTTGTCCAGCAAATCCACCACATAATGACCCTTTAGTTTCCGGATCGTTGAGTTGAAAGACTCTGCTAGATTATTGTGCACATAGTCAACTTTGCTCGAGTTCCTTGAATTGGCTTCGGCCCATAACTTGGAGTGGTGTGTTTCCAAGTATTCTTTCACTTTGGGATTCATGTATAACTGCCTCAAGTGGTAGTTGTGCTTCTTCACACTGCAAGTCAAAGATGCTGGCCATAAATTGTCGGTATACACCTTTCCTTTGAATTTCTTCATGAAATTTGCAGCAAGGTGACGCATGCATTCCCTATGCTCTACTCCAGGGAACACATTGTCCACGACCACTTCTAAACCTTTGCAGGCATCTGTATGAATGACCAACCCATTGGGATGTGCAATAGCCTGGTGCAGATTATGCAAAATCCAAGTCCAGCTCTCCTCAGACTCTGTCTCCAGCACACCGTAGGCAACTAGAAATACAACACTGTGTGCATCAACTGCACAAGCAGCTACTAACTGTCCTTTAAACCTCCCTGTGAGAAAAGTGGCATCAATAGCCAAATAAGGCCTGCAAACTACCAAAAAAACCCGGCGACAAGCCTCAAAGCAGACAAAACCCCTCCTAAAGCATTCCTTGGTCTTTGTCACTCCCCTGAATGTGTACTCCATGGTGTGGTGATCAATATCTACAATATTGTTGGGGAACATAGTAATTTCAAAAAATTTCCTACGCACACGCAAGATCATGGTGATGGCATAGCAACGAGAGGGGAGAGTGTATGTCCACGTACCCTCGTAGACCGTAAGCGGAAGCGTTATGACAATGCGGTTGATGTAATCGTACGTCTTCACGATCCGACCGATCCAAGTACCGAACGTACGGCACCTCCGAGTTCAGCACACGTTCAGCTCGATGGCGATCTCCGGCCTCCGTTCGGCCGAGCTCCGGAGATGAGTTACATCGACCGACGGCGTGGTGGCGATGATGATGTTCTATCGCACGGGGCTTCGCCTAAACTCGCGATGATATGACCGAGGTGGAATATGGTGGAAGGGGCACGCGACACGGCTAAGGAAGCGATCCGTAGATCAACTTGTGTTGTTGTGGGGTGCCCCTGCCCTCGTATATAAAGGAGGGAGGGAGGAGGAGGCTGGCCCTAGGAGGGGCGCGCCATGGGGAGTCCTACTCCCATCGGGAGTAGGATTCCCCCTTTCCTAGTCCAACTAGGGGTCCTTCCATGTAGTAGGAGTAGGAGACAAGGAAGGGGAAGAGAGAAGGGAAGGAAGGAGGGTGCGGCCTCCCCTAGTCAATTCGGACTAGGCCTTGAAGCTTGGGCGCGGCCTGCCCTAGGCAGGCCCTCTCTCTTCCGCGAGGCCCAATAAGGCCCAATACTTCTCCCGGCGAATTCCGTAACTCTCCGGTACTCGAAAAATACCGAATCACTCGGAACCTTTCCGAACTCGAATATAGTCGTCAATATATCGATCTTTACGTCTCGACCATTTCGAGACTCCTCGTCATGTCCCCGATCTCATCCGGGACTCGAACTCCTTCGGTACATCAAAACTCATAAACTCATAATATAAGCATCGCCGAAAACTTTAAGCGTGCGGACCCTACGGGTTCGAGAACTATGTAGACATGACCTAGAACTATTCTCGGTCAATAACCAATAGCGGGACCTGGATGCCCATATTGGCTCCTTCATATTCTACAAAGATCTTTATCGGTCAAACCGCATAACAACATACGTTGTTCCCTTTGCCATCGGTATGTTACTTGCCCGAGATTCGATCGTTGGTATCCAATACCTAGTTCAATCTCATCACCGGCAAGTCTCTTTACTCGTTCTATAATGCATCATCCCGTAACCAACTCATTGGTTACATTGCTTGCAAGGCTTATAATGATGTGCATTACCGAGAGGGCCCAGAGATACCTCTCCGACAATCGGAGTGACAAAACCTAATCTCGAAATACGCCAACTCAACATATACCTTCGGAGACACCTGTAGTACTCCTTTATAATCACCCGATTACGTTGTGACGTTTGGTAGTACCAAAGTGTTCCTCCGATGGCAGGAGTTGCATAATCTCATAGTTACGGGAACATGTATAAGTCATGAAGAAAGCAATAGCAACATACTAAGCGATCAAGTGCTAAGCTAACGGAATGGGTCAAGTCAATCACATCATTCTCCTAATGATGTGATCTAGTTAATCAAATGACAACTCTTTTGTCCATGGCTAGGAAACATAACCATCTCTCGATAAGCGAGCTAGTCAAGTAGAGGCATACTAGTGACACTATGTTTGTCTATGTATTCACACATGTATTATGTTTTCGGTTAATACAATTCTAGCATGAATAATAAACATTTATCATGAATTAAGGAAATAAATAATAACTTTATTATTGCCTCTAGGGCATATTTCCTTGATCTCCCACTTGCACTAGAGTCAATAATCTAGTTCACATCGTCATGTGATTTAACACCAATATTCATATCGTATATGATTAACACCCATAGTTCACATCATCATGTGACCAACACCCAAAGGGTTTACTAGAGTCAATAATCTAGTTCACATTGCTATGTGATTAACACCCAAAGAGTACTAAGGTGTGATCATGTTTTGCTCGTGAGAGAAGCTTAGTCAGCAGATGCATCACATTGAGCCGTATGTATTTTGCAAATATTCTATGTCTACAATGCTTTGCACGGAGCTACTCTAGCTAATCGCTCCCACTTTCAATATGTATCCAGATTGAGACTTAGAGTAATCTGGATCGGTGTAAAAGCTTGCACCTATGTAACTCTTTACGACGGGCTCTTTTATCACCTCCATAATCGAGAAATATTTCCTTAGTCCTCACTAAGGATATTCTTGACCAATGTCCCGTGATCTACTCCTAGATCACTATTGTACTCCCTTGTCAAATTCAGAGCAAGGTATACAATAGGTCTGGTACATAGCATAGCATACTTTATAGAACCTATAACTGAGGCATAGGGAATGACTTTCATTCTCTTTTCTATTTTCTGCCGTGGTCGGGATTTGAGTCTCACTCAATTTCACACCTTTGCAACACAGGCAAGAACTTTTTCTTTGACTGCTCCATTTTGAACTATTTCAAAATCTTGACAAGGTATGTACTTTTGAAAAACTTATCAAGCGTCTTGATCTATCTCAATAGATCTTGATGCTCAATATGTAAGTAGTTTTTACTGAGGTATTTCTTTTAAAGAACTCCTTTAAAACACTCCTTTATGCTTTGCAGAATAATTCTACATTATTTCCGATCAACAATATGTCATTTACATATACTTATCAGAAATGTTGTAGTGCTCCCACTCACTTTTTTGTAAATACAGGCCTTTCCAAAAGTCTGTATTAAACCATATGCTTTGATCAACTCACAAAGCGTATATTCCAACTCCGAGATGCTTGCACCAGTCCATTGATGGATTGCTGGAGCTTGCACACTTTGTTAGCATCTTTAGGATTGACAAAAACTTTCTGGTTGCATCATATACAACTCTTCTTTAATAAATCCATTAAGGAATGCAGTTTTGACATCCATTTGCCAGATTTCATAAAATGTGGCAATTGCTAACATGATTCGGACAGACTTAAGCATCACTACAGTTGAGAAAATCTCATTGTAGTCAACACCTTGAACTTGTCAAAAAACCTTTTGCGACAAGTCGAGCTTTGTAGATAGTAACACTACTATCAACGTTCGTCTTCCTCTTAAAGATCCATTTACTTCTTATGGTTTGCCGATCATCGAGCAAGTCCACCAAAGTCCACACTTTGTTCTCATACATGGATCATGTCTCAGATTTTTATGGCCTCAAGCCATTTCGTGGAATCTGGGCTCATCATCACTTCCTCATAGTTCGTAGGTTTATCATGGTCTAGTAACATGACTTTCAGAACAGGATTACCGTACCACTCTGGTGCGGACCGTACTCTGGAAGACCTACGAGGTTCTGTAGTAATTTGATCTGAAGTTTCATGATCATCATCATTAGCTTCCTCACTAATTGGTGTAGGAATCACTGGAACTAATTTCAGTGATGAACTATTTTCCAATTCGGGAGAAGGTACAAATTACCTTATCAAGCTCTACTTTCCTCCCACTCACTTCTTTCGAGAGAAATTCCTTCTCTAGAAAGGATCCGAATTAACAACGAAAATCTAGCCCTCGGATCTGTGATAGAAGGTGTACCCAACAGTTCCCTTTGGGTATTCTATGAAGACGCACTTCTCGATTTGGGTTCGAGCTTATCAGGATGAAACTTTTCACATAAGCATCGCAACTCCAAATTTTAGAAGCGACGACTTAGGTTTATTGCTAAACCATAGTTCATACGGTGTCGTCTCAGCGAATTTAGATGGTGCCCTATTTAATGTGAATGCAGCTGTCTCTAATGCATAACCCCAAAACGATATTGGTAAATCAGTAAGAGACATCATAGATCGCACCATATCCAATAAAGTACGATTATGACGTTCGGACACACCATAATGTTGTGGTGTTCCAGGTGGCGTGAACTGTGAAACTATTTCACATTGTTTTAGTTGAAGACCAAACTTGTAACTCAAATATTCGTCTCCGCGATCAGATCGCAGAAACTTTATTTTCTTGTTACGATGATTTTTCCACTTCACTCTGAAATTCTTTGAACCTTTCAACTATTTCAGACTTATGTTTCATCAAGTAGATATACCCATATCTGCTCAAATCATCTTGTGAAGGTCAGAAAATAATGATACTTGCCACGAGCATCAACACTCATTGGATCGCATACATCGGTATGTATTATTTCCAATAAGTCAGTAGCTCATTCCATTGTTCTGGAGAACGGAGTTTTAGTCATCTTGCCCAAAAGGCACGGTTCGCAAGCATCAAATGATTCATAACCAAGTGATTCCGAAAATCCATCTTTATGGAGTTTCTTCATGCGCTTTACACGATATGACCCAAGCGGCGATTGCCACAAATAAGTTGCACTATCATTATTAACTTTGCATCTTTTGGCATCAATATTATGAATATGTGTATCACTATGATCGAGATCCAATAAACTATTTTCATTGGGTGTATGACCGGTGAAGGTTTTATTCATGTAAGCGAACAACAATTATTCTCGAGTTTAAATGAATAACCGTATTGCAATAAACATGATCAAATCATATTCATGCTCAAGCATAAGCGCTAAATAACATTTATTTAGGTTTAACACTTATCCCGAAAGTTTAGGGAGTGTGCGATGATGATCATATCAATCTTGGAACTACTTCCAACATTCATCGTCACTTCCCTTCAACTAGTCTCTGTTTTATACGTAACTCCTGTTTGAGTTACTAATCTTAGCAACCGAACAAGTATCAAATACTCGGGGCTACTATAAACACTAGTAAGGAACATATCAAGAACTTGTATATCAAATATACCTTTGTTCACTTTGCCATCCTTCTTATCCACCAAATGTTAGGGGCATTTCCGCTCAAATGACCATTTCCTTTGCGATGTAAGCACTCGGTTTCAGGCTATGGTCCAGCTTTGGGCTTCTTCGCGGGAGTGACAACTTGCTTGTCTTTCCACTTGAAGTTCCTTTCTTTCCTTTGCCCTTTTCTTGAAACTAGTGGTCTTGTCAAGCATCAACACTTGATGCTCTTTCTTGATTTCTACCTTCGTCGATTTCAATATCACGAAGAGCTCGGGAATCGTTCCGTCATCCCTTGCATACTATAGTTCATCACGAAGTTCTAGTAACTTAGTGATGGTGACTAGAGAATTACATCAATCACTATCTTATCGGAAGATTAACTCCCACTTGATTCAAGCGATTGAAGTATCCGGACAATCGAGCACATGCTCACTAGTTGAGCGATTCTCCTCCATCTTTTAGCTATAGAACTTGTTGGAGACTTCATATCTCTCAACTCGGGTATTTGCTTGAAATATTAACTTCAATTCTGGAACATCTCATATGGTCCATGATGTTCAAAACATCTTTGAAGTCCCGATTCTAAGCCATAAAGCATGGTGCACAAAACTATCAAGTAGTCATCATATTGAGCTAGCCAAACGTTCATAACGTCTGCATCTGCTCCTACAATAGGTCTGTCACCTAGCGGTGCATTAAGGACATAATTCTTCTGTGCAGCAATGAGGATAAACCTCAGATCGTGGATCCAATCCGCATCATTGCTACTAACATTTTTCAACACAATTTTCTCTAGGAACATATCAAAATAAACCTATGAAAGCAACAATGCAAGCTATTGATCTACAACATAATTTGCAAAATACTACCAGGACTAAGTTCATGATAAATTTAAGTTCAATTAATCATATTACTTAAGAACTCCCACTTAGACAGACATCTCTCTAGTCATCTAAGTGATCACGTGATCCAAATCAACTAAACCATAACCGATCATCACGTGAGATGGAGTAGTTTTCAATGGTGAACATCATTATGTTGATCATATCTACTATATGATTCACGCTCGACCTTTCGGTCTCCGTGTTCCGAGGCCGTATCTGCATATGCTAGGCTCGTCAAGTTTAACTGAGTATTCGCGTGTGCAAAAACTGGCTTGCACCCGTTGTAGATGGACGAGAGCTTATCACACCCGATCATCACGTGGTGTGCAGGCACGACGAACTTTGGCAACGGTGCATACTCAGGGAGAACACTTCTTGATAATTAGTGAGAGATCATCTTAAAATGCTACCGTCAATCAAAGCAAGAATAAGATGTATAATAGATAAACATCATAATCAAAATATGTGACATGATATGGCCATGATCATCTTGCGCCTTTGATCTCCATCTCCAAAGTACCGTCATGATCTTTATCGTCACCGGCACGACACCATGATCTTCATCATCTTGATCTATATCAATGTGTCGTCACATGGTCGTCTCGCCAACTATTGCTCTTGCAACTATTGCTATCGCATAGCGATAAAGTAAAGCAATTATTTGGCACATGCATCTTATGCAACCAAGAGACAACCATAGAGCTTCTGCCAGTTGCCGATAACTTCAACAAAACATGATCATCTCATACAACAACTTATATCTCATCACGTTTTGACCATATCACATCACAACATGCCCTGCAAAAACAAGTTAGACGTCCTCTACTTTGTTGTTGCAAATTTTACGTGGCTGCTACGGGCTTAGCAAGAACCGTTCTCACCTACGCATCAAAACCACAGCGATAGTTTGTCAAATAGACTCCGTTTAACCTTCGCAAGGACCGGGCGTAGCCACACTCGGTTCAACTAAAGTTGGAGAAAGCGACACCGCCAGCCACCTGTGTGCAAAGCACGGCGGTAGAACCAGTCTCGCGTAAGCGTCTGGCGTAATGTCGGTCGGGCGCTTCATCCAACAATGCCGCGAACCAAAGTATGACATCTGGTAGGCGGTATGACTTATATCGTCCACAACTCACTTGTGTTCTACTCGTGCATATAACATCAACGCATAAAACCTAGGCTCGGATGCCCTTTGTTGGGGAGCGTAGTAATTTCAAAAATTTCCTACGCACACGCAAGATCATGGTGATGGCATAGCAACGAGAGGGGAGAGTGTATGTCCACGTACCCTCGTAGACCGTAAGCGGAAGCATTATGACAATGCGGTTGATGTAGTCGTACGTCTTCACGATCCGACCGATCCAAGTACCGAACGTACGGCACCTCCGAGTTCAGCACACGTTCAGCTCGATGACGATCTCCGGCCTCCGATCCAGCCGAGCTCCGGAGATGGGTTCTGTCAGCACGACGGCGTGGTGATGATGATGATGTTCTACGGCAAGCAGGCCGCCTAAACTCATGACGATATGACCGAGGTGGAATATGGTGGAAGGGGGCACCGCACACGGCTAAGGAACGATCCGTAGATCAACTTGTGTAGTTGTGGGGTGCCCCCTGCCCCCGTTTATAAAGGAGGGAGGGAGGAGGAGGCCGGCCCTAGGAGGGGCACGCCATGGGGAGTCCTACTCCCATCGGGAGTGGGATTCCCCCTTTCCTAGTCCAACTAGGGGTCCTTCCATGTAGTAGGAGTAGGAGACAAGGAAGGGAAGAGAGAAGGAAGGAAGGAGGGGTGCGGCCTCCCCTAGTCAATTCGGACTAGGCCTTGGGAAGCGCGGCCTGCCCTAGGCAGCCCCTCTCTCTTTCCTTGAGGCCCAATAAGGCCCAATACTTCTCCCGGCGAATTCCCGTAACTCTCCGGTACTCGAAAAATACCTGAATCACTCGGAACCTTTCCGAACTCCGAATATAGTCGTCCAATATATCGATCTTTACGTCTCGACCATTTCGAGACTCCTCGTCATGTCCCCGATCTCATCCGGGACTCCGAACTCCTTCGGTACATCAAAACTCATAAACTCATAATATAACTGTCATCGAAAACTTTAAGCGTGCGGACCCTTTGGGTTCGAGAACTATGTAGACATGACCTAGAACTATTCTCGGTCAATAACCAATAGCGGGACCTGGATGCCCATATTGGCTCCTTCATATTCTACGAAGATCTTTATCGGTCAAACCGCATAACAACATACGTTGTTCCCTTTGTCATCGGTATGTTACTTGCCCGAGATTCGATCGTCGGTATCAATACCTAGTTCAATCTCGTCACCGGCAAGTCTCTTTACTCGTTCTATAATGCATCATCCGTAACCAACTCATTGGTCACATTGCTTGCAAGGCTTATAATGATGTGCATTACCGAGAGGGCCCAGAGATACCTCTCCGACAATCGGAGTGACAAAACCTAATCTCGAAATACGCCAACTCAACATATACCTTTGGAGACACCTGTAGTACTCCTTTATAATCACCCAGTTATGTTCTGACGTTTGGTAGTACCCAAAGTGTTCCTCCGGTAAACGGGAGTTGCATAATCTCATAGTTACAGGAACATGTATAAGTCATGAAGAAAGCAATAGCAACATACTAAACGATCAACTGCTAAGCTAACGGAATGGGTCAAGTCAATCACATCATTCTCCTAATGATGTGATCTAGATTAATCAAATGACAACTCTTTTGTCCATGGCTAGGAAACATAACCATCTCTCGATAAGCGAGCTAGTCAAGTAGAGGCATACTAGTGACACTATGTTTGTCTATGTATTCACACATGTATTATGTTTCTGGTTAATACAATTCTAGCATGAATAATAAACATTTATCATGAAATAAGGAAATAAATAATAACTTTATTATTGCCTCTAGGGCATATTTCCTTCAAATACTACCTGGACTTGTCCTCTCCACTTCACCTTTGAATGAATACAACAATTGAAAACTTTCCTGCCAGTTACCATAAATAGAATCCATAGCCTGTTGTTTACCATTGAACAACCTCATGTATGGTAAATCTATCTTGAATTTATCTTTGATCTTCTTCTGCAATTCCTTTGGACCCACTTGTTGGTTTTCTTTCACCCACTTCTTTACTTCTTCTGCCACCCATTTTGACTTGGCTCTACTGATTGTATCCTTCCTAAGGGTTGATTCCTGGCATGTGTGCTTAAAAGGGTTCACTTTGACCTGAACATTAGTGCTATTTCGCATTTTAGATGCGAGCAGCCTCCATGGACAACCCTCAGTCGAACAGTGCACTCTGTAACGTACTTGATCGCTCTTGTCAACTTTGAAAGTACGTTCTACCTTGATGCAGTATGTCACAAGTGCATTTCTACACTCATTCATGGATGCAAAAACTGTACCTTCTTCCAAATTAGGGTTTAAAGGGTCCCATTCAACAGCTGCAAGGTCTTCGTCCTCGCCCACCGCGTCATCATCCACACGGACTGCATTGTGAGCCTCATCTTGGTTATCAGCCCGAGGTGCCCATCGTAAATTCCGAATAACATCAGAATATAGCTTCTCTTCATCAACCCCAGAATTGTAGTCATCATGCTCCACTGCTGTTGCCCACACTTGTCGAGCCACCACGTCGACGTGCACCAACTGAACTGTTCTGGCTAGAGATGCCATTATGACGACTTGGTTCTCCCCGAGGTGTTGCACCCGTCATCCTAGGTCCAAATGCCTGCTCAAGCACATCAACTTGCAGCCTCACATGAAAAATATCTTTCTCTTTATGCCTACCAAACATGGTAGCTAGCTCTTCATCATTACTAACTGTCACCCATTTCTTTTCTCCATCATAGTATTTGTATACCACTTCATCAAGCAAACCCCAAGGATATTGGCTACAAATTACCTCCCCAAATTGTCTGAAACTCCAATTACTAGCCATTGGCAACCGATAATCAAAACCTCCTTGGTATTTCTTCTGATCTTTTGCATCGAACGTGTACCGGTCCCTTCTAATGTGCATCAAGAAAGCAAACCGCAACTCCATCCTAACCGGCAAAAAACAGAGACGCAATCAGCACACTAATTGGGCAAACCTACTCGAATCGAGTGTTCAAATGCACAACTAAGCTCAATCTAAACAGGAGGCGAGACTTACCCCTCGGGAACCCAGTCGTGGACGCGGCGGATCTCCGGCCCGATGCCTGCCTCGCCAGATACTCCGGGGTCGCCACTGCTCTCCATTTCGCCCTAGGGTTCTTCCTCCTAGTTCAAATAGCTCCAGCAACCCCCCACCTTTGAGCGCTCCGGTCGGGCGCACGGAAGGAAGGCAGCGCATGCTGGTCGAGCAGTGGCGGGCGCCCCCCATGATGTCGCAGAAGGTGGCGGGCGTCGCGAGCAGCCGTGGAGCGTAAGGCGAGAAAGGTAGCGATGGAGTAGGCGTGCTTGGTGGTGGCGGGCAGGTCTGGCATGGCGCAAGTCTTGCGGCGGGCGCAGTCGGCCGGCGGGGAAGCGGATGGGTAGAGTGAGCTATGAATGATTTGGGGATTTAGTTGCACGGGCCTACATGTCAGCTCCGGACCCACGTCCACGCGGTCCCACGTGTAAGCTCCGGACCCACAACTTAACGCTGGCGGACGGAATGGACTCAAATATGGCCGTTTGGCCTCGTCATAGTAGTTGTGCATGGACTAGGGGCAAAACTGAGCACAATTTGCATCTGAGGGCAAAACTGAGCACAGAGACACCACTGAGGGCAAAAGGATAATTAACCCATGAAATATTGGCATCATGGCCTTACCATGACTTGTACATGTTCCCTCCACCATCGAGCTACACCACCACTCCTACCCTGACAATCCACCGCTACGACGCTACACCACTTCCGAATTCCAGACTCCACTTCACTTTCTTCATCGCCCTTGCTTTCTTTTTAGTTTCACACACACACAAAAAAATCCATCGCTGGGTTTTAGGACCGTATCAGGTCTCGTAGTTCGTCCACCGTCGAGTCAAGCTCCAGTCCTCGATAGTTCAGAGACTAACAGATTCATTGTGGCCGGTGGCCCTGATCCTCGGGGTCCGCCGACTTATCCTTGTTCGTCCAGATGCGATCAAACATTGTAGACGTCTCCCACCTCGTATGGCGAATAAAAGCATCATGAACGATCTGACTTTCCGGGTCATCCGCTTCGACCTTCTTATCCTGTTCTCCTGTTAACGTGACTTTTGTTCCTTGTTTTCTCTCATCCGAGCCATGATGACGTGACCCACTGCCCACGTCCGACACCTGCTCCCCGCATCGTGTTCCCATCCATGCTCCCTAGCATCCCTTTTGCATGCGATGGCCATCCAATTCTCCTCCTCATTTCTTTTTTTATAGGGAGTACCTAGAACTCATATAGATGAGACATAATTTGGTCTCATTCACTTTAAAAACAAGAACAGATACAACCCATATCAGCACACACGCATCTTATAGCATCACATCTAATGGCTATAAAAGATGAATGAGACCAAATTATATCTCATCTAGATGAGTTCTAGCACTGGCGCACGAGACGCGCATCTCGCCTTCCTCTTTGGGCATCTGTGGGAGCGAGCTAGGGTTTGCCCTCCCAATCATCCCCCACGCGATTCCTTCGGTTGGTGGCGCGGTAAGGCAGGAGGAGACGACCGCTCCTTCGCCCAGGTAGCTGCGGCGGAGCGGGCCGGTGGTGTTCGGCGAGAGGCGATGGGGGAGCGCGGAGGGGGGCGATTCGGAGGGTGGCGGGACAATATGGCGCGGGGCGGATTCGGCGGGGGGCGCAAGGCTCCGCTGCCAAATCAGCCCCGCCATATGGTCTGGCAGCGCCCAGATCCACCACCACCGGCGACCAGGAGCTCGAGATCTGACGGTGGCGAGGCCGGAGACAGATGGGAAGCTGCCGCGCGGGCCATGAGCGGCGCGGCCAAGGAGAAGTCGACAGGGGCTAAGGAGCCATCTCCGCAACCCCCTCCTACACTTCCACCGGCTGGACAAGCGGCAACCAAAAGTATCAATGAGATCTGCGTCAACTGCTCCCTCCCAGGTCACTTTGCTCCTCGCTGCCCTACTATTCGTTGTGAGAAGTGCAACAAGCTAGGTCACATGGCTCAACTATGCCAAACTCTGAGGCCCTGGGAATGCGTACCTCTCATGTGCGGATTCCAGTCTCCTGGCCAGGGTTTTTTCTATATTCCTGATATGTGCATCGCTAAGCAGAGTACAGAAAAAACTAACAATGTAGTGATCACTATTGTGGAAGGGGTAGCTTCTGTGAAAGAGATTGAGCATGAATTCAATGCCATCTTTGCAAAAAAGCCTGGTAAGAAGAAATGGCGCTGTACGGCTCGTTCCATTGGCCCTAACAAGTTTGTGATGCGATTCCCTAATGCTAGTGAGGTGGAAAGGGCTTGCTGTTATGGGAAACGTATGCCTTTGATGGAAGGGGCTGTGGTGGTTTGTATTACACCCTGGACGGCATCTATAGGGGCAAAAGGAATATTAGAAAAAGCTTGGGTGAGGGTTCGTAACATTCCTATAGAAAAAAGATGTGCTGAACATGCAGCTTATGCAGGGGCTCTGGTGGGGATAACACTTGAGGTTGATGAATCTACAATTCATAAACCTGAGTATGTCAGGATCCTACTGGGATGCAGAGAGGTGGAAAAAATTCCCCCCTCGGCCGAAGGAATGCTTGGGGAGCAATATTATGATTTCTTTTATGAAGTTGAGAAAACTGTAACATCAGGGGCTAGCAAGGCCCAGTCCTCTATTGCAGTTGACAGCAGTGCATCTCCTTCCTTCCCCAAGAAAGCTAGGATGGGATCCTATCCTGCTGATTCTATGGGGCAGGGGGAAACAAGTGCTTCCATGGTTGGTACATATTCATCTCAAAATTATGACAAAGGGGGCCAGAGGTTGGCTGCAGTGGCTGAAAGTGAAGAAGAAGAGGAAAGTGATGATGGCAATCATACTGAACTGCTTATCGAAACCATGGCTAGAGAGCATGCTGATGAGAAAATGGTTCATTGTGACCCTCCTAATGGGGGCGTTGTCTGTGGAAAAAATCAAGAGGAGATGGGGAAAGATGAGATGGCTGGAGCTCTCACCCATGATGTCAGGGTTCAAAAAGGTGCTTGGGGAATTTTGACTCCTATTCCTCCTTCACCTCTCTATCTCCAATATGAAGACACAACTTATGGGGGTGTTATCTCTCCTTTGGCAGATTATGTCACATGGCCATCCCTTCCTCATATTGTTCCTCTTGAGGAAGGATCTATGGAAGGGGGAGAGAACTACAGTTCTTACACAGTCGAGTCCCCATCTGGGTCACCAATTCAGGATAAAATGGTGGGTGAGGAATATGCACCACGGAGACAGATGCAGAAGCTGGAAAAAATAGAGGAGGTGGCCACCAACAGGATGAGGAAGCGAGACGCAGAAGGTATGAAAGTTCCAAACTCGAAAAATCAGTTCTCTGCTTTATCTGATTCAGCTATTATTCTGCGTGCTTCATTAATGGGGGTGCAAATTCCAGATGATAATTTTGCTGTAGTAGACACTCTTCGTGAGCTTGAACTTTCTAGAAATCTATTACGTGATAAAAATGAGGATGTGAATCCCTCTAAAATAACTATTAATGATGGGATGGGTAATGATGTACCTCTCTTGTTAACCTGGGATGATGACAATAAGGATAATGAGGAACCTTTTATCCTTGTTCAGTCCAGACAAAAGAAAAAAAAGAACTACCGCAGAAGATCAGTAGTGAATATATCTCCTAATAAAGCGGATAGGCCTATGACGAGAAGTCAAAAGAAAAAAGATGAGGGTAGGGCTGCTATGGACCCTGGCAGACCCACCAGGTTTAAGGATAAACCTGAACGATATAAATGAAGGGCATCTTTTGGAATTGCAGGGGGGCAGGTAAGAAGGGCATGTCTACCTGTCTCACTGATATGATTGATGCCAATGGGATTGATTTTATTGGGTTACAGGAGACGATGAAAGAAACATATAAAGCATCCTTTTTTAGGAAGCTTGACCCGAGACAGAGGTTTCATTGGGAATGGAACCCATCCAGGGGAAAATCTGGAGGGATTCTTTGTGGGATCAGTAAAGATAACTTTGATATACTCGCAACTAGGAGTGGTAAATATATACTGTAGTTAGATCTGTTGGATAAGATCAAAAACTGTAGCTGGTCTTTGATGATTGTATATGGTGCGGCTCATGATGAATATAAACCTGAATTCATTGCAGAGCTATCTAATATGTGCCATAACACTAGCATGCCATATTTGGTTGGAGGGGACTTTAATATCATTAGGCACAGTGGGGAGAAAAATAAAAAAACAGCCGTATCTCACTTCTCTGATGTGTTCAATTCTGTCATACACTTGCTTGGGATGAGGGAGATCCATATGTCAGGTGGTGCTTATACCTGGTCCAATAAGCAGGAAAACCCAACTTTAGAAAAATTAGACAGAGTCCTTATGTCTCCTGAATGGGAAGATCTTTATCCCCTTGTGTCAGTTAATAAGTTGATCAAGGAAATTTCTAATCATAATCCCCTACTTTTGGATGGAGGGAATGCCTCCTCTAGAGCACCAAGGAATAGGTGCTTTAGATTTGATAATGCGTGGCTTAAGAATCCAGATTTCCTTCCCCTGGTATCTGAATTATGGGCAAGGCCAGTATATACTATTAATCAAATCGACTCTTTGAACATTAAGCTGAAGAGGTTCAAGAAATTCTTTAAAGGATGGGGATCTCATTTGTTTGGACATAACAAAATTAGAAAGAGGCTTATTAAGCTTGAGCTTCAGGAACTAGAAAATATGGAGGAGGAGGTTGGTTTATGTGGAGAAGCATACACCAGAAAACTTGAGATCCTGGTGGAACTTAATGAGATGTATGTGGAAGAGGAGATTCATTGGCACCAATTATCTAACGAGAGGTGGCTTTTGAAGGGGGACAACAACACTGATTTCTTCCATAAAGTAGCCAATGGGCGTCGTAGGAAAAATTCCATGATTTCTCTCGAATGTGGATCTGTAACCATAGAGGGTACCAAAAATTTATTAGCCCATGCTACTGAATATTATAAGACCCTCTTTGGACCGGCTCCTGGCAACCTCTGTCAGATTGATGCATCATTATGGTCTCAGGGGGAAAAAATCTCTCCCGAGGACAATAAAGAGTTGACTAGACCCTTCTCGCTAGAGGAGGTAAAAAAGGCGTTGTTTAGCATGAAATCTAACCGTGCCCCTGGACCGGACTACATTCCTGTTGAGTTTTATCAACATTGCTGGGAGATAGTTTCCCAGGATCTTATGTGCTTGTTTGAGTGGTTTTATGAGGGTAAACTTGATGTAAAGAGATTGAATTATGGCATTATAACTCTGTTACCCAAGTCATCAGAGGCCAACAGAATTCAGCAGTATAGACCTATATGTCTGTTGAGATGTCCTTACAAGCTTCTCACCAAAGCCATGGACATTAGAGCCAGCAAATATGCGCATAAGTTGTTCAGCCTGCAACAAAATGCCTTCATAAAAGGGAGACACATAGTTGATGGCATATTATCTTTGCATGAGATCTTGCATTATACACATGTCAAAAAACAAGTGGGGATTGTCCTTAAGCTTGATTTTGAGAAAGCTTATGACAAAGTTAATTGGGACTTTTTACTTGATTGTCATGTGAAGCGTGGGTTTAACTCCAAATGGTGTGGGTGGGTTTCTCAAATTTTGATGAATGGCACGGTAAGTGTCAAGATAAATGATGAAGTGGGGCCTTACATCCAAAGTGCTAAGGGGGTGAGGCAGGGAGATCCTCACTCCCCTTTTCTGTTTAATATGGCAGCTGAGTGTTTGACGAAGATGGTATTGGCAGCTCAAAAAAATGGTCTTGTTAAAGGGTTAGCTGCTGATCTTATTGAGGATGGGGTGGGTATCCTGCAATACGCTGATGACACGGTGCTTTGCTTTGAGCATGATATCGACAAAGCTGTCAATGTCAAGCTTCTGCTGTACCTCTTTGAACTCATGTCAGGTTTGAAGATCAACTTCGAGAAAAGTGAGATCTTTAGTATCGGAGGAGACAATGATATTGATTTAGTATACTCTGATATGTTTGGTTGTCAAGTGGGCATCTTGCCTATGAAGTATCTTGGGGTCCCAGTAACATACTCTGCCCTTAAAAATGCGGACCTGGATTTCCTTGATGGTAAACTGATTAAAAAGCTGGATGCCTGGGTGGCATATGCGGCATCTTCAGGGGCTAGACTTACTTTGCTAAGCTCTAGCCTTGATGGGATTCCATCATATCTCATGTCAATGTTTCTTTTCAATAAAACCTTTATTGAAAAGATGGATAAGCATCGTAGACGATTCTTCTGGAGGAGGAAGAACAAGAAACATGGTTATCATATGGTTAAATGGGCGAGAGTTTGTCGATCTAAGAAGATTGGAGGGTTGGGTGTTAAAGATCTTCATAAGCAGAATGTAGCTTTACTTGTCAAGTGGTGGTGGAAACTTGAAACTAGCGATGGCTTGTGGCAGCGTATAGTCAAAGCTAGATACTTTAATAACAAAACAGTAGCCAATGTGCGGAGTCGTGTCGCTGATTCCCCTTGCTGGAAAGCTATCATGAAGGTCAAAGACTCATATATGGCTGGTAGGAAAATCATCGTCAATAGTGGTAACCTGGCTAGGGTCTGGCATGATCCATGGACAGAAAATACCATTCTGAAAGATCGATTCCCTGATCTGTTTAACATTTGCCATGATCAGGAGAGTACCCTTGAGTCCTGGGTGAAGAAGGGCTATACTCTAGACTTCAGACGACGAGTGTCAGGTGTGTTGGGAGAGCAATGGACTTGGATGGTTGATGAGGCGAAAAAACTCCCATTGAATAATGACCCAGATAATGTTTCATGGGCTTTTAACAGTAAAGGGAAATTTACGACAAAGTCTATGTATGGTTGGTTGGAAAGAAACCTGGCTGGTCCCAATTATAAGTGGATTTGGAAAGCCCCGGTTCCATTGAAGATCAAAATCTTTCTATGGCAGTTGTTCCAGAATGCGATACTAACAAGAGACAATATGCGCACCCGAAAATGGCCTGGGAATCCTATATGTTCTTTTTGCACAGACATAGAGACTGCAAACCACCTATTTTTTACCTGCCCACTCGCCCGCACAGTTTGGGGCACGCTGGGGATGACTGTAGGGGTTTCTTGTTGCCCCCGATCTCTTTGGCAAAGCTTTGCATGGTTTTATAGGTTTTTTCCAGGAGGGGATCAATTTTATATGATGATCATTGCTGCTATCTGTTGGGGGATTTGGGGTCTCCGCAATAAAGTTACCTTTGACAATTATATAGCTCGTACTCCCCTCGAGGCTGTTTTCACTGCCTGCTCGTTTATGTTATATTGGGCAGGTTTGCTCAAGGCAGAAGACAAGGTGAAGCTTCAGGATGGCGTGAAGAGGCTGGCGCAGGCGGCTGCTGTGCTGGCGGACAGGCCCTTCCCTCGAGACAGGCTCCGGTTGGGCGACAGGGATGGAATCCAGATTGGTTAGCTGGAGTTCGATGCTTTGAGTTCCCTTGTTTGGTTATATCTTCCACTGGGGTTTGATGCCCGCTGGACTTCTGTCTCTTGGTCTTATCTGGCTAGGCGTGGAGTCATACTGGTAGTTTCTTCTCTGGAATAGGGTATCCTTAGTTGGGTTTTGGCTTGCCTGTGTCATCAGGTTTTTGCCCCATGGCAGATGGTCCGCTCGAGGATCATCACGCGGTGGGTTTCCTGATGATGCACCAGCTCGCTCCTCCCCCTTCCAGGCTCATTGTGCTTTTGCAGTTAGTTGTAGCCTTCGGGTTGGTCCCATTTAGTTCGAGTTATCATTCTGGTACTTTGAGCAAAAAATGTTTGAATCTCAGACAGATGTATTTCCGTTGGTTGCAAAATTAATGGAAAGGGGTGTGAGCCCGGTTGGAAAAAAAAAGATGAGTTCTAGCAAAACTGAACAAAATAACTGTATTCTCGTCCATCTTCCTCCCCTAACTACCCGTATCTCCTCCTTCTCCCCGGCACTACTTTATTTCCTTCTACCCGACGATCACGGAGTTCCCGACACAGCAGGCCGCACCGGCGGTTCTGGCGTCGGAGGCGGCTCGCGCGAGGACAGTTTAAGCGTTGACAATCACGTGGCCTAGAGAGCAGGAAACACAGAGGCCCTCGCGTCCATGCCGAAGGTAACTCCGGCCGCTTAACAGCACCACCGCCGGACAGCGTCTCAACGAGAATCCTCGGCAAAGGAGACACCGCGCGTGTACCGCGATCCCGGCCAAGCCAGCAGGACCGAGCTGGAGTGCTCGACCCCGGCGTGCACCACAGGCAGCCGCACCGGCGGTCCTACCATCGATGCCGGAGTCAGTTAATTCGGCCCACTCGGCGTCCTAGCCACCACGTTATACATGTTGCACCAGTCTCAAGTTCTCAACGTGGGTGGCAGGACCAGCACCACCACGTGATGCATGGCACGGTGTCCCAACTCCCAACTCGTGATAGAGTAATCAACAGGTGGGTTCCTCGGCTATGTAAGTAGAGACCACAGCCCGGACCGCGATGGCTGAGGCCGTAGGTTGCATCACCGTGCCGGACGAGGAGCTCCGCATGCACATGAAAGAAACGAGTTAGAGCATCTCAAGCCGCGTCCCCAACAGGTCCTTTCCAGACGTCTTTTTGCGTCGGCGCCAAAAAATCGGCCCAGTCGCGTTCCTAAAAGCCCGTTTTTCGGCGGTTTGGCCGAAACTGGCGCCGGCGGACCCAGGCCGAATCCGGCGCGCTGGGGGCGCCAGGAGGCGCCGAGGCGAGCGGTTTTGGCGCGAAAGAGCCGCAGGCCAGCCGCGTCAGCGACACGACGCCTCGTCTTCCCCCAGAACGCCTCGGTTTCCCGCGCGGAATCAATGGCAAGGCTGCCGCCGGTCAGCCTTGCCATTGATTCCTCACGGGCGGCGCGTCACGGGAGGCGCAGCGACGCCTCCTTTCCCGCCACGCGTACACACGGCGCGGGCTATAAAACCAGTGGCTCCCCCTCGCCGCTGCCACACCAGCCCGAGCCAAAACCCGCCGCCAATCTCTGCCTCTCTCCCGCTCCCCTTCCCTTCCCGATGGCCGAACGCTTCCCCGGCGACGCCGCGGCGGCCAACGGCTTCGACCGCCGCTCGCTCCAGGAGTGGGAGGCGTGGCTCCTGTTCGAGGCCAACTCCCGGCGCCGCTGGACAGGCGCGTCGGGCCGATGGGGTGGAGGCTCAGCAACGGTGGCATCCCCATCCCCCCGGTGCCCGAGGTCGACCGCGTGCATTCGTCCCTGACGGACGAGCAGCACGCCCTCCCCCAGTACGCCGCCGACAACCATGAGGCGTGGACGGAGTACTTCCAGCGCCGGCAGGCGCAGCGGCTGGCGTCCATGAACGGGGATCCGGTGGTGGGCGGCATCAAGAACAGCGACGGCCGCCGCGTCTGGTGGGGCGTCCCCGGCTGCACACTCCACGAGGTGCTGGTGTACCTCAAGGGCGGCAATGACCCGCCGCTGGCATACCCTCCTCCTCTCAGTCGTCTTCCCGCTCCTCCTCCCACTCTTCCGGCTCACCGGCGCTGTTCGGCGTCAAGGCCGAGCCCGCCGCGGAGACGCCGCTCGGCCGGCGCACTCGCAGCGCCGGCATCGTCATCAACGAGGGTGACAGGCGCGCCCCCTCCTCGGCTCCTCCGCGCTACGTCAAGCCAAAGACGGAGTCGGAGCTCGCCGCCGTCAAGACGGAGCCGGGGCTCCCCGTCGTGAAGACGGAGCCCGGGCTCGCCGGCGGCGTTAAGGAGGAGGAGCTCCACGACGCGGCGGCCCTGAAGTGGGCGCGCGACGACTGGGCACAGACGGAGCTGCAGCGCTTGATCCTCGCCTTCGAGCGCTTCGAAGCTCGGCGCCGTGGCTAGGACGAGGGAGGCGTGGTCGTCCTTGACAACAGCGACGACGATGACGTGCCGCCGCCACAGGTTCGCCATGGAGATGCCGGGCGGGGGTCTAGCTGGGGCGGCCGCGCCATCAAGAAGGAGAAGGCCGTCGCCGACGACGAGGACGACGGCGACGTAGGCGACTTCGCCGCGCTCAGCGACTTCTTCGCCCCGTTGTTGGTTTTTTTTAAAAGAAACTTATGTAACGCCGAACATGTCCAAAATTATGTCAAGTTTGCCGTATTTAACCGAACTTTGCCGAACTTTGTTTTTTTTTTCTAAATATAAAAAACCCGCGTATGGGGGCGACCCTCGGGCGAGCGGCTGGGAACCCGCTCGACCCCGTGCCGATTTTAGCGCCGGCTCGCCCTCAGGGGCGCGTAAAATCGCCGCCTAAAGGGCGAACGGGTGGAGATGCTCTTAGCCGCGACGGGCTCCGCCTGGCGAGGCCGTGGTTCTGCCGGTGCACGGCCCGGCACAGCACTGCGGGCATGGGTTCCGCATGCAGCGGGAGGTGTAGTCGACCGAAGGGAAGGGACATAGTGGGAGGAGATTCGGCGGCGCTGCGGTGGCTTCGTTGCCCGCGTTGACTCGAGCGATAAAGATACGGTAGTTAGACGAGAAAGACGGACAGGAATACTGGTTATTTTGTTTCATTTTATCTGGATAAAAAGGACGTGGGGGAGGAGAATAGGGTGGCCATCGGATGTAAAATGGGTGGTGGGGAGCATGGATGGGAGCACGGCCAGCAAGTCTCGTCCGTCCGACACCTGCCCTGTTACTGAGTTGGATTGGACTACGTGGAGACGGACCAGTGCACGGACGGGCCTCGTTTCATCTTCGCACCGGGGGAAAGATTAAGGGGTACGAAAGATTGATCTATATACATATATGTACCTGATCAGGAGGTTCTCGACCTATCTCTAGGTCCGATCCGATGGGGTGCACCACGCCCACGCCCACACCCAGCCCGTGGGCAGGTCTGCCGCCGGATCTGCTCCTCGAGGTCTCCAGCCGCTTGCAGCACGCCGCCGATCTCGTCCGCTTCCACGCCGTCTGCAGGTCCTGGCGCGAAGCCGCGGCGCTGCACTCCCGCCCCATGTGCCTACCGTGGGTTCTCACTACGTGCACCGGCCAGATGTTGCACTCCATTGTTGATTCCCGTCGCTCCCCTGAGGCGCCGACCTGTCACGGTGATCACGGCGACATCATTCTAGTGGAGCCACCGGAGGTACCACCTTCACATATCAAGAACTGGGTGGCCAGCGCGGACGGCATTGGCGCCTGGCTCTTTGTAGCCTGTCCCGACCCGAGGCTCATCAACATTCGTACCGGAGCAGCCACCCACCTACCTCCCTTACCAGACGAGATAAGGACGTCCATGAAGAAGGTGTGCGGCGTTGTCTACGGCGATGGCACTGTTTTTCTATACCGGGCGCTGCCCTACATTTCGTGCAATGTGATATTTACAGCGGCGATCCTGCATCCCAACGATCTGTCATGGACGGTCCTGATGAAGAGATTAGAATTATCAGGGAGACACTATGCCATGTATCATGATGGCAAGCTCCTAGTGTTCGCCGGCGATTCTCTTGGGTCTGTCCTGACGATGATGAAATTTGAAGCCAATGACAGTGATAACGGCAGTAGCCTCAGTGGACATGGGATATAAAAAGTGATATATGTTGTTCTCATGCATGCAGTTACATCGTAGAGTCACATGGCGAGCTATTGTTGGCATCCGTCCTGGTGAGAACCCATTGTTATAATGGCTACACGTACAGCGACCTGGCGAGCATGATGTGGCTGAGGATCCGCGTGATGCAGAAGGAGCCAAGTAGTGGGAAGATACAATGGGTCGAGAGAGACAGTCGAGACTTAAGTGATCACATGTTGTTCCTTGGATCTCCTACCAGGTTCGCTACGAAACTGGACGAAGGTGACGGGTGTGCCTACTTTGTCTTTTGGGGCGGCGTGTTTAAATACAACTTTGTCAAGAGCAAGGCCAAATTCATAAGGCGGTTGCGTCTTTCACACTTCGATGAAGTGTGCATGTGGCTTCGCCCATGCCCATCATTTACTCCAATCCAAAAAATTGAAGAAATGATCGAGGAGACTCGATGCAAGACAAAAACGATTGGCGAACTAAGCAAAGCTTAGATGGTTAGATTCTTTGTGCTGGAACCAACTTGTCCGGGTTTAATTCCTATATTTGGAACATGTGCTTGTATATTTTTTGGATTTATTTCAGGTTCTCTGATGCTATTGTTTTAGTGATATGGTGTGCCCATCAACCATAATGTGTTTGTGGCGACTTTGTCAACCTCAAGATCAATCGGCTCAGTCTATCGAAGATGCTCATTGCGGTAGTGAGTGCATATGCATATTCATAGGAGTGGGTGTACGTAAGCGTATGCGTTTGTATTAGGTTTCTCTTTTTTTCAAAAAAGATCAATTTCCGACAAATTGCTTTTTGGAAAAGATAATGATGTTCAATCCAGAACTGTCCATTTTGTTTTCTAGTTGAAAGAAAAGATTTGCACCTTAGTTTCTAGGCGCCTTCAGAATAGGGCCTGGGAGAGCTCGAGCTCCCACATTGACGAGACATAAGTATGTAAACATGGGAACAAGCTATAAGCAAGTGGTACGGCCATGTTTTACTAAACAAACCAATATAGTCTCCCACACATAAATAATATGGTAGCCATACACGACAATATAGAGTACTACTAGATAAAATTTAAAAGTTCTCGCAAGCTCGATAAGAAGCAAACGAAGAAGAAAGCTTATAAAAAAGTACTCGGAGAAAAAAAAAACATGCACAGCCTAATAGAACATACTTATCCCCCCGTTGACACCAAGATGCCAAAAAGGGAAAAGAAGCAAGTTGGGGCAGTCAAGTGGCATCATCAAGCTCATAAGGTTACATTTCTTCCCCCAAAGAAAAATGCAAAGGATTTATGTCTCCGCACCTCACCTTCTCAGCATACGGTACCCATAGGTCTTGTTTTAATCGGGAAATAATCCAATCATCTCAGCACATCATACACATAGATCTGGTTTTAGCTAAAACAAAACAAAACGATCAATTGTTCAACAAAATAGAAATTATGCTTCTAGATGTTAAATTGTATGCATTTATGGTGTTGTATGAATCATATATTCTAGAGTGTTCCAGGAATAGCCCGTGTGTGCTGTTGTTGAATTCCCACGAGAATGTAAGATCGGGGCTTATCTTTTGACGTATGTGAGGGTCACATAATCTGGTGCTTGCCTTTACTTTTATGTAATGTGTATGCGTCCCTGCCGGACAAAAGATTACTTTTTTTTGAGACAAAGACAAAAGATTACTAAAAGGTTTTGAATGGGACTTTATACCACCAAATTAGAATGCGATATATCTCATTTTACACAACAAAACACATTTTTCTACTAAAAGAGACTAGGTTTATTATCATATGTACTTGGCCACAACTAACCAAACTAAAACATATATTTTGTAATAAATCTTTCGGCGATGCACATTCAATGGGAGGAGACGTTCCCGTCGACGACGAGGTGCCTACGGTGACTTCGTAAATTTCAAGATCGTATGTCAGCTTAGTCTTTCGGAGGTGCTCATAGGGGTAGGATGTGCATGTGTGAGTTCATAGATGTGAGTGTATGCGCGTGTACATGAGCGCATGCGTCTTCACCGTATTAAAAAATATATTTTGTTTTAAATGGGACTCTGTGCTATCAAAATAAAATATGTATGTACATCTCACTGTACACACCAATCCACCATGTTTCATATTAAAGGGGATTCGACCATGGATTTTTTTTCATCGCACACATGGATTTAGCGTCCCCTTTGTGTCATTCGGCACAACGGGTCCACTAGTTGTACATAAAAAGCACAGCAGATATAGGAGACCTAGGAAACATGGATGCCGAAGCAAAAAAGAAGTGTTGCTTTCACAACTTAATTAAATGAGACATATTTGAAGCATCCAGTTAAGAAAACGGAAAATCTGTAGCATGCTTGCTTCCATGATCTGGGTCTACCATCCAATCATTCTTTTTTTATTGGCTCAGTCTTTCCGAGTGCGTGTGTGCATTCATAGGGGTGAGTGTATGCACCTGTATATGAGTGCTTGCGTCTGTACTGTGTTAAAAAATCATCTTTTTTTATTTTTTGAGGGGGAAACCGGAGGCCAGAGACTTCGATCCTTCAATTAATTAAGCAAAAGAGAATTTCCAAGAAAACTGGCCGAAAACCTAATTGGGGTTATTTGAGTTAGAGGATTAAAAGGTGAGCAGCATGATATCATTTCGTGATCTACGAAATATGTCATCCAAATTGATTGGTTTTTTCTGTTAGTTTGCACACACAGAGACGAGGTAAAACACAATAAGAACACATCTATTATGGATTATGGTATAGTACAACCGATCAGTAGCAATACTCTACTTCAAAACAAGAACAAAAATGACCAACAGCTTGCATTTTACAAATCTGAACATGGAAATTAACTAGAAAAGGGGAGCATCCAAAGTTTGGAGCTTGCCGCCGCTGCCGTGAAGGGTCGACCGCTCTGCACCACCAAGCTCCTGCCGGTTGGTGAGCCCTCCTCTGGCCGGTGAACCTGTCGCCCCCCTCCCTACCCCCTGCTGATGCGACGGTGCTGCTGCGTGGTTGAACCCGGTGTACATCGCGCGGTGGAGCTCGATCTGTGGTTCATCGGGGTGGAGGCCGTGCAGGGAAGGACAGCGGGGCGGTGGCGTGGATCAGAGGCGATTGATGAATCTGGAGGGATATAGTAGGAAGAAGCAACACTGGCGCGGTCGCGCCGCCGAATGTTCCGGCGGTTCGCTCCCAGCCGCCCGATCCATTGTGCGACACGGTCGATTGAAGCTCCTATGCTATTTTTTACCTTTTCCTCGTCTTCTGGCGCTCACCGACCGACCGCCCGTCGGGCCGCCCACGCTCCGGCACTCAGCTCGCCCGCCGCTTCGCCGCCACAGCGCCGGTTGGAGCTGACCGCTTACCGCCTCGGCCGCCCGTCGGATCGCCATGGATGCAGCTCCGCGACTCAGCTCGTCCAGACCGTTCGCCGCCCCGGCCGCCCGTCGGGGCCGCCCCGCGCTCTGGGACTTAGCTCGCCCGGACCGCTCGCTGCCCCGGCCCTGCCGCTCGCTGGAGTGCCATGGATGCAGCTCGCCTCACCGATGATTGGTTTCAGCAAAAAATAGAGATGCCCCGTGGTAGCATTTTCCCGTGTCAGTCGTAGCAAATGTAGACAACGGTTGCAGCAAAAGAAATCCATCAGCGTTGTCATTGTAGCAAAAATGTTAATCGGATGTAGCTTCCATGATTGCCGGTTGCAGCAAAAAATGACGTGTTTGTAGCAAAAAAACACATTGTCGTTGCTGTGAGGTCGCATCATCATCATGTGGTTGCAGCTACAACGAGCAAAAAGGCTACAACCGCTGACGTGAAAGCTTCAACCGGCTATGAAAAAAGTTTTAACTCATATACGAAGAAACCTATGACAACCAAAAAGAAAGGTTACAACCGCTGACAGAAAAGCTTCATCTGGCGACGAAAAAAGCTTCATACGGCCATGAAAAAAGTTTCAACCGTGGAGCCGAAAGCCATGGACGACGGACGAAAAGCTGCGACCGGCGTTTACAAAAGCTACAACCGGAATTGAAAAAAGCTTCAAACTTATTGTCTTAGCTGTGACCATGGACGACGGCGAGGAGCGGAGGCGGTGACGCGGGGAGATGCTGCGGCCATGGTGGCCGCGAGCTGGAACCGGCTGGCGGGTGAGCTGCAGTCTTATGACAAAAGCATGGGGCGGCTGAGGGATGAGCGTGGTCTGCACGGGTGGCCGGCGAGCAGGAGCGATGGAACGGCATCGACAACAGCAGCCGGCGGCATGAGGAGTTTGCACTGGTTCGTGAGCAGCGACGAGGAGAGAGGAAACGTGGTTGTGGAGTCGCGGCTGAAGGTAGAAGAAAAGATAAGGGATAAGGATAGAAGAGGGAAAGTTATGTGCGGTCCACCACGTACACACATTTTGCTTTCGGGGATGTTTTCGTGGGACGCTGGGCCAGCTGGCGTGCGATCCGCCGAGCAGTTCGGCGGCGCGACCGACCTCAAACGATTCCCTAGTAGGAATGAGGTGCTGGAAGCTCTCGGCGAGAGATGGACGATGAGATCGATGGCGCAGGATCGGTCGGCGATATGGAAACCGTCTCGATTGGGAGAGTTTCCGAAGATTGAGGGTTCTGAAAGATTGATCTATATATACACCGATCACGAGGTTCTCGACCTATCTCCTAGACTAGATCCGATCCGATGGGGTGCACCACGCCCACGCCCACCCCAGCCCGTGGACAGTGCGCGCGGATCTGCTCCTCGAGGTCTCCGGCCGCTTGCAGACGCCGCCGATCTCGTCCGCTTCCACGCCGTCGTAGGTCTGGCACGGCGGCAGCGCTACTACACTCCGCCCAGCGTGCTGCCGTGGGTTCGACTACAGCGCACCGGCGGATGTTCGCGCACCGGCCGGATGTTGCACTCCATTATCGATTCCGTCGCTCCCCGAGGCATCGAGCCACGATGACATCGTTCTAGTGGAGCCACCGGTACCACCTTCACATATCGAACGGGTGGCTAGCGCGACGGCACCGCCGCTGGCTCTTTGTCGCTGTCGACCGAGGCTCATCAACATTCGTGCGAGCAGCCACCCACCTACCACCCTTACCGACGAGATAACGGCGTCCATGAAGAAGGTGCGTGGCGTTGTCACGGCGATGGCACTGTTTTTCATGCGGGCACTGCCCTACATTTAGATGCAATGTGATATTTACAGCGGCGATCCTGCATCCCAACGATCGTCATGGGCGGTCTGATGAAGAGATTAAAATTATCGGGAGACACTATGCCATGTATCATGATGGCAAGCTCCTAGTGTTCGCCGGGATTCTCTTGGTCTGTGTCTGACGATGATGAAATTTGAAGCCAATGACAGTGATAACGGCAGTAGCCTCGAGTCAACATGGGATATAAAGAGGGATATAGGTTCTCATGCATGCAGTTACATCGTAGAGTCACATGGCGAGCTATTGTTGGCATCCGTCCTGGTGAGAACCCATTGTTATCATCGTTACACGTGCAGCGACCTGGCGAGCATGATGTGGCTGAGGATCCGCGTGATGCAGAACGAGCCAAGTAGTGGGAAGATACAATGGGTCGAGAGAGACGGTCGAGACTTAAGTGACCACATGTTGTTGCTTGGATCTCCTACCAGGTTCGCTACGAAACTGGACGAAGGTGACGGGTGTGCCTACTTTGTCTTTTGGGGCGGCGTGTTTAAATACAACTTTGTCAAGAGCAAGGCCAAATTCATAAGGCGGTTGCGTCTTTCACACTTCGATGAAGTGTGCATGTGGCTTCGCCCATGCCCATCATTTACTCCAATCCAAAAAATTGAAGAAATGATCGAGGAGACTCGGTGCAAGACAAAAAAGATTGGCGAACTAAGCAAAGCTTAGATGGTTAGATTCTTTGTGCTGGAACCAACTTGTTCGGATTTAAGTCCTATATTTGGAACATGTGCTTGTATATTTTTTGGATTTATTTCAGGTTCTCTGATGCTATTGTTTTAGTGATATGGTGTGCCCATCAACTATAATGTGTTTGTGCGACTTTGTCAACCTCAAGATCAATCGGCTCAGTCTATCGAAGATGCTCATTGCGGTAGTGAGTGCATATGCATATTCATAGGAGTGGGTGTACGTAAGCGTATGCGTTTGTATTAGGTTTCTCTTTTTTCAAAAAAGATCAATTTCCGACAAATTGCTTTTTGGAAAAGATAATGATGTTCAATCCAGAACTGTCCATTTTGTTTTCTAGTTGAAAGAAAAGATTTGCACCTTAGTTTCTAGGCTCCTTCAGAATAGGGCCTGGGAGAGCTCGAGCTCCCACATTGACGAGACATAAATATGTAAACATGGGAACAAGCTATAAGCAAGTGGTACGGCCATGTTTTACTAAACAAACCAATATAGTCTCCCACGCATAAATAATATGGTAGCCATACACGACAATATAGAGTACTACTAGATAAAATTTAAAAGTTCTCGCAAGTTCGATAAGAAGCAAACGAAGAAGAAAGCTTATAAAAAAGTACTCGGAGAAAAAAACATGCACAGCCTAATAGAACATACTTATCCCCCCGTTGACACCAAGATGCCAAAAAGGGAAAAGAAGCAAGTTGGGGCAGTCAAGTGGCATCATCAAGCTCATAAGGTTACATTTCTTCCCCCAAAGAAAAATGCAAAGGATTTATGTCTCCGCACCTCACCTTCTCAGCATACGGTACCCATAGGTCTTGTTTTAATCGGGAAATAATCCAATCATCTCAGCACATCATACACATAGATCTGGTTTTAGCTAAAACAAAACAAAACGATCAATTGTTCAACAAAATAGAAATTATGCTTTCAAATGTTAAATTGTATGCATTTATGGTGTTGTATGAATCATATATTCTAGAGTGTTCCAGGAATAGCCCGTGTGTGCTGTTGTTGAATTCCCACGAGAATGTAAGATCGGGGCTTATCTTTTGACGTATGTGAGGGTCACATAATCTGGTGATTGCCTTTACTTTTATGTAATGTGTATGCGTCCCTGCCGGACAAAATATTACTTTTTTTTGAGACAAAGACAAAAGATTACTAAAAGGTTTTGAATGGGACTTTATACCACCAAATTAGAATGCGATATATCTCATTTTACACAACAAAACACATTTTTCTACTAAAAGAGACTAGGTTTATTATCATATGTACTTGGCCACAACTAACCTAACTAAAACATATATTTTGTCAATGGGAGGAGATGTTCCCGTCGACGATGAGGTGCCTACGGTGACTTCGTAAATTTCAAGATCGTATGTCAGCTTAGTCTTTCGGAGGTGCTCATAGGGGTAGGATGTGCATGTGTGAGTTCATAGATGTGAGTGTATGCGCGTGTACATGAGCGCATGCGTCTTCACCGTATTAAAAAATATATTTTGTTTTAAATGGGACTCTGTGCTATCAAAATAAAATATGTATGTACATCTCACTGTACACACCAATCCACCATGTTTCATATTAAAGGGGATTCGACCATGGATTTTTTTCATCGCACACATGGATTTAGCGTCCCCTTTGTGTCATTCGCACTGTGGGTCCACCAGTTGTACATAAAAAGCACAGCAGATATAGGAGACCTAGGAAACATGGATGCCGAAGCAAAAAAGAAGTGTTGCTTTCACAACTTAATTAAATGAGACATATTTGAAGCATCCAGTTAAGAAAACGGAAAATCTGTAGCATGCTTGCTTCCATGATCTGGGTCTACCATCCAATCATTCTTTTTTTATTGGCTCAGTCTTTCCGAGTGCATGTGTGCATTCATAGGGGTAAGTGTATGCACCTGTATATGAGTGCTTGCGTCTGTACTGTGTTAAAAATCATCCTTTTTTATTTTTTGAGGGGGAAACCGGAGGCCAGAGACTTCGATCCTTCAATTAATTATAAGCGAAAGAGAATTTCCAAGAAAACTGGCGAAAACCTAATTGGGGTTATTTGAGTTAGAGGATTAAAAGGTGAGCAGCATGATATCATTTCGTGATCTCTGAAATATGTCATCAAATTGATTAGTTTTTTCTGTTAGTTTGCACACACAGAAACGAGGTAAAACACAATAAGAACACATCTATTATGGATTATGGTATAGTACAACCGATCAGTAGCAATACTCTACTTCAAAACAAGAACAAAAATGACCAACAGCTTGCATTTTACAAATCTGAACATGGAAATTAACTAGAAAAGGGAGCATCAAAGTTTGGAGCTTGCCGCGCTGCCGTGAAGGGTCGACCGCTCTGCACCACCAAGCTCCTGCGGTTGGTGAGCCCTCCTCGGCGGTGAACTGCCGCCTCCCTACCCCTGCGATGCGACGGTGCTGCTGCGTGGTTGAACCCGTGTACATCGCGGTGGAGCTCGATCTGTGGTTCATCGGGTGGAGGCCGTGCGAGGAAGGACAGCGGGGCGGTGGCGTGGATCAGAGACGATTGATCTGAATCGGAGGATATAGTAGGAAGGGCAACACTGGCGCCGGTGCGCGCGGCCGAATGTTTCGGCGGTTCGCTCCCACCGCCCGATCTCTTGGCGACACGGTCGATTGAAGCTCCTATGCTATTTTTACCTTTTCCTCGTCTTCTGGCGCTCACCGACCGACCGCCCGTCGGGGCGCCCCACTCCGGCACTCAGCTCGCCCGCCGCTTCGCCGCCAGCCGCCGTTGGAGCTGACCGCTTGCCGCCTCGGCCGCTGTCGGATCGCCATGGATGCAGCTCCGCGACTCAGCTCGTCCAGACCGTTCGCCGCCCCCCCGGCCGCCCGTCGGGGCCGCCCCGCGCTCTGGGACTCAGCTCACCCGGACCGCTCGCTGCCCCGGCCCTGCCGCTCACTGGAGTGCCATGGATGCAGCTCTGCCTCACCGATGATTGGTTTCAGCAAAAAATAGAGATGCCCCGTGGTAGCATTTTCCCGTGTCAGTCGTAGCAAATGTAGACAACGGTTGCAGCAAAAGAAATCCATCAGCGTTGTCATTGTAGCAAAAATGTTAATCGGATGTAGCTTCCATGATTGCCGGTTGCAGCAAAAAATGACGTGTTTGTAGCAAAAAAACACATTGTCGTTGCTGTGAGGTCGCATCATCATCATGTGGTTGCAGCTACAACGAGCAAAAAGGCTACAACCGCTGACGTGAAAGCTTCAACCGGCTATGAAAAAAGTTTTAACTCATATACGAAGAAACCTATGACAACCAAAAAAGAAAGGTTACAACCGCTGACAGAAAAGCTTCATCTGGCGACGAAAAAAGCTTCATACGGCCATGAAAAAAGTTTCAACCGTGGAGCCGGAAGCCATGGACGCCGGACGAAAAGCTGCGACCGGCGTTTACAAAAGCTACAACCGGAATTGAGAAAAGCTTCAAACTTATTGTCTTAGCTGTGACCATGGACGACGGCGAGAGCGGAGGCGGTGACGCGGGGAGATGCTGCGGCCATGGTGGCCGCGAGCTGGAACCGGCTGGCGGGTGAGCTGCAGTCTTATGACAAAAGCATGGGGCGGCTGAGGGATGAGCGTGGTCTGCACGGGTGGCCGGCGAGCAGGAGCGATGGAACGGCATCGACAACAGCAGCCGGCGGCGTGAGGAGTTTGCACTGGTTCGTGAGCAGCGACGAGGAGAGAGGAAACGTGGTTGTGGAGTCGCGGCTGAAGGTAGAAGAAAAGATAAGGGATAAGGATAGAAGAGGGAAAGTTATGTGCGGTCCACCACGTACACACATTTTGCTTTCAGGGATGTTTTCGTGGACGCTGGGCCAGCTGGCGTGCGATCGGCCGAACGGTTCGGCGGCGCACCGCCTCAAACGATTCCCTAGTAGGAATGAGGTGCTGGAAGCTCGGCGAGAGATGGACGATGAGATCGATGGCGCAGGATCGGTCGGCGATATGGAAACCGTCTCGATTGGGAGAGTTTCCGAAGATTGAGGGTTCTGAAAGATTGATCTATATATACACTGATCACGAGGTTCTCGACCTATCTCCTAGACTAGATCCGATCCGATGGGGTGCACCACGCCCACGCCCACCCCAGCCCGTGGGCAGTGCGCCGCCGGATCTGCTCCTCGAGGTCTCCGGCCGCTTGCAGCCACGCCGATCTCGTCCGCTTCCACGCCGTCTGTAGGTCCTGGCACGAAGCGGCAGCGCTACTACACTCCCGCCCCACGTGCCTGCCGTGGGTTCTGACTACGCGCACCGGCCAGATGTTTCTGACTACGCGCACCGGCCAGATGTTGCACTCCATTATCGATTCCCGTCGCTCCCCTGAGGCATCGAGCCACGATGACATCGTTCTAGTGGAGCCACCGGAGGTACCACCTTCACATATCAGGAACTGGGTGGCTAGCGCGGACGGCACCGCCGCCTGGCTCTTTGTCGCCTGTCCTGACCCGAGGCTCATCAACATTCGTACCCGAGCAGCCACCCACCTACCACCCTTACCAGACGAGATAACGACGTCCATGAAGAAGGTGCGCGGCGTTGTCTACGGCGATGGCACTGTTTTTCTGTACCGGGCGCTGCCCTACATTTCGTGCAATGTGATATTTACAGCGGCGATCCTGCATCCCAACGATCTGTCATGGACGGTCCTGATGAAGAGATTAAAATTATCAGGGAGACACTATGCCATGTATCATGATGGCAAGCTCCTAGTGTTCGCCGGGGATTCTCTTGGGTCTGTCCTGACGATGATGAAATTTGAAGCCAATGACAGTGATAACGGCAGTAGCCTCGAGTCAACATGGGATATAAAGAGGGATATAGGTTCTCATGCATGCAGTTACATCGTAGAGTCACATGGCGAGCTATTGTTGGCATCCGTCCTGGTGAGAACCCATTGTTATCATCGTTACACGTGCAGCGACCTGGCGAGCATGATGTGGCTGAGGATCCGCGTGATGCAGAAGGAGCCAAGTAGTGGGAAGATACAATGGGTCGAGAGAGACGGTCAAGACTTAAGTGACCACATGTTGTTCCTTGGATCTCCTACCAGCTTCGCTACGAAACTGGACGAAGGTGACGGGTGTGCCTACTTTGTCTTTTGGGGCGGCGTGTTTAAATACAACTTTGTCAAGAGCAAGGCCAAATTCATAAGGCGGTTGCGTCTTTCACACTTCGATGAAGTGTGCATGTGGCTTCGCCCATGCCCATCATTTACTCCAATCCAAAAAATTGAAGAAATGATCGAGGAGACTCGGTGCAAGACAAAAAAGATTGGCGAACTAAGCAAAGCTTAGATGGTTAGATTCTTTGTGCTGGAACCAACTTGTCCGGATTTAAGTCCTATATTTGGAACATGTGCTTGTATATTTTTTGGATTTATTTCAGGTTCTCTGATGCTATTGTTTTAGTGATATGGTGTGCCCATCAACTATAATGTGTTTGTGCGACTTTGTCAACCTCAAGATCAATCGGCTCAGTCTATCGAAGATGCTCATTGCGGTAGTGAGTGCATATGCATATTCATAGGAGTGGGTGTACGTAAGCGTATGCGTTTGTATTAGGTTTCTCTTTTTTCAAAAAAGATCAATTTCCGACAAGTTGCTTTTTGGAAAAGATAATGATGTTCAATCCAGAACTGTCCATTTTGTTTTCTAGTTGAAAGAAAAGATTTGCACCTTAGTTTCTAGGCTCCTTCAGAATAGGGCCTGGGAGAGCTCGAGCTCCCACATTGACGAGACATAAATATGTAAACATGGGAACAAGCTATAAGCAAGTGGTACGGCCATGTTTTACTAAACAAACCAATATAGTCTCCCACGCATAAATAATATGGTAGCCATACACGACAATATAGAGTACTACTAGATAAAATTTAAAAGTTCTCGCAAGTTCGATAAGAAGCAAACGAAGAAGAAAGCTTATAAAAAAGTACTCGGAGAAAAAAACATGCACAGCCTAATAGAACATACTTATCCCCCCGTTGACACCAAGATGCCAAAAAGGGAAAAGAAGCAAGTTGGGGCAGTCAAGTGGCATCATCAAGCTCATAAGGTTACATTTCTTCCCCCAAAGAAAAATGCAAAGGATTTATGTCTCCGCACCTCACCTTCTCAGCATACGGTACCCATAGGTCTTGTTTTAATCGGGAAATAATCCAATCATCTCAGCACATCATACACATAGATCTGGTTTTAGCTAAAACAAAACAAAACGATCAATTGTTCAACAAAATAGAAATTATGCTTTCAAATGTTAAATTGTATGCATTTATGGTGTTGTATGAATCATATATTCTAGAGTGTTCCAGGAATAGCCCGTGTGTGCTGTTGTTGAATTCCCACGAGAATGTAAGATCGGGGCTTATCTTTTGACGTATGTGAGGGTCACATAATCTGGTGATTGCCTTTACTTTTATGTAATGTGTATGCGTCCCTGCCGGACAAAAGATTACTTTTTTTTGAGACAAAGACAAAAGATTACTAAAAGGTTTTGAATGGGACTTTATACCACCAAATTAGAATGCGATATATCTCATTTTACACAACAAAACACATTTTCTACTAAAAGAGACTAGGTTTATTATCATATGTACTTGGCCACAACTAACCTAACTAAAACATATATTTTGTCAATGGGAGGAGATGTTCCCGTCGACGACGAGGTGCCTACGGTGACTTCGTAAATTTCAAGATCGTATGTCAGCTTAGTCTTTCGGAGGTGCTCATAGGGGTAGGATGTGCATGTGTGAGTTCATAGATGTGAGTGTATCTTGGCGTGTACATGGCGCATGCGTCTTCACCGTATTAAAAATATATTTTGTTTTAAATGGGACTCTGTGCTATCAAAATAAAATATGTATGTACATCTCACTGTACACACCAATCCACCATGTTTCATATTAAAGGGGATTCGACCATGGATTTTTTTCATCGCACACATGGATTTAGCGTCCCCTTTGTGTCATTCGGCACAACGGGTCCACTAGTTGTACATAAAAAGCACAGCAGATATAGGAGACCTAGGAAACATGGATGCCGAAGCAAAAAAGAAGTGTTGCTTTCACAACTTAATTAAATGAGACATATTTGAAGCATCCAGTTAAGAAAACGGAAAATCTGTAGCATGCTTGCTTCCATGATCTGGGTCTACCATCCAATCATTCTTTTTTTATTGGCTCAGTCTTTCCGAGTGCATGTGTGCATTCATAGGGGTAAGTGTATGCACCTGTATATGAGTGCTTGCGTCTGTACTGTGTTAAAAATCATCCTTTTTTATTTTTTGAGGGGGAAACCGGAGGCCAGAGACTTCGATCCTTCAATTAATTATAAGCGAAAGAGAATTTCCAAGAAAACTGGCCGAAAACCTAATTGGGGTTATTTGAGTTAGAGGATTAAAAGGTGAGCAGCATGATATCATTTCGTGATCTACGAAATATGTCATCCAAATTGATTAGTTTTTTCTGTTAGTTTGCACACACAGAAACGAGGTAAAACACAATAAGAACACATCTATTATGGATTATGGTATAGTACAACCGATCAGTAGCAATACTCTACTTCAAAACAAGAACAAAAATGACCAACAGCTTGCATTTTACAAATCTGAACATGGAAATTAACTAGAAAAGGGGAGCATCCAAAGTTTGGAGCTTGCCGCCGCTGCCGTGAAGGGTCGACCGCTCTGCACCACCAAGCTCCTGCCGGTTGGTGAGCCCCTCCTCTGGCCGGTGAACCTGTCGCCCCCCTCCCTACCCCCTGCTGATGCGACGGTGCTGCTGCGTGGTTGAACCCGGTGTACATCGCGCGGTGGAGCTCGATCTGTGGTTCATCGGGGTGGAGGCCGTGCAGGGAAGGACAGCGGGACGGTGGCGTGGATCAGGAGACGGATTGACTGAATCCTGGAGGGATATAGTAGGAAGGGCAACACTGGGCGCCGGTGCGCCGGCCGAATGTTCGGCGGTTCGCTCCCAGCCGCCCGATCTACTGTGCGACACGGTCAGATTGAAGCTCCTATGCTATTTTTTTTACCTTTTCCTCGTCTTCCTGAGCGCTCACCGCACTGACCGCCCGTCGGGGCCGCCCCACGCTCCGGCACTCAGCTCGCCCCGGCCGCTCGCCGCCCTGGCCGCCGGTTGGAGCTGACCGCTTGCCGCCTCGGCCGCCCGTCGGATCGCCATGGATGCAGCTCCGCGACTCAGCTCGTCCAGACCGTTCGCCGCCCCGGCCGCCCGTCGGGGCCGCCCCGCGCTCTGGGACTCAGCTCGCCCGGACCGCTCGCTGCCCCGGCCCTGCCGCTCGCTGGAGTGCCATGGATGCAGCTCTGCCTCACCGATGATTGGTTTCAGCAAAAAATAGAGATGCCCCGTGGTAGCATTTTCCCGTGTCAGTCGTAGCAAATGTAGACAACGGTTGCAGCAAAAGAAATCCATCAGCGTTGTCATTGTAGCAAAAATGTTAATCGGATGTAGCTTCCATGATTGCCGGTTGCAGCAAAAAATGACGTGTTTGTAGCAAAAAAACACATTGTCGTTGCTGTGAGGTCGCATCATCATCATGTGGTTGCAGCTACAACGAGCAAAAAGGCTACAACCGCTGATGTGAAAAGCTTCAACCGGCTATAAAAAAAGTTTTAACTCATATACAAAGAAACCTATGACAACCAAAAAAGAAAGGTTACAACCGCTGACTGAAAAGCTTCATCTGGCGACGAAAAAAGCTTCATACGGCCATGAAAAAAGTTTCAACCGTGGAGCCGAAAGCCATGGACGACGGACGAAAAGCTGCGACCGGCGTTTACAAAAGCTACAACCGGAATTGAAAAAAGCTTCAAACTTATTGTCTTAGCTGTGACCATGGACGACGGCGAGGAGCGGAGGCGGTGACGCGGGGAGATGTTGCGGCCATGGTGGCCGCGAGCTGGAACCGGCTGGCGGGTGAGCTGCAGTCTTATGACAAAAGCATGGGGCTGCTGAGGGATGAGCGTGGTCTGCACGGGTGGCCGGCGAGCAGGAGCGATGGAACGGCATCGACAACAGCAGCCGGCGGCGTGAGGAGTTTGCACTGGTTCGTGAGCAGCGACGAGGAGAGAGGAAACGTGGTTGTGGAGTCGCGGCTGAAGGTAGAAGAAAAGATAAGGGATAAGGATAGAAGAGGGAAAGTTATGTGCGGTCCACCACGTACACACATTTTGCTTTCAGGGATGTTTTCGTGGACGCTGGGCCAGCCTGGCGTGCGATCCGGCCGAACGGTTCGGCCGGCGCACCGGCCTCAAACGATTCCCTAGTAGGAATGAGGTGCTGGAAGCTCTCGGCCGAGAGATGGACGATGAGATCGATGGCGCAGGATCGGTCTGACGATATGGAAACCGTCTCTGATTGGGAGAGTTTCCCGAAGATTGAGGGTTACGAAAGATTGATCTATATATACACCTGATCACGAGGTTCTCGACCTATCTCCTAGACTAGATCCGATCCGATGGGGTGCACCACGCCCACGCCCACCCCCAGCCCGTGGACAGGTCTGCCGCCGGATCTGCTCCTCGAGGTCTCCAGCCGCTTGCAGCACGCCGCCGATCTCGTCCGCTTCCACGCCGTCTGTAGGTCCTGGCACGAAGCGGCAGCGCTACTACACTCCCGCCCCACGTGCCTGCCGTGGGTTCTGACTACGCGCACCGGCCAGATGTTTCTGACTACGCGCACCGGCCAGATGTTGCACTCCATTATCGATTCCCGTCGCTCCCCTGAGGCATCGAGCCACGATGACATCGTTCTAGTGGAGCCACCGGAGGTACCACCTTCACATATCAGGAACTGGGTGGCTAGCGCGGACGGCACCGCCGCCTGGCTCTTTGTCGCCTGTCCTGACCCGAGGCTCATCAACATTCGTACCGGAGCAGCCACCCACCTACCACCCTTACCAGACGAGATAACGACGTCCATGAAGAAGGAATTGGTAATCCTGACAGTCATGATGCAGTACGGATCGGATGAGCTGAGACTGAACTCATGTTAATGCAGTGCGCTGAGACTCTGCGGATCAGTCAGTCGCAGCTTAGCTAGCATACATTGCTGATACTGCATCAGAGCCAAAGTCATCGAGTAGCAGTAGCGAGCAGAATACAGGACTATTGAACGACGTCAATCTGCTTATTAGGTCGATTTGTCGATCTGTAAGAGCTTATCGGCTTGCGACTTCCGTCCTATGCTTGACGCATGCCTATGCGAATCGTCGTTAGCACTGATACCAGTGCTGATGATGGCCGCATGGATAGCTAGTGAACGGATATCATGTGACATATGAGTGTCCATTGAGTCTTCGAGCATGGTCGATGCTGAGTCGATGCCGTAGCTCATGAGAACAGCGTTATGTACGCTGACGATGGTAAGGTGTATCGTACTAGTCATGTGATGCAGATCAGTACGTCGCATTAGACAGATGTCTACGGCGATCGTAGCTGCACTAGGACTGCCTACATGAGTCGTAACAATGCTAAGGTAATCGGTATCGCAATATGATGCATCGTATCACTTACTGTCTAGCATGAAATGAATGTGAGATCTCGATGTCAATACGAAGATATCATGCTATAATGAATCGATGAATAGACTATCTAGATCTGAGAATCAGTAATTCAATGCTATTGAGTTATCGAGATGATGAGTAGTAGATTATGTTAGACTTGTCAACATATGTATGTCATAGCCTAGATCGAAGGCACATGGAAAGTCTAGAAGTTATGTTTACATAATTGCAATGTCATGATGTAGCTAAGCCAATGTACTCTGAAAGTAAAGCATGAATAGGTATGCAGTCATCACTAGGATAGTCGAGACAATTCGAAATAGATATTTCAGCTATGATCATGTAACAGACGTAGCTCGTCTAATGTCTTGACTGTAGAGTGACCATATGAGACTTGCAATACTCGAAGTCATAAGGATTCAGTTAAGAGCAGAGCATACAGTTAGATCTTCGACATAGTATGACAGCATAGCTATGATAATTTAGATAGATCAACTGAGTCAAGTTGCTATAAGATGTAGTAGATGACATAATAATGTAGCTATGAAACATGATGTATCTAATGTACATTGATGTCAGCAATGTATCATTGCTCATAGTCAAGTTCAAGAAAGTAAGTTAAATGAGATGCACATGATGCATAGTTCGGTAGTAACAGTGTACGTCATTCAGTAGCTATACAATGCTTAAATGTGTCTAGCAATTGCTAGACTAGGTATCTACGGTTCTTCTGATACAACTGACGTTGTTATACACTAGATCGACATTTCATAGTTAAAGGTGCCTTAAGTAGTACTAAGATCGTTATTACATGTATACATCATGACAACTATTTATGAATGTACTTGCAACTTCAATGTTGTTAAACTCATATACGAATCACATACAGACTTGTATCGACTCAGGTATCACAGATGAAAAGTCATGAATGCATGCAGAGGCTCACCTAAGGATATTAGCATCAGTCAATGCAATGACTATTCAATGCAATTTGCTAGACGTGACGTCTATCGATAAGTCTTAATTACAAGATTACATGATCATATGATGTACAATCGTAACGAAGGATTAGCATATATGAATTGAGATCATAATTCTAAGTGACGATGTAATGTCAATACGCTAGTTATGTCATTGAATCATATAAAGTCGATTACTAGTAGCGAATCTGACGAGTTGATACATGTCATTATACTGAGACTAAGCAAGTTGCTAAATAGAGCTATGACTGGCTATGATACAGATGATCTAATTGATTCATCAGTATCATCAATCATAGCAGTGATGCTGAATAGATAATGAGATGTTAGAATAGAATGTGATTGAACACTCTTGAAAATGCTAGACAATGCATGACATATTACAGTAGCTAAGTATCGACTGGATGATATCGCGATTGTCACACATGACTGTAGCAACAATGCACGCTCGATCAGTAGCGTAGCGATGCTACTAGGCTTCACGACATGATGATTCTAGTCCTGAGACTGCAATCGGCACAGACAGATTGATTTGACCATTACGCTGAGACTCAGCATAGCCTACGCTGAAGTGCCGATCATCAGACTCGTAGTCGCCTGCACGTACGACCATCGACTCGTCGTAGGCGCACGATGCGCTTAGAGCTGAAGGCTGGAGCATGCGCGTGACAGACATGTATCCGACATCCTAGAGTTCGCGGTCGAGCCAGATGCGCCATGCTGTCTACCGTCTCTGTTCGCGCGCTTGCATCGTCTCGATGTGCGCACTCAGCATGTCATCGGCTGCGTCGTATATTGACTGTGAGATCATCGTCCAGATGCGCATATGAATTGGACAGATGCATGACCATAGTCATGGTAAGCTCAACAGTGAGCATGTAGAGCTCTGAGAATTCGAATGACGTGATGAGACTTTGCGTAACGTATGGAAGTATCAATGACGACGAAGCTACATAACAAGACTATGACAGCAATGGGAACGAGAGACAAGTACTAGTGATAAACTCGATGTCATGTATGCTATGCGGATGCATGGAGCTGCTGCGCAAGCCGGCAGATACGCTCCGTGGTGAGCTGACGGCTGAGCATGCTGGTACAATACGATCAAGTCATGTACTGATCAGCAGGATGTGCACTCGACACACGGATCATGTACGATCAGGATGCGAGATACAGGATGCGTGACGTGACGCAACGGGCAAGGCGATAATCACTGGAGACGATCGCTGATGTCTGAGATGATCGAAGATGTACACCATTGCAGTGCGATAGCTCTGTCGAACAATCAGTCCATGTACTCTAGCGACGTTAGTGCACTGCGCAGCGATCGCTATGACAGTGCTTAGATCTACGACTGTCTTCGACAGCGAGCGTGCAGCCTGATGTGAGACCGACTGAGGATGACTGATGACTCGACGCAGATGCATTGGTCGCTGCAGCTCGCAGCAGCATCATACACAGTGTGAAGCACTTAGCACGATGAGTGACGTCTATGTCAGATGACATCCATGTGAGCTCCGTGCGCTGCCCTTACACATATGGTAGCGACATCTGTTCTATGCGTCAGTTGACGGCTAGAGTGCTAAGCGTAGACTACGTAATGACAGCGAGCATGAGCTACTTGCTAGATCAGCGAGCGCAGAGTCACTGCGAGTGAATCTGACTATAGTTCGAGCACTATGCGGATCCATCAGAGTCGATGCAGTCAGTGTCAGTGTAGTCAGACGTCTATGATCATCTGTACGTCAGTCGACGGTTGCAGAGCAGTGCTAGCATCAGTGAGAGTCAACAAGTCAATCATGAATATGCTCAAGTTGACTACGAGTAACGTAAGCTGATGAATGATGAGTACGAATTATGTATGAGTCACTAGTCACCATATTGAGACTGCAGCATTAGTACATGAATGATACACATGTCAACGAATCGACAGTTGAGCGACTAGTACGATGTCAAGTAGGACGTGATCAAGTCGTCTACATCGAGCTTATCGGATACAGCGCTGCTAGCTGGTGAGTATCTCGATATGCTTGAGTACTGCTAGATCGATGTATATAGTACAGCACGTAGATCCTTCTCAGTGCGATGCCATAGTCTAGACAAGCATGATGTTCGCTTGAAGCTAACGATACATAACGAAGCACTTGAGTGATCATCACAGACATTCACGCAAACACATGAGCGTACGATCAGATTCATGTATGCTTCAGAGAGACAGTGCGAATGGATTATGATGAGATGCAATTCGTTCAATGACAGATCTTCTATAGAAAGAGTACGACTGATACTTGTAGCTAGTGACGAGTGAGCAACTTATCATAGTAGGATCATTCCTTTAGGTGAGTGCTATGAGACATGTCAAGCTTGATCTATTCGCAGTTCAGTGAGAACGTCTACTCATACGGCACGACTGACTAATCGTAGATCGAGATGCACAGTGATCCAGTCTGATGGAATCATGCATTCTTCATGAGGCAAGCGATGCATGCGTCATAGCTGAAGGTCATTCTGCATTCAGTGATGCATCATAGAATCAGAGCAGTCAGTACTAGACGTGCTGATCTTACAGCGATGGGTCGCTCTCTGTTAAGCGCTGCTAGACGTTACGCATATCAGTCTCAGGTGAGCTGCAGTCATGCCAGTCTCAAGCATGCAGCTTATATAGTGCATGCTGTAGATCGTGCGCTACCATGACGAGCGATTGCGATGCCTAGACTGACGAGCTGCATGTAGTGAGTCTAGCTGAGATCAGCTGCTGAATGACAAGTGACGCTCCACTGAGCATAGTGTAGACTTTAGATCAAGAATCAAGATGTGCATCATAGTACTACAATGATCATATCGGACTGACCGATGCTCAACGAGTTTGTGTCGATTGAATGCACGTAGATGCACGTGTATGAACTACGGAGAGTGCATGAAGCTAGCATACGACTAATACCATGAAGATGAGTTCAGCGGCGATCACATCAGTAAAGTATGATGATCAGTTAATAACAGAGTCAACATCAGAGTTCATGGCAGGACGAAGCGCGAGCGATAGAGATGAATGTCTGTGAGAGATGACCACTCGATCAATGCTGTGATCGATGCAGTGATATCGTAGTGCATGAGATGATACGGAAGATGAAGGATGAAGCGATGCACGAAGTGTAGATAGACATACTTCTACGGTCAATCAATGGCATATCAGAGTCACAGAGCATTCACGTAGCAGATTCAAGTTACCAGTACGGTGCAGAGATGCCGAAGTCGAACTCATGCGTGATGCGATGCAGCATGGCACTGCACTCGAGCAATCGTACACTCAGCTTGCTCTGCTTACTGGAGTCTGAGCCATGTGAGTACGACTGATGAGGCTTGCGGTCGAGATGGCTTTGCGGGCTCACAGTAGCGTGACACATGTCACGACGTGACATGACGATCGAGTGATGCAGATGCATAAGCGGCTGCGACTGCTACGCCATCATGTACTGTACGCAGTGCTAGGACTGAGACGAAGCAGTGAGGTCTGCGATCGAGTAGCATGAAGCTGCAGACGAAATGGATAAGCGATTCATCTCAGCTGCATAGTCTGATGATTTGTCGTGTGATTGATTGACAGTCATGCACAAGAGTATCATATGGCCATCGTGATGCATCGTCAGCATACTTGGATTATCTATCAAGATATGAAGTCTAAGATGAGGTATATCATGAAGCTACGATTAGATCAGATGATGATGATCTAGACAGAGTAGCATGAGTGCTGACGATCATTAACATCTGAGATGGATATGTCATCTACTAGTAACGTCCACGTGCAGTATATGGTAGAACAGAATCTGAAGTCGAATGCTGATGTTAGACAGAGTTGTAGGTTGTCTGCATGGCAGTGACAGTTGTCAGCAAGTACATGCATACTGAGATTAGACAGTATGTACTGCAGACTGAAATTGTCGCATGATCTCAATGTCATGACAGCACGCAAGCAGAATCGAGTCGACACTACGCATCTGACTCAGCATGAGCATCCATTCGTCATGACATGAGCACTAAGTCAGTGCAGCTGCATGATGCTCGAGCTCCATGCAATCGTACGCATCTAATGAGTAGCTTAGCATTGTTCAACACATGATTACATATAGACTCGATCATCATCGAGCTAGGTGATAGTTGATCACTTGCTAGATCAGAGATCATGCATGTGCATTGACGATGCATTAGTAGTACGTTAGCAGTATACTGATGCAAGTCTAGTTCATAATGCAATAAATGACATATTAAACAAGAAAATGGTCTAATCTTTAAAAATAGATAACCAAATATTTCTTTATCAAAAAAGAAACATAGAAATTTTTACAAAGAGTATCACTCCTACAAATATTGAAGATTTGATGGGTCTGCCATAAAAGAAGTTAAAAAATGATAAGGATAAGGAGGTACTTGTTTGGGATTAGAGGAATGAAAAAGTTATATAATAGTTGTGAATGAAAATAGTTAAAGAGTTTAAAGATCTGGAGAATTTGCAAACTACAAAATTATTAAAATAATCAGATGCTGCCTGATAAACTATATAAAAAATGTCAACAAGTCATCAAGAGTGACATAAATTCAGCTGAATAAAAATTCAAATGATGTCCTGAAAAAATTTTTATAATCAAAGATACAGTTTTTTTTATAACGATTCGATGTATGCAATATAGCTTAATAATAAATAGGAAATACTCCATGACAAATTGATAAGGTTAAATTTGATCATAAAATTATTCACATACAAAATAATTTTGACAAATTATAATGATGAATTTTACTATAAATGCATGAAGTATACAAAAAATAAAATTATTTTAAATGTGGTAAGTAAAAAAAGTAAAAGTTACAACAAACTAGATAAAATGCAAGGAAAATAACACATTACTTTAAAAAAAAGCATTTATTTGATACTGTAATGCTGTGAACTAACATAGAAAGGATGACAATGAAAAAATACTGGTAGGAATAAATGTCCAAAAGGGACACCTCATTAGTGATGAGAGTTTAGAAAAAGTCAAGAAATATGTTAGGCACCACACCATGGCATAAAAACACCCTCACCTCAGTGTGCATGGACAGAACATTTATAATGCAGCTTGTGCACAAACGATCGCCACGCTCCCAGGAGTGAGAATTCAAAACAATTCGTCAAAATATGCCATGCCCAAACAGAGTTGTCACTGACATACATATGCCAAAAAATGATGTTCAAAAAAATGGTAGAGCTCTCTGGAATCAAGGGACCTACTTACGGCTCAAATTGATTTTACACTGCACACAAGGAAGTGGCAAAAATGAGTGCCTATACTGGCCCGCAAAAATTTACTGGAAACGTGTTCCAACTCATCATAACAACGATTAACAAGTAACGCAATGAGGGAAGAGTAGACGAAAACTTTTTGACCTGACAGACAGAAAAAGTGCACAATCACGACCCACGAATAAAGTACAGGTACAAAGAAGTCTACCGGACAACCCGCGTGCGGAAAAGCAGGAAAAAACGCGGTGATGGCCGTCGGTCCCCGACAGGATGCAGCTTGTAAGCACTGCGGAGGACCCGTCTAGAGGGGGGCAGTTAGAAAGAACAGAAATGTGGAAATAGGCACATCGAGACTCACGTGCAAAGCGACGTGCTAGAATTAGTCAGTACAGCTACGCGGCAAAGAACGCGGGGAGCGACGACAGTAGTGTAAAGCGACTTGAAAGATTCTGCGATCGTAGCACACCGCCAGCCGCGAATGAGGCACGAAACGTGGTCCGGCGAACGCTCCACCGCATGAACATTAATCGCATCAGAGAGCAGGCGGTCAGAAGTGCACGGTGCTCCGTGCTGCTGCCGAAGGTTCACAAATCTAGTGCTCAGAGGGACACTACCCGAGCCCGGAATCCGTAGAAAGAAACATTATCGAGGCTAGACAGGGTTCTCGAATAGATCACAGAGAATAACCGCAGAAGTTCGAAGATCTACGAGCGTGCCAACGTAAAGCCGGACATACCAACGTGACAAAAGCGGCCGACCACCCGTCGTCGATGAAACTCGCGTATCAGCGGACAGTGCGAAGGAGCCGTACAGAGCGCGATTATAATTAGCACAGCTGCAGCACGAGTGGAAGCGTCGTGGGCATTGATGCACAGAGGGGCAGCAAGTCGCTGCGGAGTCGCCTTAAGGCAGGTAGGAAAGAGGAGAACCATGAGAGGATGTGATGAGCTGAAGCCAGGCGAGACGCGATAATGTAGACATTCATGCGAGGGAGACGGTTATGTGGGAGTAGTGAACGAAAGCTAATGGAAATTGTTGGCACCAAATAGTCGGGGAACTAATATCGGACAAGAGCCAACGCATCAGCACACGGGATGCATAGGTCCAGCTACGGTCGAGGCCTTACCGTCCGTGGAGCCCCCGAGCGCTCGGTCGGCCCCGCGAGTTGGAAAAGTTCTCGCAAGCTCGATAAGAAGCAAACGAAGAAGAAAGCTTATAAAAAAAGTACTTCCCCCAAAGAAAAATGCAAAGGATTTATGTCTCCGCACCTCACCTTCTCAGCATACGGTACCCATAGGTCTTGTTTTAATCGGGAAATAATCCAATCATCTCAGCACATCATACACATAGATCTGGTTTTAGCTAAAACAAAACAAAACGATCAATTGTTCAACAAAATAGAAACTATGCTTCCAAATGTTAAATTGTATGGATATATGGTGTTGTGTGAATCGTATATTCTAGAGTGTTCCAGGGATAGCACGTGTGTGTTGTTGTTGTACTCCCACGAGAATATTAAGATCAAGGCTTATCTTTTGATGTACGTGAGGGTCAATCTGACTTACCAGCCAAATATCACATAATCTGGTGATTGCCTTCACTCTTATGTAATGTGTACGCGTCCCTGCCCAATGCATACACTTTAATCTATTTTCTTATACCAAATCCTCTGAAGCTTTCAGGGAGCGGTTTGCCTCATATTGGTTTCACCAATAAAAAGCGAGTGAATAAAAAGCGAGTGAAGAGACGGGGAAAAATTACCTCAATGATGCTTAGCAATTCAACATAATGGAAGTATAGCGAAAACAATAAGGTAACATATATGCAAAAGGAAATTAGACAGAAAGACCTTTGATTAATAAAATAAATACTTCACACGACATAACCTATTAGGCAAAAAAATTGAACGCAGTACAGGCGCAGGCAGTCATACTACGCGTATACACTCACCCCTATGAACGCATACACACACACCCTACCCCTATGAGCATCTTTGAGAGACTGAGCCGGCATATCATCTTGAGATTTACGAAGTCACCATAGGCGCCTCAGGTTGGTTCGCAACCTATTAGGCAATAGCAAATAACTTGATGGCATAAGTTATAGTAGATAATGTATAGTTGGTCATTTTACATACACAAAAACTAAAGACACTTCAACAACCAGGATGGATGGTAAGCAAAAGTTTGGTCGATGATGCCCTTTGTCACACGACAATCTCCTAGCTGGCAGCTTCAAACAAATCCTCGTTGTGCCATGACTTCCCTCTTGTCTGTGGTTATAAGGAACCAAGCAATAGCAATCACCACCGCAGTGTCACCAAATGCACATTTATCTTGGCTTATGTGGCAGAATTTAGTCATGGAATGAACATGCCTTGTGCAGCAATATCACCAGATTCGGAGTAGGCTTGTATGAGATCGTCCAACGTTCCTTCAATGTGTACAGAAACTACTTGCCTTAACAAATGTAGATAACCATCAACGCTTTTCGCCATTGCTCCATCTTTTGAATCAAGCAACAGAATTTGGGTAGACGAGGGATTAATCATACGAGCAACTCAAGTATCAGTGATCACAAATTTTCCTGATAGTGAGGAACAAGCAACTCGGCCACCATATTCAAAAGGCCATGACCCATATCTGACAACTAGCTAGGACACCCAAGATAGTGGCATGTACCAATTTTCTAACCCACTGCAAGCAAAACTCTATTGTGCATAAACAACTCTTAGAGCAAAAACCATGGCCATATCCTCCCCTATAAATGTGTCAGTCACTAATCAGTGCTTTACAGATAGCTAAGATGTGTCATATATGCATACCGGTTGTGTGAGTTCATGGGTCTGGCTCCTATCGCAAGAGAAGAAAATGTTGCAGTTGTGATCCACCATGTCTCAGGCCACTCAAGGCCACGGCTATTTCTGCGAGCTTCACGGAGAAGACATACAAGGTTGATTGAGCCAGACCCGGTACCGTGGGATAGCATAAGGGCATCTACAACGTTGGCCAGCCAGCAGTTGGCCTGATTAATCCTGGCGCTTAGCCCTTTGTCCTACGTACGAGTTCAGCGGCGCTGTTGTGTATAGCGATCGGTTTTTCAGTTAATGAGCGCCTATAATTAGCGCTCAACATTGAGGTAGGGAGTCGTTGGTTTTTATTTGACGCGATTTTTTATCCATTAGCGTCAACATAAAAGTCCAGTATTGAAAATGCCCTAAGGAAGTGGCTGAGTTTTCCTAGGGCCAACCGACTCTGGAAACAACCGTGTATCCGAGTTGTACTTGCATGTTAGTCCAACAGTACATAAACGAATGAATGGTCCGGAGAAAGAAACTACATGTGTGGCATTAAGCAATTCCACGGAATAAAAATCTAGCTAAAACGGCAAAGAGAACATTTACACAACAGGAAATAGGACAACAAGACCTCCGGTTAATCAAAACAGGAATACTCCACACAACATAACCTAAAAGACAATAGACACATAGTTGGATGCACAAGTTATAGGGGATACACACAAACGGTTTGACACTTCAGATAGGAGATCAAGTACAATAACTACTGTGACACTTCAACAACAGAACTACTGAGTAGCCGATACTAAGTAGCCGAACATTGCACGATGCTAGATCCAACGGTCGGCCTCCACTTGGCCCCACACATGCACGGTTCGATTAGCAGGATGGTGCAAAAATCGGCTGCACAACATCGTATGTATAGTAGCGCTCCTTCAACAAACAGGAAGGATATGGGAGCAAAGTTTGGTTGGGGTTGCCCTCTCTTCGCAGTGTTTCCCGCCACAATCTCCTAGATTCGACATTCAAACAAATTTCCCTGTGCTGCGATCGTCCCCTTGTCTGTAGCAACAAGGGACCAAGCAACAGTAATTGATACCTCGGAGCCACCAAGAGCACATTTACCATGGCTCATGCCGCAAGATTTGGGTATGAAACGGACCTGGCCTTGTGAAGCGATATCGCCAGATTTGGAGTAGGCTTCTATGGCGACGTCCAACCGTCCTTCCATTTCTACTGAAACAACTTGCTTCCACATATGTAGGTAACCACCACAACGTTTTTTCAGCCATGCTCCATCTTTTGAATCAAGCAGCACAATTTGGCTAGATGAGGGGTTGATAGTGCGAGTGACTCCACTATCAGCGAAAACGAACTTCCCCGACAGTGGAGAGCAGGCAAATCGGCCACCGTATTGAAAAGGCCATGACCCATCATCTTTCACAACCTGGACATCCAGGACAGTGGCCTGAAAGGTTCGTGTAACTGTCTGCACACAGAACTCCAGTGTGCAGAAACAGTTACTGACAGAAAAGGTTGACACAGCAAGTCCATATCCGCCGTCGTAACAGTCTGCAGAGCTGATCAATGCTTTATCTTGTGACTTTGCCGTACCCGTGCCTTTTACTTTCAGTTGGATTTCAAAGTCAACTCTATCCGTAAACACAATTGCACGGGACGGGCCAATCAAGCGCAAAATTCTATCCTGCAAGCATCATCAATTTCATCCCATTGATCAGTAAAAGAGGACACATGTGTGCAGTCAAGGTCTCCAAAAGAAAATCAAAAGATAGTCGTAGCATACATACATCTTCTTTAAGTTCTTGGGCTTGGCTCCTATTGCAAGAGAAGAGAAGGTTGCGGTTGTGATCCGCGACATCTCGGGCAGCAACCACGCCATACACAGACAATGGCCACTTGAGGCCACCGGTTATTTCTGCGAGCTTGATGGAGAAGATCTGCAATGTTCGCGTGGCAGACCAAGGACTGCTGTTGAGTCCGGGCGTGTTGTGCGTAAACTGCATGGAACTCATAGTCGCTGCACGCAGAACCAAAATAAGTGAATCGGGTGTCAGAAATGTTCTAATGAACATGCATGAACAAGCACTAGATGACCACATGCACGAAAAATCAAGTAAATGGACCCCTTCCTTAGTTTCAAGGAAAAAGAGAACCCTTCCCATTTTCTTTATCTTCATCTCTACTCCTAATGGACGAGTTGGTTGAATAGTCTCACTATTTTCAACCGGTTTATTTTCAACCGGTTATTTTTCATCTGGTTTTTTTTGTCCCACCTCCCACCACCTTCCATCGGTTTTTCCTCTTCTCTCGTCTGGCCGGCAATACCCAACGTATTTATGGTAATCAATCACAATTAATCCACGTATGGAAAGGCTATAAACTCAGAAATCTCATCAATCCAGGTATGGTAAGGTCATGACTCAGAAAATTTCGAATATTGGTAATTATATAGTAATAAATTTAAATTATCCTAAAGGCTATCAATCCAGGTATGGTAAGGCCATAACTCGGAAAATTTCGAATACGGTAATTATATGGTAATAGATTTCAATTACCTCAAAGGCTATCTCTACTCGTAATGGAGGAGTCTGCGGTCGTGATGGTCGGTTTCGTACTTTCGTTCGTCAGTCGGCGTCCCTTCCAATTACATCGTCACACACGAAAAAGGAAACAGATCCCGTTTTCCGATCCTCTCCAAACCAAATCAATGATGGGGCACCCCTCAAAAGAAAACCAACGCCCACATCCTTTGGGACTTCCGAGCGAGAGGTCTAACCTCTGCTCGCACGCAGCCCGCCGCCTCTCCCGTTGCAGAATGCCGCCGTCCTTTCGATGGCTCGCTGCCGCCGCCGCCGTCCCGCTCGCTGCTGGCCACCTTGCTCGGCGCCTCCCAACGCCACCTCCCCTGCCTCCGTAATGGCGAAGGGTCCGATTCCATGGACACGGATCTGGTAGAGTGGTAGTGTGGAGAGGAGACCAAAGAAGGAGTAGGCGAATCAAGAAGCGGCAGTTGCATCAAGTCAACTCCAAGTCACAGGTACACTAATTATCTGGATTTTTGTCAATCCTCCTGATCGTGCTTACGCATTGGATGCAACTTTTGCCTGGCCAGGTGAATTGAAACTGATTTGCGACTGGAAGTAGTAAACCAATATAGCTTCATAGTTTTGGCGTACTCAGATGAAGCGACGGGTTCAGCAAACATGCAGTTGCAGAAGTGTCTTGGCTGCTGGTCATGTGGGGTTAATTAGCGCATGCATTGGCACAGCCATCCAGCTGCAACGGCGTGCTTTTTGTTTGGAAAATTTTCTTTGGTCAAATATGAGAATGCTCTTGGTGACCAAAATGCACTACTTCTCAATCTCTAGCTGGTTTACCTGTGTGATGTGTAAGTTTAGCTGACATGATGTTAAAATTGTAAGACAAGATCCTCAAAACCATGTTTACTATTTCAACAAAATTAGAGAAACTACCAGGATAAGCAATGCCTTGCTTGGTGCTGATTTCCCAAAATTAGCAATTTCCCAAAATTAGCAAAAAAGAAAAAAAAAACCAAGTACATAAAAATTTGGATGTGCTCTGAGATTCAAAGCGAGTAGCGAAGACCCAGAAACAATTAATCAAGCACCCGCGCAGCTGCGATCTCAATGTCATCCCTTATTTCTTTGTAGCCCCACCACTGCTGATTGGCCTGTCCAGCTATTTCTTTGTAGCCCCACCACCGTTCAGAGATGGGCAGGTTCGCATTTTTAGAAGGGAAACTATAGCTGATGAAATGGTTTCTTAAACTTTCTAATTTCACTGGTGATAAGATATATTCTCTCTACAAATTGCTCTCCTATATCAAGATATGTCAAGATAGTGTCAATGTGGAGATAAGGAAACCTTCAGAGGAAAGGAAAATAACAATTTCCCATTAAGTTGCCATATATTTAACTTCAATGGTTGCAGATCCACTGTTATTTGTCTCTAGGTTCCTTGTGGCGGTATTCTTCAGGGTGATAATTTTGTTGCGTACTAAAAACCCCAGTGGGATTATATGTGTTGGGGAACGTAGTATTTCAAAAAATTTCCTACGCACACGCAAGATCATGGTGATGTATAGCAACGAGAGGGGAGAGTGTTGTCTACGCACTCGTGAGACCGGCGAAGCGATCACAACGTAGAGGAAGTAGTCGACGACTCTCCTCGCGATCCGACCGATCCCGCGCCAGAACTCCGGCGCCCGAGTTCTTGACACACGACAGCTCGATGACGCTCCTCGGCTCCAATCCAAGAGAGCTGGGAGGAGAGTTTCACACGACGACGGCGTGGTGACGATCTTGATGTACTATCGCGCGAGGCTTCGCCTAAGCTTTGCGACGATATGATCGAGGTGGAATATGGTGGAGGGGGGCACCGCACACGGCTAAGGAACGATCCGTAGATCAAACTTGTGTGTCCTAGGGTGCCCCCCTACCCCCGTATATAAAGGAGCAAGGGGAGGGGCCGGCCAAGAGGAGGCGCGCCAGGAGTCCTACTCCTCCGGAGTAGGATTCCCTCCAATCCTAGTTGGAATAGGATTCACCGGAGGGAAAGAGAGAGAGGGGGCCGGCCCACCTTTCCTAGTCCTAGTAGGACTAGGGGATGGGGGGAGGCGCGCGGCCACCTAGGGCTGGCCCTTTCTCCTTTCCACTAAGGCCCACTATGGCCCATATAGTTCCCGGGGGGGTTCCGGTAACCTCCGGTACTCGTAAATTCTCGATTTCACTCGGAACCATTCCGAACTCCAAATATAGGCTTCAATATATCAATCTTTATGTCTCGACCATTTCGAGACTCCTCGTCATGTCCGTGATCATATCCGGACTCGAACTTCTTCGGTACATCAAAATACATAAACTCATAATATAACCGCCATCGAAACCTTAAGCGTGCGGACCCTACGGTTCGAGAACAATGTAGACATGACCGAGACACGTCTCGGTCAATAACCAATAGCGGGACCTGGATGCCCATATTGGTTCCTACATATTCTACGAAGATCTTTATCGGTCGGACCGCATAACAACATACGTTGTTCCTTTGTCATCGGTATGTTACTTGCCCGAGATTCGATCGTCGGTATCCAATACCTAGTTCAATCTCATTACCGCAAGTCTCTTTACTCGTTCCGTAATACATCATCTCACAGCTAACTCATTAGTTGTAATGCTTGCAAGGCTTCATGATGTGTATTACCGAGAGGGCCCAGAGATACCTCTCCGACAATCGGAGTGACAAAACCTAATCTCAAATACGCCAACCCAACATTTGCCTTTGGAGACACTGTAGTACTCCTTTACAATCACCCGATTACGTTGTGACGTTTGGTAGCACCAAAGTGTTCCTCCGTAAACGGAGTTGCATAATCTCATAGTTACAGGAACATGTATATGTCATGGATAAAAGCAGAGCAACATACTAAACGATCGTGTGCTAAGCTAATGGAATGGGTCATGTCAATCAGATCATTCTACTAATGATGTGACCTTGTTAATCAAATAACAACTCTTTTGTTCATGGTTAGGAAACATAACCATCTTTGATTAACAAGCTAGTCTAGTAGAGGCATACTAGTGACATTTTGTTTGTCTATGCATTCACACATGTATCATGTTTCCGGTTAATACAATTCTAGCATGAATAATAAACATTTATCATGAAATAAGGAAATAAATAATAACTTTATTATTGCCTCTAGGGCATATTTCCTTCAGTCTCCCACTTGCACTAGAGTCAATAATCTAGATTACATAGTAATGATTCTAACACCCATGGAGTCTTGGTGTTGATCATGTTTTGCTCGTGGAAGAGGCTTAGTCAACGGTCGCTACATTCAGATCCGTGTGTATCTTGCAAATTTCTATGTCTCCCACCTGGACTAAATCCCGGAGGGAATTGAAGCGTCTTTTGATGTGCTTGGTCCTCTTGTGAAATCTGGATTCCTTTGCTAAGGCAATTGCTCCAGTATTGTCACAGAAGATTTTCATTGGACCCGATGCACTAGGTATGACACCTAGATCGGATATGAACTCCTTCATCCAGACTCCTTCATTAGCTGCTTCCAAAGCTGCTATGTACTCCGCTTCACATGTAGATCCCGCCACGACGCTTTGTTTAGAACGCACCAACCGACAGCTCCTCCGCTTAGTGTAAATACGATCGGTCTGCGATTTAGAATCGTCGGATCGTGTCAAAGCTTGCATCAACGTAACCGTTTACGTTGAGCTCTTTGTCACCTCCATATACGAGAAACATATCCTTAGTCCTTTTCGTATTTCAGATGTTCTTGACCGCTGTCCGATGATCCACTCTGGATTACTTTGGTACCTCCTGCTAAGCTTATAGCAAGGCACACATCGTCCGGTACACAGCATTGCATACATGATAGAGCCTATGGTGAAGCATAGGAACATCTTTCATTTTCTCTCTATCTTCTGCAGTGGTCGGGCATTGAGTCTTACTCAACTTTACACCTTGTAACACAGCAAGAACCCTTTCTTTGCTTGATCCATTTTGAACTTCTTCAAAATTTTGTCAAGGTATGTGCTTTGTGAAAGTCCAATTAAGCGCCTTGATCTATCTCTATAGATCTTAATGCCCAATATGTAAGCAGCTTCACCGAGGTCTTTCATTGAAAAACTCTTATTCAAGTATCCCTTTATGCTATCCAGAATTCTATATCATTTCCGATTAGTAATATGTCATCTACATATAATATCGTAAATGCTACTGAGCTCCTACTCACTTTCTTGTAAATACTGAGCTTCTCCAAAAGTCTCAGATGAACCCAAATGCTTTGATCACACTATCAAAGCGCTTATTACAACTCCGAGATGCTTGCACCAGTCCATAAATGGATCGCTGGAGCTTGCACACTTTGTTAGCTCCCTTTGGATCGATAAAACCTTCGGTTGCATCATATACAACTCTTCTTCCGTAAATCCATTCAGAATGCGTCTTTACATCCATTTGCCAAATTTCATAATCATAAAATGCGGCAATTGCTAACATGATTCGGACAGACTTAAGCATCGCCACGGGTGAGAAGGTCTCATCGTAGTCAATCCCTTGAACTTGTCGAAAACCCTTTGCGATAAGTCGAGCTTTGTAGACGAGAATATTACCGTCGCGTCGGTCTTCTTCTTGAAGATCCACTTGTTTTCTATTGCTTGCCGACCCTCGGGCAAGTCAACCAAAGTCCATACTTTGTTTTCATACATGGATCCCATCTCGCATTTCATGGCCTCAAGCCATTTTGCGGAATCTGGGCTCACCATCGCTTCTTCATAGTTCGAGGTTTATCATGATCTAGTAGCATGATTTCCGAACAGGATTACCGTACCACTCAGTGCGGATCTTACTCGTTGATCTACGAGGTTCTGTAGTAACTTGATCTGAAGTTTCATGATCAACATCATCAACTTCCTCACTACTTGGTGTAGATGTCTCAGAAACCGGTTTCTGTGACAAACTACTTTCAAGTAAGGGAGAAGGTACAATTACCTCATCAAGTTCTACTTTCCTCCCACTCACTTCTTTCGAGAGAAACTCCTTCTCTAGAAAGGATCCATTCTTGGCAACAAATGTCTTGCCTTCGGATCTGTGATAGAAGGTGTACCCAACTGTCTCCTTTGGGTATCCTATGAAGACACATTTCTCGATTTGGGTTCGAGCTTATCGGGTTGAAGCTTTTTCACATAAGCATCGCATCCCCAAACTTTAAGAAACGACAACTTTGGTTTCTTGCTAAACCATAGTTCATAAGGTGTCGTCTCAACGGATTTTGACGGTGTTCTATTCAGTGTGAATGCGTCCGTCTCTAGAGCATAACCCCAAAACGATAGCGGTAAATCAGAAGAGACATCATAGATCGCACCATATCTAGTAAAGTGCGACATGACGCTCGGACACACCATTACGTTGTGGTGTTCCGGTGGCGTGAGTTGCTAAACTATTCCGCATTGTTTCAAATGTAGACCAAACTCAGAACTCAAATATTCACCTCCACGATCGATCGTAGAAATTGAATTTTCTTATTACGATGATTTTCAACTTCACTCTGAAATTCTTTGAACTTTTCAAATGTTTCAGACTTATGTTTCATTAAGTAGATATACCCATATCTGCTTAAGTCATCTGTGAAGGTGAGAAAATAACGATATCCGCCACGAGCCTCAACATTCATCGGACCACATACATCAGATGTATGATTTCCAACAAATCTGTTGCTCTCTCCATAGTACCGGAGAACGGGTTCTAGTCATCTTGCCCATGAGGCACGGTTCGAAGTGCCAAGTGATTCATAATCAAGTGACTCCAAAAGTCCATCAAGATAGAGTTTCTTCATGCGCTTTACACCGATATGACCTAAACGACAGTGCCACAAATAAGTTGCACTATCATTATCAACTTTGCATCTTTTGGTTTCAACATTATGAATATGTGTATCACTACTATCGAGATTCATCAGAAATAGACCACTCTTCAAGGGTGCATGACCATAAAAGATATTACTCATATAAATAGAACAACCATTATTCTCGATTTAAATGAATAACCGTCTCGCATCAAACAAGATCCAGATATAATGTTCATGCTCAACGCAGCACCAAATAACAATTATTTAGGTCTAAAACTAATCCCGAAGGTAGATGTAGAGGTAGCGTGTCGACCGCGATCACATCGACTTTGGAACCATTTCCCACGCGCGATCGTCACCTCGCCCTTTGCCGTTGTTCGCAATCCGTAGTCCTGCTTCGAGTTGCAAATATTAGCAATGTAACCAAGATCAAATACCAGTGCTATCTGCGAGCTCTAGTAAGGTACACATCAATAACATGTATATCACATATGCCTTTGTTCACCTTGCCATCCTTCTTATCCGCCAAATACTTGGGGCAGTTCCGCTTCAAAGGACCGATCGCTTGCAAGAGAAGCACTCTGGCCAGGCTTAGGTCCGGACTTGGGTTTCTTCTCCGAGCAAAGAACTTGCTTGTCTGTTCTTCTTGAAGGTCCCTTCTTCTTCCCTTTGCCTTTCTTCTTGAAACTAGTGGTCTTATTGACCATCAACACTTGATGCTCCTTCTGATTTCTACCTCCGCAGCCTTTAGCATTGCGAAGAGCTCTGTATAGTCTTTACTAACCCTTGCATATTATAGTTCATCACGAAGCCTTTGTAGCTTGGTGGCGGTGATTGAAGAATTCATCAATGACACAATCATCCGGAAGATTAACTCCCAATTGTGTCAAGTGATTGTAGTACCCGCACATTTCGAGTATGTGCTCACCGATGTAACTATTCTCCTCCATCTTGCAGCTATAGAACTTATTGGAGACTTCATATCTCTCAATCCGGCATTCTGTTGGAATATCAACTTCAACTCTGGAACATCTCATATGCTCCATGACGCTCAAAACGTCGTTGAAGTCCCGGTTCTAAGCCGTAAAGCATGGCACACTCGAACTATAGAGTAGTCATCGCTTTGCTCGCCAGACGCTCATAACATCCGGTGTTGCTCCTGCAGCAGTTCGCACCCAGCGGTGCATCCAGACGTAACTCTTACGTGCAGCAATGAGGATAATCCTCGAGTTACGGACCCAATCCGTGTAATTGCTACCATCATCTTTCAACTTTGCTTTCTCAAGGAACGCATTAAAATTCAACGGAACAACAAAGACGAGCCATCTATCTACAATCAAACATAGACAAGCAAGATACTATAAGGTACTAAGTTCATGATAAATTTAAGTTCAATTAATCATATTACTTAAGAACTCCCACTTAGACAGACACATCTCTAGTCATCTAAGTGATCACGTGATCCAAATCAACTAAACCATAACCGATCATCACGTGAAATGGAGTAGTTTTCAATGGTGAACATCTTATGTTGATCATATCTACTATATGATTCACGCCGACCTTTCGGTCTCCGTGTTCGAGGCCATATCCGCATATGCTAGGCTCGTCAAGTATAACCTGAGTATTCTGCGTGTGCAAAATTGGCTTGCACCCGTTGTAGATGGACGTAGAGCTTATCACACCCGATCATCACGTGGTGTCTGGGCACGACGAACTTTGGCAACGGTGCATACTCAGGGAGAACACTTCTTGATAATTTAGTGAGAGATCATCTTATAATGCTACCGTCAATCAAAGCAAGATAAGATGCATAAAAGATAAACATCACATGCAAATCAATATAAGTGATATGATATGGTCATCATCATCTTGTGCTTCGTGATCTCCATCTCGCAGCACCACCATGATCACCATCGCCACCGCGCGACACCTTGATCTCCATCGTAGCATCGTTGTCGCCTCGCCAATCTTATGCTTCTACGACTATCGCTACCGCTTAGTGATAAAGTAAAGCATTACGATGCGATTGCATTTCATACAATAAAGCGACAACCATATGGCTCCTCGCCGATTGCCGATAACTTCGGTTACAAAACAGGATCATCTCATACAATAAAATATAGCATCACGTCTTGACCATATCACATCACAACATGCCCTGCAAAAACAAGTTAGACGTCCTCTACTTTGTTGTTGCAAATTTTACGTGGCTGCTACGGGCTTAAGCAAGAACCAATCTCACCTACGCATCAAAACCACAACGATACTTCGTCAAATAGACTCCGCTTTAACCTTCTCAAGGACCGGGCGTATACACTCGGTTCAACTAAAGTGAGAGAGACAGACACCCGCCAGTCACCTTAAGCAACGAGTGCTCGTAGCGGTGAAACCAGTCTCGCGTAAGCGTACGCGTAATGTCGGTCCGGGCCGCTTCATCTCACAATACCGCTGAACCAAAGTATGACATGCTGGTAGGTAGTATGACTTGTATCGCCCACAACTCACTTGTGTTCTACTCGTGCAAAACATCAAACCATAAAAACCTAGGCTCGGATGCCTTTGTTGGGGAACGAGTATTTCAAAAATTTCCTACGCACACGCAAGATCATGGTGATGTATAGCAACGAGAGGGAGAGTGTTGTCTACGCACCCTCGAGACCGGCGAAGCGATCACAACGTAGAGGAAGTAGTCGACGTTCTCCTCGCGATCCGACCGATCCCGGCGCCAGTAACTCCAGCGCCCGAGTTCTTGACACACGACAGCTCGATGACGCTCCTCGGCTCCAATCCAAGAGAGCCGGGAGGGAGAGTTTCGTCAAGACGACGGCGTGGTGACGATCTTGATGTACTACGCGCAGGCTTCGCCTAAGCTTTGCGACGATATGACCGAGGTGGAATATGGTGGAGGGGCACCGCACACGGCTAAGGAACGATCCGTAGATCAAACTTGTGTGTCCTAGGGTGCCCCCGCCCCGTGATATAAATGAGCAAGGGGAGGGGCCGGCCGGCTAAGAGGAGGCGGCCAGGAGTCCTACTCCTCGGGAGTAGGATTCCCTCCAATCCTAGTTGGAATAGGATTCACCGGAGGGGAAAGAGAGAGAGGGGGCCCACCTTTCCTAGTCCTAGTAGGACTAGGGGATGGGGAGGCGCGCCACCTAGGGCTGGCCCTTTCTCCTTTCCACTAAGGCCCACTATGGCCCATATAGTTCCTGGGGTTCCAGTAACCTCCGGTACTCGATAAATTCTCGATTTCACTCGGAACCATTCGAACTCCAAATATAGGCTTCCAATATATCAATCTTTATGTCTTGACCATTTCGAGACTCCTCGTCATGTCCGTGATCATATCCGGACTCGAACTTCTTGGTACATCAAAATACATAAACTCATAATATAACCGCCATCGAAACCTTAAGCGTGCGGACCCTACGGTTCGAGAACAATGTAGACATGACCGAGACACGTCTCGGTCAATAACCAATAGCGGACCTGGATGCCCATATTGGTTCCTACATATTCTACGAAGATCTTTATCGGTCGGACCGCATAACAACATACGTTGTTCCTTTGTCATCGGTATGTTACTTGCCGAGATTCGATCGTCGGTATCCAATACCTAGTTCAATCTCGTTACCGGCAAGTCTCTTTACTCGTCCGTAATACATCATCTCACAGCTAACTCATTAGTTGTAATGCTTGCAAGGCTTCATGATGTGTATTACCGAGAGGGCCCAGAGATACCTCTCCGACAATCGGAGTGACAAAACCTAATCTCGAAATACGCCAACCCAACATCCGCCTTTGGAGACACTGTAGTACTCCTTTATAATCACCCGATTCACGTTGTGACGTTTGGTAGCACCCAAAGTGTTCCTCCGGTAAACAAGAGTTGCATAATCTCATAGTTACAGGAACATGTATATGTCATGGATAAAAGCAGTAGCAACATACTAAACGATCGTGTGCTAAGCTAATGGAATGGGTCATGTCAATCAGATCATTCTACTAATGATATGACCTTGTTAATCAAATAACAACTCTTTTGTTCATGGTTAGGAAACATAACCATCTTTGATTAACAAGCTAGTCTAGTAGAGGCATACTAGTGACATTTTGTTTGTCTATGCATTCACACATGTATCATGTTTCCGGTTAATACAATTCTAGCATGAATGATAAACATTTATCATGAAATAAGGAAATAAATAATAACTTTATTATTGCCTCTAGGGCATATTTCCTTCAATATGACTGTCATATATATAGATGAACTGTTTGTTAAAAACACACGCACAAAAGTGGAGCTTCTTAGAGGAAGTCATTATCTAATATATATACTATTAAAGAAATGTTGCTACATTGCCATTTCACACACAACCATTAATGCAAAAACAATTTAAAAACCAAGTGCTGAATCAATTTCAAAATCAAGCCATTAATGTAATTAGTTAGTCAGGCAGTTAATTATGTGTGAAATTAATTAGGTCTATTTAAATAAGCATTTTTTCGCGCTGAATCAATTCAAAAACCGAATCATTCATTCAACTAAATAATTATACATCCAGTTAATTAGGATTGTGTACAATTAGCAATAGGGATTTTTTGAATTAGACAGATAATTAATTAAATAGGCAAACAATTAATAGGCATGCAGATAATTAGGCATGCCGTTAATTAGGCATGTTATTAATTAATTAGGAAGGCAGTTAATCGTGCCGAATCAGTTTGAAAGTGTTTGTGGGCGAGGACGGCCAGTAGCTAGGCTATCGCTGCCATTGGTGACTGCCAACATGCTCTCAACGACATGGTTGGCCAGCATTTGCCAACATAGATAACAACCACCACGCCTCGTGACATGAGCGACCAAGCATTTGTAAAGATGGATGATGACCGTCGTCCACACACTGATGGTTGCCGAAATGTTTGTGGGCAAGGTTAACAGATGCCATAGAACAAGGCCAACGGTCGCGTGCTTGAGGACGACCAAGCACTAACGGTCGAGGGTTCCGACTGCACCCGCAAGGACGATGGTATGACCTACGACAATCGGTCACACGCCACCACTACCACTCTTTAAATATTATTTCATCCCGTAGCAACCCACAGGTATTTAGCACCATATATGTGAGATCACTTCCCTAAAAGACAGATATAAGATTTTTCTCGATCTCCTTCCATAATAAAATAATATATTACTTCATAACAAATTGCTAATCCCCACGCTATATTATTTATTATTATCATTATCTCTACTATTAATTGACAGTCACAAGTTTTCTATGGGCGTACGCTTACGCCCGCTCTTGCGGAGGGACATCGTGCACGACACCATGGAAGATGTCATGGCTGGGTCTAACCCTGGCGCGATGCTCGAGAATGCCAGGGAGTGGATCACGGCATCAAGGACGACCGTGACGGGAGGTGGCTCGTCAGACCGCCATGTGGACGCGGTCATATTATATTTCTTATCAGTTAAATAGAGAGCTAGACGGCTACATTCTCAAATTAAGTGTGTCAATTTAAATGTCAAGAAATTTATTAAGGAAATGTGCCCTACATTACTCGGTAGTCATCGTCATAGTCGTTTGGTAGCAGCCATTCATGCGAAAATAATTTAGAAATCGAGCACTAAACCAATTTGGAAATCAAATCATTGATGCAATTAATCAGCTAGATAGTTAATTACATATGCAATTAATTAGGTCCATTTGAATATGAATTTTTTTCGCACTGAATCAATTTAAAAATTGAGTTATTAATGCAATTAATTAATTTGTTAGCCAATGCCTTTAGAAGTAGGGATATTTTCCAATTAGTCAGATAATTAATTGATTTGGTTGGCAATTAATTAGGCATGTAGAGAAATAGGTAGGTCATTCATTTTTTGTGTACTTAATTAATTAAGCAAGCAATTAGTCATGGCGAATCATTTTGAAAACGCTTGTGGGCAAAAACAATCAACGGGCTCTCAGTTACATTGCAAAGCACCGAGCACCGCTTGCCAACATGGACAACAGCCACCATGCGCTCGCGACATGGGCGACCTAGCATTCACCAAGATGGATGAAGTCTATGCTCCGCGGGACGTCCACTCGATGACGGTGGCCGAAATGTTCGCGGGTGAGGACAACATGACACAACACTAGCTAGGTGGTTCATGCTATAATAAAAAGGAAGAGTGTTCCAAAAACAAGAAGGAAAAAGAACTGAAGCCAAAGTGGTGCATGGTGTTGGAGAAAGTAAGAGTGTTCCAAATAATAAGAGAAAAAAAGAAAGAAAGAGTATTCTAGGAAATAAGTAGGAACGAGAACTAAAGTTGCCGAGGAATGAGAAAGAAGAAGATGAGGCATCGATGATGAACACATTAATGTTGACGTGGTGCTGGTTGGTGCCAATTAAACGGATTGGCGAAGAGGCATGGAGTAGAAGACGTAGGGAAATATGAAGAAGAGAAGAACGACAATTATCCCTTCTAGCATATGTGGGATGGAGGTGGAGCTTATTGGTGACTAGGAAAGATCTCTGTAGTTATTTGTTGTTTTGTGTCAATAGTATATGTTAGTTTAACCCACTCTATTATATCGTAAGCAAGAAAATTTCATCCTTACTGCAATGCATGGCGAAGATGAGTTGGCTGTCATCTGCTTTTAAAGGAGGTGGCGCCAGGGAGAGAAAAAACAAGAAATGTCTCGCTACGGCGGAAAATCGGTCAAGAACGAGAGGTTCCGACAGAAAAAGGGAAGATGCTTCATTGGATAGGATTTTTGTGTTGAACCCGGATATTACAGATATTGCGTATAGCCCGTAGCAACGCACGGACGTTCTGCTAGTTTATACAAGGGTCGACCTGACATGAACCACTAGTTACACAAGAGAGATTTGTTAGTTGCTCACTCACTCATGTCTCTGAAGAAGCCGCACGTTCTGCCCCAGGCAAATTCCCAGCTGCGAACATATGAAGCGAATCTCTCCGCCTCGTTAGCCATCTCCTTATCCAATAGTGTGTCCATCTCGTCATGATCAGGACAACCCTGGACAGAGCATCTGCCAATTGTGTCTCCAGGTTTGAGCATCAACTTGTCTGATTTCAGAGTCCAATACGCGTCTGATTTGCGCATGTCCATCCCATCATTTTCATCGTCGCCGCCGCAATCTAATATGTTGGTGCTGGGATATTCAGGTTGGAGCATTGGCTTGTCTGATTCCACCATCTTGTCCTCATTGGCAATGGCATCCAAACCCACGAACATCACCGACTCTGCCTCCCTCTGCGATCTGAATTCAGACCCATGACCACCACCATCAGACTCCAATCTGCCGGCGCGATTGCTTTTCTCTTTGGCTCTCTCTCCTGCCCTTCCAGATCAGCAAGAATCTTCTCCAGACTCAACAGCACAGCTTCCGCACTAGGGATTTCGCCGCCGGCGGGAGATTCCTGCGTCGTTTGGCGACGGAGAAAAGCGCTAGACTGCTGCCCCATGAGCTTCCAGGATGAGGATCCCCCCGCCATCTTGCCGGTCGACCCAAAAGAGCGCCGGCGCCGGCGAAAGGGTACGTGTGTTCAGGTTTGGTCCTCCTCGATGGGACTTTTTTTTATAAGTTCAGAAACTTAAAATCTGTCAAGGCCCACATTATCAGCAGCCCTATTGTCGGCCCAGCTTTGGCCCAAGACAGAACCGGGCCTACTCGGGCCCACAGCCCAGCGCCCCATCATCTCCCACGTCACCTCCGCGCCCGCCTGCCCGCGCCTATCCCCTCCACTCGTTGCTTGGGATTCCTCCGCTCGCGGCAAAAACCTCCGACCGAGCAGATAAGGCGCGGCCACCACCCCCGACCACCGCCACCGGCCATGGTCGGCGTCGCCGCCGGCTTCGCGTTCGCGCCGGCCGTGTCCCGGCGGCTGCCCTACAGACCGTGCTGCTCCACCGCCCACGCCTCGGTGCCCTCCTCCTCGGCGCGGTCGTCGATGGCCGCGCGGCAGGGGCGGCCGCGGCGGCTCGTCGCGGTCGCGCGCTACTCCGCGTACGGGAGCGACGAGGAAGACGACGAGGAGGGCGGGGCCGGGCGGCGGGACCGCCCCGAGCAGGAGCAGGACCCCGCCCTCGACATCGAGCGCATCCAGTACGAACGCCATTTTCCTTGCCCCTCCACTTATAGCTGTATAATGTGCTCCACAATCCACATGTTTGCGTCGTCAAATGCCGAGTGATTCCATCTCATTACTTGCAATTGCAAGTAAGCTGAATTTTTAGTTTTCTTTGGATTAATTGCAGTACTAATGTTACCCAATTGGAAATCTCATGTCACGTCTACAAATGCTCATATGTTCTTTCAAAACAATGACAATTCTCTTGGGAGAAAAGAGCTTGGTTTTGTGTTAGCGTGCCAAATAACTTGCTACGCAGTACTCCCTCCGTCCGAAAATACTTGTCATCAAAATGGATAAAAAGAGATGTATCTAGGACTAAAATAAGTGTAGATACATTCCCTTTTATCCATTTTGATGACAAGTATTTCTGGACGGAGGGAGTAGTTGTTAGAGGGCGCAGGCATATGGGAGGTGGATGCCATGATAGATAAGCATCTGGAATTGTGATGTACTTAGTCTTGTATGATGATTTCTTCCGTGTCTGTACATTCATTTCATTCTTTTAACATTTCAACCGCCTCCCTTTGTTAGGTCTTCGACTGTCAGGCTGTTGGATGCCCAGAAAAATATGGTAAATCACATGCCCAATCATGTAAGTAATGCTCTTACCTGATTATGTATTTGATGGTGCACCTTCATTCGTCCCTCTGCAGGTTGGTGTTATATCTGTAAGCGAGGCAGTTCGAATTGCAGATGAAAATGATCTTATGCTGGTACTTTCTTCATCTCATGTGCTTTTAGCTTCTTTCTCTGTAACTGTACATTTTCAGCATAAAGTTGCATGAGCAAGAACAAGTAGTTGTTCATTAGCATTTAGAGAGGGCTTTTATAGGCATGTCCTGCTATTATAAACTAAATGAAAATAGCTGAAACCCTGACATTTTAATAGGAAAAGTGTGTTCCTTATGCATTGCTGACAAAAAATAACTTGTGAATTTTGACAGATTGACTTAAAACTCCTAAATCTCTTAAACCATCTAATGTACTAATATTGCTCACAGTAGTAATAATTAATAAACCCCTTTTACAAGTGTAGACCAGCATATCTGCAAAAAAGAACAGTATTTCTGCAGAAGCCCTAACTTTGCAAAGTGCACTCGTGTTTAACAAGATACTAACTCAAGCCATATCTTCTTAGGACATGCATTACTGGTGTCAATATGTTACACAAATTGGGATGATTTATATTTCTCTAATTTCAGGCAATATTGTCACTAGATGGAGATCCTCCAGTACTCCGACTCTTTGAAGAGAAAGATTACAAGTATGTTGCAGTGAACACCTGACAATTTCACTTCTTATCTGATCAATTTCCGTTATGAAATCATGTTTATTGATAGTACACTTCTAGGTATGTTTAAGCACTCTGTAAAACAAGGTTATACATATTATTTCAAAAACAAGGATATGCATAGTGTAGGATGCACACCTCAAGATGTCATTTGGTTTTGACAAGTTTCCTCACAATGGTTTCAGCAGCTATGTCATAAGTATATCGAATATTACCTCATTAGCTAAAGACTAAAGTAAACAATGTCCTGCAGCTCCTATCCTGTCTACTTGAGACCCTGCTTCTCTATGTCAAACTTGTACATGGAATTTGCAGGTTAGATCAATAATAGGCTTTTCTCCCAATGTAAGGTCGTCAGTTACTCTGTTAGCAGACAGTCCCTCGGTTCAAATCTATATATTTGTACAACACATGGTCTTCAGTTGACCATCGGTTTTCAATAATTAGAAAAATGTTTGTATTTTTAAAATGCTTGTAATCTGTTCTTTTATCCAGATTTGTGCCCTTCAGAATTTACTAGAATTATTTTTGCTGGTTTTGTACAGAAAACACAAGTACGAACAACAGAAGAAGAAAAGAGTTCAGCAGAAAAGATCCGTTGGTAAACTTTTCTACTAACTCATTTTATTTTTCCATCCAAATGTGTTCACTATGCTAATATGTGTTGCCTCTTCCCTGGTGTCTACTCTTTACAGCAAAACGGATGGGCTTGAAAGAGCTGAAAATGGGGTACTGATCATTTCGATATTCACTTACCAAGTTACATGCCAAACAAGCGTTCTTTATGTTATCAATCAATCAGTTACTCACCTTTATGCTTCTAGTGTTTTGAAAACGGAAGTATTTTGATGAACTTGGTTAGATTAGGCATAATGGAATCAAAAGAATGGTGTAGACACAGTTGTTGGAACTGTCCTGAGCTATTTCGCATGATGAAGTAACAAAATATTGCTAGATACAATTTGGCTGTGGCACTGGATGGCTCTTAATAGTAAATTAACAATTGTTGCTTGTGTTTGTAACTTAAAGTGATGTTGGAATCTTTATGCATTTACTTGACAGGTACAACATTGATATCCATGATTATAGTGTGAGACTTAGAGCTGCAAAGAAATTTCTTAAAGCCGGTGACAAGGTGATAGAAATTATTATTATTGTTATTATCAGTACTATTATTTTTATGTTATTACTTTTAGGTGGTTAAACTTATTACTTTAGATGACCATTGTTTCAGGTTAAGATAGTGGTGAACTTGAAAGGTCGGGAGAACTTGTACAAAAAACAAGCGATTGAACTTCTCAGAAGATTCCAAACTGATGTTGGTGAGGTAATTTAGGTTATACTTTGTTTATTATGCCTAGAATAAGACTATAAGATCATGGTTTTAACTTTTATCTCTTTAAAATACCTCTTTCATTTTCAGCGCAAATGGTTTTTATTCTCCACTTTGGCTACAGTGCATATTATTACCTATTAGTTCAATCAGCTAGTTTCAAGCTATTAATTTTGGTAATCATATTTCAGCTAGCGACAGAAGGAAGTAAGAATTTCGCGGAGAGGAATATATATTTGATTCTTGTACCAAATAAACTAGCCATACAGAAAGAACAAGATGGGGTGAGCAAAAAGGACACTGTGGAAGGAGAGACGGACCAATCAGATGATGAATTGGACGGGGACGACACTGTGATTGAACAACTGGAGGGAAGTAGTTTGGATGGGGATGAGCTCGTGATAGCACAACCGGAGGGAAGTAGTTTGGATGGGGATGAGCTCGTGATAGAACAATTGGAGGAAAGTAAGGAACCTGAGACAGAAGTCTCAGCAAATGTTTGATTTAGCTGTAAAGCCCAAGGGCGCCGTCTCTGATTTTAGAAGGTATTCTATAGTTCTAAACAATATATTGTCTTGCATCTTGTTTAATATTCCCTCCGTTTGGAAATAAGTGACGTGGTTTTACTTCATATTTGAAATAAAACCACGTCACTTATTTCTAGTATCATTTGGTGCTTTTCTTGATGCCCTGATTTGCGCTATATACTTGAATATCTATTTGGAACAACAAAAGTTACACAATAGGGACCAAAAACTGGTTTTGAGAAACATACTCTAATATCTTTATGACATTCTGTGTTGCAAAAGACTGAATAATCATCTGGATTGGCCATCAATAAACCTTACTAAAAGTGACCTCTCAAACTAGAAGACAAAGAAATTGAAGGGAAGATAATTGGATGATTTTGGTTCCCGAGTATAGTTTGTAAGATATGCTTTGTACTTAAGGTCCCAAAAAATATTAATTAAAGCTTGTGAAGCTTAAGTGCCAAGTATAAGAATCAGGCAAGGAGCACTAATGAGGCCATGCCACCATAGCTAGTGTCCTGTCACCTGAGCGGCTTAGCCGCATTGCAGCTGTCAATGGACTAAGGGCAAATTTCTGTTCCTGAGAGGACCATTCTCATGAACTGGAATGTTTTCCCTTGAGTGAACTTGCTACGTGTTTTATACAACTTCTGTAATTTCTGTCCTTTATGTTATTAACTATCAACTTATCATATATCATGATTTGATGGTACTAACCGTTATGTTGACCCTTGTGGTAAATTCACCTGCCTGATGATGATAGGTACCAATACTGTTCATGTAAATACAAGGATGGTGCTATTGTACTTGTACTCGCCGTCCTTCCCTGATAAAACAGAAGAGCTATCCACCACCGTCGTTGCCTCGGGGGTCAGACAGAACAAAACCCTGTGATACCAAGAAGCTGGGGGCTACCATCTGAACATTTTGGTTTTGGGGCCCTCAAATCATCATCTCGAATTGTACCAAAGGAATCTACTAAACGGCTTGGGACCGTGCAGTAAGTGACTAAGTGAGTAAGTCAGTAACAGTCACGGTGATTGTTAGGAACGTTCGCTTGTGCTGCCTGGTGCGGCATTGTTGTCAGCAAGGTTTTGTTTTGGCGCTGTCATTCGCAAATCCTAGTCCGTGTTATGGAGAAGAGCAGTAGTTGTATCCTGTTTATCAAATGGTTGCTTTCGGATTTTTTTTGACATTTGGCTGGAAGTGCCTATGGAGAGGGAGTGTCTGCTATTCGTTGTGTGGACAGTAATTTCTATCTAGTAGTTTTCATTTTTTGTAACTATAAATACATTTTTTTCCCATGCGCTTCAAGTTTTGGCTGCAACTGTTTCATAAAGCCCAAGCTGTCTTGTTCATTTGCTCAAGTGCACTGTTATGTGTCTCTAATCCATTTTAAGCCAAAAACGAAGTTCCAAGCTGAATCAAATTTCATAACACAAAGTAAAGCCTGTGAACAACGTTAACCAGATACGTACGGCAAAAGCAAGGCATGTGCATCATCAAGGACACAATCAAAATTGGTTACCCCCTGTAGAGTATGGCGATAAAAGTTGCTGATCTGCATGGGATGGCATCATCTCCTATCTTATGAACAACATAAAATATTCAAGATAGATGAAAGATATCTCGCTATCATCATGCGCCCCACACCTCCAAAGGAGGACCCATTTTACTTTCCAACTGATAAACAAAATCATGGGCTAAACAGTACTCCCTCCGGTCCTTTTTACTCTGCATATTAGGTTTGTCTGAAGTCAATCTCATCCAACTTTGACCAAGTTTATATAAAAAATTATAGACATTCACATAACAACACCAATATCATTAGATTCATCTTGAAATATATTTTCATATTATATTTATTAAATATTATAGATGCTAATAATTTTTAATATAAATTTGGTCAAACTTAGCAAAGTTTGACTTTCGGCAAAACCAATGTGCAGAGTAAAAAGGACCGGAGGGAGTAGCTGTCAACCTAAGCAACGCAGGATGATGGCCTATGGCCCAACTAAACTAGTCATATACATTCTTTGAGGACAAAAGTATGTTCAGCCATCAACATCAGCTCAAGTGTGCCAAGATTCACTAATGCACCGAAAGGCGACAACCTCCATGTGCACAAACACCTTAGAGCATCACTAGAATCAAGAAAAACCATACAGTTCCAGCACTATAATGAGCGATAAAAAGGAGACCGACAAACCACACATTTCATAGAGCTGAAAACATTGGCATATCAAGAAAGCGTCGCCATATCTCTTGAAAACAGCGACCGCAACCGTGTAGGTAAATGAAGTCGGTGTACCAGGAACCTGTCATCATCTACTACCCTGTGGTGTTAGGTTAGATGTTCCCATTGGTGGCCTGGGAACCTGCAATAGATAATCTGCTACGTACCAAACACTCTACTACTGTTACCGCGATACAAGTCAACAAAAGGCAGAGGAGCTGCTATAATTTACAACAGGCTTTAGGAACCTCGACATCCTCAGTTTGTGAGCTGCTATACAAAATAACACTGACAGGTCCGTCGTCATGGTGAATCCATGATTTTGCTTGCTGCACTTCTCTTCCATGCAGGTTGTACAAATAGAAAAGGGCATGGGAGGTAGAAATGAAAAAAGAAAAGAGAAATTTGGGGGTACCTAACAAAGGGGAAGAAAAAGAAAGGGGGGTGGGGAACAAACTGAAGATACACATATTCACGTTACGGTTACAGAGAACTAATGAATGGTGTGGTTACCTCTATCTTCTTAGTTAGACATACAAGGGATTAAGTTGTTCACTCTGTTTCTTGTATGAGTTGTGTCCTTAGGCTGGACTCGTGGACCTGCTCAGAGGAAGATACGGTACAAGTTAGATTGAACAGCAAAGCGCACCCTTTTTTATTGCAGCTTCAAGCCTGGAACAGCAGCCTATATATTATCTTACTGACATGTGAAAATGTAGCTTTTGATATTCATCAAAAATAACAGTAGGACTACGTTATCTAGAAACTGATCGTAAAGAGGTTTGCACAGATATAGATTTATGATGTAACACATGGTAACAAGAAATAGCAGTCAGAGGTAAATGACCCACTCAAAAAGCATTTCCAGCATCAAAGTGATGAGAAATCCGCCAATATTAAAAATATCATGCCAAAATAGAAAAGATTAACACAATTGCTTATGTTTCAGTCAGTGTCGCAGCATATGTTAGTATCTTATTTAACCGTTTCAAGCACCTGTGACCTTTTGGGACTTTGATAATCAGTTATTGTACAAAAAATATTATATTATTGTCAGCAAGGATACTCATTAGGAGCAGATAAAAATATCATTGATGCATACGTGCCCTTAACAAGCTAAATAATTATACTCGATACATGGAAGTAGCATTCGACAATGTATCCCCAAGTCCTATCAGAACAAGTGAAATGATGATGAGATGAATAAATATATATCAAGCTTGTACCTGCAGTGCTGCCGCTGTACCCAAGAGCTCTCTGTACTCATTAAGGGTAGTGCTTTCTTTAGCAGCAACAGCTGAGAGTTCTGTAACCAGAGAGTGTGTGGCCTCTAACTGCAGAGCACAGGTCAATGGTTAGACACCTGACCGCATTATTTATTAGAAATGCTTAATTACCAGAAGATTATGGCAATCAATGAATTGGTCCAAATAGTGTAGCAAACATAGAAAATCATCATCCACTTTCATAGTAATGCCAGAACTCAAACATCAATCTCCAATAATTTGACATGTTAGATTTGGAAGGAAAGATCATCTGGAACGGTCAAGTTTGCATAAGAATAGTTAAATTTTGTCCATGCACTAACTTATGGTTTTCCTGCTAGCAGTACGAGACTACCAGCTTGGCAGAAGGGTACTGGCCAGAAAGCTAGCATAATGTCACCACCCTCTCACAATCATTGCAGCCACATGATACCACAAACAGCACTATCACAACTCTAACAATCAGGACCTCCAGGACCTCCATTGAATTATAATAACTGAATGGCTGTAGCCTTATAGGCACAAGAAACGCCAGTGTGCCAATGCTAATTATAGATTATTATTATTTTAGCCACCGGTTCAATGATCACAAACTGTCCTATTAACCTATGCTATGATTAAACTTGTATGAATTGAAATATCAAATTACAATGGAAAGTATAGGTTCTCCATATGGTAATATTTCAGGAAAACAACTAAGTAATTTGCATCCACTGCAACATATCAGTTTTACCAAAGTTGCCAATTATGCAGCAGTAGCAGAAAATAGGCCTTCTATTTTACCTTCGATAGCAAGTTGCAAACAGAAGAGCCCATTGCTTGCATAATGTCAACTGCTGAACTGACAGCATTCTTAACAGTAAGTACATCAGCCTGCAAGAAGTAAACAATAAGAATCACTAAGCATTTCACAGATAAAACAGCAAAGAATCAAACGGAAGACTTGTTTAGCATGTACACAAGTTAGCTTTACTCCAGGAGTCATCATACTTCAAGTATTATGTTTTCTAGTTCTAGAAGGGTTTATGTCTTGGAAAGCGAACTGTTGATACCTTTGCTCCTCCTGTAACTGGAAGGCGCAATGTACTTGCTCTAAGAGCTTCAATTGCACCGGACAAAGAAGTAGAATGATCTGTTTGCAACTCTGCCCAGTGGTCGAGGTAGTCCATCTGCATCATGAAAACAAAAGATGCAATAGTGAGGTCAGACTCATGAAGCAACACAAGCTTCAACACAGGTAGTTTTATCTTGTGCTAAATAGCAGTGAGCACTTGTGCACCTCCACAGAATATAAAACTTGCTTATTGAAAAAGAAAATACTAGTACGGAAACATGTAAACTTAGTCTTCCAACCAGTGGCAGGGTTTGGAAATGAAGGTATAGACTTGTAGAGTGTCCCACATTTCTGTACCATGAACATATTTCTACAAACAATGCAACCGTTTACTAGGACAATCTATCTCAACCAGAACCGACATGATCGGGAAATTTTAATTTTTTTATCTATCTACTTTGAAAAAGCCAGGTAAAAATATGGCACGCTGGAAGAAGGTTACTTGTTGGCTGTTGCACACTTGCGCTGCTGCCTTGATGCACTGTGCTAATGCCCACAATGTTATTACTTCACTAATGTTTTAAACAGATGTCGCATTTATTAGTTACACTATTAAACCTTGCACAACTATAACACAAATCTTAGGCTAACCAATACCATCAGGAGAAACAAGTGCCTAAAATATCAGAGATCTCAACATATCTTACTTGTTGTTTCAACACTATTCCCAATTTGACCTCTTGCCTCAGCCTTTCAACATAACTCCTTTTCGTAACCATAGAGTCAGACATCCTTGAGTTACTATCCCATACACTGTAGAGCATAGTCTGCTTCAAATGAAAAAAACGTAAGAAAAATAAACTAAGCTCATGTACATGTAATGACAATAATCATACAGTAAAAAAAAGAACTTGAGTTTAGACCAAGCATAAAAATCATTTTCCCAAATTTCCTAGAAGACAGGATATATTGTGAAACAATTTAGAATAAATGGCCGCTGATATATGTGAAGGGGGTGACTTTAGAATGTTTACCTCGGCACCCATCTTCTGGATTGATAGCATTTCATCCACATAAGCATTTGTAAAACGCCATTGCAAGTTCCTATTATACAGGAGGCGCAACTGATGGGCATCTTCCATGTGGCTTGGGCTCTTCTTTCCTCTTGTTGCATCGCCAATGTAGCTGAGAAGAGAAGAGGGAGAATCGGATCTACCAGAACTACATGGTGAGACAGGTGTTGAAGGTCTAATCCTCAATGGGCTCGGCAACCTCCTAGAGGCAAGTGATGATGTTGATAAAGCCTTGGTTGGTGATGAAGGACGTAGTAGACCACGTGATGGTGAAGACAGTGTCCTTGCCAACTGCTTTGGAGGTGCATCTGGATTTGAACTGGCATTTTCCTCTTGACTTCCATTTCCATTGGCAGAACCTGGGCTCGCAGAAGGCATCTTCCTTGGTGAAACTCTACTTGGTTGCACTGTTGAAGAGACTGGTTGCCTGAAGTTATCAGTCAGATCAACACTTCTTGACATGGCATTAGCACCATCTGGTCCCAGTATTTTTCGTGTAGAAACCGCTCGTGATGGAATTATTGAAGATATTTGTCCATTACATTTATCAGAAAAATCCATGCTTTTTGACATTATATTAGCAGAGTCCACTCTTGCTGTTCTTCTTGGTGACATTCCCCGTGATGATACTGACATGGTCATGGGTCTCTTATCTTTCTCAGCAAAATCTATGCTTTTGAGCATAGTATTAATGCCATCAGATGCAAGTCGCCTTCTTGGAGAAGTTCCTCGAGATGGAACCTTTACCGAGATGGCTCTGTTATGTTTTTGAGTTGCATCCACACTCTGTGACATATCCTCACTGACATCAGAAACAGATCTGCTTGGTGGTCTATCTTGCACCGCAATGGACAAGGATGCTGCACCTGAATACATGCTTTCTGAAGTATCATCACTACAGCCATCTGGAGTTACTGAATTAACTTCCTCAGCAAACTGGATGACTTCTACTTGAGCATTAGTACCATCAACTATACTGTCTGAAGTCCCACCAGATGCAGCTGATGAGGTGGACCGTTCACTAACATTGTCCACAGGATCCACGATGCCACCAGAAGTAAGCACCCCTCTCTGTAGAGGCCCACGTGATGCTCCTGATGAGGTGGAGGGTCTGCTCTCTTTATCAGCAAAATTCATGCTTCTCGACGGGGCATCAACAGAATTAGAGGCAATTCTGCTTCTGGGTGAAGTCCCTCGTGATGCAGCTGCTGAGGTTGATGGCCTGTAGTCTTTACCAGATAAATCAGTGCTCTTCGACAAAGTATCGAGACCATCCGAAGCAAGTCGTCTTCTTGGTGAAACCCCTCGTGATGCCACTGACGAAGTGGACGATCTGGTTTCTTTTTCAACAAAATCTGAGCTCTTTGATATAGCTTCTACACTATAAGAGGCAAGTCGTCGTCTTGGTGAAACCCCCCGTAATGCCACTGATGAAGTGGATGGTCTTGTTTCTTTTTCAGCAAAATCTGAGCTCTTCGATATAGCTTCTACACTATCAGAGGCAAGCCTTCTTCTTGGTGAAACCCCCCGTAATGCCATTGACGAAGTGGATGGTCTTGTTTCTTTTTCAGCAAAATCTGAGCTCTTCGATATAGCTTCTACACTATCAGAGGCGATTCTTCTTCTTGGTGAAACCCCTCGTGATGCTATCGACGAAGTGGATGATCTTGTTTCTTTTTCAACAGAATCTGAGCTCTTTGATGTTGCTTCTACATTATCAGAGGCGAGTCTTCTTCTTGGTGAAACCCCTCGTGATGCCATTGATGAAGTGGATGGTCTTGTTTCTTTTTCAACAGAATCTGAGCTCTTTGATGTTGCTTCTACATTATCAGAGGCAAGTCTTCTTCTTGGTGAAACGCCCCGTGATGCCACCGACGAAGCAGATGATCTTGTTTCTTTTTCAACAGAATCTGAGCTCTTTGATGTTGCTTCTACATTATCAGAGGCAAGTCGTCTTCTTGGTGAAACCCCTCGTGATGCAGCTGACAAGGTGGCAGGTCTGGTATCTTTCTCAGAAAGATCCATGCGCTTGGGTATAACATTGACACCATCAGAGACAAGTCTTCTTCTTGGCGAAAGACCTCTTGAACCGCCTGAAGTGGAGGGTCTGACATCTTTCTCAGGACTATCCATACTCTTTGGTATGATATCGACACCATCAGATGCAAGACGCCTTATTGTTGAGATCCCTCGATGTGCGACTAAAGATGCCACAGTTCTGCCATCCTTTTCAGCGAAGTTGATGTTACTTGAAATGGAGCTCATACCATCGGATGCAAGCCTTCTTCGTGGTGACATACCTCGTGATGCAGCATATGAGGTTGATGGTCTATTATCTTTATCAGCAGAATCCTTGCCCTTTGATGTAGTACCAACACAATCAGATATCACTTGAGTTCTTGGTGCAACACCTCGCGATGCCGCTGATGAGGTGGATGGTGTGCTAGCTTTATCAGCACAATCCACCCCTTTTGATATACCACTGAAACCATCAGAACCAAGCCTTTTTCGCGGAGAAACCCCACGCAATGAAGATGATGTGGATGGCCTGTTATCTTTTTCAGGAAAATCTGAGCTTCTTGGCATAGCATCAATAGCATCAGAGGCCTGTCTTCTCCTTGGGGAAGATACCGCTCGAGATGGAACCGAGGAGATGACTGTTCTGCTATCCTTCTCAGAAAAATCCATATTTCTAACAATAGCATTAACACCATCAGAAGCAAGTGGCCTTCTTGGCGAAGTCCCTCTAGATGAAGCTGGTCTCTTATCTTTTTCAGGGGCATCAGTGTTTTTCGATACACCGCCAATGCTGCCGCCAGATGTTGCTGATGTTCTAGGTGAACGTCCCCGTGACGAGGCTGGGGAAGAAGCACGTCCATTCGGCTTCTCAGAAGATTTTGTGGTTTGCGATGTGGCATTAGACACACTTGATACTGAGACACTTGACACTGCCGAGGAGAGCATACTGTAATCTCTTTCAGTAAGATCCATGCTCTTGGACAGGGCCCTTGCTGTTCTCACAGGAGAAATCATCCCTCTGGATGGAACTGCCATGGCTGCAGGTCTGGCATCTTTACCATCAGTGTTGCCTTTTGATGTATCAGCTGTGCCATTTGAAGCAGATGATCTTCTAGGTGACTCCTCCCCTCGCGATGAAGAGACTAATCGATCGATTTTGTCGGCGAGATCAATGCTTCTTGACAGGGCACTTGCGGCGGATGAAATCGATGCCGTCCTCTTGGGCGAAGCCCCGCCGCGCGGCCTGTGCATCTTGTCAGTGAGATCCACGCTCCTGGACATGGCGCTGCCGGACACCCTGCCCCCCATCATGGCCGGCCAGCGGTGGTGGTCAATCACCCTGGCGTGCGGGTTCTCCGGCTGCTCGCTGCCGCCGGTCCGCCCCCTCATCGGGCTCCTCTTCCTGTCGGCCGCCGCCGACGCGTCCCTCGCCCTGGCCTGATCCGCGGCCCTCCGGTCCCTGGGCTCGAGCTGGAGCGAGGAGGAGAGGCTCCGCATTGACGGCCACAGCCCGTCGGGGGCCCGGCCGCCTCCGCCGGACAGCCTCCTCGGGGCGCTCTGCGTGTCGGAGACGGCGTCGCGGACGGGCGTGGATGAGCTGGAGGAGGAGGAGGAGGGGCTGGAGGGCGGCGACGTCGGGGCGGAGATCCTGGACGGCGCGGCCGCCCTGGAGCCACCGCCGGAGGCCGGCCTCGCAGGGCTCCCGGACCGCCGGTCGGTGGACTGGGGCCTCTTCCCCTGCGACCCAGCCACCCCCGTAGCGGCATTCGGCGAGGGGTGCCGCCTCGGTGTGGAGGGAGCCACGGGGCCAGCATTCGGCGACGGGTGCCGCCTCGGGGTGGCGGGCGCGCCGGCATTCGGCGACGGGTGCCGCCGCGGGGTCACCGGCCTGCGCTGCGTCAGCGCCGGCGCGTCGTCGTGGGCGTTGGCGTCAGATTTCCGCAGGCCGGGCGGGCCGCAGGCGTCCCCCATCCGCGCAGCGCAACCACCGGCCGGGGTCGGGGTCCGTCAGAGCCACCCGCATTGACAGCGCCGCCACGGAGCCAGCACCAATCCGCCCGGCAGCGCCTGCACAAGAAAACAACCCAATGCGGTTCAGACAAGGACCAGCAACCAACCGAGAAATCAATCGCGCAGAATCGGACGGGAATTCGGACCAGATCGGCGACGGAGCGCGATTCGGCGGGTGGAAGAAAAGAAAAGGGGACGAGAGGACCGGAGGTTGTTTTCCGGAGGAATTCCCTTCCTCCACCTTTGGGAGGAGTAATAATTTACGTACGCGTCGTAGGAATCGGGGCGTCTCTTTCGGGGGAGGGGAGGGGAGCGGGTTGGTGGTGGTGGTGGTGGCGAGGGGGCTGGTCACTGAGTGCTGGCTCGCTCTGCACCTGAGGGAGGGAGAGGGAGGGAGCTCACGGGAACTCCACGGCCGCGCTGCCCAGCTCCCGCAAGCCGAGTAATGGCGGAGCCACGCCGAGGAGAGAGAAACAGAGGCAGAGGAGAGAGAGGGAGGGGGAGGGGGTTGGTTGTAAATGGGGGCGGGAGGGGAGGGGAGGGGAGGCCACCACTTCCTTGGTTGGCTTGGCTGGGGTTAAGGACGACGGGCGACGCGACTAACTGCAACTGAATGCGATGATTAGTACGTACTGCGGCGTAGGAGTAATAATAAAAGTAAGTACTCTGAGATTAATTAAGGAGGATCAATGCAAGTGGGAAGGGGGCCATCTCGCTTGCTCTCCCTTTCTCTCTGGCGGGTAGTAGTAAAATCATTAAGAAATGGTGGTAAAAAAAGTGGAGTATGAAAAGAGAAATGGAATGTTGCCGTTGGGCTGGAGCCAGAGGCAGAGCGATGGCAACGGCTAGCTCGCGCGCGTGCGGCAGATGGCGGGGCCTCCTCTCCTCCGCTCTGCGCCCTCGTCGTCGCAGTCAGGGGAGGAAGCCGAGCGGGTCAAGCGCTGCATCTGCAACGCCAGGAAACGGACGCGCCGGAAGCTGATGAGTAGTTCCCCTCGTTCGTTTCGTTCCAGGACAAAAAATAAGTAAAATAAAATATACTACGAGATTGGTCCCTGCTCCAATCTGATTGGAGGCTCGAGGAGGCGATCGATCGGCGCCGGCGGCGCCAACGAGACCGAGACGCACCCCACGACGAGCCGAGCCGCGAGTTTGTTTATTTAGATGACGAAGAAATCCGGAGGACGAGACATGAACCCATGCGACATCTCGGCAGCTTTCGCGAGCCCCGACCCAGCCGGCCGGCCGGCCCCGACAGGACAGGCGGCCGATCGGGACACGGCCGCGGCTTCGCCTCTCTCTCTCCCGGAACAATGCCCCCGCCACCGACTCCCCCAACCCCAAATACACGGCGCGCCCCGAACCCAAAATCGACGGGAGGACAGGATCAAAGGGGACGAAAGAGAGGCGAGCCCGATGCTGACCTCGTCGTCGCGGCCGGAGAGTCGGCGCCGCCTCGCCGGGGAAGAGATCGTCGCGGCCGGAGAAGGGGTTCCGAATCGAGGTCGCGATCGCGTAGGGCGGGCGTGCCCTTGCCGTGCGTGCGGGGAAGGCAATGGGAGGGGAGACGAGGGAGGAGGAAAACGGAGACGGGTCTCGGTCTCTCGATCGCGCCTCCCACGATGAAAGCAACGTTGCTCGGTGCCTGCCTGGCTGGACCAAACTCTTCTTACGCGACGCGTCTGAATGGAAAGAAAAAATAAAGACAAATCGGGATTTTTTTTTTTCGTTTGAGAAACATTTTTTATGTTTTTTTGCCAAATAAACATTTTTTGCTTTTTTTTAGAATCTAAACCATTTTTATGTTCACATTGTTATTTTTTTTACTTAACTGGAGTAGTTTCTGGTACGCTGGTAAATGGGGAACTTGATCATAATCAATTCCATGAGTTATTAAAAGGTTAAAAGTAAATCTCAGTACTACAGTTCCGCTTTCCACCTTTCCTCTTTTCCAACTTTTTTTAATTTTCTTGCCTGATCCACGAACGAATGCTTCTCATCCAATGGGCCGGCCGATCGATCACTAGCTTTGCTAAGCTAAGCTAAGCTAAGCCACTTCATGGGGAGCATCATTCCTCCTGCTGCTGCCTTTAGCTGCGTGCCGCGTTTGATTGCGGGGATTAAGCGAGTGCGTAAGCAGTGATTAAAAACTGCCGCGGCACGGCACGGCGCTCCACAGTGAGTGGCCTACCACCACCACCACCAAGCACCAGCTCGCCTACTGATGAGATTGTACCGTTGCATTGCTAGGGGGGAGAAAAGCAAATCGGTAGTCCTAGACTCATAGTGACAAGCACTTCTCGATCAATGACCCAAGCTTGGCATTTTGTCGTTGCTATTTCTGTTTTGCAACTTCACTTGGTTTCCACGATAATCTCATTTCTTTTCCCTTAAAAAAATACTTCACTTGTTTCCCACGGTAAAAAGTATAGTGCTACTACAGTGCTCCACTAGCACGGTTTGATTACCCGCAAGGGCATGTACTCTCTCCGTTTCAAGATAATTGAAGGCTAAGATTTTACGGGAAAATGTGTTGAGATCTACAATGCCAAATTCACATAGTATGGAAAAATTATTTTGTAAAAATCTCATGAGGCTAATTTGGTGTTCTAGGTGATGATGTATTTTATATAGGCTCGGTCAAACTCTATCCCTGGGTAGTATAGTGACAAGAATTAAAAGCTTGCATGAACAACATTCTTCTGTATCATTTCTCTATGTATAGATTTTCTACAAGCAATGTAGGGAGGATGGAAAATCTATCAGTAAATTCTTTTGGCAAGAGAGTGGAACTAAGAAAATGTCACATGGTGGGATGGCCTGTCATATGCAGGCCAAAAGAAAAGAAGGGGGAGCTGAGTATCCATAACTTAGAATCGTTTAACATAAGCATGTTGAGCAAATGGTGGAATTCAAAGAATAAAAAAGGAATGTGGCAGGAAATAGTTAAGGAAAATAGAGAGTTCGGAATGACATATATCAGACTGGTAGTTCCATCTATGACTCATCTCTGTTGGGCTGATTTGTTGAAGATCAAACAGTTGTACCTGAGAGATAGAAGCATGACCATGGGTGATGGTCGACAGACAGATTTTCAGAATGATGTATGGTGTGGTCATAAATCCTTGTTAGAAGGGAGAGAGGGGATTGGTGGAATAGTTGTTGTATTGCTTGAGCCTCGTGGGCATATATATAGGAGTACATGATCAACTTGGAGTACAAGACAAGCCAGAATAATTCCTAGTCTATCTTATGTTTCCTAACTAATCACGATACTCAACATCCCCCGATCCACAGCAGTAGCAGCGCAGACGGTGAGGCGGAGAAGAATCGAAGGCAAGCCGACGGACACCCCCCATCGTAGAACGGTCGGCGCGATCGCGAGTCGTGGTGGAGTGGAAACCAACGAGGTTGCTCAAGCGGCGGTAGCCCTTTGTGCCGCTTTGTCGATGTGGCGAGGCGTGGGTGGTGGAGCCGTGGTCGAGGTAGCCGTGCGAAGAATGCCGTGGTCGATGTCGAGTCGGGTAGCGGTGTCGAGGAAGTCGCCGTGGAGCCGCGGGCGCAAGGCGCCGAGTTAGTCGTGGGCGCGATGGTGTCGAAGTAGTGGTGCGCGGGACGGAGATGATGTTGACGACGCGTCGCGCGGGTTGCCAACCACGGGACACATCGTGAAGCGAAGGCACGCGTCGGTGTTGCCAAGACCGGGCATGCGTGAGCGGATGATGACGAAGTTGATGAAGCGCCGCGCCGAGCTTGCGAGAGCCGGGACACATCGTGGAGCGAAAGGCACGCGTCGGTGTTGCCAAAGACCGGGCATGCATAGATCGGGACCTGCACAAGCTGTACACCATGTCGAAGAAGTCGGAGAGGCAATGAGAGAAGGACTCGGCGACGGTTCTGGCGCCAATCAACGCAGGGCCAATGTCGCCGCGGTTGTCGGAGTAGATGAAGCGGTCGGGTAGATGACGGCGACGGCGGCGACGAGTCTTGGATGAAGACGAACAGGGTGGACGGGCGGCGGCGGCGGTTCTGAGGGTAGCGGCGGCGGCAGCGAAGAAGAGCAGCGGCGGCTCGACGGCGGCGGCGGCTAGGTTATGAGCGCTGGCGGCGATGCTCAAGTAGGCGAAGAACCCCGGCAGCGTGGATTTAAGACCGTCGCGGACGGTGGTGTTCCGCGCCAAGACGGCACGCGCGATACCACGAGGTCGACGCGGGTGACGGTGGAGCGGACCGCGGGCCGCGGCGCTACGGCCCGAAGGGGCGACGCAGCGGCGGCAGGCGGGTCGGGGCGATGGCGGAAGACCTCGGGCGGCGGCGGGGACCGCATGGCGCGACGCTGCGGCGGCGAAGAAGCGGCCTGCAAGCGGTTCACGAGTCGGTGCAACCGCGGGGCGGCCTCGGGGCGGCGGCGTGGACGCGTGCACGCTTCGCTTCTGGCCCGACGGGCGGCGCAGGCGGCGCGAGGGTCGGTGCAGCCACGGGACGGCTCGAGCGGGCGGCCCGGGCGGCGATGGACCGCGGGCAGCGGCACTGTTCGAAGAAGCGACGCAGCGTGATGCGGGTCGGTGCGGTGAGGAGAACCACGTGACGGCGGCGCTGCGGCCGATGGGGCGACGCGGTGGCGGCCCGATGCTCGATCGGTGGAGAAGCGCTGAACTCGGGGCGATCTTCACGGGACTGCGGCGTAGCGTAACCAACGGGCGGTCGGTCGTGGCGTAGATGAGGTGGATCATGGCGGCGGCGGGTGATCAATCCGATCGCTGTAGGTCGGGACGCCGCTCGATGGAGGAGTGGTGGCGGCGGAGTCCGGATGAGGCAGCGATGACGGACGGCCGGAGACGTCAAGACCGGCACCGGGCTGCCAAAACAGCGTCGGCGCCGGCGGTGAGGCCCGAACGACCAACGGAGCAGCGGCCTTCGAGTTGAGGCGGCCGACGAGCTGATGCGGCCGAGGACGAGGCGGCGAGGTAGACCGCCGAGCCGCCGCCGTGCGACGCCGCGGAGGCGGGTGGCGTGGATCGATGGCGGCGGGTAGCGGCGTCGGCTATGATTGGCCGACGATGGCGCGGCCGCCGGGCGCGGCGATGCAGTGTGTCCCGATCGGTGCGAAGCGATGACGACCGGCGCAGGCGACGGCGACCGACGCATGGACGGCGGCTGGCCGGACGGGCCGCCTCGGCGCTGTGGGCCACCGGTCGGAGGAGAGGGTTACTGGTCGCGCGGGTCGGAGTAGAGCGCCGAGGGATCGGCGGCGGCGGCGGCGGCATAACCGGATCACAAAGACCGGAAAACCAAAAAGTAGACGCCGATCAAAGCGGCCGAGAGAGAAAACCAGATCAAAGGATCGGGAAAAAAGACTCTCTAGGGCAGCCGCCAACACGGCCGTGACGACGAACCCTAGGTACGGCGGCGCTGCCCCGGCGGCGGTTATGGAGGCCGATCGCCCGGGGCGACAGCGGAGTCTTGAAGCGGCGGCTAGGGTTTAGGATCGACTTGCGATAGATACCATGTTAGAAGGGAGAGAAGGGATTGGTGGAATAGTTGTTGTATTGCTTGAGCCTCGTGGGCATATATATAGGAGTACATGATCAACTTGGAGTACAAGACAAGCCAGAATAATTCCTAGTCTATCTTATGTTTCCTAACTAATCACGATACTCAACAATCCTTAAAGGATTAGTTCCTAAGTTGTTTTTGATTTGTAATGGAACTACCAAAAATGTAAAGCAAATGTTCTAGAATGGGCGGAGTTGACTTAAAAAGATGGTTGAATGAGGACCAGATGTTTCAGAGGAATGTGTTGAGAGAGATTCTCGTGACTCTCCCAGATGGAAATGGACTAGGAGTGGCAAGTTTATTACCAAAACCATATGGTGAGTTCATTTCCTATGCATGCTTGTTTGCACGCTATTCGGCAGGTGTAAAAGCTGATGGTGGTCGTGTGATGCTAGAGCAAGGAGCAACGGCGCTACAACAGGCAACGCTGGAGACGCATGGTGTTGGACAGGGGGGACGCAGGAACCATGTGTTGTGGTTGGAGGCAAGGGGTGATGATTCCTGATGAAGAGGAAGATGTCAACCAGGACAATGGAGTAGCAATGGATGAAGATTGAGGAAAAAAAGAAAAGGAGGATAGAAAAGATGACAAGATTGAAGAGGAAAAAAGGGGAAAGGTTTTGTCCCTTCGATATCTCACTGATGTGATCCATGCTGGTGGGATATGGGGTGCATTCATCCCCATGTAATATATGCTTGGTTGCATGTAGTTTCGTTGTTGTTGTTAATGGTTTTATGCGGCAGCGCTTGTGAGACTTTTCCAACAAAATTGAAGAAAACAAAAGAAAAGGAGGATAAAAAGATGAGAAGATTGAATAGAAAAAAAAAACTAAGGAAGGTTTTGTTCGTTTGATAGCTTGCTGATGTGTCTCCATGCATATGGGATCTGGGATGCGTTTATCCCCATGTAATATATGCTTGGTTGCCTATGGTTTCCTTTTTGTTGCTAATGGTTTTATGCGGCATTACCCGTGAGATGTTTTCGTTAGGCCTTTTTTATGTTTTGCACCAGGATGTTGCTTTTGTGTGTTGTTTTGTTATCTCTTCTGTACTGAAACCCGACCCCATTCCGGGATTGCATGAAATTAAAAAATCACAGGCAAAGTGGCAATGGCATAACTTGGTCGGGAGAACATGCGATCATTCTAGATAAGCGTTTCTGCTGGCTCTTTTTATTGTACTCGATAGTACTAGGTTTCAACTTTCCGCATGCTACGTGTGACATAGTGCTATCACAAGAGGTTGGGGCGCTCAACTAAAAAGCATTTGCCAATCAGGATTTAAAATGGCCTTTTCAAACAGCTGGCGAAACATGTTCTAAATGTGTGCCCATTTGCTGGCAGATACCATAATTTGCCATTATTTTTCGATAAATCAAGCATTATTATTTCAATGCATCGTATCAGGACGACACCACAGAAAAGAGTTTTAACTCCCGGCCTCTGCAAATAAGAAGGGTTGTTTTTACTGTCTTTGGGTAACGAAAAGTACCGCCAAATAGTGCTCCCTGGTAAATTGAACACTATGTCATAGGCACAAGGTGACTTTGCACCTCGCAGTGTTTGAACAAATGAGAACCACGCAGTGTCCAATATTTAAACTCCAACGCCCATACCTTGCCCAATATGATAAGCCACATAGCTTGCATGCATCATGCCTAGCTCGTGACCTTGCACATAGTACCCTTTACGCAAATCTTGCATGATTAGTCTGATGTATCTACGAACAGAACGGTCTCCTAGCCACCACTACTAGATTCTAGCAATAACCAAACACCAAATCTACACTAGCTCCCACACATAAGCAAGAGATCGGATTGACTTGCTTGCGAACATGGCAAACGCTTTCGCCGCTCAGCTGTTGCGCCGTCGCCGTCAGCTACAGCGCCAGGACATTCTCGACCGCCGCCGATCACCGACCCGAACCAGTTTTTCCATTGCCGGGTACGTAAAAGTGAGGGCGAGACGCCGAAACATGCGGAGAAACAGAGGAGGGTGGAGGGAGGATCCCTTTTAACACGGAGAGGGCGGCGAGGTGCGGCTGTAGCCGGAGAGCGCGCTGCCGGATTGCTGGAAGAAGGCTTGGCCAGCTCGAAAGGGCAGGCCGTTGGTGTCGTTGTCAACGGAAAGCTGCTTCTTAGGTAAATTGGCTCACTGTATCGGGCCAGTGGTCCGTGGAAATGGATGGGGAGCAGCTGCAGCAGAAGAAGCAGTGCTGGAGCTTGTAAAAGGCGGTGCTGGATTGGATCAAATTAGCCAATTGTAAAGAGGTGAGCGGTACTACTGGTGGTAAATAATTAGGCAGGACTAGTACTGCTGTTGTACTCGGATCAGGGTCTGTCGTGCTTTACCAAATGGCCCTGATGCAGCTGAACCTTCTCCAACGGCGTGCTACGCGTCTCCCTCTGTTTCCTTTTACGCTGTGTACAAAATTTGTTTAAAGCCAAACTTTGTAAAGTTTGATCAGATTAATATTAAAAATTATAAACGTCTACAATATTAAAGTTATACAGTATGAAAATTGATTTCACGATGCATCTAATGAAATTGATTTTGTATTATGAGTGATGATTTTTTTTCTATGAAGTTGGTCAATTTTTATAAAGTTTGACTTCAGCCAAAACATATATGGAGAGTAAAAAGAACAGAGGGAGTACTTATTCAGAATTAATTTTCAGAAAAAAGCTACCCACCGACATCCCTAACTCCTTCCTAACGTAGGCGTGACATCCCGACCCCTTCCGTCTCCCACTTCACCTCTCCTCCTCCACTCTCTCTGTACCCGGAATAATCTACCCCTTCCCAACTTCGATAGTCGCCGGTCCTTCCCGCCGCTCCATCGCTCGTCCATCTGCTCCACCTCCGCCGAGTCTGTTCTTGGATGATTTTCCACTACCATTGTCCAACCGTCGTTTCGCTTCGTTGGCAATATCCACACGATAGAGTTCCACCTTGCCGTCCCCGTCTCCGGTCCTGTTGTCGATGAATCTGTCACCCGACGCTCCCTCGACCGATGCCATCCATGACAAACACCTCGCAAACCAAGTGTTTGATGAAATGGCCGAACATGGCATAGGGTGTTTTTGTTGGTAGATTTGTTGTTCAATTTTTTTTGAACATCAGTACAGACACAAGCGCTCATATACATGCGTATACACTCACCCATATGAACGCACACACGCACATCCTACCCCTATGAGGGCCTCCGAAAGACTGAGCCGGCATATCATCTTGAGATTTACGAAGTCACTGTAGGCGGCTCGTCATCGACGCAAACGTCTCCTCCCACTGAATACGCATCGCCGGAAATTCTATAATAAATTCAGAAATAAATGCGAGCACCAGGATTTGAATCCTGATGGGCTGAGAATACCACAGTCCCTCTAACCATCCAACCACAGGTTGGTTCCCTGATTTGTTGTTCAATTGCAGGAAACTTTCTAGTGGAGCATGTGCGGGTGCACGAGGAAACCAATAGAAGACATCTCCAAAGAGTAGTGCTACGCGTACCATCTTTTTCTACGATCCTCGTGACACGAAACAAATGGTGGATCAGAACTCTCACATGTGGGCAGGGCAAGGCAGATTAGGAAGTTGCCTTTGTCGCGCCACAATCGTAAGTAAATCATTGTACGCCAACTCGCACCGTGATTCCAATCTCCAGATTAATTGAACTTAACGGTTGTGATATTTATCTTTCCAGATTAATTGAACTTAACGGTTGTGATATTTATCTTTAAAGTATTTCAACGAAAAATCAGTGTTGAAGTGGTCAACGAGAGGAGAGAGGAACAGATGCCCCCAACTCCCATAGCTCTCCCGTCGCCTCGGAGGCAGCGGAGCGCCTCCTGACCGTCGGTGGTGCTGCTCGGTGGGCGGAGGTGTGGCTTGGTGGCGGTGTTCCCCGGGCCCCGAGCGTGGAATGCTGCTGGTCGGCGGCGCCCGTTCGACCCAGATCTTGGCCCTTTTGGGCCCCATCTGGGCTGGGGCAGGCCGACGGTTCGGGGCACGGTGGTGCGGCTCCCTGGTGGTGGCGGCGAGGCGGCTGTGGCTGCAGGTGGTGATGGGCTTCGGCGGCCGGCGTGCTGCAGCATGGCGGCAGGGATTGTTCGGATCCTTTGGGGTCCGGCCGGGCCTGTGGAGGCCTGGTAAGTCTCTGTCGCTACGTCCGGTCGGCTCCGCGTGGCGGTGGAGGCTGTCCCCTCCTGTCGGCTGCGTTGCGGTTGCCCTCGAGCCCGGTGTCCCCTCGTCGTCCCTCCAGGCCTCGTGTTGGTGGCCTAAGTGAGACGATGAAGTTGGTGCGGTGACCATGGTGGCACAGACTGGTGGGCGGTGCACTTTCGATTGTCTGTGATGGTGGTCATTTCGGGGCGGGAGAAATCCCCGGTGGCTCGTCCGCCACCCGCGCGGCTGCGCCTGTGGGCGCCGTCGGACCTTCCTGAGAGGCGTCGGTGATACTCCTTCCCCTCTGCCATCCGCGTACCAGGGGAAACCCTAAGACTTGTCCGAGCAGCAGCATCATCACCGTTGCATTCCTTCTTGAAGGTGTTGCTTGGTACGCGAGGCTTCAGAGTGCTAGGCGTGCAGTGGTACTTCTCCGGTGGGTGCAACGGGTATAAGCCATCTTCGCTTAGTTGACCTGCCGGCATCGGAATTTGTTTCTCTTCCTTTCTCTCGTTTTTTCTTTTGGGCTTGTTTGTGCTGCGGCCCCAACGAGCTGGTTGTATCGGTTGGTTGTTGCTTTATAATATAAAAGCGGGGGAAAATCCTTTTTCGTCGAAATCAGTGTTGAAGTAAAAGTTTTGATTTTGAGAAGAAAAAAAGAATGATGACAAACAAGTAGGGGACAAATGGGAGACTGTGTGGGATACCGAAATGTAGGTCTAATCTTGAGCTCAAATGCTCATGCATCAACAGCAAAACGAAAAAGAAACATTTCTTAATTATCTACTCCCTCCGTTCCGAATTACTTGTCGCACGTATGGATGTATCTAGATGTATTTTAGTTCTAAATACATCTGTTTCAGAGACGAGTAATTCGGAACGGAGGGAGTATCTGCGTGCAACTTTTCATGATGGAATCACATTTGTGGATTTGTGGACAAAAATAACAAAATCAACACTAGAAAATGCTCATGTGTGACAGCCGAAGTCGGGATACTCGCGAACAAACAGAAGGCCCGAAGCCCGATTTGAGCAATGCCTTTCGAGACGCCATTACTGTGTACTGCTACTGCTACGCTAGCACGGACAGAGTGTTGAGCTGCTGGGTCGCTGGAAGCTAAACTCGGCCAGCTAAAAAGGGCAAAGGATGTGTCATTGTCAACAGAAAGCTGCTTAGGTAAACAGACTCACTCACTGGTCACTGTAGCCAGTGGTCCGTGAAAACAGATATGAAATCATACGCAGACTCACTGATGGCAGAGGGAGCAGCTGCAGCAGAAGAAGCAGCGTTGGAGGCTGATGAAAAGGCAGTAGATCGAATCAAAGTAGCCAAGTGGAGTACCAGCAGTAATAATTAAGCAGGAATGGTACAGTGGTGATAGTACTCAGCTCAAGGTCTTTCGTGCTTTACCAATGGCCATTATTAACCGCACCTTCACCAACTTAGTCACGAACTACTGTCTACTGCTACTGCTAGCACGGCCCTACTCCTGACAACTACTCTACCATCTAATCTTGCGGCCACGTAGTACAGTGCATTGGTGGATAGACTCATCATTAGCGTATGGAATGCATTTAGTTGCAGATTCACCATTTCTGGCTAATTAGATGGGGGCATTGGACGCTGCTGCTCGAGGTAGAGGGCTGCAGCTTACATTTGCCGACCAGGATGAGGTAATTTGTAGACTTTGGATGCGTTTGGTAGGCTGCATACAACCCAATTAATCAAGTCCGCGTGGGATATTTTGGACCGTTTGGTTGCCTGCAAGCCGGCCTAACTCGCATCGGCACGGAACTTAAAGCACCCCAGAGCCTGACTCGCTCGAATCGGACGTTTCCAGCGAGCCAGGCTAAGTCGGGCCGAAAGCGAATATGCGGCGTAGGGCGCGGTGCAGGGGGATCCGGTCGGAGATGGCGGGAGGGGGAAATCAGTCGATGGGGGATGGCGCAAAATATACTCTCACCACCCCATCTACTCGCTCACCCCTAGCTGTAGGACAAGCCCGCCTCTGTTCTTGGCATCAGCAGCGGCAGCGACTCAAATCTGTGGTTGCAATGGTGGCGGCGACTTAGATCTGCGGCTAGGACACTCCCTTGCAGCAGCAAGTGGCGACAGCAGCACTCCCCTGAAGTTGCAACAACACTCCCCGGCAGCGGCAGCTGCTTCTCCCCTTCTTCTTCGACTTCGTTCAGTCATCCTCGTCTCCGCCATGTCTCCCCCGACCCCAAAGCTGGTAAGCTACCCCCTCCCCTCCTCTGTTATGTGTTAGGTCGTTCGATAGGACCGTTTAGGGTCGATAGCGCCATCGCTGACCGCATCATGGATGTCGCTTAGGTTGTGGATGAACGGACAAAGCTTCTAGTTTAGGCAGCATTGCTGATAGCTATGGTACAGGCTTGGATCATGTTGGTCCATATAAGAGAGTCGTTCGTCAGAATGAGAAACCTCTCATCGGTATGGTCCGATATTAATCCGGATCATGGGAGGATAGCGAATCTAAACTACATCTACAGCTGCAACGACACCGAGGCTCTGTGGATGCTTCGAATGAAAAGAGCACCTTTCGTCAGGCTTGTGCAAACATTCAGGAGCAAGGGGCTGCTAGAAGATAACATCCACACCACAGTGGAAGAGCAAGTGGCCATGTTATTCCATTTTGTTGGTCATAACCAGAGATTCAGGGTTGTACACAACACCTTCAGGGGATCAATGGAGACCATCTCCAGGTACTTCAAACAAGTGTTGTATGCTGTTGGGGAGCTCAGAGGTGAGATGATTAGGTCACCAACCGGACGGACTCCTACCCAGATTCACACTAGCCCAAGATGGTATCCATACTTCATGGTGAGCATCGACATAGTTCATGCCTTGATATGTTGTCATTGTTCTGCTGTAGTCATACTTCGAGGTGAGCACTAACAACATCTTGTAATGCCATTGCAAGATTGTATTGGAGCAATAGATGGTACTCGTGTCACTGCCAGAGTGCCAAGGTCACAAGCTGCAGCATATAGAGGGAGGAAGCACTATACAAGCTAGAATGTGCTAGCTGCTGTTGACTTCAATCTGAAGTTCACATATGTGCTGGCTGGCCGGAAAGGATCAGCACATGATGTTAACATTCTCAGTGACAACATGAGTCGTCATGATGGCATCAACATCCCCGATGGCAAGTTCTACCTAGGAGATGCTGGTTATTCATGTCGGCCAGGTGTTCTTCCGCCCTTCAGGAAAATCAGGTATCATCTGAATGGGTTCTCTGGTAGGAACTATTCTAGGACTCCGCGGGAACTGTTTAATCTCAGACACTCTAGCCTTAGAGTGACTGTTGAGAGGGCCTTTGGAGCTCTGAAGAACAGGTTTAAGATCATGGATCAGAAGCCATTCCACCCTTACTCTACCCAAGTCAAGCTTGTTCTTACATGTTGCGTCATTCACAACTTGATCCTACAATGGGGAGTTGATAAACTTGTGTTGGAGGAGGAAGATGTGACTCCCGATGAGGTGATCAGCTCTAGCCATGGTGTGGAGGCGTTCGACAATGAAGCATAGAAGAATAAAAGGCTGGAGTGGGCTCGGGCAATGTGGGATAACAGAGGTCAGACAAGGATATGAAGCAGAATAAGAAGAGAAGAAGAGGAAGCAGCACAGCAGCAATAGAGGAAGAGGAAGAGGATGAACTTCCACCTAGTTAGCTTCGTTGAACTTTCCCCTATTCAGCCTTGTTGGCTCTTAATAACTTGTACTGTCATTTGCTAGTAGCTAGGATGAACTGTCATGTTTCCTAGCTAGGATAAGACAATGTTCAGTGTGTGTATGCGGTAAGGTCACCACTAGTGAGAAGTGGTGATCATATAGTTAGTCGTTTGCAACCAAACAACGTGTTGTTTGGTTGCAAACGGCTAAAGATGTGATCACCAACAACAGCGACGCAGGCAACCAAACAACATGCTGACTAATTGCTCCCCTCATGCACACAACCAAACACATGCAAATGTTAGTTTTTAGCCTGCATTTGCCCAACCAAGCCTAACTGGGACAAGTATGCAAAATTCCCTAAAGCAGAGATGTGAACCAAACACGTCCTTTATGTTTGAATTGTGATATTTATATTTGAATTTTTTTTGAATTTTTATTTGAATTTTTATTTGTTGTAATAATTATCTTTGAGAAGAAAAAAGGAAAGATGAACTACAAGTAGGGGACAAATGGGAGAGAGTGTTGGATGCGAAAGTGTTCTTCTAATCCCCAGCTCAAATGCTCCCGTGTTAACGGTAAAACATAAAAATGTAGAAAAACAAATCAAAACAACAAACACACACTTAGTTTCTACCTTCGTGTAACTTTTCGTGATGAAAGCAGATTCATCTAGGTCTAGGCAAAATAAGCTCCAAAAAGTCTGTTTTTTAAAAGCATTTTGTAGTGTTGATTTTTTCCAGACATCCATGAACATGATTTCGTCACGAAAAGTTGCAAGTATGAAGATACTTTAACAATGTCTATTGCCAAAAAAGTGAAGAATTTCTAAATTTTAACCTTTTTTTTATTTTAGTGTTCATGAAGGTGCATTTGAGCTCCAGCATAGAAACTCCATGTCGGTGTTGGATATCAGTTTATTCATAAACAAGTAGGGATATTTGGACGTGGTGTTTCTGAGCTCGAGCTCAGATGAGTTCGGGTGAACAGTAAAATTCTAAAAAAACTAAATTTGTTTGGTGCAAACATTGAAAAATGTTTTGGGTGCTCACAAATTTCATAATTAGGGCATTTCTAACCGATTCCCTAAAAGTTAAGGGAGTAAACGGCCTAGTATACCTTAGTGGAGTACTCCGTTAAAATTTTGTTGGACCGAGATGATCCCCTAAAGTTAACGGAGTAAAAGTAAATTTACATAAATTCAATCAATTTTTAACCGAAAGATGATGCATTCAAACATAAGTTTAACATAGAAAATCCTCACAACCGAACATTAAACATAACTCTAAACTAAAACTAAACTATACTCAAAACTTAAACTGAAACTAAATTAAACTATACTAAAAACTTAACATCGAAAGTCCTCATAATCGAGCCAGTCCTTCCTGGTGAGGCCACCCTCGGTGCGAGCTGGGTTCGAGCCGGTGCCATCGTCGTCGTCGTTGGGGAAGACGCTCTGCCACTCCTCGATGTCGATCTCCTCCCCGCCGCCATCAATGTTGTCACCCTCATTGCCGCCCTCGTTGTAGGAGATGACGATAACTTCGTCGTCATTGACGACGAATATCGCCCGATCCGCTTCCACGAGCTCCGGGTACTATCGGCGGAGGTCATCCATGCAGGCCTCATCGGCGTCCTCTGCCTCAAGGCACTCCCTCGCCTCACGGTCCTCCCGCACTATCCGAGCGCACACCACCCATGGCTCCGGTCGGGAGAGATGAACCGGAGCCGTCCCGAAGGGGAAGTTGAGCCTCTCCTCGTAGTCGTGGAGCCGGACCTGCCACAAGTCATACTCTATGGCCGCGAGCTCGACTGTGTGGAATGACCCGATCCACATCCGCTTGTGGGTCTCCCGGTTGGTGATTTCCGCCACCCACATCCCCCCACGACCGTTGCCGGACGCCAAGGTAGGTCCTCGTCGGTGGACGCGGCGGAGGGAGCTTCTGGGTTGCGCTAGTGGGTGGATCGGCCGAGCGGCGGTGAATCGGCGGAGGGGACCGGTGGCCCGTGTCCGTCCATCGGGAGAAGAGGGTGCGGCGGATCAGGGCGGGGGACGCGTTGGCGGCGGGGCGAGGGGGAGAAGAGGTGGCGGAGAAGAGGAAGAGAGGGGGGATTTTTACTCGACCGCTGTGAGCCAAAGTAAATATAAGGAGATAAATAGGGATGGAAAAATTTACTCCACTAACCGGTATAAGGGATCGGCTAGGTGTGACTTAGAGGAGAAAATCTCAAATTTACTCCTTATAACTGGATAAGGGATCGGTTGGAAATGCCTTAAATGACAATCGTGGAAGTCGTGGTCGCAAAAGAAAAAAATCGATGCTTTAAAAGTGTTATTTTTTAAAGCATTTTTGAGTGCCTTTTTTCCCAGACTTTCACGGATGTCATTTCATGATGAAATTTGGTAAACACTGAAAACATTTGTAGTTCGCCACGAGAAAAATTCAGAATTTTTTATTTTATTTTGGGGATTTTAGTGTTCATCACAGGCTCAAATGAGCTCGCGAGCAGAAGATGACACTGGGATATTCGCAAACAAATACAAAACCCAAAACCCCATCTGACCAATGCCTTTCGAGACGCCATTACTGTCTACTGCTGGTGCTAGAACGGACAGAGCGTTGAGCTGCTGGGTCGCTGGAAGCTAAACTTGAGGATGTATCGTGTGCAACCCGCCATCTGATGCTACGAGTGCACCAGCTCAATCTGAGCCGCCGGATGCACAATAGAGGGACCAGATTGCATAAACATATGGGCTGCTGGTACATTTTACACATTGCTCCTCAGAAATCGTCCATTTGCGCAAACAGTCATCCTCCAAGACATCGTCTCTTCCCTTGGCATCTCGTCTTCCTCTCCTGTACCCGAGCGTGCAAGGGCGATTCAGATCGTGAGCAGGGTTAGCGATTCCTCTCGCCGCCTCTCTGTCCCGCTCCCCTGGGTCGCCCGACTTTCTCCCCTCTCTCACTTGTACCCAGTTCCGTTGCCGGTGAAGCACCAGTGCCCCTCCTCTTCTCTGAAACGGTCCTCCCCGGTGGAGCTTCCATTGCCGCCGGCGAGCCCAAGGGAGAAGCCCGCTCTCTTGGCCCACCCAACTTTCTCCCCTCTCTTCTGTACCTACTTCCGTCGCCTCTGAAGCACACGCCCCTCCTTTGCTCTGCTCCGAAACTGTTGTCGCTGTCGCAGTATGGTTTAGTCGTGTGAGTAGAAACATGGTACAGCTCAGTATGATGCCAAATATTTGAGCAATAGTTCATGTATATGCCACAATGCACGTAAATTGAATCCATATATATGTGCTAGCAGCCTAGCAGCATACTAAGTGCAGGTGGACTATTAGACACTTGATTTGATTAGGCAATTCTTCAGTTGACCCATAACATTTTCAGACCTGCCATACTTGACTTCTTTTTGAATTTCCTGTAACACATTATATTAGATTGCAGGAGTGAAGCAACGACAAGTATGGATAAGTTTTTTTTTATAGATGAGTAAGCTCAGGAATGTTACTGACATTCTCTACAGCACAAAGTTTAATCTTATCCAGCCACGTTCTACTTGTTATTTTGGAGATCTCTCATGTTCCATATGCATCTGAAAATTGATGATTGTCGTGATTTTCATGTATCGTCTGCATGTTTAGCTACAGGCTCGTCTAAAAAAACATAGTTTGTCGTACAAGCTAGTGTTCTAGCTGCATCAAGTCAGTCTTTTTCAGATGATTAGGGGAGCCACATGGTGCTCATTCATTTGGCTAAAGCAAAGAGATACTATTGTCTGAATGCTTCCATAGGAATGCACACTGATGTATGTGTAAGGAAATACGGAGCTTGAAAATGTCAAAATTGATAGCAGATGGCATTCATTTACGAATTGTCTAGAAACAAAGTTTTCCTTATGAAATATATTATCTCTCATGTTCTTACACAAAGTCCGAACCCTTTCGTGTACATGACAGTAAGGTTACTGACTATCTTTTAAATTTTGCACCCCACAAAAAAAAACTTTAAATTTTGCAGAGTTTCTTCAGTACACATTCTAATTTAATTAAATTGCTACCAGACAGTTCGAGCCTTGATGGACTACTTAAACACAACACAATTAACATCCCGCCGCAGCATGTCAAGGAAAAGGCTGAAACTCAAATTATAATACAGAACAAAGATATGCATCATGGTGAAAACTAGTCTTAACTTGAACTGGCTCATCAATTAGTCCTGAAGCAGAACATAAACTCTAAACCGGTTGTTCCTACAACAAAACATATATTTCTGCAACTTCCTGAGCATAAATTTCCTGCAGCATAACCAGTCTCTCGGGTCAAACAATATGGGATTATGCATGACACAGATCCACTTGAACCACAAAAAAACATTAAATTGTTCCATACATGGCCATAGTACATGGACAATTAAAAGAACACACCCTGGATCCTGGAGCTGTAGAAGATGGCCGACTCCTTTGCAGTTGTTGCGCCAACGTCCCTCGGAACTATAGTGTAGCCGTGCTGCATTCAGGCGCTCGCGAGTGGCACTGGAAACTCAACTATGGACGACCATTTCAGAGCAGAGGAGGGGCGCTGGTGCTTCGCCGGCAACGAAACTAGCTACAAGATAGAGGGTGCAGAAGGTTAGGCAGCCGAGGGGAGGGTACGAGAGATGTGATGATGTGAGTCGCTAACCCTAGCTCGCGATCTGAATCACTCTGACACTCTCAGGTACAGGAGACGGGAGGACAATGAAACAGACGCTGTTTTTGGGAAGAACCGTTGCGCAAATGGACAATTTCTGAGGAGCAATATGTAAAATGTACCAGCAGCCCATATATTTATGCAATCTGGTCCCTCTGTTGTGCATCTGGCGGCTCAGATTGTGCTGGTGCACCCGTTGCATCAGATAGCTCGTTGCACAGGATACATCCTCAGCTAAACTTGGCCAGCTAAAAAGGGCAAAGGGCGTGTCATTGTCAACAGAAGGCTGCTTAGGTAAACAGACTCACTCACTGTAGCCATATGCAGACTCACTGATGGCAGAGGGAGCAGCTGCAGCAGAAGAAGCAGCGTTGGAGCCTGATGAAAAGGCAGTAGATCGAATCAAAGTAGCCCAAGCGGTGGTAACCAGTAGCACTAACAGAAGTACAGTAATAATTAAGCAGGAGAGGTACAGTGGTCGTAGTACTCAGCTCAAGGTCTTGGGTGCTTTACCAATGTCCAATGGCCATAATTAACCGCACCTTCACCAACTCGGTCACAAACTACTGTCTACCACCACTGCTGCTGCTAGCACGGCCCTACTTCTGACAACTACTCTACCATCTGATCTGGCGGCCACGTAGTAGTACATTAGTGGATAGACTCATCATTAGCGTATGAATCGCAGCAAGGCGTGCATTTACTTGCAGATCCGATCCTCCGTTTCTGGCTAACTGGATGGGGGCATGGGACTCTGTCTGCTCCAGGTAGAGGGCTGCAGGCAGTTCACATGGCTAAAAGCTGAGGAGCCAAAGTGGATGTCGCTCCTGGCTGCGCGTCGAAAAAGTGCAGGGTATCTCCGAGGAAAAGAAAAGGGAACGCCGGCAATACGCGCATGACCATGCACAAGCGACTGTCTGTAGAATGACGTGCAGTGCATGTCAGCACGAACGCCAGCAAGCATCCGCTGCAGATCGAGCAACGTCGATCTTTCGCCAGGAGGATCATTTGATCGTGCTACTGAATTTCTAGTTGCTAGAGTAGGAGATGAAGGGCTGAAACCTATGTTGATAATCAGATCAGTACATCCCATTACTACTAGTTTGTAGATTGCAGAGGTACGGGCACCGGAGATACTGACAAATCTCCCCGGAGCACGCCGGTTTTAAATGTTGGCTGCCTGCCTGCAAACACGATCCGTCCGTGCTGAATCCATGCCCTGCTTGTATTTGCCACAAGGTGATCCAAGGGGAAATTTGTGTAGTTATTATGGCAGAGCCGGGACCAGCTTCATCCATCAGAAGAAGAGAGGCACACCAGTGCTCCATTTAAACACTAGATCGCGGTACTGCACGATTCCGGTAGTACCAGCTCACAAAATCATGGTACTATTGACGAGCAAACCTCAAGCTGTAACGGTAAATCGTCAGAAGAGCGGCTTGTCACCTTTGCGTCGCAGCGGTGTTAAAAACAGCTAGGACCTGAATAGGCACGTGCTATTTATCTTTTTTTTAGAAAAGGAGGATGACCCCCGGCCTTTGCATCTGAGCGATGCATACGGTCACTTTATTAATTATTTTCGTAAGACCTTATGAAGCCATACAACAGTAAGACTAAAGCCACTGTCTAAGCAACAACTGTCGCTACACTATCCAATTGATGAAGGGCGCAGATAGTCTGGGCCTAATACCAAACAGACATCACAGCCAAACATAAACATCTAAGACCTGAGGTCCCTACCAGGACGCCTGCCAGGTATGGGGCACCTATCAGTCCGACGCACTCCTCAACCAGGATGCCTGCCGGGTATGAGGCCGCCGCAGCCACCTGCCATCAATCCATTTTCAGAGTTGTACTGTTGCATGTACCGTGTCAGGTCTCTCTGCCATCGACGCCAACACTACGCCCGACAGCGTCGTCCTCCTGCGCGAGTCCATCCTCCCACAACGAACTCCGAATCTGCACTGCGCCACGCCGTCAAAATCCGTCGCCATCAGTGTGTAGGATGAAGCATCGCTCCATCAAAAAATCCGTCCTCTGGTCCCTCGATCACGTGTGTACCTCCAAGAATGACGCCCCCAAGGGAGAAACGACACCAGAGCGCCGCCGTCATCCGATAATCCGATCTAGGGTTTCCCCTAGAGGTACTAGAGAGTGGCCTTAAACTTCTCCACGTCGATGCCTTAAAAAGGGAACGACGCAGATAGCGCCGCCACTGCCGGCCTTAGCAGACGCCGAAGGCAAGTTTTCACCCAGATCAGTTCGAAGGGATCCAACTCTCGTGCACGGACGCCGTCACCACCAAAGACCACCAGAGAACCACGGAAGACCGGCAGATCGGTGAGCCGCCGGCACCACCGCATCAGATCGCCCGGCCACGCTGCGTTGCCGCCATCCCCGCGCCGTCCGGGTCGAGACGGACCGCCGACCACAAGACAGGACCACCGCCGCTGCACACGCCGGAACGCCGCCGAGAGCCTAACGCCGCCACCGCCGCCGAGGGCCGCCGCCGTCGCGCCCAGCGGACTCCCACGCACACCGAAATGCGTTGCCCCAAGCCCGCGCCAGTATGCGACGCCAACCACCGCCGCGGTCGCCGCGCCAGATCAATGAGCCGTGGGAGAAGAGATCCCGCCGCACGACGCCGACCGGGCTCTGCACGGCAGCGCTCCCCAGCGGCGGCGAGGAGGGAAGGTCGGGGTGGGACGAGGACGCGGCGGCGCGGCCTCTGCATCTGGGCGATGCATACGGCCACATTATTAATTATTCTCACAAGACCGTACAAAGCCATACAACAGCAAGACTAAAGCCACCGTCTAAGCAACAACTGTCGCTACGCCTATCCAATCGATGAAGGGGCGCAGATAGTCTGGGCCTAATACCAAACAGACATCGCAGACAAACCTAAACATCTAAGGCCTGAGGTCCCAACCAAGACGCCTACCGGGTATGGGGCACCTACCAGTTCGGCGCACTCCTCAACCAGGACGCCTGCCGGGTATGAAGCCGCCGCAGCCACCTGCCACCAATCCATCTTCAGAGTTGTACTGTTGCATGTACCGTGTCGGTCTCTCGCCATCGAGCGCCACCACGATGCCTGACAGCGTCGTCCTCCTGCGCGAGTCCATCCTCCCACAGCGAACTCTGAATCTGCACTACGCCACGCCGTCAAGATCCGTCGCCATCAGTGTGTAGGATGAAGCACCGCTCCACCAAAGAATCCATCCTCTGGTCCCCCGATCACGTGTGTACCTCCAAGAATGACGCCCCGACACCAGAGCGCCACCGTAATCCGATCATCCGATCTAGGGTTTCCCCTAGAGGTACTAGAGAGTGGCCTTGAACTTCTCCACAGTGATGCCTTCAAGAAGGGAACGATGCAGATAACGCCGCCACTGCCGGCCTTAGCAGACGCCGAAGGCAAGTTTTCACCCAGATCAGTTCGAAGGGATCCAACTCTCGTGCACGGGCCGCCATCACACTAGCACCACCAGGCAGAACCCTGGAACACCGGCAGATCAGCGAGCCGCCGGCAGCACCGCATCCAGATCGCTGGCCATGCCGGGCCGTCGCCATCCCCCGCGCCGTCCGGTCAAAGACGGAGCCGCCGACCGCAAGACAGTGCCGCTGCACACGCCGGAGCGCCGCCGAGAGCCCAGCGCCCGCCACCGCTTGCCGAGGGCCGCCACCGCGCGCCTCGAGTGGACTCCCACGCACACACGGGAAATCGCCGTCGCCCCAAGCCCACGCCGGCGTGCCCGCCTCAGCCAGCGCCGCCAACCACCACCGCGATCTGCCGCGCGAGATCCGGCCAGCCGTGGAGAAAGATCGCAGCCGCCGACGCCGACCGGGCTTTGCCCGGCGACGCGCCCCGGCGGCGGCGAGGAGGGGAGGTCGGGGGAGGGACGAGGACGCGGCGGCGCAGCCTCTGCATCTGGGCCATGCATACGACCACTTTATTAATTATTCTCACAAGACCGTACAAAGCCATACAACAGCAAGACTAAAGCCACCGTCTAAGCAACAACTATCGCTACGCCTATCCAATCAATGAAGGAGCGCAGATAGTCTAGGCCTAATACCAAACAGACATCACAGACAAACCTAAACATCTAAGACCTGAGGTCCCAACCAGGACGCCTGCCGGGTATGGGGCACCTACCAGTCCGGCGCACTCCTCAACCGGGGCGCTGCGGGTATGAGGTCGCCGCAGCCACCTGCCACCAATCCATCTTCAGAGTTGTACTGTTGCATGTACCGTGTCAGGTCTCTCTGCCATCGACGCCACCACGATGCCCGACAACGTCGTCCTCCTGCGCGAGTCCATCCTCCCACGGCGAACTCCGAATCTGCACTGTGCCACGCCGTCAAGATCCGTCGCCATCAGTGTATAGGATGAAGCACCGCGCCACCAAAATATCCGTCCTCTGGTCCTTCGATCACGTGTGTACCTCCAAGAATGACGCCCCCCTAAGGAAGGAACGACACCAGAGCGCCACCGTCATCCGATCATCCGATTTGGGGTTTCCCCTGGAGATAGCAGGGAGTGGCCTTGAACTTCTCCACGTGTTGTTTATCTATTACTATGTGATTAGCTTCACGTATGAATTGCACGCAATTTAACAGAGTAATTTGTACAAACATAATCAATGCCAAATGACAATATTTTCTTTTCTTTCGTATAGAAGTTCGCATCTCACACGTAATGAAAATTATATCGAGGTCTCTAGACCACTGAATGACCGCTAACATCGTCAGAACAAGTCGTCGACGCGACGACGTCACTCCTTTATTGGAGCTGGCTTGACCTTGTCGATGATCGCTGGAAAGTCTTCGTGCACATGCCCCTAAGGACACACTCGTTGGAGCTGCAGTCATCGCCGTTGAACAAGATTTGAAGCGACCGACAACAAATCTCGTCGTCATGCGCGCATGACGAGAAATTCTGAGCTCGTAGCCCCAAGGAGACGACATGAATCTATGTCGAAGTTCCGTCAACTACGTCCAGATGGACGAACTCGAGGAGTGTTAAAGCCTAGAAGACAAACTTGAAGAAGAAGTGTCGCCATCAGCCCGTGTGTTGCAACTGCAAGGACTAAAAAAGCTAATCTAAACTACTAGCAAGGGCGAAGGCACCGGGATTCTCATCCCTGCCGCCGACCACCGGGCTCGCCGGCAAAATTGGGAGGGTAGAGTTTGCTCTAGGCGCCAAAGGGAAGGGGTGAAAACGGTTAGTGAAAGGGTGATGTATTTCATGCGCGTAAGCTATAAATATGTGGTAAGCAATTCAAACTAATAAAAAAAACAGCACCGTTGCATAGTATCTACAGAAGAATGCACTAACCGATGTATGTCTGTAACAGTAACTGATGCCGCCGCAGTGTTGAAACGGCTAGGAGCTGAATGGGCACGTCCTGCAGGATGCGACGATCACTGTTCATCTCTTGTTACAATGTGATTAGCTTCACATGTAAATTTAGAATCATTATAACTGAGCAACTTTCGAGCCCTCCCAGGCCATCAACATGCACAGTCGTCCGATTCTCACTTTTTGCCATTTTTGCCCGTCGGATTGGCCCTGGATCGCACGTACGCTAGCTTCGTTCGCTGCAATTGAGCCCCAACCGTTCTGGGCCGCTGCTCCGGAGACTTTTTTGGGCCTTTGTCGTTAAATCGGGTTTAATGGCCTTCTATCACGCGGCTATCGCAACCCCCTCCCCGCAAGGTCGCGTGGCGGCTCCTCGCGACCGCTCTGGCTTCTGATCCGATCGATGCGGGAGGAACGACTCCCATGGCTACGCGTTGGATTACGGCGACGCGACGAACGGCATGGCGGCGAGAAGATCGGTGACGCGCGTGATGTGGGTGAATCAGGGCCGGCCGATCCAGCCGGCGCGGTCGTTCGCCTGCGAATTGGAAATGGAGGGACGCGATCGATGATGGCCGGCGCCTCATCTGCTGGATACTCGGCAACGATGCCGCGGCCTTTAGGTTGGGTTACAAGTGCGTGGTCTATGGTTCCGCTACGGTCCGTTGATAGGTAACCACGCCTAGCCTCCCTGCCGCCCCTTCCTCCCGTGAGCACCATTATGTTCAACCTAATTTTCACCTTTTTGTGCAGATCGGACATCATGGTTTTTGTCATTACCCTGCCACTAATCATCCGAAGAGATGGAGATGAGGTTGCTGTTTGACCATGATACGAAGAGGTAAATCATAATCAGCTAGGTTGTTCTGCATGTCTTGCCAATTTAATTGTTTTAGATTAGACTACTAATTAAAAAAATTATCTGCTCAGTGTCTTTGGGATTGGAGGATAATGACTGGGTCCAAAGCATTTTGCTTCCCGACAAAGTAATAGTTGTGCAACATATTGATTAAACAAGTGAGTAGCACGCAGAAATGACCGCAAGAGATTTTTTTGTATTTGATAGGGCCACTTATTTCATCAATCCATTGTTGGTAGGTGGAGAATTTACTATTTATTCAGATGGCAAAGAAGCACTGATCTGCAGTTAAAGTGATGCCGAAATTCTGGAACCTGAGGAAGAGAAGCATGTTTTCACAAAATTATGGGAAGATCTGCTAATATTGTACTAATACACCCCATTTGAATAGACCACGTTTTCTGCATTGTGTGCTCTTGTCTCAATTGCTGCAAGTACTTTTGACAAAATGCTATTTATCCGTTCAAGTTAATCCGAAGAATTGGTACTATTTGTAAGTCTATTTCATCGGATCTTGTCTCTTTAATTATTTTTGGGTATATAATTTTTCTGACTTCTCCATACCAAAAAATACAACGCGGATTTTTTACATGCTTATATGTGTGGTGTATCGTGTTTATTTTTCTTTTGGTGGTTCATTTCTTCTTTACGGGAAGTATGTAATACATTGAATGCAAACATAGCAGAACCTGTATTCTAGGATTTTACATGCTCATATGCATGGTGTCAGCTCTAACAAGGTACAATATTTTCAAAAGGATTAGTGCCGAAGTTCTACAGAATTACGCAGACATAGTTTGTTTTGTTGACCTAAGAACATGACTTCTCTTTATTTTCTCACCTAAGGCTTTGAGCTCCGTGGAAGCTATTTCTATGATGAAAGGGATGAGAACTTAGTCCTTTTAGATAAGGAACATACATAAATTATTTCAAAACTGTATCATTTGGGAAACAAATAACAGTTCCGTCAATTTGTATCGATTAGTGACATATGAGTAACCCTCACTTGGTCTCAATGAAATCTTGCCGCTATTCGGTCAAAGCCGATGCGTTTCTAAGCAACATGGTCTATTTCGCTCGGTGGAGCCTCGGTGGATCTTTATCACAATCATTATGAGGCGAGCTTGTGACTTTGAGAGGACACCATTCAGGTAATGAGGAAATGCTACAGAAACTTAAATATGAAATTCAGGTAAATTTCGTTTCTTTCTTCGTTTTCTTGAACTATTAGCTTTGCCAAGGGTCGTCTTCACATAGTTATTTCCTCAATCATATATTTTAATAACTTCCGTTTCAACTATTGCTTCCACTTTTGTGGCCATTTATTCGAGAATGCTGCTCGCTACAAATACACAACAAGGATGACATTGAGGCCATCATGACACACCGGTTAATGTCCAAGCACTGGCAGCCTGATGCCTAAGATAATTGTATAATTTGGCACCCCAAATCTCAATGTGTGATGTGAAATCATACTGTATTTACTTTATGATTGTTTCATTCTTACCCTCCTCAAAGTGGAACATTGTGATTCGTGCACGAGTTTTTTTTCAATTATATCTCCACGTGCCTAGCATTCTTATGTCACGGCTCATTTTTGTTTAAATTCACGAATGCTGCAAAACAAGTTGGGGCCGTAACGGTTTGTTTGCCTGTTGAATCTGAAATGCTGCTTTATTTTCCTGTCTAACCATTATTCCCATGTGTGGTGTGCTATTCCTGCTGCTACAGCTTGCATCAATACAAAATGTCGATTAACTACACCAGCATGTATATGTACAAGTACTATATTTCTTAGTTACCGTCACTATGTGGACTTTTTTGGAAGAGTATTTTTGTGTGGCATGAGAAGAAGTTGGATGGATTTATTTTAGCCAGATTTTGTACATATTACGTCTTACTATTGTATTGGCACTATTATCTTAAATTAGATGTATGGAATTTGTGAAGATATAAATGTTATGTTTTAGATAGAACAAAGTTGTGATGGTTACAGATAGTACAGAATTTTCTCAATATTTCTACCATTCTTTTGTTAAGATATCTTTAAGATGGGTGGGCGCAACAATGCGCTGTAATTACTCTGTACAATATCATTGTATAGCAAAAGTAGGTGTTTCTGGAGTAAAATTAATTTGGTCTGATGCTTATATTTTCACTTAGACAAAACTCTAACTATAAATATTTGATTCTTTAGTTTTATTTGCATGCAAAACTACATATTTTTGTCACAAATATGCCGAAGGTAATGCAGAAATTGTCTTCCTGTAACGCACATTTAATTTTTCCTCTTGTGAATTTAATCCTAAATATATATTCGTACCGTTTTATTGGATGAACTAAGGAGACAACATGCGCTATTAAGGTTTGTGCTGGGGTCCATGTTCAATGCAAACAAATAAGGCCCAAAACCAAGCCAATGCAGACTAGATGGAACTTCCAGTCTGCACCCTCTCATTGCATAATAAACAGGAGCTACCTGTTTTACATAAATTTCTAACTCTATCAAACAACAATCAAAATGGACGGGCGCAGCAACGCGCGCCATCAACGATCTAGTTGCAGTTTAACAGATCAACCTACATATACGCCCGTAGTGAATGCCGAATAACAGTACTGTTGCGTATCTACTACAGATCAGGAATGCACGGGCCGCTGTATATTTGCTTAATAACTCATGCGATACATCCTAATTACTGCACAGGAGATCGTAGCATATCTGAGCGGATTCAATGTGTCCCAACGGAACTCTCTCTCTATGTATGTAGCCGGCCGGGACCATAACAGCAGGTAAAGGTAAATAAAGGGTAAGGCAAACGAACGTCGGCACAAGATTCAAGATTGGACCAATTGCCACATACACAGCGGGGGTAGTGTGACAAGATATACTACCACCAAATACAACAACAGGGCCAGCTCGTGGCCGTGGGGCAGGCAGGCAGGAAGTCCCCGGAATGGTATAGCTGAGCTTGCTCCATATGGTATCAGCATGCACATCTATGGTGTGAGTGCCAAGCCATCTCCTGTGCCACGGGAAATCTGCAGCGCGAATGCTGAATTGGGCTGGGTTGCACTACTGAACATTACCTTCTGAAGCTTGAGACGTTAGGGTCACCATTCATCATCATTTTATCTTAGTAAGTGTTTTTGGAGGCATATATAGGCTAAATTTCGTGTTTTGACCCTTTTCTGAAACCTATTCAAGATTTGACACTAGTTTGAAATTTTTTCGAGATCTGACCCTTTTGCTACCGCCAGAGTCCATGGCGGTAGGGTCTAACAGCCTACCGCCAGGGACCCTGGCGGTCGGGTTGCATGCCCTACTGCCAAAAATCTCTAAGTATTGAACACAGTGCGTGCTCGTGCCTACCGCCAAGCACCTTGGCGGGCGGTAGGGTTGTGCAGGCTACCGCCAGCCCGTTTGGCGGTAGCGATGTTTCCTACCGCCAAAGTCCCTGGCGGTAGGCTGTTAGACCCTACCGCCATGAACTCTGGCGGTAGCAAAAGGGTCAGATCTCGAATTTTTTTCAAACTAGGGTCAAATCTCGAATAGGTTTCAGAAAAGGGTCAAAACACGAAATTTTGCGACATATATACCTACCTTCCGAAGGAAAGCAGGAAAACATTACCGTTAGTGGATCATCATGCTGAAATCATTACCGTCGTGCGTGCGGTGCCTGGATCGATCATTGCCGTGGGATATCATGACAAGCCTGAAATCAATAACGAGGCCTGCAGCCTTTGCCACTCCAGCAAGCCACCACATGTTTGTACTGTACTGCCATACCTGGTCGTCAGATACGGATGGATAGAACAGTGCTGTTTCAATGAAAAACACTCACCATAAAATCCAACTGAGGTGTCAGAAGATCATCATACATTCATACTGCTGTAGTACTAACATTTCTGAAGCCTTTCTTTGTTCAAGATAAAGCGACTATCCATATTATCCATGAGGCCATGCATGATCCAGAGCGAGTTGCGTGCATCAGTGCGATGGTTCACAGATCATGGTAAGTATCAGTGCTTGCCTGCTTGCCCCGGCCCTGTCGTAAAGTCGAACTTTGCTGGACCATTGATTTATTTGCGCTCACACTCGATGCCTGCCCACTGATAGCCTGGAAGAACACCAAGGTTACCACGACCATCAGGCCGGGCCGGATCGATCGGTGGATCGGTTATAGCCAGCGAAAAAGACAGCCGTGGGGCTCTTTCCGATCCGGCTGTCTGTACAATCGAGAGCAATCATGTTCGCCTAGGCTGGTAATACGGATTGGATGGACCTCATGCTTGGACAGAAAGGATGGATGCCAGTTAAGCGCTTGAATGATCATCAACTAACTGCTTGAGTACCATCACTGACTTGACTTCCACAGCGACAAGGATGGACATGATCTTGATGCTTGATGCAGTTTTGCTGCCAGCATTGGAGATGGCCCCGTTTGCCGCGCGCGGGCCAGGAGGCCTGAGACGGCCTGTCCTATTTTACGCGCCGGAATGTATCTGATGCACCCACACTTATGGTGCTACCAGTACACCGGATGTAGTAGATCGTTCAAAAAGATCTAGCACATTGACACAACATCAATGTATGCCGTCACAAAATTTGGTATCGAAATTTGAAACGATTATTGAGAAACAAAAATAACAAATTTGACATTATTGTGATCATGGGCCAAACCCAAAGCCCAACCGATGTTATGTACTCCCTCAGTCCCATAATATAAAAGCATTTTTTACACTATATTATGGGATGGAGGGAGTATTATTCAGTATTGAATTTATCATCTTTGTTTTTCGAGTTATCTTCCGAATTTTGACTTCATTTTTTGTGACAACCTAAGTTAATGTTGTGTGAAGATGCTAATTTTTTCTGATTCTTTTTTGAATACTTTAGAATGTGCAGCGTGAGTTGGGTGCACCGCTAGCATCACAAGCACCGGTGCACCAGATATTATCTGCCCCCAACTCCCCGCACGTGCATTTTTTGGCCGGCTCAACTAGTTTCCCAACTTTTTTTTTCTCTTTTTTTTTGTGTTTTTCCTCTTTTCAGATATTTTCAGCTTTTTTATTTTTGTTCATATTTTCTTTTTTCATTCGTTTTTTCATGTCTGTTTTAATATTTTTATGTCTGTTTTTTCTTTCATTTCTTTTGAAATAATGAACATTTTCAAAAATTCAAGACATATCTTCAAATTCTTCAATATTTTTCGAAACCATGGGCATTTTCCAAATTTGTGAACATTTTAGAAAATCATGAACATTTGTTTAAATGACAAACATTTTTCGAAATTGCGAATATTTTTATTCAAAGAACATTTTAATTCAATCGACACACATTTTTTTGGAAATTAGATGAACAATGTTAGAAATTCACAAACACTTTATTAGTTGATGAATATTTTTTAAATCACGAATATTTTTTGAATCAGCGAATATTTTTTTATTTCTTGTATTTCAAGAACTTTTTTGAATTTTTTACTTAAACAAATCATGAATTTTTTCGGTTTTGGGAACAAAAGTTGAAGTGCCAAACTTGTTTTTTTTGTCTGAGAACATTTTATCTATTTTTGAACACTTTTTCAGAAATTCACACTTTTTAAAAATATCAGGGTTTTTAAAAATTCACACTGCTTAAAGGAGAACAAAATAAAACAGAAAATAATAAATTGAAAGAAAAAACAAACTGGAAAAACATGGTGCCTGCATATGTCCTGGCCCAAATGGCGCTCCAGGGCGCACTTCACCAAATTGGGGGTTTCAAAAACTAGCTCAGTCTTGGCTCGCACTTGGTTGTTTGGTTAGTGGCCTGATTATCAGGCCGTGGCCCGTGGGCATCATTTGAACACGACGACAACTGCCAGGGTTATACGTCGCTTCTTGCAAGACATACGTCCAGCTCGCGTAAAGGTTTTCCACCGGGCTTTATTACTTGGCTGTGCCCATTTCATAGGGTTTTTTTCGCTCGCTGCTGCTCGGGTTTCGTTCGTTCTTCGTGTTTCAAATGCTCGCCATAGTGTTTAGCTGCTTTTTCTATCTTCACGGTTGGTTGCACTATCCGGTTTTCATTGCCTTTTTTGTTTCTTTATTTTCATTTTCTTTTCTGTTTTCTCTTATGGGTTTCGTTGGTTTTCATTGTTTATTTTTCTTATATTTCTTATGGTTTTCTATGGTTTTCAAAGATTTTATGATTCTCTATTTGTTTTCTTCGTTTTCTTTTTTTTTTACTTATTTTTCTTATTTATTCGATTTTTGTTTGTTTTTTCTTTCTTTTTCTCTTCATTTTTTCTTATTCTTCCTCTTTGGATTTCAACGGCTTTCTTTATCTTGTATGTTTCTATACTGGTTTTCATTCATTTTATTTTATTTTTCTTTCCTTTTTATTCTTTCTCATATTTCATAGGTTTTCTTGATTTTAAGCTTCTCTACCAGTTTTAGGATATTTTTATAAATATTTATTCAATATTTGATACATTTTATTCAAATACATGTTTTTATGACTACTTTTATAGATACACACTTTCTGTACACGCCAGGCACATTTTTAATATGTTTTTAATATATAATTAGTATTTTTCTCAATATATGTTTTGATGTTTATTGTTTTCACACACAATGCACATTTTTCATGTATATCAAAATCATTTTTGCACATCTAGAATATTTCTTTATTATTGTTTACCATTTTCAGATCCATTATTTTAACACATCTTTATATTTTTCTTACTAATTGTAAATTTTTGTGTACGTTAGAAACATTTGTATACATGTTCAACATTTTTCAATACATGATTATTTTTTTCATCAACTATATGTTTCCGTGTTTACTTTTCTGGTATACATATGAAATATTTTCTACATAACATTTTTCAAAAACATGATTAACATTTTTCTAACATATGTTTTGATGTGTACTTTTGTACTCATTACATATCTTTCATATACACCAGAAACATTTTTTATACATGTTTAATATTTTTTATTTAAATGATTAATATATTTAAAATGTATTTTTTATGACTACTTTCCATGCACGTTGCACATTTTTCTTGTACATCAGGATAATTTTTTATACATGTTCAAATTTATAAAATAAGTGATTAACATTTTCCAAATGTGGCATGAAAACTTTAAAAAATAAGAGGGAAAATGGAAAATGGTAATAGAAAAATCAAAAGAGACGAGGGTGGAAACAAATATAAAAACAAAAAAGCAAACATCAATGCCAGTTAAGTGGTTGAATGATCATCAACTAACTGCTCGAGTGCCATTACTGACTTGACTTCCACAGCGACAAGGATGGACATGATCTTGATGCTTGATGCAGTTTTGCTGCTAGCGTCGATTAGAGATGGCCCAGTTTACCGCGTGCGGGCGAGGAGGCCTGGGACGCCGATCCTATTTACGAGCCGGAAGCGGAATGTATCCGGTGCACCCACACTTGTGGTGCTACCAGTACACCGAATGCAGTTGATCGTTCTAAAAGATCTAGGACATTGACACAACATCAATGTATGTTGTCAAAAAATTCCGTATCAAATTTTGAAATATTTATTGAGATAGAAAAATAGCAAATCTGACATTAATGTGATCATGGCCCAACCGATGTTATGTACTCCCTTAGTCGTATAATGTAAGAGTATTTTTGACACTATATTATGGGACGGAGGGTGTAGTACTCAGTGTTGAATTTATCATTTTTGTTTTTCGAGTTATCTTTTGAGTTTTGACTTCATTTTCTGTGACAACCTAAGTTAATTTATTGTGAAGATGCTAATTGTTTCGCTTTGTTTCTTGAATATTTTAGAATGTGCGGCATGAGTTGGATGCACCGCTAGCATCACAAGCACCGGTGCACCAGATATTATCTGCCCCCAACTCCTCGCACGTGCATTTTTTGGCCGCCTCACCTAGCTCTCTCCCCCCTCCACACCCCCTTTTTTTCGTTTTTTCTCTTTTCAGATATTTTTCTGCTTTTCATTTTCGTTCTTAGTTTCTTTTTTTATATACTTTTTTCCATTCCTTTTTTCAGCTTTGTTTTAATCCTTTTATGTTCGTTTTTTATATTTTTATTTTTATTTTTTCTTTAATTTCTTTTGAAATCGTGAACATTCTCTAAAATTCATGACATTTTTTCAAATTCTTGAATATTTTTCGAAACCATGAGCATTTTCCAAATTTGCGAACAGTTTAGAAAATCATGACCATTTGTTAAAATCAACACTATTTTGAAATTGTGAATATTTTTATTGAAAGCCATGAACATTTTAATTGAATCGACACACATTTTTCTGGACATTGGGGGAACAATGTTATAAATTCACAAACACTTTTTTGGTTGATGAACATTTTTGAAATCACTAATATTTGTTGAATCATCAAACTTTTTTTATGAACTTTTCTTGTAAGTAAATAAAACTTTAGATTCTTGTACTTAAAAAATCGTGAACATTTTTTGCTTTTGCGAACAAAAGTTAAAGTAACAAAACTAGTTTTTTGAGCCTGAGAAATTTATATTTATTTTTGAACGTTTTTTTTCCAAAATTCACAATTTTTCAAAATCCCAGGTTTTTTTTAGCAATTTCGAATCTTAAAGAAGAAAAAACAGAAAATAATATATTGAAAGAAAAAACAAACTGGAAAAAACAGGGTGCCGCCATATGTCCTGGCGCAAACGGCGCTCCAGGGTGCACATGGGGGGGGGGGGTCCAAAAGCTAGCTCAGTCTGGGCTCGCCCTTGGTTGATGGTTAGTGGCCTGATTATTTAGACGCGGGCATCAATTGAACACGACGACGACTGCTGGGGCTATACGTTGCTCGCGTGAAGGTTTTCCGCCTTCCGCTATTACTGGGTTGTGCCCATTTCATTGGGCCTTTTTTTTTCGCTCGCTGTTGCTCGGGTTTCGTTCGTTCTTCGGGTTTCGATCGCTCCCCATACTGTTTAGCTGGTTTCCTTTCTTCACGGTTGGTTGCACTATCTGGTTTTCGTTGCCTTTTTTTTTCTTTTTTTCTCTGTTTCATTTTCTTTTTTCTTTCTTTCTGTTTTCTCTTTTGGGTTTCTTTGGTTTTCATTGTTGTTTTTTCTTAACTTTCTTATGGTTTTCAAATATTTTATGATTCTCTATTTATTTTCTTCGGCTTCTTTTTTTTCCTTATTTTTTTCTTTATTAGGTTTTTGTTCGTTTTCCTTTCTTTTTCTCTTCATTTTTTCTTATTCTTCCTCTTTGGGTTTCACCGGTTTCTTTATCTTGTATGTTTCTATACTGGTTTCTTTCATTTTATTTTTTTCTTTCCTTTTTTTCTTTCTCATATTTCATCGGTTTCCTTTGTTTTTTATGCTTCTCTACCAGTTTTTGGATATTTCCTATAAACATTTATGATTTATTAAATAATTTATAAACTTTATTCAAATATATGTTTTTGACGTCTACTTTTATAGATATATATATTGAACGTGTTTTCGTGCACACCAGGTACATTTTTAATACATAATTAGCATTTTTCTTCAATATATGTTTTGATGTTTATTGTTTCACACACAATGTACGTTTTCATATTCATCAGAATCATTTTTTCACATCTGGAATATTTATTTAATAATGTCTACTTTTCTTAACATGTGTCTATATTTTCCTTGAATTGTAAATTTTGTGTACGTAAGAAACATTTGTATACATGTTCAACATTTTTAAACACATTATTATTATTTTATCAAATATATATTTCCGTGTTTTCTTGAAAACAATATATTTTTAGTATACACATGAAATATTTTCTATACAGGTTTAGCATTTTTCAAATACATGATTAACATTTTTTCAAACATATGTTTTGATGTCTACTTTTTCATACTCATTGCGTATCTTTCAAATACACCTAAAATATTTTTTATACATATTTAATATTTTTTAGTTACATGTTTAATATATTTAAAATACATGTTTTTATAACTACTTTACATGCACTTTGCACATTTTTCTTGTATACCGGGATTATTTTTATACATGTTTTAACTTTTATCAAATACGTGATTAACATTTTCTAAATGTGGGATGAGCACTTCAAAAAGTAATAGGGAAAAGAGAAAATGATAATAAAAAAATTAAAAGAGACAAGGGTGGAAACAAATATAAAAACAGAAAAGCAAAACATAAGAAACGAAAAAAAAGGTAACCGGAAATCAGAAGAAAAAAAAAACAAGCTCCTACACTGACTCATGGCAAAAGCACGAGGCACTTTGAGCCTAACTCATTTAGAGCAACTCCAAGAGTTCCCTGAAAAAACACCCCGTAAAAGTTTACGGGATTGCTTTATAATTTATGGAAAGTCTTTGGAGAGTCACTTTTCTCAGTCCTGTAGGCATCATCCCATAAAATCTTTTTTATTATTTTTAATTTAAAAACTCTAGCAAAAGCAAAGGGTCCACATGTGAGTGACAGAGACGGGACAACAAGCGGCGGCGGTGCACGTGACGGCTGAAGCAGCACGTGGCTGCGGTGGTGGCCTCACGGTGTGGGCGGCTTTGCGGATGTATACGTGGCGGTGGCGACGTACTGGCGGTGGCGTGGGGTGGTCCGGTGTTCAACTCGTGAAGATTCAAGTGGTTACAAAAGGGAAACAGAGAGTTTGCAAGGGCATCTCCGTGAGACCAAGATCCATATCAATGTGACCGAACTGTTAGGGTTTCTAGCAGTGGCGATGTCTGTAAGTGCATCTAGTGACCCTTAATGATTTTGGTGTATTGAAGACTTATAGGCTAAGGGACTAATATGTTTGTGAGTGTACACAGGCTCTATAAGTCGATGAGGAGTTTGATATTTACAATGAATGTCGACCCCTAAAAATGTATGTCTTCAGCTGAAGACTTTGGTTCTCCTGAAGACTTTGAAGGTGAAGAAATTGGTGTTACCTTGAAGACTTGGATATTCATGCGAGGATTATGAAGCGTGAAGACTTTTTTTTCGTAGTTTCATTTTTCTCTTTCTTGAGTCATAGGAAACACCGTACTGTTAAAGGGGGTCGAGGTAATACTAAGGAAACTGATTTCTCAGTGATGCTCATCTGAAAATCCTACACCTATCCAATCCTTTCGAGTGAAGCCATTGGAAATCTCATATCAGTTCAGTCAATTTCTTCAGTGACAAAGACGAAGATCTTCTGGTCTCTGAGGAATTTGTTCTGACTAAGGAGTTAGGAATTCGCCAGTGCGGATTGCCTACACAGTGAGGAACATGATAGCCCTGAGGAATTTGAACCTCAAATCCGACCGTTGTTGTGCTACGCGCCAGCTGTCCAAAATATCCTACCACCTAACGGCCATATCATTGAAGGGCATTTATGTCTCATCATGTCTGGCTGCTCCCTAGGCTATAAATAGCCAGCCCCTACAACCACTAGCTCGTTGGCTGCTCCGCGAGAAACTGACACTTGTCATTGAGAGCATCCTATCCTTTGAGGACTTTGAGCGAAAATCATCAAGTGAGGAAAACCCAAAACCCAAACCCAAACACCTACAAACCCAAAGTGATTGAGAATCACTGAAGAGATTGTTCCTGTGTGGAAACGACGTTTGTTACCTTTGAGGACTGTGTATCCTCCAGACGGTTAGGCGTCATGGTCTGAGAATCCAAGAGGAATTGTGGATAGCCGATTGACCAAGTCTTGGGAAGGTTTGGAAGTCACCTCTGAAGACTTACCACGAGTGTTGGGCGAGGTTTGTGTGACTTTAGCTCAAGGAGAATACGGTGAGGATTGTGTGTCCAGGACTGTGTGTCCTCGAGTTTAAATACTCAGCCGGTCCAACAGGCGTACAACTATCACAACAGTTGGAACTGGTCTACCAAATCATTGTCTTCACCAAGCCAACTGATTCTATTTCCTCAACCCTTTTATTTCCTCATTCATGTGTTGATGAACCTGATCATTACTGTTTGAAGACTTTGACTGAAGAATTTCTCTATTTCCTCAATTCAATTTCTTCAGTCTCATTATCTTCAGCCTACTTATCCTGTTATCACATTTTCTGTACTCTGTGCTTGTTTTCATTTCATTATGATGACTATGCTACTACTCTATTATGCTCATGCATGAGTACTTATTCCGCTGCTAGTGTGTCGTTACTTACGAATTTCTTCACCTAGAAATTCCTGAGTGGCGAATTTATAAAAATCGCCTATTCACCCCCTCTTGTCGATATAACGCACTTTCAATGTCATATGAACCTGGTGGCTCCATATAGGATGATTCGGTGGGTTCGAGTTTGACTTTGGGTTTTGGACATATTTTAAATGAAAAAGTGGTTGAGGGTATTTGGAGCAATATCACTAAGCACTTTGAGCAAGCAAGCCATTAAGCAATAACTCATCCCCTTTTAATAGTATTGGCTTTCCTATGGACTCAATTTGATCTTGGATCACTAAAATATAAATGAAGAGTCTTGAGCTTTTGCCAATATGTGTCGTTAGCATTTTGAGGGGGTTCCACATCCTCTTGTCCTTTCCATGACACTATTCATTGTTGAACTTGTCCGAAATAAACTAGATATAAGTATTAGTCCAACAAGAGATATGTTGACATTAATTACCAAAATCATCCAGGGAGCACTTGTGCTTTCACCGCCGTGAGCTCTGGTCGACCCTACCACCACAGGGTCCGGCGGTAAGATGCGAGACCCTACCGCCGGACTGTCTGGCGGTAGGGTCGGGGCACATTTAACCTGGCGCCAGTTTGCCCTTGATAACCCACAAGTATAGGGGATCGCAACAGTTTTCGAGGGTAGAGTATTCAACCCAAATTTATTGATTCGACACAAGGGGAGCCAAAGAATATTCTCAAGTATTAGCAGTTGAGTTGTCAATTCAACCACACCTGAAAGACTTAATATCTGCAGCAAAGTATTCAGTAGCAAAGTAGTATGGAAATAACGGTAATGGTGACAAAAGTAACAGTAGCAGTTTTGTAGTAATTGTAATAGTGGCAACGGAGAAGTTACTAAGCAAAGAACAATATGTGAAAAGCTCGTAGGCAATGGATCACTGATGGATAATTATGTCAGATGTGATTCCCCATGCAACAGTTATAACATAGGGTGACACAGAACTAGCTCCAGTTCATCAATGTAATGTAGGCATGTATTCCGAATATAGTCATACGTGCTTATGGAAAAGAACTTGCATGGGATATTTTGTCCTACCCTCCCATGGCAGTGGGGTCCTATTGGAAACTAAGGGATATTAAGGCCTCCTTTTAATAGAGTACCGGACCAAAGCATTAACACTTAGTGAATACATGAACTCCTCAAACTACGGTCATCATCGGGAGTGGTCTCGATTATTGTCACTTCAGGGTTGCCGAATCATAACACATAGTAGGTGACTATTGACTTGCAAGATAGGATCAAGAACTCACATATATTCATGAAAACACAATAGGTTCAGATCTGAAATCATGGCACTCGGGCCCTAGTGACAAGCATTAAGCATGGCAAAGTCATAGCAACATCAATCTTAGAACATAATGGATACTAGGGATCAAACCCTAACAAAACTAACTCGATTACATGGTAAATCTCATCCAACCCATCACCGTCGAGCAAGCCTACGATGGGATTACTCAGGCACGGCGGTGAGCATCATCAAATTGGTGATGGAGGATGGTTGATGATGACGATGGCGACAGATTCCCCTCTCCGGAGCCCCGAACGGACTCCAGATCATCCCTCCAGAGGAAGATTAGGGCTTGGCGGCGGCTCCGTATTGTAAAACGTGATGAATCCTTCTCTCTGTTTTTTCTCCCCGAAAGTGAATATATGGAGTTGGGGTTGAGGTCGGTGGAGTCCCACGGGCCCACGAGGCAGGGGGCGCATCCCAGGGGGCGCCCTGCACCCTCGTCGACAGGGTGTGGGCCCCTTGATGCTGATTCTTTCGCCAATATTTTTTATTAATTCCAAAACGTGTCTCCGTGGATTTTCAGGTCATTCCGAGAACTTTTATTTCTGCATAAAAATAACACCATGGCAGTTCTGCTGAAAACAGCGTCAGTCCGGGTTTGTTCCATTCAAATCATGCAAGTTAGAGTCCAAAGCAAGGGCAAAAGTGTTTGGAAAAGTAGATACGTTGGAGACGTATCAACTCCCCCAAGCTTAAACCTTTGCTTATCCTCAAGCAATTCAGTTGACAAACTGAAAGTGGTAAAGAAAAACTTTTACAAACTCTGTTTGATATTGTTGTTGCAAATATGTAAAGCCAACATTCAAGTTTTCAGCAAAGATTATGAACTAACCATATTCACAATAACATTTAGGTCTCATGTTTACTCATATCAATGCCATAACCAACTAGCGAGCAATAATAATAAATCTCGGATGACAACACTTTCTGAAAACAATCATAATATGATATAACAAGATGGTATATCGCTAGCCCTTTCTGAGACCACAAAACATAAATGCAGAGCACCCCTGAAGATCAAGGACTGACTAGACATTGTAATTCATGGTAAAAGAGATCCAATCATACTCAATGTAAATATAAAGGAGTGCATGCAAATGACAGCGGTGCTCTCCAACTGGTGCTTTTTAATAAGAGGATGACGACTCAACATAAAAGTAAATAGATAGGCCCTTTGCAGAGGGAAGCAGGGATTTGCAGAGGTGCCAGAGCTCGAGTTTTGAAACAGAGATAAATAATATTTTGAGTGGCATACTTTCATTGTCAACATAACAACCAAGAGATCTTGATATCTTCCATGCTACATACATTAAAAGCGGTTCCCAAACAGAATGGTAAAGTTTATACTCCGCCACCACCAACAAACATCAATCCATGGCTTGTCCGAAACAATGGGTGTTGTCCAACTAGCAACAATCATGGGGGAGTTTTGTTTGCAAATATTTTTATTTGATTTGAGCATGGGACTGGGCATCCTGGTTACCGACCATTTTCTTGTGAGTGATGAGCGGAGTCCACTCATCGTGAGAATAACCCACTAGCATGGAAGATATAAACAGCCCTAGTTGATACATGAGCTATTCGAGCATACAAAACAGAATTTCATTTGAAGGTTTAGAGTTTGGCACATACAAATTTACTTGGAACGATAGGTAAATACCACATATAGGAAGGTATGGTGGACTCATATGGAATAACTTTTAGGTTTATGGAAGTGGATGCACAAGCAATATTCCCGCTAAGTACAAGTGACGGCTAGAAAGAGACTGGGAAGCGACCAACTAGAGAGCGACAACAGTCATGAACATGCATTAAGATTAATCATGAAATTCATCAGATCAAGGTCTTCAATCAACTACAAGGCTGATACTCTTAACCATGGCAGTTACTTTCCCCCCATTGAAGTCCTCAAGCGGACTATTTCCTCAGCTGATGAGAAGGGCAAGGCCACTATTATTGATGAAGGCATTCGTTCATTGGATGGACAGTTCCGCAAAGCTGCATCCTACTCCACCAATGATGACTGTTTCACTCATGACTCTGCCGCCAATGCTTCAAAGCAAAATCCTCAAGGCACAGCTCCAAGGATGATGACTGATCGTGAGCTTCTCCTCAGTCTTCATCAGAAGGTCAATCACAACCACAAATGGTTCAAGCGCCAGTTTGGTTCAATTCTTCACAATATGACTGCTACACACAATTAAGTGAAGAAGAACCATTACTACCTCCATGAAGTATTTGATCGCACCTGGGCTGTTCTGTCTCATCTCTACAGTGAAGAAGATCTTAAGCAGATGGGCTTCAAGCAGGACTTTGACTAGTCTAAGCCGCCGTCGAAGAAATTCAAGAAAGTCAAAGTTCCTTCTTTGGTGTCCAGCTCGTTTTCTTCATCGCACGAGACTGATGAAAATGAAGATTTGGATGACACTGCGGCAGGCCCTACTTCAACAACCGACCCCAACAACGCTGGCGCTCCTCCATCGGCTTCGTGATGATATTCTTCAGGGGCGTTAGCCCTCATTTTTCGTCCCTTTTTGGTCATTTGATGACAAAGGGGGAGAAATTTGAGTTACTCTTCAAGCGGTTCTATCTATATGGGCATTTTTTTGTTAAGTTGCAACTCTCGCTCTTCTGAAGTGTTTGTTGGATCGAGTTGTAAACTTAAGTCCGATGGTTACCTGATAGTCCGATACGTTTGCTCTGTTTTTCTGCATGCTATTTCCTCATATATGTTATGCACGCATGCTGAATTACATCAGTCACCATATTTCATTATGCATTTCAAATTCTTCATTCGATATGTTAAATATGAATTGCAAGATATAGGGGGATATCTCCATGATATTACTCTACATGTGCATCTGCTATCAAAAGCAAATTCCTCAAATATGCACATCTTTAGGGGGAGTTCTTCTATATCTTGGAATCAAATTCCTCAATATTGAGCACTTTCAATTAATATGTTTATCCCCGTTGAAAACTTAACCTATTTGTCATCAATCACCAAAAAGGGGGAGATTGTAAGTGCATCTAGTGCCCCTTAGTGATTTTTGTGTATTGAAGACTTATAGGTTAAGGGACTAATATATTTGTGAGTGTACACATGCTCTATAAGTCGATGAGGAGTTTGATATTTACAATGAATGTCGACCCCTAAAAATGTATGTCTTCAGCTGAAGACTTTGGTTCTCCTGAAGACTTTGAAAGTGAAGAAATTGGTGTGACCTTGAAGACTTGGATATTCATGCGAGGATAAGCGTGAAGACTTTTGTTTTCGTAGTTTCATTTTCTCTTTCTTGAGTCATAGGAAACACCTACTGTTAAAAGGGGTCAAGGTAATACTAAGGAAACTGATTTCTCAGTGATGCTCATCTCAAAATCCTACACCTATCCAATCCTTTCGAGTGAAGCCATTGGAAATCTCATATCAGTTCAGTCAATTTCTTCAGTGACAGAGACGAAGATTGAGGGAGTCCTGGACTAGGGGGTGTCCGGACAGCCGGACTATCAATATCCGTCGGACTCCCAGACTACGAAGATACAAGATTGAAAACTCCGGCTCGTGTCTGGATGGTACTTTCCTTGGCGTGGAAGGCAAGCTTGGCAATACGGATATGTAGATCTCCTACCATTGCAACCGACTCTATGTAACCCTAGCCCTCTCCGGTGTCTATATAAACCGGAGGGCTTTAGTCCGTAGGACAACATACATTACAACTATCATACCATAGGCTAGCTTCTAGGGTTTAGCCTCCTTGATCTCGTGGTAGATCTACTCTTGTACTACCCATATCATCAATATTAATCAAGCGGGGACGTAGGGTTTTACCTCCATCGAGAGGGCCCGAACACGGGTAAAACATTGTGTCCCTTGTCTCCTGTTACCATCCGCCTAGACGCGATTCGGGACCCCCTACCGAGATCCGCGGTTTTGACACCGACATTGGTGCTTTCATTGAGAGTTCCTCCGTGTCGTCACCGATAGGCTTGATGGCATCTTCAACCAACAACGCTGTCTGGGTGAGACTTTTCTCCCGGACAGATCTTCAGATTCGGCGGCCGCTGCGGGCAATTCACTTGGCCATCTGGAGCAGATCGAAGCTTCGCCCTGGCCGTCAGTCGATTTGGAAGCTTAAACTTCACGGCCGATGACCGCGGAGACTTGATCTTGACGGACTCGAGCCACACCAGCGCCGCCTTGTGACGATGGGCATGATTTAGCTCTGCCGCGAACAGTGCCTTGGTGGCCGCCTGCGGATCTGCTTCGCCATTAGCCGGAGCCGATCGCCCAGATCGAGGGTCGGTGGATAGCGCGCGCCACAGGGGCTTCAACATCCACGGCGATGGGCGAACACCAATCTTTTCCCCATGAAACTTCGTGATTCCAAAGCGCCGGACTCCTTGCGGACTCGAACCTCCGCACCTACCAATCGATCCGGATTGGGCACGGTTATGGAATTCACTCGCGGACATCTTCCAATGCTTCGCCTTTCGGCGATATCTTGAATTCACTAAAGCATCTCTCGTTATCGGGAGAGTCTGGCGGACTATGGCGAGGATGGTTGGAGATCTGGACGACGAAGAAATTGAGCCCACCCACCACCCACTTTGTAGCCACCGTCGGCGATCTAACCGACATGCTAGACTACGACTCAAGACATCGGCGCTATGGGCGATGATCTGGGAGGCGAACAGAACCAGCGCCTCTGAGGCGCTGGAAGGCCACCTCGTCATCGACGATATATGGTGGACACCCCAAAGGACGAGGATGGCGAAGAAGAAGCGGAGGCAGACTCTTTAAAAAGCAGCCCAAACGCGGCGGCGTCAAGCGCCGCTCTAAATCCCGCCACAGAAGAATGGAGATTTCGCACAGGAGATAATAACACTCGAGAGCGCCGAAGACAATCCCCTCCAAAGCAAGACTCGGCGCGGGAGGATGCGAAGCAAGCCCCACGAGAGGCGGCAGGGGCGAAGGATTGAAGGCGATAACTATATGCCTCCCTCCGAAGGCGAAGCAAGCCTCAACGATGAAGAATTCGTCATACCCGAGGATCTGTCGAACAAGAGCGCTTCAAGCGCAGGCTTATCGCCACAAACAAACAGCCTAAAGAAAAAGCAGCAGCAGACTTCAAGCTGATCGGGACTTGCTGGCGATCGATGGACCGAGGTCCTCGCGTCGAAGAGTATAAACTCGAGCGTCCCTCAAAAGTTACCCAAGGCGCAAGCTGCTCCCCGATTAGAGGAGGAAGCATACATACCTCCATCACCGCAAGACGATATGGCTGACCGACCACCCGTGGTCGTGATGAAGAGAGGCATCGAGCCCCCACCAAGACCGTACCCCGGCATCGCTCCAAAAGTACGAAGCCAAGAGGGAACGCGCCGGACTTGCGAGACATATTGGAGGACAAGGCAAGGCAATCCAGATCCATCTATGGATCACGTGGGCGCCCTACGACCCACGACGAATACCGTCGTGCCGGATACAATAACCCCGGCCGGGCCAAACACAGCAGACAGCGCTCTCTCGAGCTGCGTCGCGATATCGCTCAATACAGGGGCGCCGCACACCCGTTATGCTTCATTGATGAAGTAATGGATCATCAGATCCCCGAAGGGTTTAAACCTGTAAACATCGAATCTTACGATGGCACAACAGACCCCGCGGTGTGGATCGAAGACTATCTTCTCCACATCCATATGGCCCGCGGTGACGATCTCCACGCCATCAAGTACCTCCCACTCAAGCTTAAAGGACCAGCTCGGCATTGGCTTAACAGCTTGCCCGCAGAGTCAATTGGGTGTTGGGAGGACCTGGAGGCCGCATTCCTCGATAACTTCCAAGGCACATATGTGCAACCTCCAGACGCCGATGACCTAAGCCACATCATTCAACAGCCAGACGAATCGGCCAGACAATTCTGGACACGGTTCTTGACGAAGAAAAATCAAATCGTCGATTGCCCGGATGCAGAGGCCCTTGTAGCCTTCAAACATAACATCCGGGACGAATGGCTAGCCCGGCACCTGGGGCAGGAAAAGCCTAAATCCATGGCAGCCCTCACATCGTTAATGACCCGCTTTTGTGCGGGAGAGGAAAGCTGGTTAGCCTGCAGCAACAATCTCCGTAAAAATTCTGGCAGTCCGGATACTAAGGACAACAACGGCAGGTCACGTCGAAACAAAAACAAGCGCCGCATTAACGGCGACGATAAGGAGGATCTGGCGATCAATGCCGGATTCGAGAGCTCTAAACCGGTCGTGGAAGAAGCCATTTAAAGAACCACTCGGGTCCGTCCAATCTGGACCGAATACTCGACCGCTTATGCCAGATACATGGCACCTCTGAAAAGCCAGCTAACCACACCAATAGAGATTGTTGGGTGTTCAAGCAGGCTGGCAAGTTAATTGCCCAAAACAATGACAAGGGGCTAAATAGCGACGACGAGGAAGAGACCCGGCCGCCAAACAATAGAGGACAGAAGGGTTTCCCTGTTGGGAATATGCCCTAGAGGCAATAATAAAAGGATTATTATATTTCAATGTTCATGATAATTGTCTTTTGTTCATGCTATAAATGTATTATCCGGAAATCGTAATACACGTGTGAACACTTAGACCCAATGAGTCCCTAGTGAGCCTCTAGTTGACTAGCTCGTTGTGATCAATAGATAGTCATGGTTTCCTGACTATGGACATTGGATGTCATTGATAACGGGATCACATCATTAGGAGAATGATGTGATGGACAAGACAATCATAAGCATAGCATAAAAGATCGGATAGTTCGTTTGCTAGAAGCTTTGCCAATGTCAAGTATCTATTCCTTCGACCATGAGATCGTGTAACTCCGGTTACCGTAGGAGTGCCTTGGGTGTATCAAGCGTCTGGCGAATCGGGTGACTATAAAGGTGCATTACGGTATCTCCGAAAGTATCTGTTGGGTTGACACGGATCGAGGCTGGGATTTGTCACTCCGTATGACGGAGAGGTATCTCTTGGGGCCCACTCGGTAATGCATCATCATAATGAGCTCGGTGTGACCAAGATGTTGTACGGGATCATGCATTACGATGCGAGTAAAGTGACTTGCCGAGGAACGAGACTGAACAAGGTATTGGGATACCGACGATCGAGTCTCGGGCAAGTAACGCACCGATTGACAAAGGAATTGCATACGAGGTTTGATCGAATCCTCGACATCGTGGTTCAACCGATGAAATCATCGAGGAGCATGTGGAGCCAACATGGATATCCGGACCCGCTGTTGGTTATTGCCCGAGAGTCGTCTCGGTCATGTCTGCGTGTCTCCGAACCCGTAGGGTCTACACTTAAGGTTCGGTGGCGCTAGGGTTAGTAGGAAGTCAAGTATGTGACCACGAATGTTGTTCGAGTCCGGATGAGATCCGGACGTCACGAGGAGTTCGGAAGGGTCCGGAGGTAAAGAATAATATATAGGAAGTGGTGTTTCGCCATCGGGAAAGTTTGGGGTTCGGCAAAATCTGGGACCACCGGAAGGGTCCCGAGGTCCACCGGTGGGGCCACCTATCCGGAGGGCCCCATGGGCGAAGGGAAAGGAACCAGCCCACAGGGGCTGGTGCGCCCCTAGGCCCACCCCTGCGCCTAGGGTTGAAACCCTAGGGGTGGGCGCCCTTTGGCTTGGGGGCACTCCACCCCCTGGCCGCCGCCCCCTTGTAGATTGGATCTACAAGGGCCGCCACCTACAGGGGCCTATATAAAGGGGGAGGGAGGGGGCTGCTGGACACAACTCCCAAGGCGCAGCCCTCCCTCCCAACACATCTCCTCCTCCGTAGAGCTTGGCGAAGCCACAGCCGAGATCTTGCTTCTCCACCATCATCACGCCGTCGTCTTGCCGGTGGAGCCATCTTCCTCAACCTCTCCTTCCCCTTGCTGGATCAAGAAGGAGGAGACGCCGATCGTCCGCACGTGTGTTGAACGCGGAGGTGCTGTCCGTTCGACACTTGGCATCGGTGATCTGAATCACGTCGAGTACGACTCCATCATCACCTTGCAAGCTTCGCACGCGATCTACAAGTGGTATGTAGATGTCATCTCTCTCCGTTACTCGTTGCTTAGATGAACTCATAGATGGATCTTGGTGAAGCCGTGAGAAAAATTTAATTTTCTCGCAACGTTCCCCAACGGTGGCATCATGAGCTAGGTCTATGCGTAGTTCTCTAATGCACGAGTAGAACACAAATTTGTTGTGGGCGTTGATCTTGTCATCTTACTTGCCTCTACTAGTCTTTTCTTGCTCAACGGTATTGTGGGATGAAGCGGCCGGACCAACCTTACGTGACGCTTACGTGAGACCGGTTCCACCGATGACATGCACTAGTTGCATAAGGTGGTGGCGGGTGTCTGTCTCTCCCACTTTAGTTGGAGCGGAATCGATGAACAGGGCCCTTATGAAGGGTAAATAGAAGTTGACAAAATCACGTTGTGGTGATTCGTAGGTAAGAAAGCGTTCTTGCTAGAACCCAATCGCAGCCACGTAAAAGATGCAACAACAACTAGAGGGCGTCTAACTTGTTTTTGCAGCGATTGATCATGTGATGTGATATGGCCGAAGTTGTGATGAATGATGAATTGTGATGTATGAGATCATGTTCTTGTAATAGGATTCACGACTTGCATGTCGATGAGTATGACAACGGCAGGAGCCATAGGAGTTGTCTTTATTTTTTTGTATGACCTGCGTGTCATTGAAGAGCGCCATGTAAACTGCTTTACTTCATTACTAAACGCGTTAGTCATAGAAGTAGAAGTAGTCGTTAGGCGTGACAACTTCATGAAGACACGATGATGGAGATCATGATGATGGAGATCATGGTGTCAAGCCGGTGACAAGGTGATCATGGAGCCCCGAAGATGGAGATCAATGGAGCTTGATGATATTGGCCATATCATGTCACAACTATATAATTGCATGTGATGTTTATTATGTTTATGCATCTTGTTTACTTAGGACGACGGTAGTAAATAAGATGATCCCTTATAAAATTTCAAGAAGTGTTCTCCCTAAGCGTGCACCGTTGCTACAGTTCGTCGTTTCTAAGCACCACGTGATGATCGGGTGTGATGGATCCTTACGTTCACATACAACGGGTGTAAGACAGTTTTACACAGCGAAAACACTTAGGGTTAACTTGACGAGCCTAGCATGTGCAGACATGGCCTCGGAACACGGAGACCGAAAGGTCGAACACGAGTCGTATGGAAGATACGATCTACATGAAGATGTTCACCGATGATGACTAGTCCGTCTCACGTGATGATCGGACACGGGCTAGTCGACTCGGATCGTGTAACACTTAGATGACTAGAGGGATGTCTAATCTAAGTGGGAGTTCATAATTTTGATTAAGAACTTTATTATCATGAACTTAGTCTAAAGCCTTTGCAAATATGTCTTGTAGATCAATGGCCAACGCTAATGTCAACATGAATTTCAACGCGTTCCTAGAAAACCAAGCTGAAAGATGATGGCAGCAACTATACGGATTGGGTCGGAACACGAGATCATCCTCATAGCTGCCAGAAGCAATATGTCCTAGAAGGACCGCTAGGTGCCGCTCCGTCCCGAAGAACCAAGGCGTTATGAGCGCTTGGCAAACTCGCGCTGATGATTACTCCCTCGTTCGGTGCGGCATGCTCTCTGACTTAGAACCGGGGCTCCAAAAGCGTTTTGAGCATCACGGAGCATATGAGATGTTCAAGAGCTGAAACTAGTTTTCCAAGCTCATGCCCGGTCGAGAGATATGATGTCTCCGACAAGTTCTACAGATTGTAAGATGGAGGAGAACAGTTACATCAAGTGAGCACATCACGAAGATGTCCGGGTTGCACGCTCGTATGACCCAGATTGAATATTAACCTCCAGATGAGGCGGTCATTGACAGAATCCTCGATCGCTCCCACCAAGCTACAAGAGCTTTGTGATGAACTACAACATGCGAGGGATGGTAAAGACCATTCTGAAGTGTTCTCGATCTGAAGTCAGCAGAGGCTGAAATCAAGAAAGAACATCAAGTGTTGATGGTCAATAAGACCACTAAGTTCAAGAAGGGCAAGGGTAAGAAGAACTTCAAGAAGGACGGCAAAGATGTTGCGCGCCCGTAAGCTTATTGCGGGAAGAAGTCAAAGAATGGACCCAAGCACGAGACCGAGTGCTTTTATTGCAAGGGAAAGGGCACCGAAGCGGAACTGCCCCAAATACTTAGCGGATAAGAAGGCCGGCAACACCAAAGGTATATTTGATATACATGTAATTGATGTGTACCTTACCAGTACTCGTAGTAACTCCTCGGTATTTGATACCGGTGCCGTTGCTCACATATGTAACTCACAGCAGGAGCTGCGGAATAAACGGAGATCGGCAAAGGGCGAGGTGACGATCGCGTCGGGAATGGTTCGTGGTCGATGTGATCGCCGTCGGCACGCTACCTCTACATTTACCTACGGGATTAGTTTTAAACCTCAATAATTGTTATTTAGTGCCAAGTTTGAGCATGAACATTGTATCTGGATCTCGTTTGATACGAGATGGCTACTCATTTAAGTCCGAGAATAATGGTTGTTCGATTTATATGAGAGATATGTTTTATGGTCATGCTCCGATGGTCAATGGTTTATTCTTGATGAATCTCGGCGTAATATTACACATGTTCATAGTGTGGATGCAAAAGATGTAAAGTTGATAACGATAGTCCCACATACTTGTGGCATCGCCGCCTTGGTCACATTGGTGTCAAGCGCATGAAGAAGCTCCATCTTGATGGACTTTTAGAGTCTCTTGATTATGAATCGTTTGACACATGCGAACCTTGCCTCCTAGGCAAAATGACCAAGACTCCGTTCTCCGGAACAATGGAGCGAGCAACCAACTTGTTGGAAATCATACATACCGATGTGTGCGGTCCAATGAGCGTTGAGGCTCGCGGAGGATATCGTTATGTTCTCACTCTCACGGATGACTTAAGTAGATATGGGTATGTCTACTTGATGAAACACAAGTCTGAGACCTTTGAAAAGTTCAAGGAATTTCAGAGTGAGGTAGAGAATCAACGTGACCGAAAGATAAAATTCTTACGATCAGATCGTGGAGGAGAATACTTAAGTCACGAATTTGGTACACACTTAAGAAAATGTGGAATCGTTTCACAACTCACGCCGCCTGGAACACCTCAGAGAAACGGTGTGTCCGAACGTCGTAATCGCACACTATTGGATATGGTGCGGTCTATGATGTCTCTTACCGATTTACCGCTATCATTTTGGGGATACGCTCTAGAGACAGCTACATTCACTTTAAATAGGGCACCGTCTAAATCCGTTGAGACGACACCGTATGAATTATGGTTTGGAAAGAAACCTAAGCTATCGTTTCTAAAAGTTTGGGGATGCGATGCTTATGTCAAGAAACTTCAACCTGAAAAGCTCGAACCCAAGTCGGAAAAATGCGTATTCATAGGATACCCTAAGGAAACTGTCGGGTATACCTTCTACTTAAGATCCGAAGGCAAGATCTTTGTTGCTAAGAACGGATGCTTTCTGGAGAAAGAGTTTCTCTCGAAAGAAGTAAGTGGGAGGAAAGTAGAACTCGATGAAGTACTACCTCTCGAACGGGAAAGTGGTGCAGCGCAGAAACCGTTCTGTAATACCCACACCAACTCAAGAGGAAAACGTTGATGATGATCAAGGTACTTGGATCAAGTTGCTCTTGAACTTCGAAGGTCCACAAGGACACGTTCCGCACTGAGTGGTACGGCAACCTGTCATGGAAATCATGTTGCTAGACAACGATGAACCTTGAACTATGAAGAAGCAATGGCGGGCCCAGATTCCAACAAATGGCTTGGAGCCATGAAATCCGAGATAGAATCCATGTATGAAAACAAAGTATGGACTTTGACAGACTTGCCGATGATCGCGAGCGATAGAAAATAAATGGATTTTTAAGAAGAAGACGGACGCGGATGGTAATGTTACCATCTATAAAGCTCGACTTGTCGCTAAGGGTTATCGACAAGTTCAAGGGATTGACTACGATGAGACATTCTCTCCGTAGCGAAGCTTAAGTCCGTCCGAATCATGTTAGCAATTGCCGCATACTATGATTATGAGATATGGCAGATGGACGTCAAAACAGCATTCCTTAATGGACATCTTAAGGAAGAGCTGTATATGATGCAGCCGGAAGGTTTTGTCGATCCTCGTAAGCGCTAACAAAGTATGCAAGCTCCGGCGATCCATTTATGGACTGGTGCAAGCATCTCGGAGTTGGAACATTCGCTTTGATGAGATGATCAAAGCGTTTGGGTTTATTGAGACTTATGGAGAAGCCTGCGTTTACAAGAAAGTGAGTGGGAGCTCAGTAGCATTTCTCCTATTATATGTAGATGACATACTCTTGATGGGAAATGATCTGAAACTCTGGACAGCATTAAGGCCTACTTGAACAAGTGTTTTTCAATGAAGGACCTTGGAGAAGCTGCTTATATATTAGGCATCAAGATCTATAGAGATAGATCGAGGCGCCTCATAGGTCTTTCACAAAGCACATACCTTGATAAGATTTTGAAGAGGTTCAAAATGGATCAGTCCAAGAAGGGTTCTTGCCTATGTTACAAGGTGTGAAGGCTTGAGCTCACTCATCACCGACCATGACAAAAGATAAAGAAGAGATGAGTGTCATCCCTATGCTTCAGCCATAGGATCTATTATGTATGCCATGTTTGTGTACTGACCGATGTAAACCTTGCCGTAAGTTTGGTTGCAAGATACCAAAGTAACCCCGCAAGGAACACTGGACAGCGGTCAAGAATATCTGAAGCACCGAAAAGGACAAAGGACATGTTTCTCGTTTATGGAGGAGACGAAGAGCTCGTCAGAAGGGTTACGTCGGCGCTTAGCTTCGACTCAGATCCGATGACTCTAAGTCACAAACCGGATCGTGTATATGTTGAATGGTGGAGCGATGGCTGGTGCAGTTGCAAGCGAAGCGTCGTGGCGGGATCTACGTGTGAAGCGGAGTACATGGCAGCCTCGGAGGCAGCGCATGAAGCGATTTGGGTGAAGGAGTTCATCACCGACCTAGGAGTCATACCCAATGCGTCGGGCCGATCAAACTCTTCTGTGACAACACTGGAGCTATTGCCCTAGCCAAGGAGCCAGGTTTCACAAGAAGACCGAGCACATCAAGCGTCGCTTCAACTCCATCCGTGAAAATGTTCAAGATGGAGACATAGAGATTTGCAAAGTGCACACGGATCTGAATGTCGCAGATCCGTTGACTAAACCTCTCTCGCGTGCAAAACATGATCAACACCGAACTCTATGGGTGTTCGATTCATCACAATGTAACTAGATTGGTGACTCTAGTGCAAGTGGGAGACTGTTGGGAATATGCCCTAGAGGCAATAATAAAAGGATTATTATATTTCAATGTTCATGATAATTGTCTTTTGTTCATGCTATAAATGTATTATCCGGAAATCGTAATACACGTGTGAACACTTAGACCCAATGAGTCCCTAGTGAGCCTCTAGTTGACTAGCTCGTTGTGATCAATAGATAGTCATGGTTTCCTGACTATGGACATTGGATGTCATTGATAACGGGATCACATCATTAGGAGAATGATGTGATGGACAAGAACAATCATAAGCATAGCATAAAAGATCGGATAGTTCGTTTGCTAGAAGCTTTGCCAATGTCAAGTATCTATTCCTTCGACCATGAGATCGTGTAACTCCGGTTACCGTAGGAGTGCCTTTGGTGTATCAAACGTCCTGGCGAATCGGGTGACTATAAAGGTGCATTACAGGTATCTCGAAAGTATCTGTTGGGTTGACACGGATCGAGGCGGGATTTGTCACTCCGTATGACGGAGAGGTATCTCTTGGGCCCACTCGGTAATGCATCATCATAATGAGCTCAATGTGACCAAGATGTTGGCCACGGATCATGCATTACGGATGCGAGTAAAGTGACTTGCGTGGAACGAGACCGAACAAGGTATTGGGATACCGACGATCGAGTCTCGGGCAAGTAACGCACCGATTGACAAAGGAATTGCATACAGGGTTTGATCGAATCCTCGACATCGTGGTTCAACCGATGAAATCATCGAGGAGCATGTAGGAGCCAACATGGATATCGGACCCGCTGTTGGTTATTGCCCGAGAGTCGTCTCGGTCATGTCTGCGTGTCTCCGAACCCGTAGGGTCTACACTTAAGGTTCGGTGACGCTTAGGGTTAGTAGGAAGTCAAGTATGTGACCACCGAATGTTGTTGAGTCCGGATGAGATCCGGACGTCACGAGGAGTTCGGAAGGGTCCGGAGGTAAAGAATAATATATAGGAAGTGGTGTTTGACCATCGGGAAAGTTTGGGGTTCTGCAGAAATCTGGGACCACGGAAGGGTCCCGGGTCCACCGGTGGGGCCACCTATCCGGAGGGCCCCATGGGCAGAAGGGAAAGGAACCAGCCCACAGGGGCTGGTGCGCCTCAGGCCCACCCCGCGCCTAGGGTTGAAACCCTAGGGGTGGGGGGGCGCCCCACCTGGCTTGGGGGGCACTCCACCCCCTTGGCCGCCGCCCCCCCTTGTAGATTGGATCTACAAGGGGCCGGCCACCCCCCTGGGGGCCTATATAAAGGGGGGGAGGGAGGGGGGCTGCTGGACACAACTCCCAAGGCGCAGCCCCTCCCCTCCCCAACACATCTCCTCCTCCGTAGAGCTTGGCGAAGCCCTGTCGGAGTACTGCTTCTCCACCATCATCACGCCGTCGTGCTGCCGGTGGAGCCATCTTCCTCAACCTCTCCTTCCCCCTTGCTGGATCAAGAAGGAGGAGACGTCGATCGTCCCGTACGTGTGTTGAACGCGGAGGTGCTGTCCGTTCAGCACTTGGCATCGGTGATCTGAATCACGTTCGAGTACGACTCCATCATCACCTTGCAAGCTTCCGCACGCGATCTACAAGTGGTATGTAGATGTCATCTCTCTCCCGTTACTCGTTGCTTAGATGAACTCATAGATGGATCTTGGTGAAGCCGTAGAAAAAATTTAATTTTCTGCAACGTTCCCCAACATTCCCCCCGCAAGTGCGGACAGTGAATATGATATACACGACCCACATACCCAAGAGGGAGAGGAAACGCGCACTAAGGGACGTCTACGCGATGGAGCCAGTCGCCCCAAAGTTCAATCCATGGTCCTCTTGTCCGATCACTTTCGATCGAAGAGACCATCCGACCAGCATACTCCATGGCGGATTCGCCGCATTGGTTTTAGACCCAATTGTCGATGGATTTCACCTCACGAGAGTCGATGGGCGGCGGCAGAGCTGAACCTGCTTTATCGAGGATACAAGGCGCAAAATGGGCATAGACCCATCAAGGATTAAACCTACAAAGACAACCTTTAAAGGTGTCATCCAGAGTGGAAGCCAAGCTGCAGAGGCTCGACCACACCGAAGTGGTCTTGGATCCCGGATAATTTCGAAGCGAAGAGTTAATCTTCGACATAGTCCCGTTCGCAGCGGCTATCACGCTCTGCTTCGGACGAACGCGTTTACAAAATTCAACGGTGCCGCATTATGCATACCTAAAGCTCAAGATGCCAGGCCCTCATGGAGTCATCACGGTCAATGAGAATACGGAACGCTCCCTCGAGCGGAGGAACATCTGATGGCTCGCGGCGGTACTGAGTAGCCTTTTAAGGCAATTCTCAAGTCCGCGGTTAAAAAGCGGATACAGCAAAAAGCGCCCGAGCAATACCAACCAAGACCACTGGCGCGATCGAGTATCGCAGAGCAATGCGGCCCCAACCCTCGCCCGCGCATGATCGCTAGAATAACACTCCGCGTACATCATTACGCTTTGGAGATACCATGGGCGCAGGGAAAGGGGCACGATTACAATGGACCCAGAGTGCGGCTCGACCACACCAGGGGCTCGCAAGTGTGCCCCCCTTCCTTTCTTTTTCATTTTACTACTTTGTGTACATAGGACTCCGTTAAGCAGAAGCCCTGTCCGGTGGCGAACCCGCCGAACTCATGATGCAACAGTCAGGGACCTAAGAAGGCCGCGACAAACATTCAGGTGGTCTCAATTACGAGCATTAAATTCGGTTATATACACCAAGTCTGCAGCTCATCCCTGGAGGGGGACATGTTTATTTAGTCCAAATCCCTTGCTTACCGCACTGTTTGTATCAGTCCGCTATACTAGCAGACTTTCTTTCATAAATAATGCAGCACCTCTTTATTGCAATTGCATTATCTTTTATATATATGTTCATTACATGACATCTTGCACCCGTATATTTTGGTACGGCTGAATACGCCAGGGGCTTCTGTTCCCCAAATTATGGTGTGATTAAGTCCGAACACTTTCACAAGTGCGGCACCCCGAACTTATAGCATTATATGAATCGACTCCGAATCATGACTTGGGTCAATAGTTGGGTTTGCCCGGCTCCCATGTTTTAGTGCCTTGCATTCCGTTCCGTCGGCTAAGGTAGCACTGGGAGAACCACTGCGATTGCGCCCCGGTTGAGCCGGGCTAACGCCTCGAGGAGAAAGCTAAAACGGCGGCATGATAAGGCGAGAGACTGGTCGCTCTTGAGAGGTTCTTCGGGTCCTTAAAGACTCACGCCGCTTCGAGCTAAGTTCGGATAATGTCCGACGAAGGCGTGGATAGCGCCCATTCGGTCTTCGAATACCGGGGCTTCACGAAATTTAAAATTATAGAATTCTATGGCTAAGTGAGAGTGTTCAAGCATTATAAGTCCGGTTGCCTTGTTTGTTGTGTTAAGCGCCTCCCTCGATGGACCCAACAATGGGAACAAGAGTGCTCATGTTTATCCGAACACCCCAAACTTTCGCGGCTTGGGGGTGAAGCTGACTTGCCATCTCTCGATTTTATAAACGGCCGCACTGAAGGTAATATTTTAAATTAAACAAGCGTTGCTCATGGCGCATATGAACGAAGTTTTCAGCGCACGGGATAAATATACAGCGAGTTCACTCAAAAATTACATTACGGGAGCACTCATCTGCAATATCGTAGGCTCCCTTCAGGACAATTTTATAATACTTCTCCGGCGTGCGATACTCCTTGGCCGGCGGCGGTGGGTCCGTGATAAGCTTCTCCGCATCTAGTTTGCCCCATTGCACCTTTATGCGGGTAAGGGCCCGACGAGCGCCTTCAATACAGGCGGAGCGCTTGACTACATCCAGCCTGGGGCATGCATCCACCAGCCGCCGCACGAGGCCAAAGTAGCTCCCGGGCATGGCTGTCGAGCCTGGCCGGACTATGAGGCCCTTCATGGCCTCCTCGGCTACCCTATGGAGTTCGACCACTGCTTCATTTGGTCGCTTGGGGGCACCGGATGGCGGCCTTAGAATCTCGAGACCGAAGACCTTCTCCGTCGAGCTCCCTCCTCGCCACGATAGAATGCGGCGGCATCGGACGCCTCGCTGCAAATCTGCAAACGCCTCGAGAGCTCGATTGGGTAAGTGTCGGGTAGTTCACATTAACATGCCTGCTTTGCATGAAAAATGCCTTACCGCCGCTATCTTCTTTATATCTTCAACCTCCGAAGGGCCTTACGGGCCTCGGCCTTGGTGGACTTGGCACTTTCGAGAGCCGAGGCAAGCTCGGACTCTCGAGTCTTGGAGTCACGCTCCAAACTCTCATGCTTTTCCATGAAAGCCTGGAGCTCTTGCCGAACTTCCGCCACCCTTGCCTCTTGTTTTTCTCGCTCGGCCCGTTCGTGGCAAGATCTGCGTTCGCCACGGACACAGCCTCCTTCGTGGCTGCCACCTCATTAGTGGCCCCGCAATACACATATTATCCTTGTTAATTTTATTTGCAACCAAAATCCTTTTCTCAGAAGGTACTTATTCAAAGAGGTGTTACTCACCTTCTTTTTCCTCGAGCTGCTTCTTTGCATGGCGAGCTCTTGCTCGGACCGCTCGAGATCCTTCTTCAAGACGTCAACCTCCGCCGTTAGTGCGGCAGAGGTCAGCAGCGCAAGCCTGCAAACCCATATTGACATATTTTAGGCAACCTGCGTATATCTTGTTAGATCCTTAGTCCGGCTTTTATTTCCGAACACCGAACTAAGCATGAGCGGCTACTGTCTATGCTGTATTACATTACATAATTTGAACTTCTTACCTCAAAGCCTGTTAGAAGGCTGCTGCAGGCTTCGGTCAGCCCGCTCTTAGCGAGCTGAAACTTCTCGATCACCGCACTCATGATAGTGCGGTGTTCTTCCTTGATGGAAGCGCCTTTAAGCGCTTCCAACAGGTTATCCGGCGCCTCCGGTTGGATGGAGGCCGCCGGCGTCACGGTCCTGCCCTTCTTTAGAAGGGGCCGTTTGCCGGACTCTGGAACCACTGCGGGTTCTGATGTAGAGTCCGGCACAAAGTCCGGGAGGCTGCCTGACGGCGCCTCCGGAGCCTCCTCCTGATGGGTCCCTCTCTGGGATCCCACCTCGGCGTCCTCATCGACGCGGGGGGTAGAGGCAGTCGGGATGGAATTCATATCCGACAAGGCCAACGACCCGCTCGATGAGTCGGGAAGATCGTCACCGGCCGGACTATGGAGAAAATGCGGCGTGATCCGGATACTACGTGACATGACAGGTACGACATATAAGTGATCCGGATACTTACGATCCTGCCGGACGCCTGGCCCTTGGAGGCCACTCATCCTCGCCAACGCTGATGTTGGCGAACCGTCCCGAGGATAGTTCTCCCGTCTTGGACCCTTGGCCTCCCGATTGGGGAAGCCTTCCTCTTCTTCTCTCCCTCCTCCGGAGAGAATACTCCTCCTCCTCGTCTTCGGGAGTCCTCGTCGTCGTCGGGACCTTTGATTCACGGAACTCTTTCGAGTCCCGCGCCACCTTCTTGGCCTTCTTCTTGGCACCACGTGTGGTGCGGAACCAACAACCTGATGGCGGGCGCCCACTGGGTCTTCGGCATGGGAGCCGGGCTGATGAGCAGCTTGGCCTTCTCCATCCATTCTGTCAAAGGAAGAGGCAGAATGAAACCTCACTAGAGTCAATCTAATTATTACAAGTGTCCCGTAATGGGGTTGAATCACTTACCTCGTCAGTTGGACACTGCGAGCTGAATCTGCGATCTTCCGTCGCGGATGCGGGGGCTTCGGCGCCCTTGAACAGCACCCTCCAGGCGCCTTCGTATGTTGTATCGAAGAGCTGCTTAGTGCCTGGTGCTGTTCCGGATTGAACTCCCACAAATTGAATGCCCGTTCTTGGCATGGGAGAATCCGCCGGAGGAGCATGACTTGGATCCCGTCGACAATCCGGAGCCTATTGCTCACCATCTTCTTGATGCAGGCTCGGAGTCCCGTCACCTCCACCGGATTGCCCAATTGCAAGCCCTTCTCTTTCCAGGAGGTGAGCTGCGTGGGGATTCCAGATCTAAACTCAGGGGCCGCCGCCCATGTGGGCTTGCGCGGCTCGGTGATGTAGAACCACCCCGATTGCCACCCCTTGACGGAGTCCACGAAGGTCCCTTCAAGCCAAGGGACGTTGGGCAATTTGCCCAGCATGGCGCCTCCGCATTACGCTTGCGTGCCCTTCACAACCTTTGGCTTGACGTTGAAGGTCTTGAGCCACAGGCCGAAGTGGGGCTGGATGCAGAGGAAGGCCTCGCACACGACGATAAACGCCGAGATGTTGAGGAGGAAGTTCGGCGCTAGATCGTGGAAATCCAGGCCGTAGTAAAACATGAGCCCCTGGACAATTGGATGGAGCGGAAAGCCCAGTCCACGGAGGAAGTGGGGGAGGAAGACGACCCTCTCATGGGGCCCTGGGGTAGGGATGAGCTGCCCCTCGTCGGGCAGCCGATGCACGATATCACCGGAAAGGTATCCGGTGCTGCGCAACTTGGTGATGTCCTCCTCCTTAGCGGTGGAGGCCAACCATTTACCTCCCGCTCCGGACATATCCGGAGAAGGTTGAGGCGAGATGCGCGAGCTCGGGCGTTGGACCTTGAGTTCGCGGGGATGAATGAGCAAAGGAGGAAGAAGGCGTAGGTGAGAAGGTGAATCCTTATCCCTTATATATAGGCGGACAAGACTATGTGTCCCCCACCGGCCTGGTAAAACTCGCTTATCTCCCAAGCGCCACCATCAATGGCGCGGTTGGGTTACCCACGCACATATTGATGAGAATCCCGGAATAAGGGGAACACGATCTCTGCTCGATAAGGCGTGCCAAGAAACCGCTTAGCTAAGCGTCTTTGAGGTGGTATAGTAAAAAAATGATTCAAACAAAGGCTTGGTAGCGGTGTGATGTCACGCCGCATAATACGTCAGTAGATTGAGCTAGTGTATATTTTATTCTCTCTACGGTGGAATGTGGAAATTATTTTTGCAGAGCCGGACACTATCCTAGTGTTCACGATCTTCTTTGGATTATTCAAGGGAGGAACCCGCCTTGCAATGCCGAACATTATGCGCGCTGGACTTATCGTCATTGAAGACTGGTTCAGGGGCTACTGAGGGAGTCCTGGACTAGGGGGTGTCCGGACAGCCGGACTATCAATATCCGCCGGACTTCCAGACTACGAAGATACAAGATTGAAAACTCCGGCTCGTGTCCGGATGGTACTTTCCTTGGCGTGGAAGGCAAGCTTGGCAATACGAATTTGTAGATCTCCTACCATTGTAACCGACTCTGTGTAACCCTAGCCCTCTCCGGTGTCTATATAAACCGGAGGGCTTTAGTCCGTAGGACAACATACATTACAACAATCATACCATAGGCTAGCTTCTAGGGTTTAGCCTCCTTGATCTCGTGGTAGATCTACTCTTGTACTACCCATATCATCAATATTAATCAAGCAAGGCGAGGGTTTTACCTCCATCGAGAGGGCCTAAACACAGGTAAAACATTGTGTCCCTTGTCTCCTGTTACCATCCGCCTAGACGCACAGTTCGGGACCCCCTACCCGAGATCCGCCGGTTTTGACACCGACAAAGATCTTCTGGTCTCTGAGGAATTTGTTCTGACTGAGGAGTTAGGAATTTGCCAGTGCGGATTGCCTACACAGTGAGGAACATGATAGCCCTGAGGAATTCAAACCCCAAATCCGATATTTGATGTGCTATGCGCCAGCTGTCCAAAATATCCTACCACCTAACGGTCATATCATTGAAGGGCATTTATGTCTTATCATGTTGGCCTGCTCCCTAGGCTATAGATAGCCACCCCCTACAACCACTAGCTGGTTGACTGCTCTACGAAAAACTGACACTTGTCATTGGGAGCATCCCATCCTCTGAGGACTTTGAGCGAAAATCATCAAGTGAGGAAAACCCAAAACCCAAACGCAAACACCTACAAACCCAAAGTGATTGAGCATCACTAACGAGATTGTTCCTGTGTGGAACCGACACTTGTTACCTTTGAGGACTGTTTATCCTCCAGACGGTTGGGCGTCATGGTCTGAGCATCCAAGAGGAATTGTGGATCGCCGAGTGACCAAGTCTGTGAAGGTTTGGAAGTCACCTGTGGAGACTTACCACGAGTGTTGGGCGAGGTCTGTGTGACTTTAGCTCAAGGAGAATACGGTGAGGACTGTGTGTCCAGGACTGTGTGTCCTCGAGTCTAAATACTCAGCCGCTCCAACCAGACGTACAACTGTCACAACAGTTGGAACTGGTCTACCAAATCATTGTCTTCACCAAGCCAACTGGTTATATTTCCTCAACCCTTTAATTTCCTCATTCATGTGTTGATGAACCTGATCATTATTGTTTGAAGACTTTGACTGAAGAATTTCTCTATTTCCTTATTTTAATTTCTCCAGTCTCATTATCTTCAGCCTGCTTATCCTATTATCACGTTTTCTGTGCTCTATGCTTGTTTTCATTTCATCATGATGACTATGCTACTGCTCTGTTATGCTCATGCCTGAGTACTTATTCCGTTGTTAGTGTGTTGTTACTTAGGAATTTCTTTACCTAGAAATTCCTTAATGACGAATTTGTAAAAATCACCTATTCACCCCCTCTAGTCGATATAACGCACTTTCAATTGGTATCAGAGCAAGGTACTCCCTTGTTCTATGTGATTTTGGTTTAACCACCTGGAGTTCTAGTTATGTTGACTATAGGAATGAAGAAAGTGACATGCCCCATCTTTGACGGTCATGAGTATCCCAAGTGGAAGGCCATGATGAAGAAGCGACTCATGGCAATGAACAACGAAGTGTGGACCATCACTGAGATTGGTCTTACCGATCTATGCAAGATGGCGGAGGCTGATGATATTCGCAAGTACACTCTACTCAACCTCACTACGAAGGGTATCATCTGCTCCTGTTTGTCCCAAAATCAGTTCGGGAACATCATGCATCTCAACCATGCTAAGCTTATCTGGGACCGACTCTCTGAGGTCTATGAAGGCCATCATACTCGTCATGATCCTAGGTTTGAGGATTTCAAGGAATCTCTCAAGGAGACGACTTTCGCCCCAGAATCATCATCCACTGCACCATGCCTTATGGCAAAGGGTGCCAAGGTAACTGAATGCTACCTTTACGAATCTAGTGATGATGAATCGGGTGATGAATTTGGACCCATCTACACTAAACTTGCTTCCCTTGCCACTAAACAACAAAGAGCTCTTGAAAAAGTTCAAAACATGCTTGATGAAAGCGATGATATTTGGGTGAGGAATTGAATCGCACTAAGACTCTGACTGATAATCTTAAGAGACTTCAGTCACGGTTTGACAACCTTCAAAATCATCATAACACTCTCTTAACTGATCATGAGAAGCTTTCTTATGAATTTCTTCAGAGAAAGCAAGATCTTGAGAAGTTAAGAGTGATTTATGAAGATCTTCAGAAGAAAAACGATTCATTGCTTTCTCAACAGATCAGTTCTGCTCAGGAAGAATTTATTCCACCATGTCTGAAATGCATTGAGCGTGAATCTGCAAATTCTTCACCTGAATGCTCAAATGCTTCTATTGCTACAAATTCTTCAATTGTCTGTGTGGTCACAAATTCCTCATCTGAGGATACCGCATGTATCATTGACGATAATGCAGGATTGAAGGAACTGTATGTGACAAGCGTATACAAAAGCCTCAAAGGGCATCAGACTCTTTGTGATGTGCTCAAAAAGCAGATCTCGAACAAGAACCCTAGGAAAGAGGGTATTGCCTTTGAGAGGAAACTCAATGCTGATGGGACCTACTAGAAACCTGAGCAGTACCCCAAAACCTCATGGGTTGCTGCGAAGGGACCCTCCATAGATCCATGCACATTATCTGGCTTTACTTGTGAATCTTCATATTCCTCTGATGAGTCATCTGACTCCAACCGTAAACTGTTCAAGAATCAGAATGGTGAAGTATTTGCTCGATATGTTGGAACTAAATGCAGGAACGGTCCTCCTATGAAGAAAATTTGGGTTCCCAAAAGGTGCCTTGAAAATCTTCAGGTGAATGTCATCATGACACCAACTATGAAGAATAGGAACCCAATATCAAATTCTTAATATGGATCAAAATCTTCTTATGGATCCAAGTCCTCATATGGACCAAATTCTTCATCTGGATCAAATTCCTCACGTGGATCAAAATCCTCATATGAACATCATCGTGCTAACACTTCTGTTTTGCAGGGAAAGTCTAAAGGCTATGAATATGAATATGTGCCTTATTCTTCAAACCATTATGTTCATAAGTCCTCGAAGAATTTCTTTGCTTATTCATATGCTTATCCTAACCACTCTTATGTGAAACGAAGTGCACTGGCTTCAATGCCATCTTTTTCTTATGGAACTCGCAGAATGATGAACTCTTTGCCACCCCTCCAGATGTGGGTGGTGAAGAAAAAGAACTAATCTCTTATGCAGGGTCAGGTCTCCAGACGAACTTAATCGTCCGAAGAATTTGCTAGAGTCCTGAAAGTGCTTGAATGGATGCAAGCTAATCATGATGAAATGAATCACTCATTTCTCATGTCCTCATATTGCTATATCTATTAATGTTGATGAAATTGATATCATAATCTTCACTGATGAATTATATGGGTTCGTAAGTTGCACTAATTCATCTGCAGGATGAACAACCTAAAGCTACTGAGTGGGTCCTCGACAGTGGATGTACAAATCACATGATCGGTGACAGGAACTTATTGATGGACACTGATTTATCTCCATCTCATCTGAAGCATATCACCTACGCTGACAAAGGCAAAAGCAAGGTATTGGGTCTAGGTAGGGTTGCGATCTCAAAGGATAGACACATGGACAAAGTCATGCTTGTCGAGTCCTTAGGATTCAACCTTATGTATGTCTCAATGCTTTGTGATCTTGATATGGTTGTCATCTTTGGCAAATATCATTGCATTGTGCTAATGGAATATGACAAATCCAAAGTCTTCGAAGGCTTTAGGAAAGGAGACTTGTATATTGTTGATTTCTCTGCAGGACCACAGCCTGCCACATGTCTATTGGCAAAAGCTTTAGAAGGCTGGTTATGGCATCGACGACTTGGTCATGCTGGGATGAGGAACTTGCATACACTCTCGAAGAAGAATCATGTCATTGGCATCGAGGGTGTCAAATTCCTCAAAGATCATCTTTGTGGGGCTTGTGAGTCTGGAAAGATCACCAGAGCCAAGCATCCCTCGAAGACTATCATGACCACTTCTCGTCCCTTTGAATTACTTCATATGGATCTCGTTGGCCCTACTCATTATGCCACATTCTCTAGTTCTGCATCATTATATGGCTTTGTCATTGTTGATGATTATTCTCGTTATACCTGGGTGCATATCATCACTTACAAAAATGAAGTGCAGGAAGTCTTCAGACAATTTTCCTCAAGAGCTTCTATGAACTTTGGTGTGAAGATCAAGCATATCAGGAGTGATAATGGAACTGAGTTCAAGAACACTGGTCTCAATTAATATCTTGATATACTTGGTATTACTCACGAGTTATTTGCTCCCTATACTCCTCAGTAGAATGGCGTCGTGGAGCGCAAGAACAGAACTCTTGTGAGATGGCTCGCACTATGCTTGATGAATACAAGACACCACAACGTTTTTGGCCAGAAGCTACTGATACTACATGCCACATCATCAACAGAGTATATCTCACAAATTCTTCAAAAAGACCTCATATGAACTCCTCACGGACAAGAAACCCAATGTAAGTTATTTCAAAGTCTTCGGTGCTAAATGCTGGATTAGAGATCTTCACCATCACTCTAAATTTGCACCGAAAGCACATGAGGGTTTAATGCTTGGTAACAGATAGGACTCGCACACCTACAGAGTCTTCAACATCAATCATCACAACATTGTTGAAAATGTAGATGTGCGATTTGATGAAACTAATGGCTCGCAAAGAGAGCACCTACCTCCCGTGCTAGATGAAATGTCGCCTGAGGAATCCATCAAGCTCAAGGCTACTGAGGATATCATCCCTACCGAAGAATCTGCTGAAGAAGTCATTCCGGATCATGAAGACAATCATGCTGGTGCTACTGAAGAAAATGGCCCTGAATAAATTGCTGGGCCTAAGCAAATTCGTCAACCTGCACATCCTTGCATTGCAAACGAAGTGCAGATCAAGAAAATCATCAGCGACATCAACGCACCAGGTCCTCTCACGCGCTCAAAAGCTTCACACTTGTCTAACTTTTGTGGGCATTTTGCGTTTGTCTCTATCACAGAGCCCACCAAAGTTGATGAAGCATTCATGGAATCTAAGTGGATTCAATCCATGCAAGATGAATTGCATCAATTCGAGCTCAACAATGTGTGGGAGCTTGTCAGCTGCACTCCACGCAAGCACAACATCATCGGTACCAAATGGATCTACCGCAACAAACAAGATGAAAATGTCCTTGTGGTGAGGAATAAGGCTCGTCTTGTAGCTCAAGGCTACACACAGGTTGAAGGAATTGATTTTGATGAAACTTTTGCACCTGTTGCTAGACTTGAAGCTATTCGCATATTGCTTGCTTTCGCTAACCATCATAATATCATCTTACATCAAATGGATGAAACAACTGCATTCCTCAATGCTAAGCTTGAGGAAGAAGTATATGTTGCTCAACCACTAGGTTTTGAGGATCCAAAATTTCTAGATCACGTCTACAGACTCAACAAGGCCCTCTATGGCCTCAAGCAAGCACCTCGGGCGTGGTATGACACATTGAAGGAATTCCTCATGAAGAAAGGCTTCAAACCCAGTTCACTTGACCCAACTCTTTTCACCATAACATATGATGATGAATTATTTGTGTGTCAAATATATGTTGATGATATTATCTTTGGTTGTACTAACCAACATTACAGTGACGAATTTGCCTATATGATGAGTGAGGAATATCAAATTTCTATGATGGAAGAATTGGAATTCTTCTTAGGTCTTCAAATTCATCAACAACACAATGGCATATTCATATCTCATGAGAAATACCTCAAGGATGTGTTGAGGAAGTTCGGCATGCAAGATTGCAAAGGCGTCAAAATCCCTATGCCCACAAATGGCCATCTATGCACCGATGAAAATGGTAAAGACTTCGATCAAAAGGTATACCGCTCCATAATTGGCTCTTTATTATACCTATGTGCATCTAGGCCAGATATTATGCTTGGTGTTTGCATGTGTGCCCGATTTCAAGCTACACCATAGGAATCACACCATAAGGTTGTGAAGCATATTCTTCGATATCTAGCCCACACTCCAACACTTGGATTATGGTATCCCAAGGGCTCTTCCTTTGATCTCATTGGATATTCTGACTCTGACTATGCTGGTGATCAGGTGGATCGCAAGTCAGCATCAGGCACATGTCATTTCCTCAGACGATCCTTGGTATGTTGCTCGTCAAAGAAGCAGAACTGCACTCTCTACTGCTGAAGTTGAGTACATTGCTGCTGGATCTTGCTATGCTCAATTGCTATGGATGAAGCAAACCCTCAAGGACTATGGCATCAATGTGAAGAATGTGCCACTCTACTGCAACAATGAGAGTGCTATCAAGATTGCTCACAACCCAGTTCAGCACTCGAAGACAAAGCACATCCAGATTCGTCATCATTTTCTTTGTGACCATGTGTTGAAGGATGACATCTCCATCGACCATGCAAATACTGCAGACCAGTTGGCCGATATCTTCACAAAGCCCTTGGATGAGAAGAGATTTAGAAAGTTGCGATGCGAGATAAATATATTAGAATCTTCAAATGTTCTTTGAGAAGGACACACATCCTAACACTTATGCAAATTTGATGACTTATATGTGCAACACACGAAGTAACGTTTTTGTTCAATAAATGAAGACTAACCCTCTAAGTGTGAAGAAATTAATGAAGAATTTGATTCTCAGAACTTATGACAATTGTACGCGGTGTCTGAAATCATCATTCTTCTACGGTGGGCTACGCCACCAACCAAAGTTGAAAATATTCAATTTGAGTTTTTCTTCATTTTTGAAATTCCTCAGTTGTTCAATTTCTTCAACTTTGCATTGTCTTCACTCTTTTCGTCGTTGTTCTTCATTGACTATATATATACTTGAGTGTTATGTCCTCAACAACATTAACTTATTGCTAATTCTTCAAGTTCCTTTTATGCTATGTGAATGTGATCGGACCCTTTCCCCCTCTATGCTAAACTCAATCCAGTCTGTTCACAAATTCTTCATGTGCATTCTATTTGAAACCCATTCAAAATCTTCACTGTGTCCTTGTTAGCTGAAGAATTTGCGAACGAAACATTAAAATTTTCTTATCTGAATTTTCGGCTTTTGCCGCTCAAACCCAAGAAGAAAGTAAGAAAAGAAAATAAACTAGCATGGATAGTACAATGAAAAAGTATGATCACCGACAACTAGAATGAGTGTGTGAACATGAATGTAATGTCGGTGAGAAATACGTGCTCCCCCAAGCTTAGGCTTTTGGCCTAAGTTGGTCTATGGCCACTGCTCGAAGCTACTCTCTCCGGTGTACTGAGGAGGGTCCTCAGGGTGCCACTGGTTAGCGATCTCCTCCGGATCCCACTGATAAACAGACTGTTGGTATGGGTCAAGTGGTGGCTCAGGCTCTGGGACTTGTGCCAGCCTCTAGTATGCATAAATGGCCTCAGGTAAAATGAGGTACGTGCCTGAAAGTATGTTAAACAAAGAGGGTGCAGGCAAGGTAATAGTCTCATGGTGAGTTTTATCAAATATCAAGTTATACTTAAGCATCTGCTTCTTATTTTTAACAATAAAGTCATGTGCTACCATACTCTTATAATCTAGAAAAATAGTGGGCAACAACTTTTCCTCTTTCTCATGATGCCTAATAGGTATCTCAAAATGTTTAGCAAGGCGTGAAGCAAAGATGCCTCCAAAGATGGGGCCCTTTGTACGGTTCAGACTTAACCGTTTAGCAACAATAGCGCCTAAACTGAAAGTTGTATCACGAAACAAAGCATGGCGCAGAATAACAAGATCAGGAGCACTAAGATTTCCACTGTTCCCGCGACCAATTAAGCATCTACTAGCAAATATCGCAAAGTAACGTAGAATAGGAAAATGTATACTAGTAATTCTTGCATCAGAAATTTTCCTTGTTTCCCCTACAGCAATTCTATCAATAAATCCATCCACATCACTACGATGTGGTTCCTCGATGCTGCCCACAAAGGGTATCTTGCAGACCCGACAAAAATCACGGAGTGACATCTCCTTAACCTCATCATATAAGTGAAACTCCACTGAAGGTGGTGATTTCTTAGCATGGAAATAAAAAATTTGCACGGAGATATTAGTGAGTAGGAGATACTTTTCACATTGGTCATGGAGGAAGTTGGTGAGGCCTGCATTCTCAGCCAAATAATAGAATTCGTCGTGAATTCCAGTGGCCCTCAAGAGCGCATCACAAGGCCATTCACACGGCTAGACTTCTGCGGTGCGAGGAAGATTGTACTTGGGCTTTTTGTTCTCCTCGTTCTGCTTATCCTTCGAGCTTTGGCTCGAGGAGCCCCTCAACAACCTCTTCATCATTTTCTTTCTCTGAAAAATTTCTGAAATTTTTAGTGACTCAAAATAAAAGTGAACCAAACTCAACAAGATTGATAGCAACTACTCCCACAAGTGCCTATAGGCTATAACATGCATTAAAACTACTGTTGACCATATAAATTAGACATGCAAGCTCAAGAACAGGGTCACCTTAGCAGCAAAAATTTGCAATAGATAAAGCACTAGAACATAAACTAATTGGACCATCGGAGGAGTCACATACCGGAGAACAATCCCCCAAAACAGTTTTGTGAATGGAGCTTTGAGCAAGGAGATCGAAAATGGCAGCAAGAAGAGCTAGAACACGGGTTTGAGCTATGGGAAGATTTTTTTTGGAGGAAGACGAAGTGAGTGGGTGCTGGAATAAGTGGAGTGGATCCACGTGGGGCCCATGAGGTAGGGGCGAGCCCCAGGGGGTGGGCGCGCCCTGTGCCCTCATGGCCAAATGGTGGGCCCCCCTGGTGTGTTCTAAGTTCCAGAAATTCTTAAATATTCTACAAAAAATCATACTTCATTTTCAGGGCATTTGGAGAAGGGTGTTTTTTATTGCAGGGATAATTCAGAAAACAGATAGAAAATACTATTTTTGCTTTATTTATTCTAAATAACAGAAAGTAGAAGGAGGGTACAGAGAGTTGTGCTTTCTAACTTCATCCATTTCATGCTCATCAAAAGGAATCCACTAACAAGGTTGATCAAGTCTTGTTAACAAACTTCTTCCGAATAACATAAAACCTGAGAACTTTCGAATAACACTAGCTTACCTCAACGGGGATATGCATGTCCCCAACAATAAGAATATCATATTTCTTTTTGATAGTAGGAAGAGGGAATTCAAAACCTCCAATAGTAATCGTTGAAATTTTCCCAATAGAATTGATACTATGAACTTGAGGTTGTTTCCTCGGAAAGTGTACCGTATGCTCATTACCATTAACATGAAAAGTGACATTGCCTTTGTTGCAATCAATAACAGCCCCTGCAGTATTCAAAAAGGGTCTACCAAGGATAATCGACATACTATCGTCCTCGGGAATATCAAGAATAACAAAGTCCGTTAAAATAGTAATGTTTGCAACGACAACAGGCACATCCTCACAAATACCGACAGGTATAACAGTTGATTTATCGGCCATTTGCAAAGATATTTCAGTAGGTGTTCAAATAGTAATGTTTGTAACAATATGTTTCATATACTTAGCATAAGGACTCATTTTAAGCATATCGGTTAAACGCATATGCAAGAAGATAGGTCTAATCATTCCAGCAAAGCGCTCAAAATCCTCATCATCCTTCTTCTTGGATGGCTTAGGAGGAAAAGGCATGGGTTTCTAAACCCATATTGTCGTGGAAATATCACGTCAGATGTCCTAGCAGAAGGACTTAGTCGTGGAGCCATCGCAATGAGGTTAGCCTGAAGGGGTTAAACCGGACAAGGGACACGAGAGTTATACTAGTTTGGCCCCTTCGATGAAGGTAAAAGCCTACGTCTAGTTTGTGATGGGACTATTGGGGTTTCGATGACCAGGGAGCAAACACGCTAGCCTGGGTCTCGAGTTGTTGTCTGTTGTCCCAGAACCGCCGCCGGGTCGTCCCTTTATATACATAGGTTGACGCCTGGCCGGTTTACAGAGTTCTGAGGCCGACTCATACAAGTGTTCGGCTCGGTCTCTTCCTTTCCCTAACTTACAATACAAGTATACAACTATGGCGGTTTACCGCTATGGGCCCTAATCCGCCTCTGGGCTTGGGCCTTTAAGCTTCATCAGTAAAGCGCCATCTTCTTATCTTCATGGACTTCGGTATGGTTGAGCGTGAACCGGCCCCTCGTGGGCGGTTTATACTCAGTAGTTATATCCTCAACATTAGGCCCCAGATTGATTTGAACCTGTTCATGTCAATCTTCAACACTTAGACAAATTCCACGGGCATCTTCTGATGACTCTTGTAAACCGCCATGTTGTCGTTCCTTGTAAATTTCAGTGAACCACCGTGACATCATCTTCTATCACTGTAATAAATCATCATGATGTCACCTTCTGCATAAAAAGATACCCTTCATTAATTATATCCCAAAGATCGAGGCGACAGCTGCGCCCCCTTTCGCCGTTTCAGGCCCCTCGATTTTTGCGCCTGCCATTTGTTCCCTTTTCTTTATAAATAGGGTCGGGGGGTCTTTCCATTTTCTGCCCTTGCCTCTCGTCTTCCTCCTCGCGACCCAAAGAACTCCAGCGCCGCTGCCGCCGCTGTCGGTCCTCGAATCTGCACCAACCTTGGCCGCTGCATCACCCTGTTTTGACCAGAGCTCCTATGATATTCCTCTGCCGCTGTGTGGCCCTGGTAAACCTTCCTTCCCCTAAACCTAGATCTCCATTAGGGCCTCGAGTTCATCTGTGTTCACTGATATTCATCAGCGCTTCTCCACCCTTCCCCTAGTTTTACTGAATCTAGCTATACATCGTTGTTTCCTTTGCGGCTAGATCCGTAACCTTAATTTGTCACACCATAACGCCTTACTGTTCGTAGAAAAGCTGCATCTGGACCTTCTCTGTTCCTCTTAGTGCCATTGTAGGGCTTCAGACAAAATTTCTTTAGTAAACCACGGTAGATCCAAAATTATATTGCCACACTGTGAAATCTATTTATGTAAACACTTGGTTGATTTCAACTCTGCCTCTTCTGTTTAAGGGCGATTTAACCCTTAATAATTGATAATCCACCATATCCATTAGCCCTCACTTAAACCGTCGTCTTGTCTTGAATAGTAAACTCTGGTTTAACTCATATATATATACCTTCATCAAATTCCCCAGTTTAACACTGATTAGCACATATCAACCATCTATCATAAACCGGCCTTCATTTTACCTTTTATAGTTTGTTTCCAAGATGACCAAACAATTCGCCGCTTGCAACTGGGTTCCCTCCCAGATCACGGAAACGCAAATCAATGGATACGTTGTAACTGGCGCTTTAGCCTAGAAAAATGTCCTTCATTGGCGAGTTCCTGGCCCTGAGTGCCCTCCCGAGCCTCAAGATGGCAAAGTAATTGTTTTTATGCAGCAGTTAGACCGGGGATTCAGCCCTCCAGGATCAAAGTTCTTCCGGGATGTGCTTGCCAGCTTTCAACTCCATCCTCAGGACATTGGACCAAATTCTGTGTCCAACATATGCAATTTCCAAGTGTTCTGCGAAGTTTACCTTCAAGAGGAACCAACCGTTGAGCTCTTCCGGGATTTCTTCCATTTAAACCGCCGGACTAAATTCTCTGACGGCCCCAATACTGAACTTGGTGGGGTTTCAATCCAAAAGAGAAAGGAAGTTGATTTCCCTCATGCAAAGCACCACAGCCACCCTAAAGACTTGAACCAAACATGGTTTTATTGTAAGAATACTGCCCCTGCCGGAGAAAATCCCTTGCTAGGTTACCGCGCTCACAGGCTTAGCAATGGCCATCCACTGCCTCAACGACTCACCGCCAAGGAGAGATAGGCTTACACACCTCAACTTGCCAAACTCCGGGCTCTCCTAGCCAACGGTTTGACTGGCGTTGACCTCGTTCGCTGCTGGGTTGCATGGCATGTACTTCCTTTAAGCCGCCGCCCCGGATTGATGCACGAGTATACCGGCAATGGCCAAGGATCCTAAACGGTTTAATGAGAAAGAAATGACTGATGATGAAGTCACAGAATCTGTGAATAAGATGCTAGATGAACCGATTGCTGCATGCAGCCAAACTGGGCTGGCCCCTTTTTACTCCTCCAACAAACCGCCAGCGGTAAAGATTTTAACCTTGTGCTTTCTTGATCCGCCTCCGCTTTAACATTGCTCTAATAAACCTTTGTTTAATTTTCCAGGCCAATAGCTCCTTTTGGAAAAGGAAAGCTTCAGACAAACCGGCAAGGGCTCCTCGTGCCAAGAGCAAAGTTATAAAGAGATCAGCCAAGAAGAAGACCGGCGAAACTGCTGATCCGCCCGAAGATATTGAAGATTCGGATCAAGAGGTAGAACTTGACTCCCTTGGATCCTTTTTCATACACCTTATTAACAATGACTATTATCAGGATGATGCGGAAGCCAGCCGCGCTGATCATGTTGAGGTAATCTCCCTTTCCTCCGGTTCAGATCATTGCCGATTCAGAAATTTTGTCGTGCAGTTCGGAAAGTAAAACACTCTCACCCACTTGCTCATTTAGATCCACAATTTTCTTTGAAGACACAGCAACAAGAAGGTTGTCGCACAACCTGGCACAGTGGTCAACAGGTCACTTCCTCCGGTTTACCAGACACTCCACCACGGAAGTGTCGTCCAGAGGTCTCTTCTTCTTTTTAATAAGCCTTGTCCCTTGGCGGGTTGCTTCCGGAACCCACTTAATCCGTCTGACTCGAATTATCAGGTGTCCTCTAATTCCTCATCTGGCGGTTCATCAACCACTCAGCTGCCTCCCCTTAAAACCGTCCCCGGGTAAGTATACTGCCCTTTAAGTTTTTCCTTCGTGTATCGGTTTATCATACTAATCTTCTGTTTTGATCTTATAGTGCCAAGGGCCGGTTGAGCAAGAAAGCCAAGACCAGTGAACCTACTGATGAAGTTGAACCGGAGAAGACTCCAGAAGATGCCGTTAGAGACACTGATGTTGTTATGGATGACTCTGCCCCACCGGATCCAGCCACTGATGCTAATCCACTGGAAGCTGACCCGGCTACACATGTTGAAACATCAAGTCCACATGTCACGCCTCCAAGCCCAGCTGCTAATCCGCCAAGCCCTGCTGCTAATCCGCCGAGCCTAGCCAAAGATAGTGTCAATCCACGGAGCCCATCAAAAGGTGGCGATGATGTTATTATCACTGGCACTGCTTATACCGCCCAAGGCAATCCAGTTGCTTTATCGAAACATACTGCCAAGGACGAATTTGCTGCTATGGGCAAGGGGAAAGGGAAGACCGATTTGTCGAGCTATGTTAATCTTTTTCGCCAGATCTTCATTCCGGATTCTTGAACCGGCTTTACACAAGCCGAGATTATGAGGCCGGTTTGGTGAATCTGATGAAGGAACGCTATGAGGTAATCTTCCAAACACTTTCATCCTTATTCTGTACATTCACTGTATTGTAGCCCCCAAGGTCCGGTTTGTCTCATGAAGACAAACCGGGACTTCAAAGATAAAGAACACTTTGACTGAGTAGCCCCCAAGGGCCGGTTTATCTCTTGAAGATAAACCGGGACTTTTATATTCCATACTGTATTTTGTTAACTTCCCTTGCCTGTGTATTTTCTTGATGAAACACACATTAGCCCCCAAGTGCCAAGATTAAAACTTGTATTGATCCTTGGGACGTCCAACAATCAGTAGTAAAGAAGCAATCCACATTAGCCCCCAAGTGCCAAGTGTATAACTGGTTATATGCTTGGGACTTTTGATAAAATATTTACATGCTCCTCATCTGACTATGGCAGGCTGATATAAATCACCAAGGCTCTCAAATTGCTGATCTTCAAGAGAATATCAAGTACCAACAAGCAGAGACTTCCAAGGCCAAAGATGAGCTTAAAACCGCTTTGGCAGCCATGGAACAACTGAAAGAAGGGTTCAAGAATGAGCGTGCCAGCTGGGAAATAAAGAAGACAACATTGTTGAAGCGGGCTGAGGACGCCGAGTCAGCTCTTAAACCGGTGGCGGAAGAACTAACTGGGTTGAAGCGCCAAGTAAATGCCATGACCTCTGCGATATTTGGTAAATACTTCTGTCAAGATCTCTTGAATAACCATCTTTGAAATTTGTCGGTTTAACATCAAAATCTTAAACCGTTGTAGGTGGCCGTGTTGCCCATCTGGGCTCTGACATGCGGATGAAGCTGAAGGTAGCCTATACATTGATAGAACAATTGTATACCGGTGCCCAATGGGTTATCTGTGCGGTCTCCTACAACAAACCGGCCACAACATTGATCAAGGACACTGTAGCAAGGTTATCCATGATGCCGGCGCAGATAGAAGAGATGAAGCGATCCGCTGCCAGGGCTGGCGCTCTGTTGGCATTAACCCGAGCCAAAGCATGGATAGCTGACCTAGATCCAATTGATATTGCCAAGGGCTTTCCTGGTGAGCAAGAAAATGGGGCAGAATTTGACAATGAAGCCCTCAAAGTTCTGACAAAGGAGATGCATCCCCTGGCGAGTCAATTGCCGGAAGAAGCTAACTTGATTGTTCATCGGTCCTTTTATGCTGCGAACAATCAACGGATTGATACTACTGTGAAGGAAGTGAAAAATCTTATCCCACCAATCCGTAAGCACACTTACGCCCCTGACGTTGATCCGTCTGAACTTATAAGTGAAGAGGCAGTCTTTCAAGCTTTACCCCGGATTGACTGGACCACCGTTGACTTCCAGCCACTGGATGGAGAGGAGGAGGCTGAACCGACGCCAGATGATCCATCAACTTCACGTCAACATGGTGATGAGCCTTGATCCGGCAATCGGGTTGATGTTTCACAAACTGTGCTCTGTGTAAAGAACAATCCTTTATTTTGGGCTGTAAAGCGCCTTGTAATAGGCTAGTTTGAAATACTTTGATCTGTCGCCATTGTGCACTGAGATATGACTTTGTTTGATCTGCCATGATAATTGCAGTACTTGCTTATGTACCTTATCTGTGATATGAAATTATGCTGTTGGTTTACCAACTTATTTGTAGTAAGGGTGAATGCCCAACTTTCACCATGCAATGCTGGTATTGTAAGAAGTAAAACCGGGTTGTGATGAACACCGGATGATCATACTGGCGACAGGTAGTCAAAGCTAGACCAGAGTGAAATATGCCGGTTCACCATTGAGTATACGCTTGAATAGATGATAACTGTAAGCCACACCGGGTTTAAAAAACACCGGGTTTGAGATGAAGACATATAGCCTGGCCGAATCAAGAGATGCCGGTTTACCTTAAAAGGTGACCAAATAAGGATAAAAACTTGCAAAAAACAAAGCAAATAAAAACTTGTAGTCGAGGCTTTTCGAGGGCTGCCAGGCCCAAATTCGAGGCTTTTCGTGGGCTGCCAGGCCGCTGAGTTAAACCATTTGACAAAGCCTTTTAAGATGGGCCTCCAACTAACCAATCGTCATTTTAACTTTGACAACTTCAGGGTCTCAATGAGAGTAACTGTCAAACGTTCGGCGGGTCATGCCAGGATTACCTGGATAGGAGTGGCTTACTTGATGAAGGCAGGTTAACCCGGGGTTTTAGGTGAATACACTAGGCTTCCAAGCCGTGGGTCGATACCCGGTTACAAGGGTCCTTTCAAACTCTTTGTTACTTTACACAAAGAGCCCCCAAGTAACTTTGTGAGCTATGCTCAATGGGTGCCTATGTTTGAGTCATGCTAGTAGCAACAGACCTCTCTTTGGCCCCTTGGGTGTGAAGCTCCCAAGCTGTGTGATGGCATAATAGTCGGTTCAATGAACAAAATGGGTCATTGCTTTGGAAGTAGAAGCCCCCTTGTATCCAAGAAACATTGGAAGAACGGCAGAGGCCCTGCTTGTAGCAAGGGTGCCGGTTTATTATATTGATAATAATATATACATTGTCATAATATGTACATAAGAAGAGCCGATAACTCAAGTGTAGTACGGCCGAAGGGGAGCTATGTTCCACGGCCGCCGGGTCTCCTCCTCAGAAGTGTGTGAGTCTTCTCAAACGTCAATGAGGTAGTATGATCCGTTGTGCAGATTCTTGCTGACCACAAAGGGCCCTTCCCAAGGTGGGGATAACTTGTGCATGTCGGTCTGATCCTGGATGAGCCGGAGCACTAAATCGCCTTCTTGAAAGGTTCTTGTTTTAACCCGGCGGCTGTGATAACGCCACGGGTCTTGCTGGTAAACCGCCGAACGAGCCAAAGCCATATCCCGCTTCTCATCTAACAGGTCCAGTGCTTCTTGACGTGCTTGCTCATTGTCCGCTTCAACATAATTAGCAACCCGAGGCGAGTCATGACGAATATCACTGGGGAGTACTGCCTCTGCTCCGTAAACCATGAAGAAAGGCGTATAACCTGTAGATCAGTTTGGGGTGGTGTTTATGCTCCATAACACAGATGGTAGTTCTTTCACCTAGCAACCCGGTGTCCGTTTCAAGGGGACCATAGGTCGGGGCTTGATACCCTTTAGAATTTCCTGATTAGCTCGCTCAGCTTGACCATTGGATTGGGGATGAGCCACAAACGCTACATCAAGCCGGATGTGCTCTCGTTGACAAAAATCCTCCATCTCGCCTTTAGAGAGGTTCGTGCCATTATCCGTGATAATGTTATGTGGAAAACCGAAACGGAAGATCACATTTTTAATGAATTGAACCGCCGTGGCTGCGTCACACTTGCTTACTGGCTCCGCTTCAACCCATTTAGTGAACTTGTCAACCGCCACCAACAGGTGGGTCTTCTTATCCTTTGATTGCTTGAAAGGCCCTACCATGTCAAGCCCCCAAGTTGCAAACGTCCAGGTGATAGGAATCATCTGTAGCTCCTGAGCCGGCACATGAGCTCGTCTTGAGAATTTTTGACAGCCGCCGACCGCTCGACTAAGTCCTCAAGATCGCGATGAGCTGTCAACCAATAGAAACCGTGACGAAAAGCTTTAGCAACCAAGGATTTTGAACCGGCATGATGACCACAGTCTCCTTCATGGATCTCACGTAAAATCTCACCGCCTTCTTCAGGAGAAACACAGCGCTAGAATGCCCCAGAAACACTGCAATGGTGTAACTCGCCGTTGTGAACAACCATGGACTTGGACCACCGGACGATCTGTCTGGCTAAAATTTCATCATTTGGTAACTCGCACCGGTTCATATACGCCAAGTATGGAACTGTCCAATCCGGAATGATATGTAAAGCGGCCACCAATTGTGCCTCCGGATCAGGAATAGCGAGGTCCTCCTCTGTGGGTAGCTGAACCGACGGGTTATGCAAGACGTCCAAAAAGGTATTGGGCGGCACCGGTTTATGCTGAGATCCTAGCTGGCTTAAAGCGTCAGCTGCCTTGTTTTTGCGCTGATTAATGTGCTCCACTTGATATCCCTTAAAGTGACCAGCCACAATATCCACCTCTCGTCGGTAAGCCGCCATGAGTGGATCCTTGGAATCCCAAGTACCTGAAACTTGCTGGGCTACCAAGTCTGTGTCTCCAAAGCATCGCACGCGGCTTAAGTTCATCTCCTTAGCCACTCGAAGACCATGGAGTAAAGCTTCATACTCAGCTGCGTTATTAGTACAAGGGAACATTAAGCGAAGAACATAATGAATTTTATCACCCCGAGGGGAAGTAAGGACAACTCCAGCCCCCAAGCCCTCCAATTGCCTAGACCCGTCAAAGTGAATAGTCCAGTATGTACTGTCCGGTTTGTCTTCTGGCGCCTGCAACTCGGTCCAGTCATTGGTGAAATCCACAAGAGCGTGGGACTTGATGGCTGTGCGAGGCATATACTTCAAACCGTGTGGTCCAAGCTCAATAGCCCACTTAGCAGCCCGGCCAGTTGCCTCCCTGTTCTGGATTATATCCCCCAAAGGAGCAGAACTGACCACCGTGATGGGATGACCTTGAAAGTATTGTTTAAGCTTTCGACTTGCCATAAACACCCCATACACCAGCTTCTGCCAATGCGGATACCTTTGCTTTGACTCAATGAGCACTTCGCTGATATAGTAAACCGGCCTTTGAACCGAGTACTCCTTCCCAGCCTCCTTGCGCTCCACCACAATAGCAACACTGACAGCCCGGGCATTAGTAGCCACATACAACAGTAGTGGCTCCTTATCAACGGGAGTAGCAAGAACCGGCGGTTCAGCTAACTGCCGCTTCAAGTCCTCAAACACCGCATCAGCTGCATCACTCCAAACAAAATTGTCGGTTTTCTTCAACATCTGATACAGAGGAATTGCCTTCTCTCCCAAACGGCTGATAAAAGGCTCAAAGCCGCAATACGACCTGCCAGCCACTGAACATCGTTGATACACGCCAGTTTAGCCAAGGATGTAATTGCCTTGATCTTTTCCGGATTAGCCTCAATGCCTCTGTTAGACACTAGAAAGCCTAAGAGCTTGCCTGCCGGAACACCAAAAACACACTTAGCCGGATTGAGCATCATTTTATAGACTCTCAGATTATCCAAGGTTTCTCGCAAATCAGATATGAGTGTCTCTGCTTTCCTGGACTTGAGCACAATATCGTCCACATAAGCATGAACATTGCGCCCAATTTGAGTATGAAGACAATTCTGCACGCAACATTGATAAGTTGCCTGGGCACTCTTGAGCCCAAAGGGCATAGATACATAGTAGAAGGATCCAAAGGGAGTAATGAAAGCTATCTTCTCCTGGTCCTTAACTGCCATCTTGATATGATGATAACCAGAATAAGCATCCAGAAAACTCAAACGCTCACAACCCGCCGTAGCATCAATGATTTGATCAATATGAGGGAGGGCGAAGGGATCAGCTGGGCAAGCTTTATTCAAATCTATGTAATCCACACACATACGCCAAGTGCCGTTTTTCTTAAGCACCAACACCGGATTAGCCAACCACTCTGGGTGAAACACCTCAACGATAAAACCAGCAGCCAACAAATGGGCTACCTCTTCTCCAATGGCCTTGCGTTGTTCCTCGTTGAAGCGGCGAAGGAACTTTTTGACCGGTTTAAACTTGGGATCAATATTGAGAATGTGCTCAGCGAGTTCCCTCGGTACACCTGGCATGTCAGAAGGCTTCCATGCAAAAATGTCCCGGTTCTCATGGATGAACTCGATGAGCGCACTTTCCTATTTCGGATCCAGATTTGTGCTGATACTAAACTGCTTGTATGAATCGCCAGGAATGAAATCAACAAGTTTAGTTTCATAAGCCGGTTTGAACTTCAGGGTCGGATCATGTTCTGTAGAGGGTTTCTTCAAGGAAGTCATGTCTGCCAATCAACATTGTCCTTATAGAACTTTAACTCCTCCGTTGCACAAACCGATTCAGCATATGCCGCATCTCCTTCCTCACACTCCAGAGCAATCTTACGGCTGCCATGAATCGTAATGGTCCCTTTGTGACCCAGCATCTTGAGTTGCAGATAAACATAACACGGCCTTGCCATGAACTTAGCATAAACCGGCCGTCCAAATAAAGCATGGTACGGACTTCGGATTTTGACCACTTCAAAAGTCAGTGTCTCAGACCTTGAATCATGATCATCTCCAAAAACTACCTCTAGAGCTATCTTACCATCTGGGAAAGCCGATTTGCCAGGCACCACTCCGTGAAAAATGGTGTTTGACGGTCTAAGATTCTTATCTGTCAACCCCATACGCTGGAAGGTTTCATAGTACAGGATATTGATACTGCTCCCTCCGTCCATGAGTACCTTGGTGAACTTATATATATCCTCCTACCTGAGGTGCAACCACCAAAGCCAGGTGACCCGGGTTGTCAACCCGGGGCGGGTGATCCTGCTCCAGACAATAGGCTGCTCGAACCAACGTAGATAACTGGGCACCGCCGGTTCAACAGCGTTCACTGCCCTTTTATGGAGCTTCTGATCGCGCTTGCACAAGCTAGTGGTGAAGACATGATACTGTCCACCGTTTAACTACTTTGGGTTGCTCTAATAACCCGACTGCTGTTGACTCCCCTGATTACACTGTTGATGGTTACCACCTTGGTTGTTCTGATTGCCCTGATGATTCTGGAACCCTGAGCTTGAACCGCCACCACCGTAACCTGGCCCATGGAATCCTGGATCGGAACCACCAGGTGGACCCTGATCATATCGAAAAAGATCAGAATTTTTGAACTCGCTCATGATGTGGCAATCCTTCCAAAGGTGTGTGGCCGGAGCCTCCTTTGTCCTGTGCTTCGGGCAGGGCTGGTTTAACAGGCGTTCCAGATTCATTCCTCCACCGCGCTGGGGCGGTTTACCCTTACGACGCTGCATATTACCCTGCACATTGGTGTTAGCCACAAAATCGGAACTATCCGCTTTACGCTTACCACTGTTTCCTTGGCTCGCCTGATTATGCTGTCCTTTTGAACCGGCATTCTTCTTTCCCTTCTCCTGTTTCTCTTCATCAGAATCAGGGTGTTTGGTGTTATCAGAATCAGCATACTTAACCAGAGCCGCCATAAGTGTTTCCATATCATTGCGGTAGCGCTTGAGTCGTCCCAACTTCATTTTCAATGACTTAAACCGGCAATTACACTCCAATGTTATGATCACCATGTAAGCATTGATACGGTCCGACGAATGCAAAACTTCTGCAACCCGGCACACCCAATGAGTCGTTGACTCGTTCTCTCCTTGGACACAGGCATCTAAATCGACAATGGACATAGGTTGTTTGCACGTATCTTTGAAGTTTGCTATGAACTTGGCCTTCAATTGGTCCCATGATCCGATGGAGTTGGTGGGCAAGCTTTTTAACCAAGTGCGGGTCGTTCCTTCCAACATCATGGTGAAGTATTTTGCACATGCCGCTTCATCTACATCCAACATCTCCATTGCCATCTCATAACTTTCAACCCACGTCTCGGGGGGCTGATCAGCGGTGTAATTAGGCACCTTGCGCGGCCCTTTGAAATCCTTGGGCAGCCGCACATACGGAGAGCCGGGATGAGACAAGGCACTCCCCAAGAGGTGAAGGCAAGCCATGTCCCTCGCTCTATGGATGCTGTTGGCTGAACCGGGGCGGGTTGATGATGACCCGCATACTGTGCCGCTAAAGCGGCCTCCCTTCACGCTCTGCCATTATCTACTATGTCCTGAGCATTCCGACCACCATTCGCCGTATTAGCCCCTCGAGGCGCATCTCGATGCCGCGTACTGCTTGACACGGTCGGCTCGTCCATGTGCCTGCTATAACTCTTGCTCGGACGGGGGGTGGAATGTATTTTGTCTCGGCTGCAGGAATAAGCCTGTTGCTGAACAACGGCGGTTTGAAGAAGATCCCTGGCTCACCGAGTCTCGATCGTTGCTAAGGAATCACCCTCCATCGGAATAGCCGCCAAACGTGACGCTGCTGCAATCATGTTGTCCAAAGGACTGGAAAAGTGACCCAACGGCGTTGTGAGAAACTGTGGCGGGTTGTCCATCCGTCGAGGCGGGTCCATCGCCCGTGCCTGATCTGGCGCCGCCCCCGGTGCCTCGGTCCAGTTTACTCCTGCCGGATTGCTAGGCCCAGCTCCTGGTGTGCTGAAGAGATTTAGACCCTCGTAAATTTGCGGCAGTCGAGACCGGTATTTCCTTCTCATAACTTCGTTTGATGCATTCTTGTAAGGGCATATTTATCCCTTAGGTGTTTTGGTGATTGATGACAATGCTTTTGCGGACTAATCGTGTGCCTTGAGTTTCTCAGATACTTCATCACTAGGCACGAGACGATTCGGTGCCCCTCGGAGACTATTGAAGTTGGCGTTGTTCTACATTTCTCTTTGGTGGATTTGAGTCGTAGGAGAGCCGTACTATTAAGAGGGGGTCCGCGTCGGAAAGGTTTGGGTGGAATCAACACGTACACTTGTCCTACCTTTCCTTGCACTTTGGAGCTTCGCTTTGTTATCCTTGTTGTGCCGAAATCTGACGGCTACTGCTGTACTGGCGGTAGCACCGCAAGTACCAGCGGTAGTACCGCTGTGGGTCACGGTAGTACCGCTCCTCTGGAGCCGTAGTACCGTGGCTCCCAGGCCTAGTGCCGCTCCGGTACGGTAGTAGGGGCGGATGTAATTTTTTACATCCGCACCACCCACGGTAGTACCGCTCGTCCAGCGCGGTAGTACCGCGGGAGCCCACGGTAGTACCGCTCCCCTGGAGTCGTAGTACCGTGGCCCTCCTACCTAGTACCGCGGCGTCACGGTAGTAGGAGCGGATGTAATTTTTTACATCCGCGCCTCAATGGTAGTACCGTGCCTCGTGCGCGGTAGTACCGCGTCGGATTTTTGCACCACCTCATTTTCAGCGGAAGTAGGCACGGATGTAATTTATTTCATCCGCGCTCTTTGTAGGCAATGACTTCCCTGCCTTGCGGTAGTACCGCAAGGGGGAGCGGGAGTACCGCACAAGCCATAGTACTGCACCCTAGTCAGGCAAGTACCGGTCTCTGCTGCTGTCGCGGAAGTACCGTGGTCCGCCACGGTAGTACCGCGCGGCCTCGCGGTAGTACTGTGCCCCTGGAGCGGTAGTACCGCGTGTCGCGGGCTGAACATGTGGATAACGGTTGGATTTTTCCCATGACTATATAAGGGGCGTCTTCTACCTCTAGTTGACGACCTCTTCCACCTCTAACCTCCATTGTTGCTCCAAGCTCCATTTTCACCCGATCTCTCTCCCTAGCCAATCAAACTTGTTGATTTGCTCGGGATTGGGTGACAAGGGCCCGATCTACACTTCCACCACAAGATATTTGATTCCCCCCACTTATCCCTAGCGGATCTTGTTACTCTTGGGTGTTTGAGCACCCTACACGGTTGAGGTCACCTCGAAGCCATACTCCATTGTGGTGAAGCTTCGTGGTGTTGTTGGGAGCCTCCAATTGTTGTGGAGATTGCCCCAACCTTGTTTGTAAAGGTTCGATCGCCGCCTTCAAGGGCACCAATAGTGGAATCACGGCATCTCGCATTGTGTGAGGGCGTGAGGAGAATACGATGGCCCTAGTGGCTTCTTGGGGAGCATTGTGCCTCCACACCGCTCTAACGGAGACGTACTTCCCATTAAAAGGAACTTCGGTAACACATCCTAGTCTCCACCGGCTCCACTCTTGGTTATTTCGTGCCTTTACTTTTGCAAGCCTACTTGTGTTGCATCCCTTGCTTGCTTATGTACTAGTTGTTATTGCATCATATAGGTTGCTCACTTAGTTGCACATCTAGACAACCTATTTTGTTGCAAAGTTTAATTTGGTAAAGAAAAGCTTAAAAATTGTTAGTTGCCTATTCACCCCCCTCTAGTCAACCATATCGATCCTTTAAATTGGTATCAGAGCCTCGTCTCTTTTTAAGTACTTTACCATCCGAAGAGTATGGTTGATGTCGTAGATGATGTGGGAGAGCGCTCCGGTGCGGATCCGATATCATCTACGGGAGATGGGGGTAACTCGATCTCACGTGAGGAATTCAGTGTGGCTTTGGAAACATTGAAAACCTCCATGACGACCGAGGTCAAGGACATGTTTAAGGAATTCCTAGAAGGACTTAAACAATCTACCTCGCCGATGAAAGTGGATGATCCCACCAACAAGGTGACGAATGCTACCTCTGACAAGGGGGAAGCTAACATTGAAAAGAGTCCTTCTATTAGTGGTAGAAATGGCACCGGCATCTTTGCCCATGTGGAACCCCCAATTTATGGAGGGCCGATCCCTTCCACGCATTTGAATCATGCCGGTCCTCCTCCTAAATATGAGAAACATGAAGATTTTGATTCTTGGGTTTATCGCTTCAAGCGTCATTTGAAACATGTGAACACTAAACTTTGGAGAATCATTGAAGAAGGTTTCTATCCTCATGACCCAAGCAACTTCACCCCTCGAGAAGCCGTGGACAATCAATTTAATGCGAGTGCTCTCTTCATCATCCAAGATGCAATCCTTCCCAAAGATCTCCCTCATCTTCGACCTCATGCCATGGCTAAAGAAGCATGGAAATGTGTTGAGTCTCTCTATCGAGGAAGTGCTAGCATTCAACGCTCCAACTATGAAGTGGTGCAAGATGAAGCCGATGAGTTTGCAATGAAAGAAGATGAAGAACCTCGTGAGCTCTTTCGAAGAGTGACCAAACTCGCGGTCTCACTCCGAGATCATGGAAGCAAGGACACGGATGACAATTGGATCAAGCGCAAGTTCCTCAAGGCCATGATGCCCTACAACAAGGCCATGTCCTCCGTCATTCTTCAAAGACCGGACTTCCACTCCATGACCTCAAGTGAAGTGTTGTATGAGTTCGTTGCAATGAGCATCTTGGACAAGACCGCCGACAATGCGGTGCTCCGTTCTCAAAGGGCAAAGAAGCCCAACCTTGCCTTGAAGGCCAAGGTCATCATGGAAGAAGAGGAAGAAGTGGAAGATGAGGAGAGCAATCCCGAAGACACCAAGTATGATTATCATGAGCACATGACCCTTGCTTCAAGACAATTTTGGAGCAAGAAGAATTCAAGACCCAACTTCAACAAGAACAACTCAAGTGGCGTCAAGGGCAAGCAACAAGTTAGAACTTGCTTCAACTGTGGCAATGTGAGCCATTTCGTTGCGGATTGTCCTTACGAGAAGCGGGAAGATAATGGTGGCAAATTCATTTGAAAAGACAAAGTCAAGTCCTTCCCCAACAAGAACAACTTCGCCAAGAAGACTCCAACTCGTGGGTTGGTGGTTCAAGAAGAATACCAAGAGGATGACGATGATGATGAAAGTGGAGAAGCAACGGCCATGGCATCCGTTGCCATTGCTACTACTCCCCCGGTGTCTCTCTTTGATTCACCCAACGAAAACATCACCGCCAAGTGCCTCATGGCTAAAGCTTCAAACAAGGTAACCCCCAACATCACAACCACCATCATTACTAATCCCTCCTTGGAGGATTGCATTGATGAACATGTTGAGTCTAATGAGGAAGTGAATGAATTTGAGTCTTTTATGAGTAAGCTCAAGGGTAAGTCCAAGAAGCACTTTGTTGCTCTCTTGGAACAACTTGGTGAGGCCAATGACATGATCGAGGCTCACGAAGAAACCATCTCTAAGATGGAAGGTCATAGTCGTGACTATGCCGATGAGATATCGGATCTCTAATGCTCTTGAGGAAGAGCGTGTGCATCGCTTGACTTTTGAGGAGTCACACAATGATGACCATGCTAAGTTAAAGAAAGATCTTGATCATGCTCTTGTCGTGTCTCGTGTGCTAACTTCCGAGAAGGCTAAACTTGGGGTTGATCATGCTAGACTCAAAGAGGAGTTTGAGATACTTGACAAGGCCCACAAGGTCTTGAAGGGTGCTCACGCTAACCTCAAGAAGTCTCATGCTCAACTCCAAGTTAAGCTAATCAAGGAAAAAGCCACCTTTCCTCATATGGTATTAATTGATAATGCATGTGCTACTAACCCGTGTTGTGAGCATGCGCATCTTGTGGAGGAGAATGCCAAGTTGAAGGATCAACTTGAGAAAGGCCTTGTGACATGCATTCAAGGTGATAAAAACCTCAACGACCTTTTGAGCAATCAAAAGGAAGTTGTGGCTAAGGAAGGAATTGGGTTTGCACCCAAGTCCAAGAGCAAGAAGAAGAAGAACAACAAGACCAAACGTCCTCCTCCTCTCAAGCAAACGTTTGTGAAAGAGGTAGAGGGTGCTCCTAAGGAGAAGAAGGAAAAAGTGATGGGAGTTGATGTCCAAAAGGGCAAAAGCATTTCCTCAAACAAAGCCGGCGACTTTAACCCATCATATGTGTTGTGTCGTGCTAGTGATGGACATGTCTTTGCTAAATTTGTTGGTTCTCCTTATGAGTACATTGAATGGTCTATTTGGGTTCCCAAGACCCTTGTTACTAACATCAAAGGACCCATTACTAAATGGGTACCTAAAACCAAGCATTGATCTCTTGTAGGTGTTTGCTTCCCGTGGGGGGTCATGGTTGCTCGATAGTGGAGCAACAAATCATATGACCGGGAGCAAGGACTTGGTGGTGGACGTGCAAGAGATTCCATCTATGCCCACCAATGTCGAATGGGGTGATGCATCACATTCTAAGGTATTGGGTCTCGGCAAGGTTGTCATTTCTCATGATCTAACGATCGAGAAAGTCATGCTTGTTGAGTCCCTTGCATACAATTTGCTTTCCGTTCATCAACTTGCACTCATGGGTTTTGCTACCTTCTTTGACATTGATACCGTGGCCCTCTTGTGGAGCAAGACTCTTAAAGTAGCCTTTGTTGGACATGTCGAGAACGGTCTCTATGTGATTAACTTTTCGGAGCGACCCACTAAGACCGCGACATGCCTAATGCTAAAGTTGACGTGGGATGGCTTTGGCATCGCCGTTTAGCCCACGCCAATATGAGATCTTTGCAAAGTCTTCTCAAGGGGACCATGTTCGTGGACTAACAAATTTTAGTTTTGCCAAAGATCGTGCTTGCAAAGGCTTGTATTGAAGGAAAGCTTCATGAGAAGGCTCACCTCCTCAACTATCATCTACTCGAAGAGACCCTTGGAGCTCCTTCACATGGATCTCTTTGGGCCTCCATCTTTTGATAGTCTTGGAGGTAGAAAGTATTGCTTGGTAATTGTGGATGATTATTCAAGATACACTTGGGTATACTTCTTCAAGAGGAAGAGTGAGACTCAACAAACCGTCATTGATTTTGCAAATGAAGCTCAACGTCAACATAATGCAAAGATCTTGATAATCAGAAGTGACAACGGCACCGAGTTCAAGAACTACACCTTGGATGAGTTTCTTAGTGATGAGGGGATCAAGCACCAATATGCTGCTCCATACACCCCTCAACAAAATGGTGTTGCGGAGAGGAAGAACCGGACGTTGATGGATGCGGCTAGGACCATGATGGCAGAGTTCAAGTCTCCATACAACTTTTGGGCCGAAGCCATCAACACCGCATGTCATGCATCCAATCGGCTCTATCTTCGCAAAGGCTTGAACAAGACTCCTTATGAGATACTCACCGGCAACAAGCCCAACCTCAAGTACTTCCGGGTGTTCGGTTGTAAGTGTTTCATTCTCAAGAAAGGTGTTCGATTGTCTAAATTTGAGGCTAGAGCTCATGAGGGCATATTTGTTGGTTATGCTACAAACTCTCATGCTTACCGTGTTCTCAACAAGTCCATCGGACTCATTGAGGAGACGTGTAACGTGGATTTTGACGAAAATAACGGCTCCCAAGTGGAGCAAAGTGGTACTTGTGATGTAGGTGATGAAATTCCTCCCAAGCCATAAGAAGAATGGGTATTGGTCAAATCCTACCCATTGAGGAACCCCTTGTGGCCGAAGGAGAAGGACAATGCTCCACTCAAGTGGAGCCATCACCTCCCCAAGACCCACACGCTTCCGAAGAACAAAGTAAAGGCCCTCAACCTCATGAACAAGACCAAGGGCAAGATTAACCTCAAGATGGTGGTGAATCTCTAAATGATGCCCAAGGTCAAGTTCTCCCCCTCGAGCAAGTTCAAGATCAAGAACAAGCTCAAGACGGCGCTCAAGATGATCAAGTTAACCCTCCTCCTTCCACACCCGAGGAGGAATTAGAGCGCTGTGCCGTGAAGATTGCTTCCAAGCTCGCCACCCAAGGCCATCTCATGGAAAACGTGGTTGGAAGCCTAAGAAAGGGGGTAAGCACTCGTAGACAATTAGCAAAATATTGTGAACATCACGCGTTTGTCTCTTATGTTGAACCCCAAAAGGTCTATGAGGCACTAGAGGACTCGGATTGGCTCAATGCCATGCATGAAGAACTCAACAACTTCGAGTACAACAAGGTGTGGAGATTGGTGCCAAGACCATCGGGGAACCACAACGTCATTGGAACCAAGTGGATCTTCAAGAACAAGCAAGATGCTCATGGGAACATCATTCGCAACAAGGCAAGATTGGTAGCACAAGGCTACTCCCAAGTCGAGGGTATCGACTATGGTGAAACCTTTGCTCCCATTGCTCGTCTTGAATCCATTCGTTTGTTGATTGCTTATGCTTCCCATCACAACTTTAAGTTGCAGCAAATGGATGTGAAAAGTGCTTTTCTTAATGGTTCTATTAATGAGTTGGTCTATGTTAAGCAACCCCCCGGGTTCGAGGACCTCTACTTCCTGGATCATGTGTATCAACTCGATAAGGCACTCTATGGCCTTAAACAAGCCCCACGTGCGTGGTATGACCACCTTACCGAGTTGCTACAAGATCGTGGATTTGAAGTAGGACAAATTGATCCCACTCTTTTTACTAAGAAGGTCAAAGGGGAGTTGTTTGTATGCCAACTATATGTTGATGATATTATCTTTGGTTCTCCTAACAAAGTTTTCAATGAGGAATTTGCCGCTCTCATGACCTCCAGGTTCAAGATGTCTTCGATGGGAGAGTTGAAGTTCTTCCTTGGTTTTGACATCAAACAAAGAATAGAAGGAACCTTCATCAACCAAGCCAAATACACTCAGGACATGCTTAAAAGATTCAAGCTAAGTGATGTCAAGTCGGCTACTACACCAATGCCTACCAAGTCCCAACTTGACATCGATCCCAATGGTAAAGCGGTGGATCAAAAGGTATATCGCTCCATGATTGGCTCCTTGCTTTATCTTTGTGCATCTAGACCGGATATCATGTTGAGTGTGGGGATGTGTGCACGGTTTCAAGCCGCACCAAGGAAAGTCACTATGTGGCGGTCAAGTTTAATCTTTCGATATTTGGCTCATACCCCAAACTTTGGCTTATGGTACCTAAGAGGAGCAAACTTCAAGCTTGAAGGTTTTACGGATTCGATTGGCATGGAGACAAAGTGGATAGGAAGTCCACTTCCGGAGGGTGCCAATTTCTTGGTTGCTCTTTGGTAAGTTGGTCTTCCAAGAAGCAAAGTTGTGTGTCTCTCTCGTCCACCGAAGCGGAATATGTGGCAGCCGGTAGTTGTTGTGCTCAACTCCTATGGATGAGGCAAACTTTGAAGGAGTACGGTGTCATTTGTGACAAAGTGCCTCTTTGGTGTGATAATGAAAGTGCCATCAAGATCTCTCTCAACCCGGTGCAACGCTTCAAGGCGAAGCACATTGAGATTCGGTATCACTTCATCCGAGATCACATTAGGCGAGGGGAGATCGAGCTCAAGTATGTTAACACTCATGATAACCTTGCAGATATTTTCACGAAGCCCTTGGACGAAGCAAGATTTCACGAGTTAAGGCATGAGCTAAATATCATTGATTTGAGCAATGTGACTTGAACCCGTGTACCCCCCCCCCCCCACCACCACACTCAACTTGTTGTCTAGTTTAGGTGTAGGCATGGACATAGGGGGGTGTTGTTCTCTCAATGAACTCTCCCTCCCCCATTATGCATAAATCGATCACCTCTTTCACATTAGCCATTTTTATGGTACTAAAGGCCAAAGACGAGTTTTGGTCATGGGCCCAAGGATAATTCTTCGCGGTGCCATACCATCCAACTCAAACATAGGTGGCTTCGGCCACCGCCCTCTCTCTTCGAGAGGCTTTGTCGCTTGGTAGTTTCTTGTTGTCTTTCTACCTCTGGTTTGTGCGTGTTCTTGTGGTTTCCTGTGTGTGAAAAGTTTCGGTGCAAAGGCCTTCTTCTCGTGTTGAAACATGCGGTGACTTGAGTTCACGGTACTATCATGAGAGCCACCACAAGGTACTATCAAGAGCCACGCCACGGTACTACCGCCAGAGCGGTACTATCGCCTCGGTGCGGTATTTCCGCCGAAGCGGTACTACTGCTGATGATACGCGCAGTACTATCGCTACGGTTTGGGCGCATGGGGATAAGGACGGGCAGGGGAGTTCTAACTCCCCATACCCATTCGCAGTTCTTCCCCCACGTCGCCTCCTTCTCTCCCTCGCTCACGAACGGAGCTGGCGTTCGTCGCCGGATCTCCTCCACCGGCTGCCCTCCCGTGATTCCGTCCGGTGGGATCGTTCCCCACCATGTGCTCTTGCTATGGACCAAGGTCTTTCCCCAACTCCCTCTCCATGTTGTTTGTGTTTGGTGTTTCTAGGTTTTGGGGGAGACTTGTCTGTTCTTGAGATTCATAGGCTTAATCTATGCAAGAGTGGGATGAAGGAGCGTAGTATTGCATAGGATTTATACTTGTATTTTTGTCTTGCGCTAGATTTGATCACTGTAGCACTGCTATTGTTTCGCGGTTCTTTTCAGATTCGAACCACCATTTGGATCTGACGCGACGCGGTACTACCGCCCGTCTGGCGCGGTACTACCGCTTCTACGGTACTACCGCCCGTCGGGAGCGGTACTACCGCGCTCACCGTGGCACTAAAATCTTACTTCCGCTCCAACCACGGTACTACCGTGACCCCGCATGGTACTACTGCATTTTGGAGCGGTACTAATATTTTAGTACCGCAGGCAGTGGCAGTTCTACCGCGGCTCACATCTATCGCATGACAACTTTCTCGTATGCCTTCTATGTGTTTCTTGTGCTTTACCGTGGCCTTTGCATTGATCTTCTTGGCGCCATTGGTGTTTTGCGTGTGTGTCTCGGTGGTGGCTCTCGCCGTCCAATCCCAACCGTGACACGGCTCCAAGCGCTCACAAGAACCTGTGTGAAGTACCAGAGGGCTCTTCGCCTCCAAGCGCAATGTCAAGACCTCGGCTAGCAAGCACAAGGAGCCCGCTAAGGGCATGGATGAGATAGCCCCATCCGAGTCCGTCTGCCTCGTGCAGCTTCACCCATATGTGAACCCTCGCTCCATTGTCGAGGTCTGTGAGCTATTCTCGAACAAGCAATGCACCAACATCTATCCGATGTCATCAAGAACAAGGTAATACCTACGTGGAGGTGAAATGGATTGATATGCATCACATGAGGAAGGACAAGTTCCGTGACTACTTTGGAGAGGCTCGACTTGGTGGAGCAGTTTGGCATTGAGCATGTGATATCCTTTCACCTTGACTATGACCCCGAGCTTATCTGTCGCTTCTTTGCCTCAGTTTACTTTCACTCTCATGAGGAGCGGAGGATGACCTGGATGACCAATGGTCGTCAACTGTCTGCTACCTGGAAGGAGTTCATGGATCTACTCCAGGTTCCTGATGATGGGCTCAACACTCTAGTGGGTGTTCGCCCCCATGCCAATGCTAAGTCTGCCAACAAGGACAAGCTTGCACCATTCATGGTTGAGAAGGCGCTCGCCAATGGCAAGACAGTGTTGGTGCTCAACTCTTTTCTGGATATCATGTATCGCATCTTCCGCAACTCCTTGTTCCCTCGCATCGGTGACAAAGACAAGGTTCATGCCTATATGGTGGATATGATGCTCATTTGCAAGGAGGCTCGTTCGTCAGTCTCAGCGACTTGATATCTCACACATCATGTGGTGTGAGCTTCGGTTTACAGTGTTCAACCGCAAGGTGCCTATCTATGTGCCCTATCTGTTTCGGCTGATCTAGAAGACTTGGGAGAAGATGTTCCCTGGTGAGGAGTTCCTTGCTCCAGACTGGATTCGCCATGAGCCCATCTGTCTGCGATCAAACCCAACTGGGCCAACACCACTACTCATGCCGAGGCGACTGCTGCTAGGGGTGCTGTTGATGAGGAGGATGCTGGCACCGAGGATGTTGCTGAGGGCCGTGCTACTAGGCCTTCCCAGGGTGCCACTATGCCATCATGGGCCAAGAAGTTGAAGGACAAGATGAAGACTCTTTTCTGCATGCAAGCCAAGGGGCAGTACAGGACTCACGTGGCGTCCAAGGAGAGTCGTCGCAGGGACAAGAAGATCTTGCAGCTCTATGGTGAGGAAGTGTCTGGCCGGTCTGAGGAGCGCATCACTCCAGAGGCCGAGTGGATGGAGAAGCAAGGCTACAGGTGGACTGATTTTGAGGAGGATGTCGAGGATCCCATCCCTGCTGCCGAGGAGACCGACGGAGAGGGTTGGGACGAGTTCCCTGCTTGAGCCACCTCTTGTGTGTAGGTGTCCTCTCTGCCTTTTTGGCGTCTCGATGCCAAAGGGGGAGAGAGTGTAGGGATTTGCGAGTCGTGTGTGTCGTGTGTTTGCTGCTTCCTCGGTTGAACTATTTGTGTTGAACTATTTGCTGCTTTCTCGTTTGAACCTTGGTTGCTTTACTTCGTATGGTGTAAGACATATGCACTCTATCTATCCTAGCGAGCTTGTGTTATATTGTGCTATCTTTATGCTATGCTCTACTTTGATGTTAATTATCGTGCCTCGGTCTCTAAAATATAGGGGGAGTGTTGATCCTATTCTATGTGCTATGCAGTCCAAAGCATTCATCTAGAGTGCACACATCTAGGGGGAGCCCGTCTATATTTTAGAGAAGTGGCGTTTGCCCTTGCTCAAAATTATCTTATCTATGTGCAAATCCCGTGTTGTCATCAATCCACCAAAAAGGGGGAGATTGTAAGGGCATATTTATCCCTTAGGTGTTTTGGTGATTGATGACAATGCTTTTGCGGACTAATCGTGTGCCTTGAGTTTCTCAGATACTTCATCACTAGGCATGAGACGATTCGGTGCCCCTCGGAGACTATTGAAGTCGGCGTTGTTCTACGTTTCTCTTTGGTGGATTTGAGTCTTAGGAGAGCCGTACTATTAAGAGGGGGTCCGCGTCGGAAAGGTTTGGGTGGAATCAACACGTACACTTGTCCTACCTTTCCTTGCACTTTGGAGGTTCGCTTCGTTATCCTTGTTGTGCCGAAATCTGACGGCTACTGTTGTACTTGCGGTAGTACCGCAAGTACCAGCGGTAGTACCGCTGTGGGTCACAGTAGTACCGCTCCTTTGGAGCCGTAGTATCGTGGCTCCCAGGCCTAGTGCCACTCCGGTACGGTAGTAGGGGCGGATGTAATTTTTTACATCCGCGCCACCCACGGTAGTACCGCTCGTCAGCATAGTAGTACTGCTGAGCCCATGGTAGTACCGCTCCCCTGGAGTCGTAGTACCGTGGCCCTCCTACCTAGTACCGCGGCGTCACGGTAGTAGGAGCGGATGTAATTTTTTACATCCGCACCTCAACGGTAGTACCGCGCCTCGTGCGCGGTAGTACCGCGTCGGATTTTTTCACCACCTCATTTTCAGCGGAAGTAGGCACGGATGTAATTTATTTCATCCGTGCTCTTCGTAGGCAATGACTTCCCTGCCTTGCGGTAGTACCGCAAGGGGTGGGAGTACCGCGCAAGTAGTAGTGCACCCTAGTCAGGCAAGTCCCGGTCTCTACTGCTGTCGCGGAAGTACCGTGGTCCGCCACGGTAGTACCGTGCGGCCTCGCGGTAGTACCGAGCCCCTGGAGCGGTAGTACCGCGTGTCGCGGGCTGAACATGTGGATAACGGTTGGATTTTTCCCATGACTATATAAGGGCGCTTTCTACCTCTAGTTGACCACCTCTTCCACCTCTAAGCTCCATTGTTTCTCCAAGCTCCATTTTTACCGATCTCTCCCTAGCCAATCAAACTTGTTGATTTGCTCGGGATTGGGTGATAAGGGCCCGATCTACACTTCCACCACAAGATATTTGATTCCCCCCACTTATCCCTAGCGGATCTTGTTACTCTTGGGTGTTTGAGCACCCTAGACGGTTGAGGTCACCTCGAAGCCATACTCCATTGTGGTGAAGCTTCGTGGTGTTGTTGGGAGCCTCCAATTGTTGTGGAGATTGCCCCAACCTTGTTTGTAAGGGTTCGGTCACCGCCTTCAAGGGCACCAATAGTGGAATCACGGCATCTCGCATTGTGTGAGGGCGTGAGGAGAATACAGTGGCCCTAGTGGCTTCTTGGGGAGCATTGTGCCTCCACACCGCTCTAACGGAGACGTACTTCCCGTTAAAAGGAAGGAACTTCGGTAACACATCCTCGTCTCCACCGGCTCCACTCTTGGTTATTCGTGCCTTTACTTTTGCAAGCCTACTTGTGTTGCATCCCTTGCTTGCTTATGTACTAGTTGTTATTGCATCATATAGGTTGCTCACTTAGTTGCACATCTAGACAACCTATTTTGTTGCAAAGTTTAATTTGGTAAAGAAAATCTTAAAAATTGTTAGTTGCCTATTCACCCCCCCTCTAGTCAACCATATCGATCCTTTCAGTTCTGATCCAACGTAAGCCGGTAATTCTGCGATTGGATTTCCTGTGATCGGGCATCTAAAGTGGCCCGTTCTTCATCCATCCTGCCCTCCTCAGCCGCCAAATCCGCCTTTGCCTGAACTATCTGATCCTTTAACTTCGCAACATCCGCATTGTGCTGAACCTAAGTCTCCAGAGTTACCGTTGTGGTCAACACTGCCGTCCAATCGTCCAGTAAACCGGCAAGAACTTGAGCCAGCCGGTGCATCGGGCCTCCTGCCGTGGCTACCGATCCGGAGACCATTGCTGCTGTAGATGAAGACTGCACGGTGGGCTGCATACTAGCCATGAAGATCGCGACCCAGTTTGGCGGTTCAAGGGAACCCGGAATACTATCGCCATCGGAGTATCCCTCGAACCGGCCATCGTGCAATTGGTATAGCGACTCGGTTTCGCCAGTGGACGATTCACCATCTGAGTAGACGGCCGTCTCACCGTCGGACACCGGTTCAGATTCTGCGCCATGGATGAATCCTACGAACACACGTTTCATGGTAGGCTGAACCCAGGCAGGACTCGCACGCTGAGCCGTTTCGACAAGTTCGGTGGAGATGTCCGGCTCAGGGCCCGGATCGCCAATCTTGCCAATGAAAACGTGAATTCCGCCAAACGGGACCCGGTACCCATACTCGATTGAGCCAGCCTCAGGGCCCCAGCCTGCATCGTCGATGTAGAGCTTGCCGCGACGACTCTTGGTCATCCGGCCAACCATGTACCCCTTGAGTCCTTCAAAGCTGCCCTTCAAGAATTCAAAACCATCGTGCGATAGCCCCACGGTGGGCGCCAATTGTCGTGGAAATATCACGTCAGATGTCCTAGCAGAAGGGCTTAGTCGTGGAGCCATCGCAATGAGGTTAGCCTGAAGGGGTTAAACCGTACAAGGGACACGAGAGTTATACTAGTTCGGCCCCTTCGATGAAGGTAAAAGCCTACGTCTAGTTTGTGATGGGATTATTGGGGTTTCGATGACCAGGGAGCAAACACGCTAGCTTGGGTCTCGAGTTGTTGTCTGTTGTCCCTGAACCGTCGTCGGGTCGTCCCTTTATATACACAGGTTGACGCCCGACCGGTTTACAGAGTTCCGAGGCCAACTCATACAAGTGTTCGGCTCGGTCTCTTCCTTTCCTTAACTTACAATACAAGTATACAACTATGGCGGTTTACCGCTATGGGCCCTAATCCGCCTCTGGGCTTGGGCCTCTAAGCTTCATTAGTAAAGCGCCATCTTCTTATCTTCATGGACTTCGGTATGGTTGAGCGTGAACCGGCCCCTCCTGGGCGGTTTTATACTCAGTTGTCGGTGTACTAAAGTAGGGGGTACATTAGTACCCCGAACTTGTGCACGGGCAGTCGCAGCACTCCATGGCGAGGCTTGCCGGGCGCCCGCCAAGGCCCTCCACCGCCCTTTTATTACCGCCATTCAAGAACAAAGTACTAACCCAAAGAACGAAGGCCCCGACAAGAGGAGCTTGCCGGGAAGACCAAACTAGGCATCACCAGAAGACTTGCCGCAGCGCCTCGCAAGGCGCGACGACAAAGCCGCAAGCTTGCAAGCAAGACAACAAAAGGGCGCTGCAAGGCATTTGCAGCGCAAGGCTGCCACCCACCTCCAGCGCACCCAGTGACGCGTCGTCACCAGGCCATTTCAAGGGCACGTGGCGAGGCACTACGCAGCCATACGGAGCGAGGTGGCAAACAGAGCTGACAGAGGCGCCATCGTGGCAACCGGAGGCGCACTTAACGGTCACTCCTCCTGCACTGTTGGGGCGACCGGACGGGCATTTAATGCCCTTGTCCCCTGCCATCAGAGTTAGGTAGGGACACTGTTGTGCACTGTTGCACCTACCTGCGATTTTACCTTTCTACCCCCTCTTCCTACGCTGCCACCTGTGGATCCCCCCCTTCAGAGTATAAAAGGGAGGCCCATGCGCACGTAGAAGGGGTTCGGTCCATTCGATACCCACAGCTCACGCTCGCCCGCTCGAGCAAGATCAAATAACACACAAAAGGCAGCAGTAGGGGTCTTATCTCTCCGGAGAGCCCCGGTTGGGTAAAATCGCCTGCCTCCCCCAGACGCCGACCTCGATCCGCTGCACAAGACGTCCCGCTCCCCCGCCGAACCAGAAGGGGCCACCGAGTGCCCCATAGGTGTTCGAGGCCACGGATACGCGTCCAGACCCCCGACACCTTTGGCGCGCTAGTAACAAGGAGAAGCCAGAAGAGCGCACTGGCCCCGGCGAACTAGCTTCGCTGGGGGCTGCAAGAGCCAAAGTCTCTTCGTGACGGGCCAGGGCCCCCGGCGGCCGCGGCGTCGGCGACTAAGGCAAAAGAGGGCGCACCAGAACCAGGATTTAGGCGGAACCAGAGTTGCCGGAGGCTGCGAAGGCCAAGAATCCTCCCCAACAAGCTAATATCGCCGGGGGGCTATGGAGCCAGATAAGTTTTTCATCCCTCGTCATGCATCCTCTTATAGACCGGGGAAGGCGGGACTGCATCCTTGAACGAGCGTGTCTTGTAAAACCCATACGCGGAGGAGCCGAGTCGTGGCACAATTGCGCCCTTGTTTTGTTTCCGAGTCCGCTCAACAAACACAAGTCTTGCTGCAGAATCGCCCGCAAGGTTGCTTGCGGAAGCAACACCGCCAATGGCTGCTGATGTCCCAAGACTCAAAGCAAGTGTGTTCGCTCCGGCAAGTCCCCTGGAAGCGTACGATGGGGACGTACAAGGCACAAAACCAAGTAAAGGACTCAATCCGGCAAGCGTTCCCCTCTTTTCATTAAAAACACCCTAGTGTAGTACAAGTCCATAAGAGGATGAAAACATGATAGAGAGGATTACAGATTTTAACATCGCTAAAGCACAAGGCTTACAAATTAAAAGATAAGATGCCCGTAATCCCTCCTATTTCTCTGCTCAGAGGTAGGTCAGGAGGCCCCGCAAGAGAAGCTTGCCGGGAGGGCAAAAGGGCGCCTAGGAGAGCTACGGGCCAGAAGACACCAAGAGAACTTCCCGGGCCGGCCGAAGCTTGGCGGAGACGGAGGCGCCGGAGGCGAGCTTGAAGACGGGTGGTGGAACGTCAAGCCTGCTGCCGAGGGCTCTCGCCCTCAGACTCGACTTGACGGCCTTGCCGCCACCCCTCTTCCTCTTCCGCAGCCTCCCACGCCAGCCGCCCAAGGAGACGGCCCGGAGTTCGAAGGCGGGCGACCGGATGATGGGGTCGCCGGTGGCGCATGAGGCAGCGTCCGACGCCTAGTCGGACCCGCCATCCCTCGCTCGTCGTTGTCGCGCCCTCCTCATCACTCTCGCCGAGGAGGGGCTTCGCATCGGAGGAGCTGTCCACACAAAGATCTCGCCCGGTGCCGGAGTCCCTCAAGACCTTGACGGCGAGAAGGTCGCCTCCATTAACTTAAAATGGAGGGTAAACCCCGTCAAGCTGTGGATGCGGCGAACGCCTTCCACCCTCGGTCGAAGTACATCACGCCGGGCTGGGGACCCGACACTCACTCGAGTGCCGCTGATCCCGCAGCCCTCATGCGCAACTCCATCATCTCGGGCGGATCCGTTCCATCGCGCCGCGAACGGGCCGGCAATGGAGGCAGCGACGAGGCGCCAACAGCAGCTTGATGAAGAACTCCCAGGGATCATCTCCGGTGTGGACCGCCTCGAGGAAAGGAGCCGCCGGCGGAGATGGGGGAGGCGCATCGCCCCGGCCGCCTCTCCCCCAACCGCCTCGACCACGTCCTCGGCCCCGTCCGCGGCCTCGCCCCCTCCCTCTCCCCCTCGTGGCCGGATCCGCCGCCGCAGGTGCGGGATAGGGAGAGGCGCGCTGCCTGGAGGCAACCCTCGCTGCCACCATTGAAGGACCAGGGTTCCCTCCCTCCATGGCAGATGGGAGGAAGAGGAACGGAAGCTAAAGATGAAGGAAGAAGAGGAAGTGCGAGACTATTGTGCTCCCCTCCCGTCCCCTTTAAAGGGCGGGGTGGGGGGGCTCGACCGCCCCGCTCATCCAATCAGGAAGCAAGAAGAGCGGAGGAGCGGGGCCGACTCGCCATCTTCGCCCGTGACGGCTCGGTCTCCCACCTTCGCCGCCCACGACCCCCATGCATGAGGGCCGCGTGGCGAAAAAGCGGGGCCGGAGCGACGGGTGAAATGACCCCGCCCTGCACCACGATCACGGGGGTGGATGCCTTAAAAGGCGCATGCGCCACCCACGTCTTCCACGACGCCGCAATCGACGCGTGCCGTTGCGGGGGAGCGCGGTGGGCGTGGAGCCCGATTCTGTGTGGACCCAGCCGCGCATACCCGTGCACTGTTTTGGGCCTGGCCCAACAACGCTCAGCACTGTATGGCCCAGGCCCGGGGGCTCCTGTCGGTGTACTAAAGTAGGGGGTACATTAGTACCCCGAACTTGTGCACGGGCAGTCGCAGCACTCCACGGCGAGGCTTGTCGGGCGCCCGCCAAGGCCCTCCACCGCCCTTTTATTACTGCCATTCAAGAACAAAGTACTAACCCAAAGAACGAAGGCCCCGGCAAGAGGAGCTTGCCGGGAAGACCAAACTAGGCATCACCAGAAGACTTGCCGCAGCGCCCCATGTGCTCCGACAAGGCCCAGTGGCCGGCAAGCTTGCCGGCACAACAAAAGGGCCGCGGCAAGGCATTTGCCGCGGCAAGGCTGCCACCCACCTCCAGCGCACCCAGTGACGCGTCGTCACCAGGCCATTTCAAGGGCACGTGGCGAGGCACTACGCAGCCATACGGAGCGAGGTGGCAAACAGAGCTGACAGAGGCGCCATCGTGGCAACCGGAGGCGCACTTAACGGTCACTCCTCCTGCACTGTTGGGGCGACCGGACGGGCATTTAATGCCCTTGTCCCCTGTCGTCAGAGTTAGGTAGGGACACTGTTGTGCACTGTTGCACCTACCTGCGATTTTACCTTTCTACCCCCTCTTCCTACGCTGCCACCTGTGGATCCCCCCCTTCAGAGTATAAAAGGGAGGCCCATGCGCACGTAGAAGGGGTTCGGTCCATTCGATACCCACAGCTCACGCTCGCCCGCTCGAGCAAGATCAAATAACACACAAAAGGCAGCAGTAGGGGTCTTATCTCTCCGGAGAGCCCCGAAGCTGGGTAAAAATCGCCCGTCTCCCCGCGACGCCGACCTCGATCTGCTCTCACAGACGGTCCCCCCTCGAACTGTAAGGGCCCCGAGTGCCCCATAGGTGTTCGAGGCCACGGATACGCGTCCAGACCCCCGACATCAGTAGTTATATCCTCAACCCATATGGTTCTCTTTCTTTACTGTGCTTCCTAGCAACAAAGTCTCTCTTATCATAACGTTGATTCTTTGATTGTGGGTTATCAAGATCCACAGTAGGTTCAATTTCTACACCATTGTTATTACTAGGTTGAGCATCAACATGAACATCATCATTAACATTCACTAGGTTCATGTTCATTACCAGATTGGGTTTCACCATCAGAAATAGAAATATCATTGGGATTCTCACGTGTGTCTATAACAGGTTCACTAGAAGCATGCAAAGTCATATCATTTTTCTTTTTCTTCTTCTTAGAAGGACCAGGTGCATCAATATTAGTTCTATGAGAATCTTGCTCAACTCTCTTAGGATGGCCCTCGGGATATAAAGGTTCCTGAGTCATTCTACCACCTCTAGTCATAACTCTAACAACATTATCATTTTTATTATTATTTAATTCATTAAGAAAATCATCTTGTGCCTTAAGTACTTGTTCTACTTGAGTGGTTACCATAGGTGCATGTTTACTAATAAGCTTAAGGTCACCTTTAACTCTAGACATATAATCACTCAAGTGTTCAATCATATAAGCATTACGTTTCAATTGTCTATCAACATAAGCATTGAAGTTTCCTTGTTTAACAATTAAATTATCGAACTCATCCAAGCATTGGCTAGCAGACTTATAATGAGGGATATTACCTTCATCAAATCTATATAGAGAATTTACCTTTAATACACGTGTCGGGTTATCAAGACCATGTATTTGTTTAATACGTGGTAAACTCTTAACATCTTCAGCTTTAATACCTTTTCTTTCATTGATTTCTTTGCCTCTTGCAAATCTTCAGGACTGAGAAATAGAATTACCCCTTTTCTTCGGAGTTGGCTTAGGAGTTGGTTCAGGAAGTGTCCAATCATTATCATTGTTCAATATATTATTTAATAGCAACTCAGCTTGCTCAAACGTTCTTTCCCTGAAAACACAACTATCCAGGTGGTCTCTGGAAGCATCGGTTAGTCCATTATAAAAGATATCAAGTATTCCATTTTTCTTGAGAGGATGATCAAGCAAAGCATTAAGTAATTGGAGAAGCCTCCCCCAAGCTTGTGGGAGACTATCTTCTTCAATTTGCACAAAATTATATATTTCTCTTAAGGCAGCTTGTTTCTTATAAGCGGGGAAATATTTAGCAGAGAAGTAATAAATCATATCCTGGGGACTATGCACACAACCAGGAGCCAGAAAATTACACCACATTTTAGCATCACCCTTTAATGAGAACGTAAATAACTTAAGGATATAGTAATAACGAATTTTTTCCTCATGAGTAAATAGGGTGGCTATATCATTCAGTTTAGTGAGATGTGCCACAACAGTTTCAGATTCATAGCCATAAAAAGGATCAGATTCAACCAAAGTAATTAACTCAGGATCGACAGAGAAATCATAATCCTTATCAGAAATACAGTTAGGTGAAGTAGCGAAAGCAGGGTCATATTTCATTCTAGCATTCAAAGACTTTTCTTTAAGCTTGGCTAACAGTTTCTTAAGATCATATCTATCTTTGCAAGCAAAAGGGTCTCTAGTTGTTCCTTCATCCATAACATAACCCTTAGGAACATCAGGCAATTCATATCTAGGGGGAGAATCTTCATCATCACTTTCATCAATATTATCAGTTTTAATAATGTCATTCTCTCTAACCCTAGCAAGTTGTTCATCAAGAAATTCACCTAATGGCACTGTATTATCAAGCATAGAAGTAGTTTCATCATAAGCATGCATAGCAGAAGTGGCATCATCAATAACATGTGACATATCAGAATCAATAGCAGGTGCAGGTGTAGGTGTCGCAAGTTTACTCAAAACAGAAGGTGAATCAATTGCAGAGCTAGATGCCAGTTCCTTACCTCCCCTTGTAGTTGAGGGAAAAATCTTGGTTCTTTCATCTTTCAAGTCCCTCATAGTGATCGACAGATATAAACCCAAGTGGCTCAAAGAATAGAGCTATGCTCCTCGGCATCGGCGCCAGAAAATAGTCTTGCTAACCCACAAGTATAGAGGGTCGCAACAGTTTTCGAGGGTAGAGTATTCAACCCAAATTTATTGATTCGACACAAGGGGAGCCAAAGAATATTCTCAAGTATTAGCAGTTGAGTTGTCAATTCAACCACACCTGAGAGACTTAATATCTGCAGCAAAGTATTTAGTAGCAAAGTAGTATGGAAGTAACGGTAACGGTGGCAAAAGTCACAGTAGCAGTTTTGTAGTAATCGTAACAGTGGCAATGGAGAAGTAACTAAGCAAAGAACAATATGTGAAAAGCTCGTAGGCAATGGATCAGTGATGGATAATTATGTCAGATGTGATTCCTCGTGCAACAGTTATAACATAGGGTGACATAGAACTAGCTCCAGTTCATCAATGTAATGTAGGCATGTATTCCGAATATAGTCATACATGCTTATGGAAAAGAACTTGCATGACATCTTTTGTCCTACCCTCTCGTCACTAGTGTAGAACCGGCCTTTAGTGCCGGTTCGTAACGGCCTTTAGTGCCGGTTTGTCAACCGGTACTAAAGAGTGGGGACTAAAGCCCCCCCCCTTTAGTACCGGTTCGTCACGAACCGGCGCTAAAGTGCCACCACGTGGCACGAGCCAGGCTCGGGGTGCGCTAGGGCATTTGTACCGGTTGGTAACACCAACCGGTACTAAATATTTGGGGGGGTTTTGATTTATTTTCCATTCAATTTTTTTTGTTTGCTGTTATTTCACGATACTACAAATTGTACATGTTATGCATATATATATAAATAGATTTTCTCGTACGTAGAACCGCATATATATCATCGAATGTCTCACAAACCAACACCATTAATTATTCACACATACACATGTATATACATATACAATTTCTCCTACATATATATGTTGCCTTTGGTGCCTCCGGAGCACGATGACAAGTGGTTCATGGGGGCGGTAGCGGGTAATAGTATTCTCCTTTGGGATCTATGACCTGGTCGAGCAAAAATCCGGCTATTTCCTCTTGAAGTGCTTGTATGCGGTCTGATGGTAGGAGCTTATCCCGCACCGATCTGAACTGTTAAGAAGGAGATCAATATGCATGTGTGTTAGTTGTGTGACTAGATATTGATAATGGTGTGAATAGTGTTCTGACAAACATACCCAGTCCTGCCTATCAAATCTGCTCCTTTCGCACGTCATCATGCGAATGTTCTCGCAAACGTAGAATGCACACAGATTATTCCCCGCCGCCTGCCTCAGGGCCTTTACGAGATAATGATTAATCAAGCATGATAATTAATTAATGATATTGAAACAAGAATTAAAGAGATGGTAGCTAGCTAGTACTACTTAATTACTTACCTTTGTCGATGCCAAAACAACTTTTTTGGCCACGTGCCTGGAGTCACCTTGATGAACTTTGCCCATGCCCTGCCCGCCGGCAAAGAAAATTAATAAAGGGGTTATTAAATAGTTCATATCAGGAAATGACGAACTAATAATTAATAGGCCGAGATATAGTTAATAATGATTGAAATTACCTGTTGACTATCCCCTTCACGATGGTGTAGTCTTTATCTTCTTTAGTTAGTGAGTCCAGAATTAAACTTTTCCTTCCTCAACTTTAATGTCTAACAAGACCCAATTTAGCTAGCTAGTAAGCAAAAACACTTAATTATTAACATCTAGCTAGCTAGTAAGCAAAAACAGAATTTGTAGTACAAGACAGTGTGACTCACGGGAAGTTGTAAGGAAGTAGTATATCTTCATTGGTATTGAGGCGCTTCAAGAACTCTAGCATGCTTTCCTCTACAGTAGCTTGACAATGTTCAATCTCCCATATGTCCTGATTAATGGTATTTGGGTCAATGAACCCAACGCCATAGCGTCCAGCTTTTTTCATTTCATACATCTTCATCCCGCATATAATACCATAGAAAAAGAATATAGTGAGGATAATTACATGTAATGATTGATCAAAATATCACTACATAACTAGCTTGAGACTTAAATTACGTAAAGAAATCACTTACGGACAATAGCAACCGATTTATAGACTTGTCGAAAGCGCCTTGATTAAATAACCGAAATAGTTCGGATACTCAATGGTCGAGCTTTCATGGTAATAATGCTCATGCTTGACATTCACCATGAGGGACTCTCGATTGAAATCTTGGTAATGTTCATGTACCATTGATGCAATTGATACATTCTCGCTGGGAGGTCCTTGACCTTGTCGGATGGACCAAAGGTTTGCCGGACATATTGCCATGCTATTTTCGATTCTTTAAGCGTAGGCATGGGCTCGATTTCGAGGAGTTGTCCAACAGAGATATTGAGCATTTGAGCATGCATTATATGATCCTCTATTATTACCACATCGCCATGCTGGGGAACGCTAACGGTTTGCCCACAATAATATTTTGCGCATACTACTCCTCTCATGTGTTGTTGGCACAACAAGCGGGGATCGCTATGCTACTGTTCTCCCAACTGGGAACGGTTTTCCGCATTTTTGCCGGTTGCTTGTTGGATCGAGCTTGAGCTCGCTTCCTTCTGTAGTCGTGCTCGATGTTCCTTCCTGATTTGGCGCTCATAGTCCGAGTCAACAGGCTTGGGAGTTGGTTCTCTAGCCATACGCATGAAGTGGTCCATTACTTTCTCAGGCACTTTCTCCTTTGGCGGCGGTGCCGGTTTCGGTCCAAAATGGGCGTCCAATTGGGCTAGCACTATGGCTGTGTTTTGCTCCTTAGTCATGTCGTAAGGCCTCTGAAGAAGAGGAGCGAGGCTTGGACCATATTTATATCGCTTGCCTCAGCATGTACTTCCTAAACTACCTCGACTCGTAACGCTACGCACCAAAGCTGCGGGATGTCTCTTCTGCGATTGCTGAGACGACGGAGACGGCTGACGTGGAGTTGGACCAGGAGAAGTGGCCTGACGATGTGTCAGACTTGAAGCAGGAGGTGTGGCCTGACACGGTGCCGGACTTGAAACCGAGAAGTGGCATGACGCTGGCCGGGCTTGAAACCGGAGGAGTCAGCTCACGCGTTCGGGGACTTGGAGGAGGTGGCGGACTTCGAGGAGGAGTCGTCTCACGTGTTCGTGGACTTGGAGGAGCGGGAGTCTGCTGACTCAGTGGCGGACTTCGAGGAGGAGTCGGCCGACGACGCGGTGTTGGTGGACTTCGAAGATGATGCAATCCTTTCTCCATAGGATGATACGATGTATGGCCTCTCCCAGTGTGCGCTCGTCTTCACCTCTAGAAATGTCAAGCATTAGCCCCGAATATGGGTCCACCACTTCATCAACCATGACACGAGCATAGCCCTCTGGAATCGAGATGCAATGGTAGGATGCTTCGGGGGTAACTGGAAAAGCAACGCCGTCCGCCACCTTCATGGATATGTTCTTCATTTTGGAGTGTAGCTCGCGAGCTAATGTTCTCTATGATCTCATCCATTGTGGTATGTCTCCAAAGCAGTGTCGCCTGGGCAGAACCAACGCTGCTTCTCGGCATGGATGGGACGGTGCTATCCAATCTTTGGACGATCATCCGCTTGTCGCCGCCACTTTGAGACCCCCTTTCCGGCTAAGTGAGTCGATCTGCATTGTTCTTTGTTGCTGGAATTTGAGTGCCAGTCCGCTGTTCCTTGCTTCTAGGCCTTTAAGGCGTTCAAGGCCCCGCTTCCTATGCTCCTCCTCCAGCTTCCTTTTCTTCTCCTCCTCCATCTTACTTCTTGCACGGCTCTGTAGTCCTCGCTCCATTCTCAAAAGCCCTCATACCGTGGAATAACGCCCATGCCTCATGTTCTTCCCGGTGTTCAGATTTCGTGGCACGCAGAAGCTCGTCGTTCTCTCTGTTGGGCGTGAACACCCCTTCGAGCTTCATCTATTGCGTCAATTATCTTTTGTTCGGCCTTTTAGACTTGCCTTCCGTGAAACTTCTTTGTCTTCGGTCCAACGCTCCCCAAGCGCATAGAACCAAGTTACGCACTGGGGCCAAAGGCTTGTAACCGGAGTGACCCTGATCCTCCATCTCTTGCTCAGACTTATCCCACTTAGGAAATCCCACGGCGAGCCACCGGACCCAGCCTATGGGCTGCGTCTTTCTTGCGGCATTTGCCTTGTTTTTCATCGAACGCCTTAGATATTTCGAATCCTTGAAGGTCACGAAATCGCCCGGTGGTCTCTTTGCTTCTCCAAAGTGTTCCGTGAAATCTGGAGTCTTCCTTTCATTAGCGAGGTAGTTGGCCCATACAGTTTTCTTGTGGGTGTTGAATGCAATTGCCATCTTCTTAAGAGCACCGCCTTGACTTTCTCCACATCTCGCTTCAAATGAAATGATCGGTAGGGTGAAATGTTCCATCGAGATGTCACAAGGTCTTTTTGGCTCTGTCTGTCGACCCAAGTAACACACGGACGCTTAGTCTTTGGCACTTTCCATTCTTGAATGGAGATCGAGTTTGTCCTTCACAAGAACTCCGTGACCGACGAGTCCACTTATCCGCAACGTTCTTAGGCGTGAGGGGTTCGCCACTAAGTTTGGTGGATTCGATGTGGTACTTTACACCATCCTTCAACAATTTGCCGGGCCTCGCTTTGTCTTGTCAGTTGTAGAAGCAGATTTGCTCGATCCGGAGGGCTGAAAGAAGAAAGATCGATTCGTTAATATATCTTCAATAAAAAAACATGTGATGATCACCATGATGCATGCTTAATTATATAAATATACCTCGCCGGCAGTCTTTATTATTTGAAGATCAGCATTGTCTGTGTCATCACAAACATTGTCTGTGTCATAATCATAATCATAGTTCATGACTTCATCAGCCCGGTCGTCGAGATCGAATATCTTTCCTCACCCTCTCGGTATTGTTCGGATATTGGGATCCATCATCCGCTTCATTCAGATCATCTAGCCTGTGAGGGCTGCGATGATGTCGAACAATTCCTCTTCTCTCTCTCTCGGTATTGTCCGCCATAGCTTTTACTTTACTAATACGTAAGAAATATAAAACAATTTAGTATTCAAATTACAATGCATGGATGCAATTACTCAATAAGGAAAAACTGAATCTCAATACATCGCCTTGAATATATAATCTCAATACATCATCGATCGTCTTAATATATATAATCTCAATACATCGCCTCGAATATTATATATCGAATACATCACGGCTAGGTACCTAATAAAGATCGAGTACTACGAAGAATCTAGGCGACACTTGCGGTTCTGGGCGCAAGCGGTGCAAACCCAAAGAGAAGGAACCATCACAGATCATATCTCGGTCATCCGCCCAAAGAACCCGCCAAGTAGTGGAGAACTCCGACGTCGTCCATAGCAGCCATGTAGCGATGGACGTGCTCATCTTCCTCCCTGATACGGCGACGCACCACCTCCGGCGGGGCCGGCTGCCTCTGCACCGAATGTGGCCCACGCGAATGCCACCAAAGAAGATCAGGGTCGACGACAGGACCCGAGGTCGGGTTCCTCACCAAGCAGCGTGCCCCTCCAGGTAGCACCTCCCAGAGCCAGCCCGGTGGAGCCCAGTCCCGGACATGGGTCCCCTCAAGCAGGACGTCGTCGCGAACGGGTCGACGGCGAGGATGCGGGCCGGGCATATCATCGAGAACAAATACTATATGCCCGCAAAAAGTAACATTTTTTTAAATGATTGGATTGTGATAACTAAAATTCTATATATATGCAAATTCTAACAATTTGACATTAATCTAATTCATCTAACTAAAACTAATTCTAAAATTTCCTGATTATATAACTAACATTTCCATAACAATTCTAATATTTATATAACTAAAAACAGAAAATTGCTAACATTTCTATAAATATTTCTATAACTAAAAAACAGAAAATATTTATAACATTTCTATAAAACTAACATTTCTAATATTTATATAACTAAAAACAGAATAATTTCTAACATTTCTATAACTAAAAACAGAAAAATTTATAACAAACAAACTAATGTGTGCGTGTGTGCGTGTGTGTAGTGTGTGTGTGTGTGTGTGTGTGTAGTGTGTGTGTGTGTGAGTGTACATGGCGGCCGGGGCGAGCTCACCAGCAAGGCGACGACGGGCGACGGCAGGCGGCGGCACGAGGCGACGGGACGGCGGCGGCGACGACGGGCGGGGCGGTCGGGCGACAGGGACGACGGGTGGCGACGACTGGCGGGCGAAGGGCGGCGACGGGACGACGGAGACGATGGGGACGGGACGGCGGGCGGCGACTTTGACGGGCGACGGCGGCGGGACGGCTGGGTCGGCGACGAGGGCGGGCGGCGGCGGTCGGGCAAGGCGGCGCGACGGAGGAAGGAAACAGAGGAAGAACAGAGGAAACTGAATTTTTTTTCAAGTGTTGTATATATAGATGGACCTTTAGTACGGTTGGAGCCACCAACCGGTACTAAAGGTCTGTTTTGGCCAAGCCAAGCGGGGAAGAACCCTTTAGTACTGGGTGGTGGCTCCAACCGGTACTAAAGGGGCTCTTAGTACCGGTTGGAGCCACCACCCGGTACTAAAGGGGGTGCGCTGGCTCCAGGCGGTGCGCAAGTTTAGTCCCACCTTGCTAGCCGAGAGGCTACCGCACTGGTTTATAAGCTCCAGTGCGGTAGCTCTCTCGAGCTCCTCTCCTAATGAGTCCTACTGGGCCTACCTGTCCTCTTCGCCCAGTGGGCCTATTGGGCCATTGCGGGCCTGCATCCTGGCCCAACAAAAGCTTGTGTTCCTAGTCGTATGCAGGCCGCTTTGGCCCAGTAGGTGGGCTTTTTTATTTTCTTAATTTTTTTTCGCTTTATTTATTTTTGTTTTATTTATTTTTGAGTTGTTTTTTGCTGTATTTAGAGTTTCTTTGTGAATATTTTTGCTTTAGGTACAAAAAATTACAAACTTTCTGTTAGTGCCGGTAGTTTTCAAATTTGAATAGTTTAAATTTTGAATTATTTGAAATTTGTGTGAATCACTAGTTTGTGAATAACTTAACTTTGAAAAAAGTTTTTTCAGTGATTCTTTTTTCTTATGTTTAATATTAGTGTGTTTTATCATTATATTCAATTTGGTAATGCTTAGGTTATTTAAAAAATGAAATGCCTTTGTAACAGTTCAGTTTCGTCGGAAACCCTGATACTTCGAAAGAGATTGTCCATTTTGTACACGAAGTGCATCCAGTTTTTGCCATAACCCTCTCTACTTTCTTGCACATGCTATTTGTATGAAATTATGATACCATGCCAACTTTCAACCTTTTCTCGAGTTCATTTGAAATGCTTTTCAATTTCAGGTCATTTAATTTGGAAAAAATCAAGTAAATGCATGAAAAGAATTTGTTTGCACATAAAATTTCTTCGCTTCAAATGCCAAAACACATAACTACCCTAACTATTACAGACATTCCTCGTGGGTGTGAAACACAGAAGAAAGTGATGATAGTGAAGCCGATCACATCGAGATCTTTCGGTGTGAAACTTTTTCTTCGCGTGTGTCCTTTGCGCCGTAACCATGGAAAATCTTCATCATTTAACTGGATGCTCGGGTCAATATTCACCGTGAATGGAGCAATTTCATCAAAATTTTCATAATCTTCGACATGTCCGTCTTGTCATCCACTCCCACGATGTTTCTTTTTCCCGAAGAACTATGTGGCGCTTTGGCTCGTCGTATGATCCATTCGCTTCCTTATCTTTTCTTTTTCTCGGCCCGAAGACATGTCTTTCACATAAAAACCCGCGCCACATCATTGGCTAGGACGAATGGTTCGCTCAAGCATACGCAAGATTGTGGAGATCCACCGTTGTCATTCCGCATCGCAGGTCTTCCGTTACCCGCCTCGTGTCATATTGACCCATTTGCACCAAAACAAAGGGACCTTCAAATCACCGATCCATAGTTAAGTTCCCATATGTCCTCTATGTAACCATAATATGTTTCCTTTCCGTGTTGGTTGTTGCATCAAAGCGACACCACTGCTTTTGGTTGGTGCTCTTCTTATCTTGGGCGATCGTGTAAAATGTATTCCCATTTATCCGGTACCCTTTGAAAGTCATTATATTCAAGATGGTAACTAGGACAATGAGTACATGTCATTTTGAATATTGCCATCATTCAGGTACGCGTTTTTGCAACCAACCGCGAAAGTCCTCGCTTGTTCGCGGTAATCCAAATCGTCCGACTTCTCCGGTGTTTGGATCAGTAGAAAATTCTTGTGTCCCTCCATATACGGAGCCACCAAGGCGGAATTCTGTAGAACTGTGTAGTGTGCTTTAGTGAGAGAATGCCCATCCATACATATTATTTGATGCCCTCCTAGCGTGCCTTTTCCTTCCAGTCTGCCCTTATGCCACGATTCAGGAACACCAATCGGCTTAAGTTCAGGAATGAAGTCAATACAAAACTCAATGACCTCATTTTCATGGCCATTCGAGATGCTTCCTTCTGGCCTAGCACGGTTATGAACATATTTCTTCAAGACTCCCATGAACCTTTCAAAGGGGAACATATTGTGTAGAAATACAGGACCCAAAACGCTAATCTCTTCGCAAAGGTGAACTAGGACGTGCGTCATGATGTTGAAGAAGGATGGTGGGAACACCAACTCGAAACTGACAAGACATTACACCAAATCATTCTCAGAACCTTGGTATGATTTTTCGGATCGACACTTCGAGAGATTGCATTGAGGAATGCACATAGCTTCACAATGGCTAATCGAACGTTTTCGGTAGAAGCCCCTCAATGCAACCGGAAGGAGTTGCGCCATAATCACGTGGCGATCATGAGACTTTAGGTTTTGGAACTTTTTCCGCCATATTTATTATTCCCTTTATATTCGATTTAGAAGCCGACGGTACCTTCATGCTGAGAAGGCATTCGAAGAAGATTTCCTTCTCTTCTTTGGTAAGAGCGTAGCTGGCCTGACCCTGATGTATGCCGTCTTTTCCGTGCATACGTTGCTGGTCCTCCCGTGCCTTTGGTGTATCTTTTGTCTTCCACATGTCCAAAAAGCCAAGCAGGGTCACGCAAAGATTCTTCGTCACGTGCATCACATCGATTGCGGAGCGGACCTCTAGGTCTTTCCAATATGGCAGGTCCCAAAATATAGATTTTTCTTCCACATGGGTGCTGCGTCGTCGGCGTCCTTCGAACAGGTTTTCCGCCAGGACCCTTTCCAAAGATTACCTCCAAATCCTTGACCATATCATGTACATCAGCACCGAAGACGGTGGCGGGGCTTCGTCGGTGATCCGCCTCACCTTTGAAATGCTTGCCTTTCTTTCTTACGGATGCCTTGTCGGAAGAAATCGGCGATGTCCTGTGTACACATTCTTCCTACAACTATCCAAATATATATCGCTTCGGTATCATCCAAACAAGGCGTGCATCCGCGGTATCCCTTGTTTGTATGTCCCGAAGGTTACCGAGAGCAGGCTAATCATTGATGGTCACGAACAGAATGCCTTTAGGTCAAATTCTTCCGTCGTGCTCATCCCACGACGCACCCGTTCCATTCCACAGCTGTAATAGTTCTTCAACTAATGGCCTTAGGTACACATCAATGTTGTTGCCGGTTGCTTAGGGCCTTGGATGAGCACCGGCATCATAATGAACTTCCGCTTCATGCACAACCAAGGAGGAAGGTTATACAAACATAGAGTCACAAGCCACGTGCTATGGTTGCCGCTCTGCTCCCCAAAAGGATTAATGCCATCTGCGCTTAGACCAAACCATACGTTCCTTGGGTCACCTACAAACTCCTCCCAAGACTTTCTCTCGATTTTTCTCCATCGCGAACCGTCAGTGGTACTCTCAACTTTCCGTCTTTCTTACGGTCTTCTGCGTGCCACCGTGATCGCTTTCAGATGCTCTTTGTTTTGGAACAACGTTTCAACCGTGGTATTATAGGAGCATACCACATCACCTTGGCAGAATCTTCTTCTGGGCGCCGCCCTCGACATCACCAGGTCATCGCGATCGATCTTATAACGCAATGCACCGCATACCGGCAAGCGCTCAAATCCTCGTACTCACCGCGTAGAGGATGCAATCATTAGGGCATGCATGTATCTTTTGCACCTCTAACCCTAGAGGGCGATAACCTTCTTTGCTTCATACGCATCTCGGCAATTCGTTGTCCTTTGGAAGCATATTCTTTATCATTACCAGCAACTTTCCAAATCCCTTGTCGATACACCATTCTCGCCTTCCTTGCAGAATTCAAGTGCGGTGCCCAACTTTTTTTGTCACTTCAATTCGGGTACAACAATTTCTTGTGATCCTCTAACATGCGCGCAACTTCTCTCTTCCAGATCACTTGCGCAGTTTCTCTTTGCATCGGCAATGGCCCGACCTAGATCATCAGCGGGCTCATCTGATGCCTCTTCTTCAGCTTCTTCCCGCATTGCCGGCTCAGCTTCTTCTCCCACTGTTGTATCATCGTATTCAGGGAACCCATGGCCAGGATAGCTGTCGTCATCCTCTTCTTCTTCATTGTCTTCCATCATAACCCCTATTTCTCCGTGCTTGGTCCAAACATTATAGTGGGGCATGAAACTGGACTTAAATAGGTGGACGTGAATGGTTTTTTCTATAGAGTAACTGTGACCATTCTTACAGCCAGCACATGGACAAGGCATAAAACCATCCGCCCGCTTGTTTGCCTCAGCGGCCTGCAGAAAAGTATGCACGCCATTAATGAACTCGGGAGAGCATCGGTCATCATACATCCATTGTCGGCTCATCTTCATTACACAACACCAAATAGACCAAATTAATACAAGTTCATACATAAAGTTCATATACAACACTTAATTAAATGCAACATACAAATAACTCTCTAGCTAAAGAATTTAAATGCAACAACAAATGCGATGAAGATCGCAACTAAGGTAACAATTGATCCAACAGCATAATGATACCAAGCCACACTATCAATGGCATATTTTCTAATCTTTCTAATCTTCATCCTCATTTTCTCCATCTTGATCTTGTGATCATCGATGACATTGGCAACATGCAACTCCAATTCCATCTTCTCCCCCTCAATTCTTTTCAATTTTTCTTTCAAATACTCGTTTTCTCTTTCAACTAAATTTAACCTCTCGACAATAGGGTCGGTTGGAATTTCCGGTTCACATACCTCCTAGATAAAAATATCTATGTCAACTTGATGGGCATAATTTGTCATAAACACGAAATGTAACAAGTAGTTTTAAAAGATAATATACCACATCCGAATCATAACAAGGACGAGGGCCGACGGGGACGGATATCAAAACCATGGCACTATGTATAACAAACAACATACGGGTAAGATAATTATACGAGTAACTATATATCCAAATCACACAAACATCAATTTGGTAATGTAAAACATTCATGAACAAGAGCCTCACCACAAGGTGGTGCCATGACGGGACAGTCTTGAGCGATCGACGGTGGTTACGACGGAGATTTAGAAGGCACTAAGTAAACCACACCTACATATGCAAACTAAGTGTTATTTTTGACCTCAAATTGCATATAAATCAAATACTAGCAAATATAATTCCTCCCAAATTAATCACTATACAAAAGCATTGCAAGAGCTAATCTAGCAATGAGAGTTGAAAGGACAAAGTTGCTAACCTTTGTGATCATTTGAATGGATGGGGCCTTCGAATCTTGACAAATTTTGGGCAAAATTTGTGAGGAGCTCGAGGGGAAAGGGAAGAACAGAGGAGAAGTGAGGGAAAGGGAAGAACAGAGTGGCTCGGTGGACGAAGGGTTTATGTCGTTGATTTTAGTACCGGTTCGTGCCATTTAACCGGTACTAAAGGTGCCGGACGGGCCCCAGACCGACAACACCCTACCACCATTCTCTTTAGTACCGGTTCGTGGCACTAACCGGTACTAAAGGTTCGCCACTGAACCGGTATTAATGAGAACGGCCATTAGTCGTTGAACTCAAGACTAATGGACACATTAGTGCCGGCTCAAAACCAAACCGGCACTAATGTGTCTCATATTAGGTCCTTTTTCTACTAGTGCGTGGCAGCGGGGTCCTATTGGAAACTAAGGGATATTAAGGCCTCCTTTTAATAGAGTACCGGACCAAAGCATTAACACTTAGTGAATACATGAACTCCTCAAACTACAGTCATCATCGGGAGTGGTCTCGATTATTGTCACTTCAGGGTTGCCGGATCATAACACATAGTAGGTGACTATTGACTTGCAAGATAGGATCAAGAACTCACATATATTCATGAAAACATAATAGGTTCAGATCTGAAATCATGGCACTCGGGCCCTAGTGACAAGCATTAAGCATGACAAAGTCATAGCAACATCAATCTTAGAACATAATGGATACTAGGATCAAACCCTAACAAAACTAACTCGATTACATGGTAAATCTCATCCAACCCATCACCGCCCAAAGAAGCTTCACGATGGGATTACTCAGGCACGGCGGTGAGCATCATGAAATTGGTGATGGAGGATGGTTGATGATGACGATGGCGACGGATTCCCCTCTCCGGAGCCCCGAACGGACTCCAGATCATCCCTCCAGAGGAAGATTAGGGCTTGGCGGCGGCTCCGTATCGTAAAACGCGATGAATCCTTCTCTCTGATTTTTTTCTCCCCAAAAGTGAATATATGGAGTTGGGGTTGAAGACGGTGGAGTCCCAGGGGGCCCACGAGGCAGGGGGGCGCGTCCCAGGGGGGCGCCCTGCACCCTCGTCGATAGGGTGTGGTCCCCTGATGCTGATTCTTTCGGCAATTTTTTTTATTAGTTCCAAAACGTGTCTCCGTGGATTTTCAGGTCATTTCAAGAACTTTTATTTCTGCACAAAAATAACACCATGGCAGTTTTGCTGAAAACAGCGTCAGTCCGGGTTAGTTCCATTCAAATCATGCAAGTTAGAGTCCAAAACAAGGGCAAAAGTGTTTGGAAAAGTAGATACATTGGAGACGTATCAACTCCCCCACCCCATCTCTCTCCACCCTGCCGCCCTCTCTGTTCTTCCTCTCTCTCTTGTCCCCTCCACTCTTCCCCTTGGATCTCTCTCGTTTCTTCATCATTCTTGCGGATCGAGATGGCTCCGAAACGGGTAAAGTAAGCTCCTTCGATCCATCCAATTAGTTCTTCTCAAATAACTTCCGATTCGATGCATTGTTTGATTCAAGCCGATGTGATGAACATTGATATGTATCAACCATATGAACCTTTTGTGATGAATCTTGATATGTATTTACTTTTTTTTGAAATACATGATGAACCCTAGTTCATGTTCATGTTAAAAAAATCTGCATATGCTTATTGAAGGATTGAACTCATAGTTTTTTTTATGTGATGAACCTTTGTGATGCATCTCACCCATATGAACCTTTGTGATGCATCTATATGTATCCTAGTTCATGTTGAACCCTAGTTGTTTATAAAAAATCTTGATATGCTCATTGAAGGAATGAACTCATAGGTTTTTTTATGTGATGAACCTTTGTGATGCATCTCACCCATATAAACCTTTGTGATGCATCTATATGTACCCTAGTTCATGATCATGTTTAAAAAAAATCTTGATACGCTTATTGAAGGAATGGACTCATAGGGTTTTTTTATGTGATGAACCTGTGTGATACATCTCACCCATATGAACCTTTGTGATGCATCTATATGTATCCTAGTTCATGATGAACCCTAGTTCATGTTCATGTTAAAAAAATCTTGATATGCTTATTGAAGGAATGAACTAGATGATATTGAAGGAATGAACTACATGATGTGATGAACCTTTGTGATTAACCATATGCATAAAAATTGTACAAAATGAATGAATAATGTTAAAACAATCTTATGCAAAATGAATGAATCATGCTTATGAGAGTCATGTTTACAAATGAATGAATAAAAATTGTTACAAATGTGTGTTGAATTATGATTATGCTATTTTAGTTATCTTATGCTTATGTCTATGCAATTTTATTTAGGAGGCCACCTCTTGCGGACAACAGCGGCGCTAACTATACCATGCTTGACCCTGCGTTCGACAAGGCTCATCGTGCTCGTTTCATTGAGTTGGAGTGGTAATTACCATTCTTGAACCAAATCTTTCAAATCGATGAAAACAAGTTGCTAATTATTTGATTCTTTATTTTGACAGATGCTCCCGCCAATGCGGATGAGGGGTCACAAGACGACCGTTAAGATGGAGTACGACGACCGGTACGCACCGTTGTACATGAGAGCCCGACTATTGGGTTTCGTCCTGTAGTAGGTGGCCTCACTCGTACTGAAACCAGAAATGGCTGAAATTTTTCGGCAGGGTTGGACACCCTACCGCCAGGGATCTCGGCTGTAGGGCTGCACCTCCCACCGCCAAGGCCACCGGCGGTAGTCCGTCTGCCAGGTCAACGTCGGGGAGACGGCGGCTACCGTTACTCTACCACCAAAGGTTCTGGCGGTAGGCTACGCACCTCTACCGCCGACGTCCCTGGCGGTAGGAAAAGGGTCAGATGTCAAAAAAAATCAAACCGAGGTCATATCCGGTTAAACTTTTTGAAAAGGGTCAAAACACGAAATTTAGACCCCTTATGTACTATACCTTTTATGCCATCAATTAACAAAGTTTGTCCAGAACACATATGTCATCTACACCGGAACCCCACTTATGGTGATAATTGTACTTTTAAAGGGACAACTATGTTTCTCTATTATGCAAGATTTATTAACCTTATCATATGTTTTCTTATTTAATTCTAACACCATATCTATGAGTATTCATTCATTGGAAAGCGATACTATAGACGAACCGTTACCATAGAGAGTACTGTAAGATATGAGTAAAGCCAAATAATTACCGTAGGGTCGAATTTAAGCTATATATGGAATGTGCCAGAAGATCACACATTCGACGGTAATAGCGCACCCCCGCCACACATGGCTCTAACACCTTAGTAATAACCGCCGCACGTGGTAGACCATGTCGTAGATCTCCGTCCTATTTATGGTGTGCGACAAAAGTGCATACCTATGCGCGTGTGGTGTCACATGTGGATTGCATTTGCATAATACAATTATAAAATGCATTATCAATGTTAGATTTTTTTGATTATTTGTCAAAATTTGCATAACGAGGTTAAATACTTAAGAATATTGGGGGGGGGGGTAAGACGGAGAGGAATTATCACAAAATAATTTTAGGGTGAGAAGAATTGTCACAAAAAAATTTTATCACTGTCACACGCTATGCTAGTTTTTTTTTTTTGAGGGAAACACGCTATGCTAGTGCTATACTGCTACTTCCAGCTGGGCCCAAAGCCCCAGGAGGTGATAGACCCATCGCCACCTGAACCGTGGGCCCGGGGCGTACGCCTCACATCCGAAGCCTATATAAGCCGCCACCTCCTAAGCCCCCCCTCTCCCCTCCCCCCTTCCTCTCTGCCCCCCTCCCGGAAAAAAATCAGGAAAGGGGAGAGGAAACCAAGCAGGCGAATTTAGGGCTTTCTCCTCGGATTTCCTGCGATCTCGCCGCCGATTCGCCCAATCCAATGCCGCGCGCGTCCGGCTCCGCGGCCCGCCCGGCGGCCGCCGCCACCAGCGGTAAGAACGGGGCCAATCCGGGCTTTTTCGGGCTGATGGGGGTTTATTATCGGCGCGACGGCGCGCCGGTCCGTTCCGGCGGGCTTCGGGGGGCGCGGGGCGGCGGCTCCGACGCAATGCGTCTGGCTGATTGCGCCGGCGTGCCGGTTCTTTGGCCGGGGGATTCCGATTTAGATGCGCTTGCGTGCGCGCGGCTGATGGGGGCGTGCGGATTTGTTTTGGGGGCGGAGCCGCGATCGGTCGCCGGTGTCGGCCCGATTGGGTGGCTCTGGTGCTTGGAATGGAGGGATGCCGTTGGGTAGTACGGAATAGGGCCCTGATTTTGGCTTCGGAGGCTTGCCACCCTGCTGATGTACGGCGATAGGTAGGCTATTAGGTGCTTCTTGAATTGGGGGGCTGTGGTGTTACAGGGGAGCATCAGAATTGGAAGTTGACCCTTGGGGAAATTTTCAGATGTTTCTTGGGTTGGTTTACCATGGAATTAGGGAACTTTGGAATTGATTTTTATTCACTTGATGATTTACTTTGTGCAAGAATTCTCATTGCTAGGTTCAGGCATGTTCAGTGGGATCTGATTTCCTCCATGAAAAATCTGTTGTAGTTTAGCTGGCCATTTTTCTTCAGGGGGTTTGTGTTGTTTAGGTTTATGCTGGCAGAGTCCTTTATTTACTAGTGTGCAAAAGTCATAATTACTGGACAGTACTACCGCACTTCTCGCGCGAATCCGTTATCCACGTCGTCTTCTTGTTATACCTTGCATGCCGTGCGTGACCAGGCCCAGGGTCGTAGGTGCGCGGGAACGATGGACGAACGTTAAGATTCCCATCTTTGTTCATGCTGGGATCTTGAAAAAGATATCAGAATGCTGAGAATTAGTTGTTTCCCATTATGAATTAGTTTGCTCGGATTAAATAGGTACAATGCTGTTGTTTACACTGATGTTATATCTCTGCCATAGCCTCTGACCGGCCTGCAATTCATTTTGTCAAATTAACTTAATCTATCTTACCCATCAATTTGCCTTAACAGATCATGAGTTAATCTATTTATTATGCGTGTAATTCTTCCCCATCTTACATAATCCATCTGTGCCATACAGTATTTTTTATTGGAAGCCAAATCGATATGTACAAATGCCAGCCTTTGTCTCTGGAAAACCAATGTATTGTTAAAAGCTGTTTTCCATTTTACCAAGTTGCAAGTGGCATAAAATTTGTGTGGTTTTGTTTCCAAGGAAGACTTCCATAGTTTTATCAAATCATTACCTTTTCACTTCATCAAGTTAGTACTCACCTATGAGTACACGTCCCCAGGACATGCTCTTCAATGGTAATATTTGTAACCTCTTGCTTTGATTTCCATTCCAGCGAGCAGCGATGCCGGCCACTCTGAGCCATCATGCAGCACACCTGCCTATCAGAAGGTGTTTCGCCCTGTTACTCGGTCGATGACCCGTATACCTCCTGCGGTTGCTGCTACACCTGATGCGAAGAAAAGAGTCGATAGCACAAGCAGCAATAGAAGTACTCCAGATGCTCGCTTTAGCATTCAGTTAGCTGCAGCACGGCCCACTGTAACCCGTGCTCGAACCCCTCAGGAAGTGACTAAATCTGCTTGGAAACCTCTTACTCAGCCTGCTGTTCTGAGTGAAGACCATAAGCGAGCAAGTACTCCTGCAACCAACCCTACTGCCAAGCGCTCCAGAGTTACTTCCGCACAGGCTGCTAAAGATTCAGCTTCTAAAGTTAATCGAAATGTTCGCAGTGGTATGTATTAGAGGCTTTGTGTACTCGTTTTAATCATTCATTTTTTTAGGACATTCATATTGTATTCCTAGTTTTGATTGGCTTTATTAATATCCAGGTAAAAAGAACAGAAACGAAGAATGTGCTAGTCAGGGTGATCAATCGGATGGTGCTGTCATCCCATCTCCACCAAAGAAGCTACAGAGTGGCAAGGGATCTTCTGATGTAGTTTCAAAAAGGAAAAGCACCATCAGAAGCAAGGGTGCTAAATTAGCTGCTCCGCTGATTATGGGGAATCCAAGAACTGAACTTGGAAACGATCCTGCCAGTGTTGATCCATTGCCTGCACAGCAGCTGCAACTTGAGATTGCAAAGAAGTCGAATGCCATTACAGAAGCTGTTGGCAGCCAAGTCAATCAGTCAGTTGCTGCAGCCATTACAGAAGCTATTTCCAGTGGAACAGGTCAAGTCAATCAGTTGGTTGCTCCAGCAACTACGGATGCTGTTGTCAGAGGAAAAAGGCAAGCTGATCAGTTGGTTACTCCAGTCATTACAGAAGCTCTTGGCAATAGAAGGCAGATCAGTCAGCCGGTTGCCCCAGTCATTACAGAAGCTGTTGGCAACAGAACACAACAGGTCAACCAGTTAGCTGCTCCCGTCGTTACATTGCCCAGGCAACACTTTCAAAACAACAATCAACGGAAGATCACCAAGATACCCCTGCACACAAGCCAGGCCAGCGTGCGGGCTGGTGCCACTGGCCCAATGGTCGTACCAAAGCTAGAAATCGGGAATGCGAATGAGTCTTCCCATGCTGTGTCGAGTGCTGCTTACAGGAGGGCACTGTTAATCAAGCAGCAAGAGCAGCTTCTGCAGCAATATAAGTTGGTGAATTCACAAGCGCAGCTTCACATCAAGGGTCCTGGTAAAGCTCTACTACTTTGGAACTAAAATAGCTACAGGCAATACAATTCGGTGAATTCACACCTAAATTATAACTGTTCTGTGTACTCTCAATTCGAGGTAGCCATAGTTTGGTGATCTGACCGTACTTGCTTCGTTGCAATTTCAGCTCTGTTTGAGGATGACGAAGCGCCAGAGACAGAGCCGCTGGGAACAAGGTGCGCGCTCTGCAAGCTCGACCTCGCGTTTGAGGCTCATGGGGGTGCTGCCCACGATGCCTCCGCTCCCCCTGTCATCGCCGTCCTTAGATGCCACCATACATTCCACAGCAGCTGCATCGAGGACGTGTACGGCCTCGCGGAGCCCGCCCAGTGTATTGCATGCCTCGACTGCGAGACAGCGCACTGATCGTCAGCCAGTAAGCACCGACCTGTGTGGCTGGGCTGCGGTGTAGGGTTAAAAAAGAAGGGTGCTGTTAGAATGCATATATAGATGGAGTGTTGTTGTCTCTTCTGTGCTGGTAGAAATATTATGTGGTGGCTTGCTTGGCTCAGATCAAAGTCGAATTACCCCTTTTGCCTTTTGCTTTAGGCGGTGTAATTAGCATTATCAAGCTTTTGATTTTGATGGGCAGCCAGTTAAACCGTCAGACACCATGGATGTTTTCCTTTCCATAGATATATATAGATATTGACCTGCATTTTCGAGTGCTTGTTGGAAATGTGTTTCATCTTCCGTGTGCATCAACTTCTGGAGCAAGTTCTCGAAAAGAAAAAAAATTCTTTGGTAGCAGCAAGTTTTCGTGAATGTGATGTACTTTTTGGAATAGCTTAGAGCTTCTTTGTTAAAAAAAAGAATACTGTCGAGGCAGGGGTCCAACTCATTTTGCCAGATCTTGGGCCGAGGTTTGGTGACGATTGCAGAAAAGAAGGTTGGCATCATGGATGGTCTGGGCTTTGAGAGTGAGAAATGTGCTGGGGCACTGATGTTGTAATCTGGCACTGGAGTCCAGGCCGGCCGAATTTCGTGTTTTGACCCTTTTTGGAAAGAATTTCAGGATCTGACCCCTGTTGCTAAAAATTTCGAGATTTGACCCTTTTGCTACCGCCAGGGCCTCTGGCGATAGGGTTAGATAGCCTACCGCCACGACCCATGGCGATAGGGGTGCGACGGAGGGGGACGGCGGCCGTTTGATCTTGGCGTGGTTAGTACCTACCGCCAGAGCCCTGGCAGAGTCAGGCGACCACCGCCAGAGCCCATGGCGGTAGGGTCCTGTTTTCAGTGTAACGTTTCTGTAACGAAGAATTGAAGGGCCTTGGCGGTAGGTTGTCTGACCCTACCGCCAGGTCCTAATGGTAGGGTCTGTGTTTTATGAATTTAAGTTCATTTGCTTGCTTCTTTTCAAATTCAATATGACAAGAATATTATAGCAAGTTTCACAAATATGACAACAATATCACAGATCTCAAACAATTAAACTTGGGCATCACATACACATTAACAAATTTGAAGTGCATAGAACATTTCAAACGAACTTCAACTAATTAGTAAACGGAGTTCCACATAGTTTCACAAATAGCAAACACATAGATCCACAAATAGCAAACACATAGTTCCACGTAGTTTCATAACCACTAGAAAAGTTCAACCAAACGAAGTTCAACCAAACTAAAAGAGCCAACTATCGAAGAGCATAATCAGTTGCTCCTTCCCCTCTTGGAGGTACGGTCCTCGTTACTCTTTGAACGAGTCTCTTCGGTCTTCTTCTTGGGCCGTCGAGGAACCGGTCTCTGGAAAGGGTCCGGACTCAACAAATCCTTCTTCTTCGGATTCCTCTTCTTCGGCAGCTGAGATGCTTGAGACGCTTGAGTTCTTTGGAGGTCCATAATCTTCATCGTATCCTCCTCCCGTTGCTCTCATCCTCCTCCTCCCTTTCTTCATATGTGGCCTCCTCCTCCTCCTCCTCCTCCTCCTCCTCCTCCTCCTCCCCCCCCAACCAACCTAGACGACGAGGGAGCATGGCTCGATGAGCCGATGAGACCCTGTGTGGCTACAGGCTGATAAGCTTCAACTGACCCAGCTCCAAAGACACCCAAGCAGCCCTACCACTATGCATAACGCCGCATCTAACTTCTGCACTCACAATGAAGCAAGGTCATAATAAGTATCGATCGATCGACCGCAAGTGAACAAGATGCATCTGTTCCGAGGAGGCTGAAATTGTACATTCATCGTCCCCCTGACTTCTGTCTTTGATTGTACGCTCCCGGGAAGATCTCCTAGTGCATCTGAGGCTTCAAAGATGCATCTGTTCAGCTCACCGGACTGCAACGGCATAAGTCACCACGATGACGAATAAAATATTTTAAATACGACCGTCGGTTCGAACTTACCACTCTGTTGATGAGGGTGCAAACTCCCTAAATCCATCGTGCATGTCTCGATGCCGGATGGTATGCTGTTCATCGGGTCATCCTCTGCAGACTCGCGATGTCTTCCGCCGTCCATCGAGGCTCGAGACGAAGACGGTGCTTCGCCATCATCGTACCACCTCATGTGTCGGTCCGGTAATCATCCCGATTAGTCACTCTCCTCTCACGTCTTTCTTGTGCCTCCGTCGGTTCCACTCCGTCACATGAGTCTTATGCTCCTCTCCCCGATCAGGATCGATCGATTCTTACATCGGCTCATCTCGCAAGGCATAAGCAACAAGAATCATCATAAGCGCAATGAGATCATCATAAGCAACAAAAACATGATAATCACGGAGAACAAAGAGCTCACGGGTGGAGCGCGTGGTCCGGTACGGTGGGCTGGCCGGTGGGGTATCTCGATAAATCCCAAACTGCGTGGCCGCGTTGTGGCAAATGCCACTCGACGGCGTACACACGGATCATGGGCATGATGCACCGCCAGAGACCACGGTCCGCGATCGCACATCACGCTCAGATCAAAGTCCCACTCGTTCTTGTCGACACGGCCACCGGTTTACCTATTGCATATACCTTGGTAAGTTCGCACTCTCGGTCAAAAGTGGAATCAAAGAGAAAGGTGTTGGGCGAGTTCATATACCTGCCAATGCGTCAAAGCGTCCAACTCGTTAGTGTAGGTCTTGTACGAAGTCTTGTTTAGGCCCGTGTAGAGTTTGACAACGTCCCACTCGTAAGCTACGGTGGGGTTTCGAGTCTCGTCGCCTTCTTCGCCATAGTCTTCCGATGTGCGTCTTCGCAACTTCTCCAGACGCCCCACCGGCAGCCCGCTCCCACATCCAAATGGAGAAGGCCCAAACAAAGCCACCCATATTGGACTTGTCTCCCATCCTCTGCGTTGCGTCGTCAAGCTGCAAAACATCAAATGAGGATCAGATATAAGAAAATGTCATGGACACACTTTCGTAGGTAGGTACGCAATTAGACACTCTCTTACCGAACGGTATAGGTAGGCGAGAGATGCCGTCCCCAACTGCATTCTCTGCATCCCATCCGCTAGGAAGAACAGACACGCCAGATTGGCAGAGTTCCCGGAGCTGTCTGGAAACACGACCTCCGAGAGAATATACCACAGATAGGCCCTCGCGTACCACTCCACGGTCACCTCATCTGCGCCTTGGGGGCATGTCTTCCGGTGCTCCGAGAGCCAGATCAACGGCACACCGGATGTACGGTTACTCTTGGCACCGGGCGATCGCCGATGAGGGTGGTGACCTCGCCGCCGATTAGCCCTCTCCACTCGACCGTGAGTGCATGGCCCTCGATCAAGATTGCAAGAATCATCCCCGATCCTCTAGGGTCACCGCCATCTCCCCGCATGGCAGATGGAAAGAATGGGTCTCCGGTCTCCAACAATAATCGATTTGTGAGAGCCACGTGGACAAGCGTCGGCGGCCGACGCTGAACTGCAAAGACGAAACCTAATAGACGGGCTCTCTTGAAGAACGGTAGCGAAGCGCTCGTCAGAGTCCATATGCCCATGAACCCCGTGACCCCTCATGCGCATGGTGGAGCGTCACAAAAGTGAACGCCAAAAAGTTAGGAAATCATTTTCATCATTCCGAGAACTTTGATCAAAATTTCTTTCATATCACTTACCTCTCCGTTTCTATGAAACGGCACGATGACCCTTGTCGAATGCCCACCCAAAGATGGAGTACCGTTGGCCGATGTTGTCCGCAAGAGGTGGCCGCCTTAATAGAGTTTCATAAACAAAAGCACTATAAGCATAAGCATACATAAACAAACAATGAACTCAAATCATATCAAAATAAAATTTTAAGCATATTTCTCCAACAACATCTACTACACATGATGGATCAAATCATATCAACATGCATCATATCAAAAAAAAAACCTCCAACACACATCATAGCTTCATATTTTTAAACAAAATTTTCCAAACAACATCTTCATATCATCATATCAACATGCATCATCAAACTAGGGTTCATCTTCACACTAGATCATATCATCATATCACATGCATCATCAAACTAGGGTTCATCCCTTTATCAACATTACATCATAATTTTTTTAACAAAAAAATTATGAACTAGGGTTCATCTTCACACTAACATATGAACTATTGATTAGAGTACATATCCAATACCACTACTTACTAAAGAACTAAGAACTACAACTACAATCAATCTTAGGTGAAAAAAATCAATCTAAGTTCAAAAACATGAGGGATTTCAAGCAAATAATGCGTCGAATCGGAAGCAAGTTTGCAAAAACTAATTGGAGGGATCGGAGGAGCTTACGGTTCTCTCCTCGGGGCCATCTCGATCCGCCAAAACGGTGAAGAATCGGTGAAGATCCAGGGGGAGTGGAGGAGATGAGAGAGGAGAGAGGGCGACTTTGGGGAGAAAAGGATGAACCGCCGACGTGGGGGAGGAGGTGGGGAGATGGGCAAGGGCGCGGGGGTTCGGGCAATAATCGCCGGACCCTACCGCCAGGGCCTGGCGGTATGGTTAGATAACCCACGCCAGGCCCTGTGAGAGAAGGCGACGGAGGGGACGCGCCGTCTCCTCCTCCGACGTGGATAAGTTTCCTACCGCCATGGGCCGTGGCGGTAGGCTATCTAACCCTACCGCTAGAGGCCCTGGCGGTAGGAAAAAGGGTCAAATCGCGAAACATTTTCAAACATGGGTCAGATCCTGAAATTCTTTGCAAAAAGGGTCAAAACACGAAATTCGACCGTCCAGGCCTTGTATGCACAAGGTCTATTTGTGGCCCAGTTGTGTGAAATGCCCATCAGCCCATGTAACGCTGAGGCCTACTGGTGTGGGGGCCAGTGAGAAAAGGCGGGGCGTACTCGGATTCCCTGACTTTGGCATTCACGCACCGCAGCTGCATCGCACGCTGGCCGGCTGGTGTGTCAGGGTCGCTTTGCCAGTGCAGCAGCATTCATTGATGACGAAACTGGGCCACGCGAACAGATGCCGGTGGTGGTCGGTGGCAACTTTTTACCCCCAAACACATTCCGGATGCATGGAGAGAGTCAAGTTTTGTACTGGTGGCCTTCCTCCTCTCTGGTTCTTAGTAAATTTGTTTTGTACTAACGTAATGCTACTCCTGAAAGCCAAGTAAAATGGCTTGCTAACCAAAAGCTAAGGAGCCTTTTTTCCTCTCCTCCTGAAAAACGAAAAGCCTCCTCTGTCCTCTCGCTTTTCATCTTTTGGGACAGATTGCGGGTCTCAAGGAACGCAAAAGCGTGCGCGCTTCTTTTCACATCCCACCCCCAAAAATGCTCCCTTCCCCTGGTTTCACAAACCCGTGACGTCATCCCCCGCCTTCACGAGCTCCAAACGCAAAACTAGCTTCTACGCGCCAGTCTGTTTTGTTTGTGTGTAAGCGAACAAAAAACACGGTCCAACGTGCCGACAGAAACGGATGGATGTCTGTTTTTTGATCCATTTCTAGCCCATATTTGGGTCTGCCTTGCGTCCTTGCGGACACGTAGTGGACGCACGCGATGTCCTGGCAGACCATTCTCCCTCCGAACAAGCACCACGTCCTCTTCGCCATCACCGCCGCCCATTTCCGGCCTTTGCACCACCACCCCATTTCCTCCATTCACCGGTTGCGACTCGCCACCGTCCATCCCCGTTGCCGCCCGCAAGGTGGTCGGCTATTTGTCCGACTCAGCCGAGGCGCATCCACAGCCGCCTCCGTCTAGTGAGGTATGGTTTCATCATGGTGGACAGTTCGGATGAGTCCTTTTTTTACAACAACTTCATATGTTCATCATCGTCCGAAGAATCAATCGACGACGATGATGATGGTGTTATAGCTGCTTTGGTTGTCAATGAGCACATTGCTAGGCCGCGACCAAGGTTTAGGGATCGATCCCGAACCATGCTCTGGGTTTGAATCATAACAGAGAGAGAGAGGGAGGGAGGGAGGGAGGGAGGAAGGCCATTGCCTACTCTACACCGATTATTTCAAGTACAATGACTCAATATTTCCTCCTAAGCTTTTCCAGCTACGCTTCCAGATGACGAGATATGTAGGGGAACATTGCAGAAAATAAAAAAAATTCCTACGGTTTCACCAAGATCCATCTATGAGTTCATCTAAGCAACGAGTGATAGGAGTGCATCTACATACCCTTGTAGATCGCGAGCGGAAGCGCTCAAGAGAACGGGATGATGGAGTAGTACTCATGATGATCCAAATCACCGATGACCAAGTGTTGAGCAGACAGCACCTCCGCGTTCAACACACGTGACGGAGCGGATGAGCGTCTCCTCCTTCTTGATCCAGCAAGGGAAGGAGAGGTTGAGGAAGAAGGCTCCAGCAGCAAAGACGACGGCGTGGTGGTGGTGGAGATGCAAGATTCTCGGCGAGGCTTCGCCAAGCAACCATGGAGGAGGAAGAGGTGTAGCGATGGGAGGAAGCGCCAAGACTCGCAGTGCGGCTGCCTCCCTTCCCCTCCTTTATATAGGCCCAGGGCGCCGCCCCGAGATGGGAATCTCCCAGGGCGGCGGCAGAGGGGGTGGAGTGCCCCAAGGCAAGTGGTTCACCCTAGGGTTTCCAACCCTAGGCGCAGTGGGGGCAAGGGCGCACCAGCCCACTAGGGGCTAGTTCCTCCCACTTCAGCCCACGGGCCCTCCGGATAGGTGGCCCCACCCGGTGGTCCCAGACAATACCGGTGACCTCAAACTTTCCCGATGGTCAAAGCAGACTTCCTATATATAAATCTTCACCTCCGGACTATTAAGGAACTCCTCGTGACGTCAGGGATCTTATCCGGACTCCAAACAACATTCGCAATCACATACAAGTCTTCCTAATAACCCTAGCGCCACCGAACCTTAAGTGTGTAGACCCTACGGGTTCGGGAATCATGCGAACATGACCGAGACAGCTCTCGGCTAATAACCAACGGTGGGATCTGGATACCCATGTTGGCTCCTACATGTTCCACGATGATTTCATCGGATGAACCACGATGTCGAGGATTCAATCAACCCCGTATACAATTCCCTTTGTCGATCGATGCGTTACTTGCCCGAGACTCGATCGTCGGTATCCTAATACCGGATCGGTCTCGTTATCGCAAGTCACTTTACTGCATCAGTAATGCATGATCCCGTGACCAAACACTTGGTCACTTAGAGCTCATTATGATGATGCATTACCGAGTGGGCCCAGAGATACCTCTCCGTCATACGGAGTGACAAATCCGAGCCTCGATCCGTGTCAACCCAGCAGACACTTTCGGAGATACCAGTAGTGCACCTTTATAGTCACCCGATTACGTTGTGATGTTTGGTACACCCAAAGCACTCCTACAGATCCGGAGTTACACGATCTCATGGTCTAAGGAAAAGATACTTGACATTGGAAAAGCTCTAGCAAACGAATTACGATCTTGTGCTATGCTTAGGATTGGGTCTTGTCCATCACATCATTCTCCTAATGATGTGATCCCGTTATCAACGACATCTAATGTCCATAGTCAGGAAACCATGACTATTTGTTGATCGACGAGCTAGTCAACTAGAGGCTTACTAGGGACATATTATGGTCTATGTATTCACACGTGTATTACGATTTCCGGATAATATAGTTATAGCATGAATAAAGACAATTATCATGAACAAGGAAATATAATAATAATCTTTTATTATTGCCTCTAGGGCATATTTCCAACAGTCTCCCACTTGCACTAGAGTCAATAATCTAGTTACATTGTGATGAATCGAACACCCATAGAGTTCTGGTGTTGATCATGTTTTGCTCGCGAGAGAGGTTTAGTCAACGGATCTGCGACATTCAGATCCGTATGTACTTTGCAAATATCTATGTCTCCATCTTGAACATTTTCACGGATGGAGTTGAAGCGACGCTTGATGTGCTCGGTCTTCTTGTGAAACACAGGCTCCTTGGCAAGGGCAATAGCTCCAGTGTTGTCACAAAAGAGTTTGATCGGCCCCGACGCATTGGGTATGACTCCTAGGTCGGTGATGAACTCCTTCACCCAAATTGCTTCATGTGCTGCCTCCGAGGCTGCCATGTACTCGCTTCACATGTAGATCCCGCCACGATGCTTTCTTGCTTGCACCGCACTACCATCGCTCCACCATTCAACATATACACGATCCGGTTTGTGACTTAGAGTCATCAGATCGTGTCGAAGCTAGCGTCGACGTAACCCTTACAACGAGCTCTTCGTCACCTCCATAAACGAGAAACATGTCCTTTGTCCTTTTCGTGTACTTCAGATATTCTTGACCATTGTCCGGTGTTTCTTGTTGGGATTACTTTGGTACCTACCTACCAAACTTACGGCAAGGTTTACATCAGTGCAGTACACAACATGGCATACATAATAGATCCTATGGTGAAGCATAGGGATGACACTCATCTCTTCTTTATCTTTTTCGTGGTGGGCATTGAGCCGAGCTCAATCTCACACCTTTGTCTGAGGCAAGAACCCTTTCTTGGACTAATCCATTTTGAACTTCTTCAAAATCTTATCAAGGTATGTGCTTTGTGAAAGACCTATGAGGCGCCTTGATCTATCCCTATAGATCTTGATGCCTAATATGTAAGCACTTCTCCAAGGTCCTTCATTGAAAAACACTTATTCAAGTAGGCCTTAATGTTGTCCAAAAGTTCTATATCATTTGCCATCAAGAGTATGTCATCTACATATAATATGAGAAATGCTCTGAGCTCCCACTCACTTTCTTGTAAACGCAGCTTCTCCATAAGTGCATAAACCCAAACGCTTTGATCATCTCATCAAAGCGAATGTTCCAACTCCGAGATGCTTGCACCAAGCACATAAATGGATCATTGGAGCTTGCATACTTTGTTAGCATTCTTAGGATCGATAAACCTTCCGGTTGCATCATATCTGATTCTTCCTTAAGATGTCCGTTAAGGAATGCCGTTTTGACGTCCATCGCCATATCTCATAATCATAGTATGCGGCAATTGCTAACATGATTCGGACGGACTTCACCGCTCACGGAGAGAATGTCTCATCGTAGTCAACCCTTGAACTTGTCGATAACTCTTGGCGACAATTTGAGCTTTATAGATGGTAATATTACCATCCGCGTCCGTCTTCTTCTTAAAGATCCATTTGTTTTCTATCGCTCGCCGATCATCGGGCAAGTCTGTCAAAGTCCATACTTTGTTTTCATACATGGATTCTATCTCGGATTGCATGGCTTCAAGCCATTTGTTGGAATCTAGGCCCGCCATTGCTTCTTCATAGTTCGAAGGTTCACCGTTGTCTAACAACATGATTTCCAAGACAGGGTTGCCGTACCACTCTGGTGCGGAACATGTCCTTGTGGACCTCTGGTTCAAGAGCAACTTGATCCAAGTACCTTGATCATCATCATTATTTTCCTCTCCAGTTGGTGTAGGCATCACAGGAACATTTTCCTGAGCTGCACTACTTTCCTGTTCAAGAGGTAGTACTTCATCGAGTTCTACTTTCCTCTCACTTACTTCTTTCGAGAGAAACTCTTTTTCCAGAAATGATCCGTTCGTGGCAACAAAGATCTTGCCGTCGGATCTTAAGTAGAAGGTATACCCAATGGTTTCCTTAGGGTATCCTAGGAAGACGCATTTTTCCGACTTGGGTTCGAGCTTTTCAGGTTGAAGTTTCTTGACATAATCATCGCATCCCCAAACTTTTAGAAACGACAGCTTAGGTTTCTTCCCAAACCATAATTCATACGGTGTCGTCTCAACGGATTTAGACGGTGCCCTATTTAAAGTGAATGTAGCTGTCTCTAGAGCGTATCCCCAAAATGATAGCGGTAAATCAGTAAGAGACATCATAGACCGCACCATATCCAATAGAGTGCGATTACGACGTTCGGACACACCGTTACGCTGAGATGTTCCAGGCGGCGTGAGTTGTGAAACGATTCCACATTTCCTTAAGTGCGTACCAAATTAGTGACTTAAATATTCTCCTCCACGATCTGATCGTAGGAACTTTATCTTTCGGTCACGTTGATTCTCTACCTCATTCTGAAATTCCTTGAACTTTTCAAAGGTCTCAGACTTGTGTTTCATTAAGTAGACATACCCATATCTACTCAAGTCATCAGTGAGAGTGAGAACATAATGATATCCTCCGCGAGCCTCAATGCTCATTGGACCGCACACATCGGTATGTATGATTTCCAATAAGTTGGTTGCTCGCTCCATTGTCCCGGAGAATGGAGTCTTGGTCATTTTGCCCATGAGGCATGGTTCGCATGTGTCAAATGATTCATAATCGAGAGACTCTAAAAGTCCATCAGCATGGAGCTTCTTCATGCGCTTGACACCAATGTGACCAAGGCGGCAGTGCCACAAGTATGTGGGACTATCGTTATCAACTTTACATCTTTTGGTATTCACACTATGAATATGTGTAATATTACGTTCGAGATTCATTAAGAATAAACCATTGACCATCGGGGCATGACCATAAAACATATCTCTCATATAAATAGAACAACCATTATTCTCGGATTTAAATGAGTAGCCATCTCGTATCAAACGAGATCCAGATACAATGTTCATGCTCAAACTTGGCACTAAATAACAATTATTAAGGTTTAAAACTAATCCCGTAGGTAAATGTAGAGGTAGCGTGCCGACGGCGATCACATCGACCTTGGAACCATTCCCAACGCGCATCGTCACCTCGTCCTTCGCCAGTCTCCTCTTATTCCACAGCTCCTGCTGTGAGTTACAAATATGAGCAATGGCACCGGTATCAAATACCCAGGAGTTCCTACGAGTACTGGTAAGGTACACATCAATTACATGTATATCAAATATACCTTTAGTGTTGCCGGCCTTCTTGTCCGCTAAGTATTTGGGGCGGTTCGCTTCGATGACCCTTCCCTTGCAATAAAAGCACTCGGTCTCGTGCTTGGGTCCATTCTTTGACTTCTTCCCGATGGCGGTTTACGGGCGGCGCAACATCCTTGCCGTCCTTCTTGAAGTTCTTCTTACCCTTGCCCTTCTTGAACTTGGTGGTTTTATTGACCATCAACACTTGATGTTCTTTCTTGATTTCTACTCTGCCGACTTCAACATTGAAAATACTTGAGAATAGTTTTCACCATCCCTGCATATTGTAGTTCATCACAAAGCTCTTGTAGCTCGGTGGAGCGATCAAGGATTCTGTCAATGACCGCCTCGTCCGGGAGGTTAATGTCCATTTGGGGAAAGCGGTTGTGCAACCTGACATTTTGAGTATGTGCTCCTTGACGAACTATTTTCCTCCATCTTACAACTGTAGAACTTGTCGAAGACTTCATATCTCTCGACCGGGCATGAGCTTGAAAACCATTTTCAGCTCCTCGAACATCTCATATGCTCCATGTTGCTCAAAACGCTTTTGGAGCCCGGTTCTAAGCTGTAAAGCATGCCGCCTTGAACGAGGGAGTAATCATCAAGACGTGATCGCCAAGCGTTCATAACGTCTTGGTTCTCAGGATGGGTGCTTCACCTAGCGGTCCATCTAGGACATATGCTTTCTTGGCAGCTATGAGGATGATCCTCGTGTTAGGACCCAATCCGTATAGTTGCTGCCATCATCTTTCGACTTGGTTTTTCTAGGAACGCGTTGAAGTTCATGTTGACATGAGCATTGGCCATTTGATCTACAAGACATATTTGCAAAGATTTTAGACTAAGTTCATGATAATTAAGTTCATCTAATCAAATTATCTAATGAACTCCCACTCAGATTAGACATCCCTCTAGTCATCTAAGTGTTACACGATCCGAGTCGACTAGGCCGTGTCCGATCATCACGTGAGACGGACTAGTCATCATCGGTGAACATCTCCATGTTGATCGTATCTTCCATACGACTCATGTTTGACCTTTCGGTCTCTGTGTTCCGAGGACATGTCTGTACATGCTAGGCTCGTCAAGTTAACCCTAAGTGTTTTTGCATGTGTAAAACTGTCTTACACCCGTTGTATGTGAACGTAAGAATCTATCACACCCGATCATGACGTGGTGCTTCGAAACGACGAACTTTAGCAACAGCGCACAGTTAGGGGAGAACACTTTCTTGAAATTGTTATAAGGGATCATCTTATTTACTACCGTCGTTCTAAGTAAACAAGATGCAAAAACATAATAAACATCACATGCAATTATATAGTAGTGACATGATATGGCCAGTATCATATAGCTCCTTTGATCTCCATCTTCGGGGCTCCATGATCATCTTCGTCACCGGCATGACACCATGATCTCCATCATCATGATCTCCATCATCGTGTCTTCCTGAAGTTGTCCCGCCAACGACTACTTCTACTTCTATGGCTAACGCATTTAGCAATAAAGTAAAGTAATTTACATGGCGTTCTTCAATGACACGCAGGTCATACAAAAAATAAAGACAACTCCTATGGCTCCTGCCGGTTGTCATACTCATCGACAGTAGCGTAGCCAGCTCAATAATCCAGGGTGGTCCAATAGTAGAACTTTCATTTGTATTTAATTATTCCTACTGTATTTTACTTATTTTTTACTATAATATATAGGCTATAGGGAAATCTCAGGGTGGTCCATGGACCACCCTGGCCACCTGAAGGAAATATGCCCTAGAGGCAATAATAAAGTTATTATTTATTTCCTTATTTCATGATAAATGTTTATCATTCATGCTAGAATTGTATTAACCGGAAACATGATACATGTGTGAATGCATAGACAAAACAACATGTCACTAGTATGCCTCTACTAGACTAGCTTGTTAATCAAAGATGGTTATGTTTCCTAACCATGAACAAGGAGTTGTTATTTGATTAATGAGGTCACATCATTAGTAGAATGATCGATTGACATGACCCATTCCTTAGCTTAGCACACGATCGTTTAGTATGTTGCTCTTGCTTTTATCCATGACTTATACATGTTCCTGTAACTATGAGATTATGCAACTCCCGTTTACGGAGGGACACTTTGGTGCTACCAAACGTCACAACGAATCGGGTGATTATAAAGGAGTACTACAGGTGTTTCCAAAGGCAAATGTTGGGTTGGCGTATTTGAGATTAGGTTTAGTCACTCCGATTGTCGGAGAGGTATCTCTGGGCCCTCTCGGTAATGCACATCATGAAGCCTTGCAAGCACTACAACTAATGAGTTAGTTGTGAGATGATGTATTACGGAACGAGTAAAGAGACTTGCGGTAACGAGATTGAACTAGGTATTGGATACCGACGATCGAATCTCGGGCAAGTAACATACCGATGACAAAGGGAACAACGTATGTTGTTATGCGGTCCGACCGATAAAGATCTTCGTAGAATATGTAGGAACCAATATGGGCATCCAGGTCCCGCTGTTGGTTATTGACCGTGAATAGTTCTAGGTCATGTCTACATTGTTCTCGAACCGTAGGGTCCGCACGCTTAAGGTTTCGATGATGGTTATTATGAGTTTATGTATTTTGATGTACCGAAGGAGTTGAGTCCGGATGTGATCACGGACATGACGAGGAGTCTCGAAATGGTCGAGACATAAAGATTGATATATTGGATGCCTATGTTTGGAGTTCGAATGGTTCGGTAAAACGGAATTTACCGAGTACCGGAGGTTACTGGAACCCCGGAGGTAAATGGGCCTCGATGGGCTTTAGTGGAAAGGAGAAGGGCAGCCCTAGGAGGGCGCCTCCCCTTCCCTAGTCCTACTAGGACTAGGAGAAGGGCCGCCCCCTCTCTCTTTCCCCTCAGGAATCCTAGTCCAACTAGGATTGGGGGAATCCTACCCGGAGGGAGTAGGACTCCTGGGCAGCGCCTCCTCTTGGCCGCCCCTCCCCTGGCTCCTTTATATCTGAGGCGGGGGGCACCTTGAACACACAAGTTGATCTTTAGATCGTTCCTTAGCCGTGTCGGTGCCCCTCCACCATATTCCACCTCGGTTATACCGTCATGAAGCTTAAGCGAAGCCCTGCGCGGTGAAACATCAAGATCGTCACCACGCCGTCGTCTTGTGAAACTCTCCCTCGACACTCGGCTGGATCGAGTACGAGGGACGTCATCGAGCTGTACGTGTGTCAAGAACTCGGGGCGTCGGAGTGTGGCGCCGGATCGGTCGGATCGCGAGGAGAACGTCGACTACTTCCTCTACATTGTGATCGCTTCGCCGGGTCTACAAGGGTATGTAGACAACACTCTCCCTCTCGTTGCTATTCATCACCATGATCTTGCGTGTGCGTAGGAATTTTTGAAATTACTCGTTCCCCATCGATGGCATCCGAGCCTAGGTTTTTATGGTTTGATGTTATGCACGAGTAGAACACAAGTGAGTTGTGGGCGATACAAGTCATACTACCTACCGGCATGTCATACTTTGGTTCAGCGGTATTGTGAGATGAAGCGGCCTGGACCGACATTACGCCAGACGCTTACGCGAGACTGGTTTCACCGCTGCGAGCACTCGTTGCTTAAAGGTGACTGATGGGTGCTGTCTCTCTCACTTTAGTTGAACCGAGTGTGGCTACGCCGGTCCTTGAGAAGGTTAAACGAGTCTATTTGTGAAGTATCGTTGTGGTTTTGATGCGAGGTGAGACCGGTTCTTGCTTAAGCCCGTAGCAGCCACGTAAAATTTGCAACAACAAAGTAGAGGACGTCTAACTTGTTTTTGCAGGGCATGTTGTGATGTGATATGGTCAAGGCGTGATGCTATATTTTATTGTATGAGATGATCATGTTTTGTAACCGAAGTTATCGGCAATGGCAGGAGCCATATGGTTGTCGCTTTATTGTATGCAATGCAATCGCTTCGTAATGCTTTACTTTATCACTAAGCGGTAGAGATAGTCGTAGAAGCATAAGTTTGGCGAGACGACAACGATGCTACGATGGAGATCAAGGTGTCGCGCCGGTGGCGATGGTGATCATGGTGGTCTTTGCAAGATGGAGATCGTGAAGCACAAGATGATGATGACCATATCATATCACTTATATTGATTTGCATGTGATGTTTATCCTTTTATGCATCTTATCTTGCTTTGATTGGCGGTAGCATTATAAGATGATCTCTCACTAAATTATCAAGAAGTGTTCTCCCGAGTATGCACCGTTGCCAAAGTTCGTCGTGCCCGGACACCACGTGATGATCGGGTGTGATAAGCTCTCGTCCATCTACAACGGGTGCAAGCCAGTTTTGCACACGCAGAATACTCGGGTTATACTTGACGAGCCTAGCATATGCAGATATGGCCTCGGAACACGGAGACCGAAAGGTCGGCGTGAATCATATAGTAGATATGATCAACATAAGATGTTCACCATTGAAAACTACTCCATTTCACGTGATGATCGGTTATGGTTTAGTTGATTTGGATCACGTGATCACTTGGATGACTAGAGATGTCTTTCTAAGTGGGAGTTCTTAAGTAATATGATTAATTGAACTTAAATTTATCATGAACTTAGTACCGATAGTATCTTGCTTGTTTATGTTTGATTGTAGATAGATGGCTCGTCTTTGTTGTTCCGTTGAATTTTAATGCGTTCCTTGAGAAAGCAAAGTTGAAAGATGATGGTAGCAATTATACGGATCGGGTCCGTAATTTGAGGATCATCCTCATTGTTGCCTGTAAGAGCTACGTCTGGATGCACCGCTAGGTGCCTTCTTCTTTGGAGCAACACCGGATGTTATGAGCGTCTGGCGAGCAAAGCGATGACTACTCTATAGTTCGATGTGCCATGCTTTACGGCTTAGAACCGGGACTTCAACGGCGTTTTGAGCGTCATGGAGCATATGAGATGTTCCAGAGTTGAAGTTGATATTCCAAATGAATGCCCGGATTGAGAGATATGAAGTCTCCAATAAGTTCTATAGCTGCAAGATGGAGGAGAACAGATTTCATTAGTGAGCATATACTCGTAATGTCCGGGTACTATAATCACTTGACACAATTGGGAGTTAATCTTCCGGATGATTGTGTCATTGATGAATTCTCCAATCACGCCACCAAGCTACAAAAGCTTCGTGATGAACTATAATATGCAAGGGTTAGTAAAGACTATACCGAGCTCTTCGCAATGCTAAAGGCTGGAGGTAGAAATCAAGAAGGAGCATCAAGTGTTGATGGTCAATAAGACCACTAGTTTCAAAAAGAAAGGCAAAGGGAAGAAGAAGGAATCTCAAGAAGAACAGCAAGCAAGTTCTTTGCTCAGAGAAGAAACCCAAGTCGGCCCTAAACACAAATCGAGTGCTTCTCCGCAAGCGATAGTCCCGAAGCGGAACTGCCCCAAGTATTTGGCGGATAAGAAGGATGGCAAGGTGAACAAAGGTATATGTGATATACATGTTATTGATGTGTACCTTACTAGAGCTCGTAGTAGCACTGGTATTTGATCTTGGTTACATTGCTAATATTTGCAACTCAAGCAGGGGACTACTGGATTGCGAACTCGCAAAGGACGAGGTGGCGATGCGCGTGGGAAATGGTTCCAAAGTCGATGTGATCGCGGTCGGCACGCTACCTCTACATCTACCTTGGGATTAGTTTTAGACCTAAATAATTGTTATTTGGTGCTGCGTTGAGCATGAACATTATATCTGGATCTTGTTTGATGCGAGACGGTTATTCATTTAAATCGAGAGAATAATGGTTGTTCTATTTATATGAGTAATATCTTTTATGGTCATGCACCCTTGAGGAGTGGTCTATTTCTTATGAATCTCGATAGTAGTGATACACATATTCATAATGTTGAAACCAAAAGATGCAGAGTTGATAATGATAGTGCAACTTATTTGTGTACTCGCCGTTTAGGTCATATCGGTATAAAGCGCATGAAGAAACTCCATCTTGATGGACTTTTGGAGTCACTTGATTATGAATCACTTGGCACTTGCGAACCGTGCCTCATGGGCAAGATGACTAGAACACCGTTCTCGGTACTATGGAGAGAGCAACAGATTTGTTGGAAATCATACATCTGAGATGTATGTGGTCCGATGAATGTTGAGGCTCGTGGCGGATATCGTTATTTTCTCACCTTCACAGATGACTTAAGCAGATATGGGTATATCTACTTAATGAAACATAAGTCCGAAACGTTTGAAAAGTTCAAAGAATTTCAGAGTGAAGTTGAAAATCATCGTAACAAGAAAATTAAGTTTCTACGATCGATCGTGGAGGTGAATATTTGAGTTACGAGTTTGGTCTACATTTGAAACAATGCGGAATAGTTTAGCAACTCACGCCACCGGAACACCACAACAGTAATGGTGTGTCCGAACGTCGTGTCGTACTTTACTGGATATGGTACGATCTATGATGTCTCTTACAGATTTACCGCTATCGTTTTGGGGTTATGCTCTAGAGACGGCCGCATTCACACTGAATAGAACACCGTCGAAATCCGTTGAGACGACACCTTATGAACTATGGTTTGGCAAGAAACCAAAGTTGTCGTTTCTTAAAGTTTGGGGATGCGATGCTTATGTGAAAAAGCTTCAACTGATAAGCTCGAACCCAAATCGAGAAATGTGTCTTCATAGGATACCCAAAGGAAGCAGTTGGGTACACCTTCTATCACAGATCCGAAGGCAAGACATTCGTTGCTAAGAATGGATCCTTTCTAGAGAAGGAGTTTCTCTCGAAAGAAGTGAGTGGGAGGAAAGTGGAACTTGATGAGGTAATAGTACCTTCTCCCTTACTTGAAAGTAGTTAAATCGCAGTAAACCGGTTTCGAGACACCTACACCAAGTAGTGAGGAAGTTGATGATGTTGATCATGAAACTTGAGATCAAGTTCTTCGCAGAACCTCGTAGATCAACCGAGTAAGATCCGCACTGAGTGGTACGGTAATCCTTACGGAAGTCATGCTACTAGATCATGATGAACCCACGAACTATGAAGAAGCGATGGTGAGCCCAGATTCATAAAATGGCTTGAGGCCATGAAATGCGAGATGGGATCCATGTATGAAAACAAAGTGTGGACTTTGGTTGACTTGCCCGAGGGTAGGCAAGCAATAGAAAACAAGTGGATCTTCAAGAAGAAGACCGACGACGACGGTAATATTACTGTCTATAAAGCTCGACTTGTCGCAAAAGGTTTTCGGCAAGTTCAAGGGATTGACTACGATGAGACCTTCTCACCCGTAGCGATGCTTAAGTCCGTCCGAATCATGTTAGCGATTGCCGCATTTTATGATTATGAAATTTGGCAAATGGATGTAAAGACGCATTCTGAATGGATTTACGGAAGAAGAGTTGTATATGATGCAACGGAAGGTTTTATCGATCCAAAGGAGCTAACAAAGTGTGCAAGCTCCAGCGATCCATATATGGACTGGTGCAAGCATCTCGGAGTTGGAATAAACGCTTTGATAGTGTGATCAAAGCATTTGGGTTTGTCTGAGACTTTTGGAGAAGCTTGTATTTACAAGAAAGTGAGTGGGAGCTCAGAGCATTTACGATATTATATGTAGATGACATATTGCTAATCGGAAATGATATAGAATTCTGGATAGCATAAAGGGATACTTGAATAAGAGTTTTTCAATGAAAGACCTCGGTGAAGCTGCTTACATATTGGGCATTAAGATCTATAGAGATAGATCAAGACGCTTAATTGGACTTTCACAAAGCACATACCTTGACAAAGTTTTGAAGAAGTTCAAAATGGATCAAGCAAAGAAAGGGTTCTTGCACGTGTTACAAGGTGTGAAGTTGAGTCGGACTCAATGCCCGACCACTGCAGAAGATAGAGAGAAAATGAAAGATGTTCCCTATGCTTCAGCCATAGGCTCTATCATGTATGCAATCTTGTGTACTGACACTGATGTGTGCCTTGCTATAAGCCTAGCAGGAGGTACCAAAGTAATCCAGAGTGGATCATGGACAGCGGTCAAGAACATCTGAAATACCGAAAAGGACTAAGGATATGTTTCTCGTATATGGAGGTGACAAAGAGCTCATAAATGGCAGTTACGTTGATGCAAGCTTTGACAACGATCCGGACGATTCTAAATCGCAGACCGGATCGATTTACACTAAGCGGAGGAGTCGGTTAGTGCAGTTCTAAACAAAGCGTCAGCGGGATCTACATGTGAAGCGGAATACATAGCAGCTTCGAAGCAGCTAATGAAGGAGTGCGGATGAAGGAGTTCATATCCGATCTAGGTGTCATACCTAGTGCATCGGGTCCAATGAAAATCTTCGTGACAATCTTGGAGCAATTGCCTTAGCGAAGGAATCCAGATTTCACAAGAGGACCAAGCACATCAAGAGACGCTTCAATTCCATCCGGACTTAGTCCAGACGGAGACATAGAAATTTGCAAGATACATACGGATCTGAATGTTGCAGACCGTTAACTAAGCCTCTTCCACGAGCAAAACATGATCAGCACCAAGACTCCATGGGTGTTAGAATCATTACTATGTAATCTAGATTATTGACTCTAGTGCAAGTGGGAGATCAAGGAAATATGCCCTAGAGGCAATAATAAAGTTATTATTTATTTCCTTATTTCATGATAAATGTTTATCATTCATGCTAGAATTGTATTAACAGGAAACATGATACATGTGTGAATGCATAGACAAAACAACATGTCACTAGTATGCCTCTACTAGACTAGCTTGTTAATCAAAGATGGTTATGTTTCCTAACCATGAACAAGGAGTTGTTATTTGATTAATGAGGTCACATCATTAGTAGAATGATCGATTGACATGACCCATTCCCTTAGCTTAGCACACGATCGTTTAGTATGTTGCTCTGCTTTTATCCATGACTTATACATGTTCTCGTAACTATGAGATTATGCAACTCCGTTTACGGAGGGACACTTTGGTGCTACCAAACGTCACAACGAATCGGGTGATTATAAAGGAGTACTACAGGTGTTTCCAAAGGCAAATGTTGGGTTGGCGTATTTGAGATTAGGTTTAGTCACTCCGATTGTCGGAGAGGTATCTCTGGGCCCTCTCGGTAATGCACATCATGAAGCCTTGCAAGCACTACAACTAATGAGTTAGTTGTGAGATGATGTATTACGGAACGAGTAAAGAGACTTGCCGTAACGAGATTGAACTAGGTATTGGATACCGACGATCGAATCTCGGGCAAGTAACATACCGATGACAAAGGAACAACGTATGTTGTTATGCGGTCGACCGATAAAGATCTTCGTAGAATATGTAGGAACCAATATGGGCATCCAGGTCCCGCTGTTGGTTATTGACCGTGAATAGTTCTAGGTCATGTCTACATTGTTCTCGAACCGTAGGGTCCGCACGCTTAAGGTTTCGATGGCGGTTATTATGAGTTTATGTATTTTGATGTACCGAAGGAGTTCGAGTCCCGGATGTGATCACGGACATGACGAGGAGTCTCGAAATGGTCGAGACATAAAGATTGATATATTGGATGCCTATGTTTGGAGTTGAATGGTTCGGTAAAACGGAATTTACCGAGTAACGGAGGTTACCGGAACCCCCGGAGGTAAATGGGCCTCGATGGGCTTTAGTGGAAAGGAGAAGGGCAGCCCTAGGAGGGCGCTCCCCCTTCCCTAGTCCTACTAGGACTAGGAGAAGGGGCCCCCCTCTCTCTTTCCCTCAGGAATCCTAGTCCAACTAGGATTGGGGGAATCCTACTCCCGGAGGGAGTAGGACTCCTGGCGCGCCTCCTCTTGGCCGCCCCCCCCCCTGGCTCCTTTATATCTGAGGCAGGGGGCACCTTGGAACACACAAGTTGATCTTTAGATCGTTCCTTAGCCGTGTCGGTGCCCCTCCACCATATTCCACCTCGGTTATACTGTCGCGAAGCTTAGGCGAAGCCTGCGCGGTGAAACATCAAGATCGTCCACCACGTCGTCTTGTCGAAACTCTCCTCGACACTCGGCTGGATCGAGTACGAGGGACGTCATCGAGCTGTACGTGTGTCAAGAACTCGGGGCGTCGAGTAACGGCGCCGGATCGGTCGGATCGCGAGGAGAACGTCGACTACTTCCTCTACGTTGTGATCGCTTCCGCTTCGGGTCTACAAGGGTATGTAGACAACACTCTCCCCTCTCGTTGCTATTCATCACCATGATCTTGCGTGTGCGTAGGAAATTTTTTGAAATTACTACGTTCCCCATCACCACCCCCTAGCTACGCCACTGCTCATCGACATGCAAGTCGTGATTCCTATTACAAGAACAAGATCTTATACATCACAATATATCATTCATCATTCATCACAACTTTTGGCCATATCACATCACAAGGCAATTGCTGCAAAAACAAGTTAGACGTCCTCTAATTGTTGTTGCATCTTTTACGTGGCTGCAATATGGTTCTAGCAAGAACGTTTTCTTACCTACGGAAAAGCCACAACGTGATTTGTCAACTTCTATTTACCCTTCATAAGGATCCTTTTCGTCGAATCCGCTCCAACTAAAGTGGGAGAGACAGACACCCGCTAGCCACCTTATGCAACTAGTGCATGTCAGTCGGTGGAACCTGTCTCACGTAAGCGTACGTGTAAGGTCGGTCCGGGCTGCTTCATCCCACAATACCGCTGAAGCAAAATAAGACTAGTAGCGGCAAGAAAGTTGACAACATCTACGCCCACAACAAATTTGTGTTCTACTCGTGCAATAGAGAACTACGCATAGACCTAGCTCATGATGCCACTGTAGGGGAACGTTGCAGAAAATAAAAAAAATCCTACGGTTTTACCAAGATCCATCTATGAGTTCATCTAAGCAACGAGTGATAGGAGTGCATCTACATACCCTTGTAGATCGCGAGCGGAAGCGTTCAAGAGAACGGGGATCATGGAGTCGTACTCGCCGTGATCCAAATCACCGATGACCAAGTCTTTGAGCAGACAAAGCACCTCGCGTTCAACACAAATCTGAGCGGATGGCGTCTCCTCCTTCTTGATCCAGCAAGGGGAAGGAGAGGTTGAGGAGAAGGCTCCAGCAAGACGACGACGGCGTGGTGGTGGTGGAGATCAAGATACTCGGCGAGGCTTCGCCAAGCAAACCATGGAGGAGGAAGAGGTGTAGCAGGGGAGGGAGGCGCCAAGACTCGTGGTGCGGCTATCCTTCCTCCCTCCTTATATAGGCCCCAGGGGCGCCTGAGATGGGAATCTCCCAAGGGGCTGCTGACGGGCGGAGTGCCCCCAAGGCAAGTGGTGCGCCCCCCACCCTAGGGTTTCCAACCCTAGGCGCAGGGGGGCCCAAGGGGGGGGGGGGCGCACCAGCACACTAGGGGCTGGTTCCCCTCCCACTTCAGCCCACGGGGCCCTCCGGGATAGGTGGCCCCACCCGGTTGACCCCCGGGACCCTTCCGGTGGTCCCGGTACAATACCGGGTGACCCCGAAACTTTCCCGATAGCCAAAACAGCACTTCCTATATATAAATCTTCACCTCCGGACTATTCCGGAACTCCTCGTGACGTCCAGGATCTTATCTGGGACTCCGAACAACATTCGGCAATCACATACAAGTCTTCCTAATAACCCTAGCGTCACCGAACCTTAAGTGTGTAGACCCTACGGGTTCGGGAATCATGCAGACATGACCGAGAAAGCTCTCCGGCCAATAACCAACAGCGGGATCTGGATACCCATGTTGGCTCCCACATGTTCCATGATGATTTCATCGGATGAACCACGATGTCGAGGATTCAATCAACCCCGTATACAATTCCCTTTGTCAGTCGGTACGTTACTTGCCCGAGACTCGATCGTCGGTATCCCATTACCTCTTTCAGTCTCGTTACCGGCAAGTCAGTTTACTCGTACTGTAATGCATGATCCCGTGACCAAACACTTGGTCACTTAGAGCTCATTATGATGATGCATTACCGAGTGGGCCCAGAGATACCTCTCCGTTATACGGAGTGACAAATCCCAGTCTCGATCCGTGTCAACCCAACAGACACTTCCAGAGATACCTGTAGTGCACCTTTATAGTCACCCAGTTACGTTGTGACGTTTGGTACACCCAAAGCACTCCTACGGTATCCGGAGTTACACGATCTCATGGTCTAAGGAAAAGATACTTGACATTGGAAAAGCTCTAGCAAACGAACTACACGATCTTGTGCTATGCTTAGGATTGGGTCTTGTCCATCACATCATTCTCCTAATGATGTGATCCCGTTATCAACGACATCTAATGTCCATAGTCGGGAAACCATGACTATCTATTGATCGACGAGCTAGTCAACTAGAGGCTTTCTAGGGACATATTATGGTATATGTATTCACACGTGTATTACGATTTCCGGATAATACAATTATAGCATGAAAAAAGACAATTATCATGAACAAGGAAATATAATAATAATCTTTTATTATTGCCTCTAGGGCATATTTCCAACAAGATATGTGTTCAACTGTATTTTGGAGGGAGTGGTGCCGTATGATGATTACTTGAAATGTAAGTATGATGCCCTTGAAAAGGTCGGCTTCTCCTTTTATCATACTTGAAGCCGTGACATTACAAGATATCTGGATTTGGCACTCTTTTTTCGGCATGGCAGATTCTCATAATGTCATCAACATGCTCTCTCGTGTTTGCGAGTCTTTCAGGTGGTATACAGTCAACTTTGAGATCAATGTTCACCAATACAACAAGGGATACTACCTAGTTGATGGTATCTATCCTCACTAGTCTACGATTGTCAAGACAACCTCCAATCCATAGGAGAGAAGAGGGTGAAGTTTGCCAAAGAACAAGAGAGTGCTAGGAAGGATGTGGAGCGTGCTTTTGGTATGCTTCGATCTTGATGGACTATTGTTTGGCACAGACAAAGGATGTGGGAGGTAATGACTGCTTGTGTGATCATGCATGATATGATCATCGATGATTAGCGTGATGACAACCTCTTTGACCAAGGGGGATTTCCAGTGTGAAAACTTTGAGCCTGAGAGCGGCAATGTTTGCACAGTGCATCCAATTTCACAAAAAAAATGCGTAATTGGATAACTCACATTCAACTTCAAAACAGGCAACAACCATAAATGTATCTGCTATTCATTTTTTCAATGTAGTTGGCACAATTTTAAATTCAGTTGTGAACTATGGCATTTATTTATTATGATGTAAAACTATGTGACTTATTTGTTTAATTATGTGTAATGTTTGATTTTTATTTGTTTGTTTCACTAACATGTATGAAAAATTGGCAAAAACCCGATGAGCGGACAAATGGGTCGGCTGGTTGGGCACACTGTCCAGAAATCCACGGATGAAGACGGACGCCACATGTACAACTGTTTTTTTATTGAGAATCAACACCACATCTACAGCTGATCCAAACGGATAAAAGTGGACCAAATCCGCGTGGGTGCGTTAGGCTAACTCCAGCACGCGACCCCGTCCGTTTGGGGTAAAACAAACAAACCAGATGGCCCAGCGCGTGACGGCCTGGACCCATCTGGTCCGTTTTGTATCCGGGCCGACTCATTTCGAGTGCAAACATGCGCGCGGTTTGGGTCGCGGCGGACGGCGATCGGACGCCTCGCTCATCCGCATCGTGGCCGCATGGCAGGCGGCCACCTACCTGCCATCGCCGACATAAATGCGCACGCGCGGTCGGCCCCACCTGTCATCCACCCAGCGAACGGTCGCTTTCCTTTTTAAATGGGGAAGCCATGGACCGGCCGTTGTCCACACTCCCCAGTCGAGCCCTTCCTGCCTCCTCGAAACCAACACCCCAAACTCTAGCCTCTCCCTGTCCCCGATCTCGCCGGCCGGCCACCTCGCAGCCATGGGCTTCTGCAACCAAGGCCACAAGGGGAAGCACGACCGCGAGGTTAACTCGTCGTCGGGCCTGTCCCATTCACCATCGGCCCTATGGCAGGCGGCGAGCGCGACCTTCAGTACATTGCCGCGGATGTATGCCGGCGTTACTGGGAGACGAGGACGCCGCTTCCGTGGAACAACGTGCACCTCCCCAATAACTGGCACCTCTCCGCCGACCGGTTCCCGATCCCGCCGGTCCCAATGAGCGGTCGTGCGTGCCGCGAGGAGATCGAGCGCCGCCGTCGCCTCCTGCTGAACGACCTATACTACGACGACAGGTACGCCTCCGACTCCCGGCTCTGGGACACGTGGCTCCAGGACGAGCACGACGTGCGGCGCACGTCATTCTTCGCCGACACCTCGTCGAGGCGCGGCGCCACGTCGAGCGCCTGGCGTGTGCTCCCCAGTCTTGTGGCGTGCGGCGTATGACTTAGCGCACACCGTTGCCTTCACCGTCTCCGTCTCCGTCTCCACCACCACCACCTTGCATGGCCGTGGAGGAGGAGGCCGGACTCATGCAACGTGTGATGGAGGACTCCATGCGCACGCACGATGAGCGCCAATGGGAGGGCCTAGAGGAGATGATGGCCCTCTCTGCGGCCGGCGACGTCGCCATCCCCGAGCTGGAGATGGTGAAGGCAGAGGAGGTAATGGAGGAGGAGCCGGTGGCCGCGTTCCACCCGGGCCTGGTGGGCCAGCAGTGGAGCTGGTAGTGCACGGCTCCGGAGATGGCCGAGGCCGTGGGGGCGTGAACTGGTGCCCCACGCCGCCACGGTCACCAGAGCGGGAGGCCTCGCCACGGGAGGAGGTGGTGCAGGCACCTCCGGCCTTCCAGCCCGCCCGCGTGTACCATGCGCCGCCGTCCCACCTCTGGACGCCGCCGGACTACGTCGACCTCGCCAGCGACGACGACGACAACGACCGCCACTGAAGACGGCAACGGCCACGGCATCGACGGGCATGGCAGGAGCGCGCGGGCGGCGTTTTTTTATTTTTTTATGTTAATTATGGCAATGTGAACCGTGAAACTGGGCCATTTTGTGGCCGTGATGGTTGATTTATGTTTTATGTTTTTATATTTGTGTTTATTTATTTTTTTCTGCATTTTAGTTTATTTTTTCTATTTTTTTAATCACGTCCACCCGGACATGATTTGGGGTGCGGTCGTGAGTTGGACGCATCAAAAACTCAACAGACAGAAGCGGACACGGGCGAATTCATTGCCGCCCCAAAGGGACGAAATCCGGCCAAACCAGACGTCTGCTTTGGGTCGTGCACTGGCGTAAGTAGGGCCCTGCTTGCGCAGCCCACAGAGGATCCGGAGCGGGGAGCGCGCACGGGCACGGCTACTGGTTGTTGGCGGGCGGGTAGCCCAAAACGAAAACGCCCCTGTCTGTCTGTGTGGCAGTCAAGCGTGAACGCCGTGAGTAGCCGTCCCGTCCGTCGGACGACAGCTAGTACTGGTACCAGGAAGCCAGCGCGTCACGTCACAGGCACGGCTGAAAGCCACCGTCAAGGACGCCAAGGAAACGGGAGTGGCTTCCAAGGCCACCGTTTTTCCTTTCTCCAAGCAGCAAGTAGCAACAACCCGCCCACGCCACGGCACAAGCACAGCCAGAAACCACCAGATAACGCAGCGCACGCGACCAAACCACACCGAGGTAGGGAGCTCCGGCAGGTAGCAGGAAATCGAGCCGAGGAGCTAGCAGAGGTGAGCTGAGCTCCTCACCATTTCGTCCTTATTGACGCCGGCCGGATTTCTATGGTTTATCTTATTAGTAGCTGATGTGTATCTGCGCCTGGCCGGCCGCTCTTCTCTTGAGCTGCAGGGGGGCATAGGAGTAGATTGGAAGGGGCGGAGAGCATGGAGGAGCCGTCCATGGCCGACCCGCCGCGGATCTTCTGGAAGTCCAGGAGGAGGCCGTCGTCAGGTAGGGGTGCTGCTTCGATTCCTTTGAGCAAGCCTCTTCAACTCTTGAATCCATCCTGATTTGAACTGCGCCCTTTTAAAAATACTGTATTTATAAAGAAAGGAACATGTCCGTCCTTCACCCATTCCCCATCTCTCCCGCAACCGTATTGCCGGTTTCGGCAAATTTCAGTCCAGATCTCGGGAAAAGCTCCCCTCATGATTTCTCTCCTGGGAATTAATTTTGAAATCAGTTTGCTCCTGCCATTTGTTTCTTGAAAATTATCACGGAGTCTTACACCAATTCGGTTTACAGTTCAGAATCTCCTTCCTTTCCTCGATTCTTCGTTAGCCTCCTCTGCCTCTGCCTCTGCAAAAATTAGTGGCTTCTTACTTTTTGTTCGTCGGTTCTTTCTAGGGATTGTTCATCCGTCTTCGCACGGCACCAGACCTGACGGCCTGAAACATTCCAGCAGTGAGATATTGCGTGAGGAAATGGGTTAACGATTGCCACCTCACACGGACGATATGTATGCAACTACCAATACGCGTAAGAAAATCGCAATTTCCCGCACACGTTAATCACGCATGCGGCCGGCGCAACTGATTCTTCGCTGTATATTTGTAGTCAATTAATCAACGGCCTCGCGCAAGCAGACTTCAGACCTTGGTTAGTTTGGGGGTAATTTCTCGCAAGAGGGGTGGGTGGGTGCTGTGCTGCTGTAGTGCTCCAATTGCCTAGCCTTGCTTGCCGTCGCCGGCAAGATCTCTGCGGGCCGGCAGCTGCAGCTGCTACCCAGTAGTGGTCGTGGTCGTGCGAATATGCTCACGGCAAGAAGCCATATCCCCTTCAGTAACTTTGCTGTTGTTGGGATGAGCTTTTGAGGCCCCCTCCTCTCAATTTTACTACTGTACTACGTAGTATTCTGTCTTGGGCAATGCAGCGAGATGCTCTGCACTCTGCAGGAGCAGGGGAACCTTGGTGTGAGGGCAGCAGCCAACAAGGCTGTAATTTCTTCTGAGAAAAAGAGGGCTGCAGTTTTGGTAATACAACTACTAGATGACAAGGGTGAATGTGATGGGCTGAGATATCTACGGCCTTAATTCTCTGACTTAGTAGATAATGCCGATTGTTTATTATGGTGCAAACCGAGGCTCGAGAGATGCGCGTGTTTGGTGACCACTCGCGCTTATTTTAGAGTTCATGTCAGAATGTTACAGTAAGTAGGTTAATCTAATGATGCTACTACTGACCAAATTACCGTATCTGAAGCTACCGTGTAAGAAATCAGTTTGCTCTTAGTGTGCAACTCACGAACAGATAATTGTTTGCACTATCCTCTCCAGAGCTTCTGAGAATATTCTTTCAGTAGATCTTGCAGGGAATTCCTTGTATTATACAGTATGTGTTCTAAGCTGTCCCTGTCTATCACAGCCCTTTCTTGCTTTGCTTCCTAGCAAAGGAGAGTGCATACAGCTTGTTGAAGTACACATCCATGTTCCAAATGTCAGAAAAACTCACTCTCACCTATCATCACTCTACCAGTAATCCACTGAAGAAGCCTCTAGCTGATCTCTGTGGTCATGTAAATAAACACGAATCATTTTGGTCGTGTTGATATTAATGCAAATAGGTGGAGGGCGCAGTCCCTTTACTATATTAAACAAGAACCATTTTTGGTCGTGTTTCCTTTTCAAGTTATTGATGTCAATGCACACCCATGATTGAAACCATATCCCCTTCAGTAGCTCCCTCTGAACACCACTGGTATTTCTGTCTTGGCGAGGCAATGGAAAGGCTGTTTAGGAGGAGCAGTAACAACGCGGCAATTTCTTAGGACAAAAAGAAGAGGGCGACTGCGATAGACTGAGATATCCATGGTCCACATTGGCTTCGTATAATACCGATTGTTTACAGCATAATGTCAGGCTCGAGACAGGCGTGACCGCTCACATTTATTTGGAGTTTCTGTCAGAATGTTAATTTAATTAGGCCGGTCTGATGATACTGACCAGATAAACTATTTCTGAACCTGCCAATGCTCATTGTTTTTTTATATAGCTTCACCATTCATGCCGAATGGTCTGAACCTGCCAATGTTGACCACGTTAGTAAATCAGTCTGCTCGTAGCGTATAACTCATGAACAGATAATAAAAAGATAAATTGTTTCCACTTCTATCCTCTCCAGAGCTTCTGAGAATAGTCTTTTAATAGATCTTGCAGGGAATTGCTTGAATTACACAGTATGCCTAAGCTGTCTCTATCTATGCTTTGCTTCCTTGTCAAGGAGAGTAGATACAGATTGAAGTACATCCAAGTTCCAAATGGCAGCAAAACTCACTCTGACCTATTACTGAATTACTCCACCAGTTGTCCACTGAAAAAACTGCCGGCTGACCATATTCTAATTCTAATGCCAATGGTCATGTATATCAGTCAGTATATATATGCACTGCATTTTTGCTGGGGTAAGTGTACTGACTACTGACTCACGCAATCTGACTAACCAATGTGTATGTTCCAGCCAATGGCCGGAGCTTGCAAGCACAAGAACATAACAACGAGGCCGCTGCCACCGAAGAGGCAGCAGCGGGCAATCTTCCGGCTCAAGGAGAAGCCATGAAGATTGATGACGCAAATGCAGCAAGCACCACCACAGAGGATGATGCTCATCAGGCAGATCCGATGGCTAACCTATCTGAGAAGCGAAAGGCGCTCTTCGAGCCCCTGGAGCCGATCAATGGCAAGCGCAGCGCTGACATGCTGCTTCCGCCACCGGACTTCGAGCCTACATCGTATCCCAAGGGATGGCTGGTTGGTAAGAAGCGCAAGCTCGTCAATGTCGATGTGGTGGAGAGCATGAGGAGGATAGCGATCCTGGAAATGAACAGAAAGGTTCATGTTCTTGCTAATTACGTATTTGCCACGACATGCTAGCATAGTATCATGCTGGATAGATGCCATACTGTTTTTCTCTGGTAACTGCATACATGATCGAGGCCTGAAATCAAGCATGAAACACTAACTTTACCATTAACTTATGATGACCTGTGCATTGTTCTAGTGCAGCTAAGGTAATTAGGCATTTTTTGTTATTATTGCCAAATTTGCATCATAAGTTGACACATATTATCACAGTAAAATATCTCGTAAAATGGCGTGGCAGGACCGTGAAATCGGCGGGCTCAATGAACAGCTAGAGGAGGACTCCCGCGTGCTGGAGCTTCTGCAGAAGCAGCTCACGGACGAGCGCAGGAAGCGGTCGGAGATCGAGAAGGAGAACTCCATGCTTCAAGAGCAGGTGTCCATGCTGATGAGCATGCTTGACGAAAACGAAGCCTTCGACGAGGAAGGGGAAGAGGCGCCACCGCCCGACTCCATCGATTAAGCATTTCCGACAACTGCAGGTTCCCCTTTTTAAGAAAAGGCATCCGCAGCACGTCCATCTTTGGGTGCCAATTTGAGAGTATCCCGGAGGTTTCTATTGGTCTCTTGTGTAGAATTCAATTTATATTATTTCGTTTCATGGTTTGCATCGTGTAGACGAAGGGTGCATGTTTTATTGTTCCTGTTCGTATCTAGGGTTGTTGCAGATGTATGGAGACATTTGCGACGCATTTTATTTGAAATGCAAGTGTGTGTATATGGTATTACGATTATTTTGCCAGCCTCTGCAATTCTTTTTTCATATTTTGAAGTCGCCATGACATCTGATCTACTAGTGTCATAAACAAATGCCCGGAGCGAGAGTGTGGAGCAGAGGAGGGCCGAACAGGCCCTTAGTATCGGCTTGTTGGAGATGCCCTCACAGGCCAACGGAGAAACTACTGAAAGAAATGTAGCAAGAACAGCGAAATGGGGTTCCGCAAATTTCAGTTGTTGCCAAATGAGAGTCAGGTAAGTTACAGACAGGGGACCAAAACAAGTCTAAGAAGGCACAGTTCCTCATGATCGAAACATTTCCAAATCCGGAGCGCTAACCGGAGTTCTCTCAATCCTCTGCTATGTCGAACAACTCTGACATAGACGGTATGCGGCGATGGAGGCTCTCAAACAGACCCGCCACGGACTCCTTTCTAGAGATGGCAGGCGGTCCTGCGCCGCCATCCACAGTTCTCCCCGCAGGCGCCCATTGTTCTTCGTCTTCGAAACAAAATCCGAGTTCCTCGGCAAAGGCATCATGACCCACTTCGCCTGCAGCAATGGTGTCATTGCGCTCAGGAACAGATACGGCGGATGGCGCAGCGCCTTTCTCAATCAAATTGCTAAGCGAGTCCACTCTTGCCAGCAGATATTTCTCATCCGCGGATGGCGGGGCATGTGTATCGCTTAAGAGGCTCTCAGCAATCTCCTGAAATTCTTTCGGCACCTCAGGGCTGGCATGATTGCACAAATTGAGGTTCCTTTGTTCTTGAACAACAATTTTTGCTTGGTCATCTGAAGCAGCGGCACCTGTTAAAGGAAAATAACCTACAAGATTATAAGTGTGGCATGGAAGCCTGCCAGCTTCGGAACTTTGTCTGAAGAAGAAGGGGATGCTTACCTAAGTTCAATGGCTGATGATGCTTCACCCCATCCCTTTGGACCACTGAAGAAGCATCATATGGTGGCACATGATGTGCAAACATGGATGAAGGGCCGGCACTTTCATCTGGGTTTCCAAATATAGAGCTTATGGATCCAATGAATGGAGAATCTGACATGATGATTGGTTGTCGGCTCAGCTCATTTAGTCGCTCGTCACACTGAATAAGCTTTTCAAAATTTCTGCTTAACACACTCGAGGAGCAACGCAAAACATGCCTCCTGCATTCAGAGCATTTATAAAAGTTAATTTCAGCTCAACAAAGTAAATGATAAAGTTGAATAAAACAGAAACAACTAGCAGCAAGGTCTACCAAAAAACCAAGCAATACAAAGTGCACAACACATCCACACCATAAATCACAGCGACAACAAATTGCAACTTTCATATTTCAAGACTGATCTTTAAGTGTTAATGTAGAATGTTAAATAATGCACTAGTGCTTCACCTGCACATGATTGCTTGTCCACAAGTGAAATCTGGTGCCGCCAGCCATAATGTATGTTTTCTTGGTTGAGGATCGGTCTCTTGAAAGAACATGGGTGGCCGAGACAACTTCAAAAAGATTGGAAACTCGTTTGAGGCATGCAATAATGATTGATAGATACACAAACAAACAATTAAAAAAAGATCGCAAGAACTAACCATCAGTTCCAAGGTGCCATCTCCCTCCTCAGGGCAAGTTGCCTTTAGAGCAGTAATATCTAACCACTGGACCTCTATCTTACTCTTAAGACCATCGTTCAAAACTTCCCAGACAAGCTTATGCTTTGCATAGTAGCACTTTGCAACCAAATCACCTTCATACCGCGATGTGTACTGTATTAAAAGCAAGAAAAAAATGTTTTGGTTAGGCAGTATTTATGGAAAGCTTCTAAATACTTCTTTCTCATAATAACATATATACTGAGTTAACACAAGGAAATTGCTTACCTCCCAATTACCAATCTTAAGAAAGTTTGCAGGAAAATTTGAAGCTTTTACTACATCCTTCTTTAACGGGGGCTTGGAAACAATATCTTTCATAGCAGAACGGCCCTTGGTAGAGATTTCCTTTGTAGAGATTTCCTCGGTAGAGTTTTCCTTCGTAGAGTTTTCCTTTGAAAGACACGTACAAATAAGATCTACAAAAGATGGGCTCTTTTTCAGCCGTAGACCCAGTGGGAGCGGTTCATTAATTATATTGAACATGTCCTGCAAAACACAATCTCATTAGGATCAATAAAAATATATAGATTTCTATAAAAATAAACAGCTAATATTATTAATCAAACACTGTATAATTAGATGGAGCGGTAGAGATAATATTAATCAAAACCCATCATATCATATTTTGCAAAGTTTGCATTGAATAATTAAACACATTTCTCTTTTATGCAGTCAATCAATCAAGGCAAAACATTAACTTAAATACTTAATGTTTTTTTCTTCTGATGAGTTGAAGTTCCTATTTGAATTCCTCAAATAAAAGACAGCGGGTATAATTTGAATTCTACGCCAACGACAAAAATCTTTCTGTCGCTATATTAATATACTAAAACCCTGAACCACATCTACATGCAGCGGAGGCAGAAGAAGAGGCGGTGGCTTCGTTGTCCTGAATTCCTCAAAAGAAAAATAAGATAACGTGTATAATTTAAATTCTTCGTCAACGACAAAATCTTCGCGCCACCATATAAAATACTAAACCCCCAACCCTATCTACCTACAATGGAAGCAGAAGCGGGGTGGCTGCGCCGTCCCGAATTCCTCAAAGGAAATAAATAACGGGTATAATTTGAATTCTACGCCAACAACAAAATCTTCGCGCCATCATATTAAAAATACTAAAACCTCAAACCCCATCTACCTACAAAAGAAGCTCAAACCTCAAACCTCAAACCCCTCAAAAGAAGAGAAATGGGTATAATTTGAATTCTACGCCAACGATATAATCTTCGTGCCACCATAGTAAACTACTAAAACCCATCTACCTGCAGTGGAAGCGGAAGCTGAGATGGCTGCGCCGTCCTAACGCGCTTCTGGGTGGCCTCATTCCCGTCGCCTAATAACCCCTCCTCCAAGTTGCCCGCCGGCGACGCACTGGGGGCGACGGCCGCCGTGTGGCTTGCATGCCTCTTCCTCCGCGGCCGGCCCCGGGGCTGCACCATGCCGACGCCCCTAAAACCCTGGACCCCAGGAGAGAGAGGAAGGAGTAGGCCGGGATCGGATCAGATGGAAAAATGGATGGCGACGGCGGAGGGGGAGCGCGAAACCCCTGGCGGCGGAACACGGCGCTGGATCCGGCGCCCCTGGTTATAATCTGGGACGCGGGGACGCGCGCGGCTAGGCTGATGGGGCTCGTGAAGGTTGGTGAGGGATGCGGCGTGTCGCCGATCGGTTTCTTGTGCATCGCCGCACGGAAAGCGCCCCACGCCCGCCGTGCGTCTCGGTCGGTTGCCACCTAGCTAGCTTGTTAAGTCTGCACGTCCCTAGTTAGTTAGATTTAGAAAGAAAAGCGCTAACGGTTTGCCCGGGCTACACCACGCAGCTGCCTGCTGGTCTGGCTCGTCACGTTTGCGCTTGTCCACATTTCTCTCTCTTTTTTAGAAAGTTTGTCCATATTTCTCTCCTTTTTAGAAAGTTTGTCCACATTTCTCTTTTTTTTTTGAGGGGATTGTCCATATTTCTCTCTTTTTTAGAAAGTTTGTCCACATTTCTCTGGATGTATGTGGACGTGGATGCCTCCTCGCCATTTTGCGAGTATCCAATGGACAGGGCCCAAGTGGCAGCCACCGGGGGACCCGACGAGGCGAGCCGTGGACGACGGTGATGAAGGACGTACGGAGTCGAGACCACGCGACAAAACACCGGTGTGCTTACCGCACCCTCGAAGGGCGACGCGGAGTCGAGGCACGACGCCATCTTCCCCGTTGCAATCCGGGACATCTTCCCCGAGCTCTGTTGCTGCCATTGTGCGCGACAAGGTTGCCACCTACATGATGCTGACACTCGCATAGCGACACTTGCTCGCCAAGGAGCGCACGTACCACGAGCGTCCCTGGCATGCATCATCGTTGGCGAGCCTCCGAGCTCTTTGGACCCGGGCTCAGAGGAGGAGGAAGAGGAGAGGAGGGGACGGCGGTAGACCTGGCCGCCGAATTCGCCGCTGCCGGCTTCAACATCCTCCTCCCATCGATGGACAGGTCGGAAGCGCAATACCGACGTGCGCAAGCATAGAAGGCGGAGGAGGTGCGTCAACGAGCGGCCTAGGTGGAGGGCGCAAGTTGGCCGAAGCGCATCTCAAGGACAAGCACGCTCATGCCTTAGCCGTGGTGACACTCATGATGAATCCGGAGATTGTCGCTGAGAACCACAAGATCTTCACATCATTGGATAGTGCGTGCATGATCGATTGTGAGCGTCACGAGCCCATTTCTCACAACATCGAATTTGCAGAGTTGTGCGAGGAGATTGAAGGTGAAATCACGGACAAGGTAGAGGAGGAGCATGCCGGCAGGATATCTTTTTTTTTTGAGAATCCGGCAGGATATCCTTGATGCCGTGGATTCAATCTGCCGCAAATGTTGACGAGGCCAGCCCCTCTGGCACAAGGGTAATCAACATCTCCTCTGACGAGGAGTAGATTTTATCTATATGTATTGATGTTTTTTTGCTAGTTTAATGTCAATGCAGTAGTAATGTACTAGGTAATGAATTGTACTAGTATTCTACATTTGATGTTAATTTAGTCTAGTTGTTTAATTATAAAAGGAAATGGTTTACATATGTGTTTCAAATGAATTTGTGTGAAAAAATTGTGTTCACATTTTGTAGGGATTAAGATATAGGGGATATGCTAGATGAGAAAATGTCATTTCCCTATAAGATTTTAGAAAAATCGGATAGGGAGAAGATTTGGACTTTTAGGATAGGGGATCTGCTAGAGATGCCCTTAGTATGGTTTGTAGTGATTTCTGGTCGATACTAGAAGTGTTATCTGTATGGATTAAGACATTGGTCTCAATTGAGGGAAACTTGCCTATAAGCTTTCCTGCAAAAAAAAAAACTTGCCTATAAGGTACAAACTCTTGCACTTGGAGCCTAACAACTTGGATTCCAATACAATAGTGGAAACAATCAATTATCTCCCCCCCCCTCTTTGATACACCGCTCAATTACAAGTGGCCCTCAATAAGTGGGCATTGGTGGGCCATCCTGCAAATTTGAAAGAAAAACTGACCGTTAGTTCAGTTGATTAGTAATAATTGCAGCAAATAAATCATATGAATGAATCCTAAAAGTGACCGAAGTAAAAGGGCACTTGTGCTATACCATATAATATAAAGTGTGTAGTAAATGGTTTTTTAGGCAAAGCCATACACTGAGCTTTATTAGTTAGAGAAAACAGTTACATCTCTCATGAGACACTCCAGAATGAAACTCAGGGGATTAACATCTCAAAAACAAGAATTACGCAAAGAAAGAAAAATTCATACCAAGTTCACGTGCCGCCACATTGACCTCTTGTAAGTGCATCTAGTGCCCCTTAGTGATTTTGGTGTATTGAAGACTTATAGGTTAAGTAACTGATGCGTTTGTGAGTGTACACAGGTCTATAAGTCTATGAGGAGTTTGATATTTACAGAGAAAGTCGACCCCTAAAAATAAAGTTCTTCGACTAAAGACTTTGATATTCTGAAGACTTTCTGAAGACTTTGAAAGTGAAGAAATTGGTGTGACCTTGAAGACTTGGCATTCATTTGAGGAACATGAAGCCTGAAGACTTTTGTTTTCGTAGTTTCATTTTCTCTTTCTTGAGTCATAGGAAACACCGTCATCGTTAAAGGGGTCGAGGAAATACTAAGGAAAAATTTCCATGTGATGCTCAACTCAAAATCCTACACCTACCAATCCCTTCGAGTGAAGCCATTGAAATCTCATACAGATTCAGTCAATTTCTTGAAGGATGAGACGCAGTTCTTCCGATCACCGAGGACTTTGCTCGATCGAGGAGTTAGGAATTCGCCAGTCGAATTGCCTACACAGATGAGGAACATGATAGCCCCGAGGAATTTGTGAGTCAAATTTCCGACCGTTCTTTGTCTTCGCTACCGCTGTCCAAAATATCTTATCCACCTAACGGTCATATCATTGAAGGGCATTTATGTCTTATCATGTCGGGCTGCTCCCTAGGCTATAAATAGCCGCCCCTACAACCACTAGTTGGTTGGCTGCTCCGAGAGAACTTGACACTTGTCATCCGAGAGCAACCCATCCTCCGAGGACTTTGAGCGAAAATCATCAAGTAAGGAAAATCCCAAAACCAAACCCCACAAACCCAAAGTGATTGAGCATCATCAAGAAATTGATCTGCGTGGATCCGACGCTTGTTACCTTTGAAGACTGTGCTTCTTCCAGACGGTTAGGCGCCAAGGTCTAGAGCATCCAAGAGGAATTGTGGATCGCCGAGTGACCAAGTCTGTGAAGGTTTGAAGTCACCAAGACTTACCACGAGTGATTGGACAAGGCTGCGTGGTCTTAGTTCAAGGAGAATACGGTGAGGACTGGGTGTCCTGAGTTACGGCTCGAGATCGGGTGTCCGGATCTGCGTGTCCTCGAGTTTAAATACTCACCGCTCCAACAGACGCATAACCGAGACAGCAGTTGGAACTGGTTTACCAAATCATTGTCTTCACCAACTAACTGGTTCTATTTCCTCAACCTTTTCATTTCCTCATTACTGTGTTGTATGTTGTTCATATCTGTGTTTGAAGACTTTGACTGAAGACTTTCACAAATTCCTCAGTTCAATTTCTTCAGTCTAGTTGTCTTCATCTTGTTATCCTGTGTTTACGCTTTCTGTACTCTGTCCTAGTCTTCATCTAATCATGATGACTATGCTTGTATCCTGTTATGTTTACTTCTGAGTACTTATTCTGCTGCAAGTAGTTCTTCGCTAAGGAATTTCCTCACCAGCAAATTCCTTAGTGAAGAATTCATAAAAATCGCCTATTCACCCCCCCTCTAGTCGATATAACGCACTTTCACCTCTCTATTACAATACTATTGAAACCATATCAAATCCAGTCCACATGATATCCCAATCATCATATATGGCTGACATCCTTCATCGTTCACAACCTGCATGCAGTAAATGAATAGCCGCTAATATGTTGTGCAAGCATCAATCCTTCTACGAAAGCATATGATCCTGTTAAGCAGTTTAATAACATGTATTTTAAAACAAAGATGAAAGCAATCGTCCAGCTTTAAATTAATAAAGCCCACTAAGGCGGAGTACAAATATCCTCGTCCAACAACATAAAAGGCATGAACAAGTCTAGGTGAAACGAGCAGATAAGTCAAGTAAGGTTACAGGGCACCATCAACAAAAGAAGAGCACCAAGCTCGAGGAATCAGCAGAAGATAGAACACCCTATGTCGCAAAGTTCAACGTCCTGGCAATGGAGTGGATTTGACGAAGCTTTTTTATTGCCAGCTGCATCCCTTGAGCATCTCGATGATTCCTCGACGACATCCATTACCGCAAGAAGATAGTGCATTGAAGGGCAATCGCCCCCCCCCCCTCCCACCCCCTCCCGCACAAAAAAAGAAAGCCAATCGGTTGGATGAGCCGGAATTATAGATCAATGGCAATCTTGTTGCGAATATGCCAAAGTGACTGCAATAGCGCCCCAACATAGCGCCACATAACAAGCTTAAAAGATCCACGGAGATAAGATCACCAAGTCCAGCTCCAGACAAACAAAGACTTCCAACTCATACCCACCGCTTCCCTGACGGTGCCCCAGGTAAAGCATGCAAGTGGGCATAGAAAGAAAGCATGATTGGCGTCTTCCATGGCACAGATAGCACAGTTGCCGTCGGAAGGGCCATTCCGTTTAGCAATGTTGTTAGAGGTCGGAAGTTTATTCCTAAAATTTGCCATAGAAAGATTTTGAGTTTGAGCGGCAGTCTGGCTTCCCATAGGCCCCTAGCTACGTCCAACGTAGGACCCTTGGTTAGCTTAGCATCCAGCGACTTGACCGAGAATTGGTGGGAAGCGATGAGGTGCCAAGACACTGAATCCACGACATTAAAAAGGGTAATGTGGGAAAACCTACCGCACAACACATTCCACCTGGCGCTTTCATCAGGTGTGAATGCACGTTGGAACGCAATGTATGGAGGGGAAGAGCGAAGGGCCTCGGCCACCAAAAGGTCGGGGATTAACCACAAGAGAAAACAGACCCTGGAAATCTTTTAAATCGGATCTAGACCGATCTAAGAATCAAACCAAAAACGGATCAACTTCCCGTTTTTAACCTCAAATTTGGCCCCTGGGGCAAAGGCTGGTTTCACTGTCTGGATCCCGTTCCAGAACGGTGACCCATGAGCCTTAGACTCGAAAAAAGGAGTTGTGGACTCGTGGGGGCAATATTTCGCTTTTAGGAGGTCAGCCCAAAGCCCCTTAGCATCTATGATAGCTTACAGATCTACTTGGTGAGGAGGGCTACATTCATAAGTTTGGAATTGAGTTACGAACATGTCAATATTCTTCTAATAACAAATGTGACTGACTTATAGAAATGCCCAGTCAAAAATGTACCCCCTCTGTGTAAACAAATGTAAGACATTTTAGGTCACTACTTTAGTGACCGCGATGCATACAACCATACTACTTTAGTGACCTAAAACGTCTTATATTTGTTTACAGATGAGTATTTAATAACTCGGCTGATTAGTTCTAATAGTTTCCTGATGTAACTTCCAACTATGTTAAAACAAGTTGAGGTATAAATCTTCACGAAAAGAAGGGGGCTATACCTACGAAATATGATTTGATTTTTACTTGTTGGCATCCACAAAGGTGAACCATTATATCAGAAATATGACAATGGTATTAACCTAACAACTATCCATTCCATGCTACTAACGTGACTAAGCAAGAGAACATGTCATTAACAGATTTCATGGGAAAGGAACGATAGGCAATCATTACCGGAGACAACCTACTCTTAATCGATACAATATCGAGCAAATACGACCAAAATTGGAGGTGCAACCAAAATAAGGAGGGGATGTGGTGGAGGTTACCTCTACAAAATATAGCCTAAATCCACATGCTCATTGCCACATCTCATCGTCGTAAACCTTGGCGCTGAAACCTGTGACTCAAACGCCTTTTTGGCTGAGTTAACCATTTTGGGAGGGGTTATTTTTGGTTGAGTCTTGTCAAAGGGTTCACAATTATCAATTTACACAGCTAGCTGATGGTGCTGGGTTGGAAAGATCATCTCTGCCTGACAAAACAAGCTGGGGAATAATGAGCTTTGAATAAGACCACGCAGTGAAGACATCCTTTGATGCCTGCTAGCTAGGGTCCATATAATTATAGCACGCACCCGCTGCCAACGCAACAAAGGGGTTGGGAGATCGCTGGATTTGAGGGCCATGAGTTGGGTTGAGTGCCATTTACAAACAAATATTCCCAAATACTCACAATTTTAGAGCAAAACAAGTGTATATGTGACAAGAGGAATTTAAACCCGGCGTGCAGACAATGGTGACTTGAATGAGACTGCCGATGGAATGGCCCGGAATAAAGTCTAAAATAAGATGACTTGATCAAGTAATGCCATGATTGGGACACACGCACACACGATGCGCGCAGCATCTATGCCATTGCCATGCTTACGCTGGTTCGATGGTGCTAGCTAGCTCTACAAACACACTTCCTTAGCTAGCTCTATAAATACACTTTCCCAGAGCTCCACCGAGTAAGTAGAGCAGCCATGGCGCCCGCCGACAAAAATGCCGGCCGCAACGACAACAAAAAGGCTGCGATGACCGCGGAGTTCCAGCTGAAGAAGTACCTGCTGCTGCTGGCCACCCTGGTGGCGACGGTGACCTACGTGGCAGGGCTCAACCTGCCGGGGGGTTCCTGGACGGAGGACGCTCCCGGCGGGCAGGTGGCCGGCGAGTCAATCCTCCGGGAGACCTACTACTACCGCTATATCGTCTTCTACTACTGCAATGCCGTCTCCTTCGCCGCGTCGCTCGTGGTCAGCCTCCTCCTCCTCGTGCTGCAGGAGGAGAGCGGCCGCTGGCACGGCTCGCTCCGGGTGATCATGGTGATCGACCTGTTCGGCCTGATGGGGGCCTACACCGCCGGGAGCAGCCGCGACGCCTTCACCACCGTCTGCGCCGCCGTGATGGTGGCTGGCCTCACCGCCTACGTCACTGTTGCCTTCCTCTGCTACGTCGTCTTCCTCTTCTGCTACAAAAAAGAAGAGAGTCAACATCAAGCGACCGCCAACAAAAACGAAGAGAGTCAAGATCAAGAGAAGACGCGCCTGGCCGCCTACAAAAAAGATCAAGTCGCGGAGCACGAGATCCTGCTGGTGCTCGCCATCTTCGTGGCGACCGTCGCGTACGTGGCCGGGATGAACCCACCTGGAGGCTTCTGGCGGAGCACCGAAGAGGGCCACCACACCGGCGGCGATCCGATTCTGCAGGGAGGCCACTCCGGCCGCTACAAGTCCTTCTTCTTCTTCAACACCACTGCCTTTGTCGCGTCCCTACTCGCCATCATGCTCATCCTCGACTACAAGAAGCTCAACATCACCATCTGGGGCAAATATGGCGCAGGGCGCTGCGGGCTCTATGTATCCCTCGTCACGGCGATCGTCGGCCTTGGGGGCGCCTACGCCGCTGGGAGCTGCAGGGACCCTGAGAGCACCGCCTATGTTGTGTCCTTAGGGGCAGCTGTTCTGGTCTACCTGACTCTTACAAAAGCCTTCTCTAATTCCAGGTACGTGTTTCCTTGGCTTGGTACATCATTGTCACACTTAATTAATTTTCTTTTTGAAAAAACACATAGTTAATTTCAGGTTCAAATTTTTTGTTCTGCAATATTGATGACTTGCATAGATCTTTCTTCCTTCATCGATGAGATCAAGTAATAAAACTACACGATTCGTCCATACATATATGGGTCCAGATTATAAGGCTTGAGATCTACCCAAATAACAAAAGTGTATACTAGTACATGTATACAACAACTATTTGGTGGATATATAATACACAACTCCATTGCTTTAGCAAAACCATTTTATATATGAAGATCGGAATACAAATAAAAATATCCAAATGCAATGTGAAGTCTATAAATAGCTAAATTTTGACTAAGTAGTATGGTTTAGGAATACTAATCTATTTATATATACCAATTTTGAAAGAAAAAAATAAAAGAAATCTAGCTAATAGATTTCTGTAAGCACTTTATGTACGCTTTGCATCAATACATAACAAGTTTAGAAATAAATTAAAATTACATAAAAAATAGAAGTTGCGTTAAAAGTTATTTAAGGAACATGATTCAAAATAACAAAAAGAGGAAAATTGACAATTTCCTTTTGGGATAAAAACAAAAAAGGTTTGCAATTCAGGTTTCATATGAACTCCATGCAAAGTCTAAAAATAGCTAAATGTTAAGTTAATAAATATAAACATTATACATTAGATTTATGAAATAAAGATCTAATTTTATAGAGAAAAATAAAAATAACAATAGAAGAAAACTTGCATAGAGATTTGTGTATATGCACTTTATGACTTGCACAAATAGATATAATTCAAGTAAAAAATAGATGAAATTTGAAGGTTTGATTGTTTTTATATGTAGTCCATATAAAGTTCATAAATAATTAAAATTCAACATACATTTTATATGTAAATTAGCAGAGAGAGAGAGAGAGAGAGAGAGAGAGAGAGGGAGGGAGGGAGGGAGGGAGGGAGAGAGAGAGAGTTTAGCAACCTTTTGTGAATATACACTGGCATATGCATTGCTTTTACATGGGAAAACGCCATTAACAATGAGAATATAATAAGCAGCTTATGATTTTGAATGACATTCCACAATCCTTTGACACTCTGTTGTCACATGACAAAAAAATAATTATGTTTAAGCAAATTAAATTGAAAAATAGCTTGCGCGGGGCAAATAACCGTCAGGAGGAATAATAGCTAAGAAGTCTTTCCAATGATACATCTGGGCTACATGGTTGCATCTTGAAATATTCTAATGCCACACTACATCTCAAAATTGACACAAATAAAGAACATTTAACAAATCTAGCAGCACAAACGTGTGGGTCACTCTGTTTGTTTCATAGAAAAGAATATACTCAACTCCAGTAAACAAAATAGTACTCCCTCCATTCCACAATGTAGTGCCTATAGATTTTTCTGAAAGTCAAACTTTGTCAACTTTGACCAAGTGTATATAGAAAATTATCTACACCTACAATACCAAACATGTACATTCTGAAAATATAACTTATGATGTATCCAATGATGTGCATTTGGTATTCTAGATGTACCTACTTTTCTCCATAAATATGGTCAAAGTTTGTAATGTTTGACTTTTGAAAAAATTTATAGGCACTACATTGTGGAACGGAGGGAGTACATAGGAGTAATAAATTTCTTTTGCACCCATAATCCCACTTAGAACATTTTGTGTTGGTTTTTAGACATAACAAAACTATACGCCTAATTTTCAAGAACACATATGTAGCAGTACGTCATGCTAGATGCCTCAACATATGTCCAGTCCGAGTCTCGACTAATCTGGCTTTGTGTGTATCATTTAGCACTGCATATATAAGTCCACTTGTAGTTAATTAAATCATAGCTCTCCATGCATGTAGTAGTATTCTTTCCTACATTTTGGTTTAATCGTAAAAAGACAATTGTAGGCTGCAACTTAACTATATATGCCTCTAACTATATATCTGTCTATAATGCATGGATTCACAGACCACGAGGCAACAAGGGAAAGAATGACGGAAAAGAAGAACTCAACAAGGCAAAGAATGACGGAAAAGAAGAAATCGACAATGCAAAGAATGACGGAAAAGAAGAAGCCGACAAGGCAAAGAATGGCGGAGAAGAGGCAGAGAATGTCAGAAAAGAACAAGTCAACAAGGCTCGCGAGTTTATTCAGTTGCTTGCTGTACTTGCGGCGACCATCACTTATCAAGCTGGACTTGATCCACCAGGAGGCCTCTGGCTGGAGAGTGGGGAAGGCCATACCGTTGGAGACTCGATACTCCTCACCACACACCCAATACGGTACAAGGCCTTCTTCTATTCCAATTCGGTGGCCTTCGTGGCGTCCTTGGTCATCATCGTCATGCTGCAGAGCGAGGCGCTAATTAGGCACCACATACTGGAGGCTGCCATGATACTAGACCTGTTCAGCCTCATGGGCGCATACGCCGCGGGGAGCTGCCGGGACACGAGCACCTCCGTCTACATCGTGGCCATTGCCGGCGCCGTCCTGATCTACGTGGTGATCCACATCGTCTTCTTCACGCTCGACCATAGAGATATGAAGGACGATGTGTTGGACAAGTACCGTGAGGTGTTGCTACTCCTCGCGATCTTGGCCGCGAGCATCACCTACCAAGCCGGGCTGACCCCGCCGGGCGGCTTCTGGGAGATGGATGACGAGCAGCATGGGCACCACGCCGGCTTCTCGGTCCTCCAGGACAAGTACCACCGCCGTTACAAGGCCTTCTTCTACTGCAACGCGGCGAGCTTCATGGCATCCGTGGCTCTCATCATCCTCCTCGTGAATCCCACCCTGTACAGGCCGGGCATACGGTGCTATGCCCTCTTCGTGTGCATGGTGGGGGGCATGTTCGGCCTCATGGGTGCCTACGCTGCGGGGAGCTCCCTGCACCTCCGAGCCTCCATCATCGTCTTGGTATTGGTTGCTATGGTGTTTGGTTTTGTAGTCTTTCTGGCACTGCAGGACTCCTACTACCGGAAGAAAAAGCAACTCGAACAAGGAGTGCAAGGAGTTCATGTGCCCGACGATGCAGCCAAGGACAAGCAACCTGCACAAGGAGTGCAAGGAGATCCTGCAGACGGCGATGTGGCGAAGGACCAAAAGAAACCTGCACCTGTGGCTGACAACAAGGCTATATACCTGATGCTGATAGGGATACTGGCTGCCAGTGTGACCTACCTGACCGGACTGAAACCGCCCGGCGGCCTGTGGAGGGACGACGACCATGGGCATTCCGCTGGCAGCCCGATCCTGTACGACATGGACAGGCAGCGGTACATGGTCTTCTTCTACAGCAACTCCACCTCGTTCATGGCTTCCATCATCGTCATCGTCTTCCTGCTCAGGCGGCTTCTGCAGAACAACAAAGGTCCGATTCATATTTCATTGGACACGGTGATGGTACTGGACATGCTCGCCCTCCTGGTAGCCTACGCCTCAGGCAGTGCACGGAAGTGGGGCACATCTAGGAACGTCATCCTGCTGCTCCTCCCCATAGTGATCTTCCTAGGGCTTCTATTCCGCTGCAAGAATAACGACCGTGACAAGCGAGGAGCCACTAAAACTCCGAACCCTGATGATCAGCGCTCAACTCTCGCTACACCACACTGATCACCTGAATTTAATCATTTGCTTCCAGCTTCAATTGATGTACCACGTACAAGCCCGGTGCATCGCGTTCTCTCTGCCAAAATGTATTCTCTGCTTTCTACAAATGTATTGTATATTTCTGTGTGAAGTGTGGACAATCTTCATACTACTATGTTCCTAAATAAAATAATTGAGAGGCAAAAGAACCGGTTCTATTTTCAATCTTGCATGTAATTGTGTTGAGTACTTGAGTTGCAGAGTCCTAGCTATACTCCGAATAAACATAATCAAACTCAAGTCACAAAAATAGCTTTGACTTTTGCCTCTCGGCTTGATACGATAACAAGAATCAATAAAAGTCTCTGTTATCTGAAAAAAGAAACGCAAGTAAAAGTTGGACATATGTAACGCCTGAATCAACACTAGTTTCGAAATTAAGATATAGCAGGAATTAGTTTTATCAAGGGATATTACACCGAGTGGCGTAGCCAGTATTACGAATTTAGGTGCACAGAGCTCTTCGGAACTCTGTCCCACAAAGTCATAATTTATCCTCATCTTTCAAGTCTCTGTCGAAGTGTGCAGTCCAAATTCCACACAAAATTGCAATCCAATTAATGATTCATTATTTTACATTTACAAACAATGAATTATACCAGGACATTACCAAAAAAAAAAAACAAGAGATAAAGGGGAAAACGCATACCTCTCTGTCTCCTTCTAGGGTTAGCTTCTTCCCTGGAAGGGCGCAGGCGCAGCCTCACACAACGCGCGCCGCCACGCCGGGCCACCGGTTACAGCAGGGGCGGGCCGCGGGAGTCTCCCGCTGCCGTGCGGCGACGTTCTCTTCCGGTCTCGCCTATCGCCTCGCCGGTCCTCGCCCCGTCGGCCTCAAACTCGTGGCTCTCTAAGAAAAAGCGGCGGCGCTGTGGCTCTGGAGCTCCAGCCCAGTAGCCGAACATCTGGGGAGTTGCAGCCCAGCCGATGGGCTTTTCTGTTTTCTTTGGTCAGCTCTTTAGTTAAATGGGCTCCACTAGTTGGATTTCACATGTCTTGTATACGATTCCCCTAGGGTTCTAGGGTTCCACCTATCCTCCGGCGTCTACACCGGAGTCCACGTAAAAATCTCACCGGCGGATCGGTTTGCCCCGGCCGCGAGTGAGATCTACCCTCTGCTGCTACGCGCACGAGCGTGCATGGCAGATCCATCGCAACAGGAGTTAGGGGGCGAGGAGGGAGAGATGGCGAAGGCGGAAGCTTTGGCGGCGGCAGGAAGGCCAAGCGGGTCGGGAGCAGGGAAGGAAGGGGATGAGGAGGAGAACAGAAGGAGGGCAGGGTTTGGCCATAGATCGCAGGACGTCTGGAACCAATATGAGGAAGACGAAGATGAGTTCGGGGATTACCTCGGCCCTAATACTGATCTGGAGGATCAGTTCACGGGGATGACACTGCATGGAAGGGAGGAGGAAGAGTTGGATTTCTCGACGGAGGTTGAGGATCTGATCAAGGATGTTCGTTGGCTTGCCCTGTTTCGAGTCCATACAACGAAACCCTTTAGTCATGTCGCGCTCTTAACTCAGATGCGTAATGCATGGTCGGCGGCACATGGGTGACATTCAATATCAAAGGTCCTAACCTGTTTCTGGTTCAATGCCACTGTTTGGGGGATTGGAGGAGGATTATGGATGGAGGGCCATGGCTGTTTAGAAGGGCACCGGTGGTGATCCAGGAGTATGATGGATTTTCGGATGTCAAAAGCTATAGACTAAATAAAGTTCCAGTTTGGGCAAGGGTGAAGAGGCTACCGGATAGACTCACGAGAAAGAAATAGCTAGCGGAGAAGGTTGCATTGAAGGTTGGAGACCCACCTTTCACCGTGATCATAAATGAGGGGAGAATCAACCCAGCAAGCCCCTCCGTGTGAGGGTTTATGTGGATGTCAATATTCCGCTTGTCCGTTTTGTGCCAATAACCCTAAAGGAGTATAGAAGATACAGTGTCTACTATGAGAAGCTACCGGACTTTTGCTTTGCTTGCGGTAAGATGGGTCATGTTGCAGATGAGTGCGGTGATGGGATACACGATCCGAACTCTTTCGAGTGAGGCGAGTGGCTACTTTGGGAGCCGGAGGCACCAGCAGTTCAGGTTGGAGGGGGACGAGGTAGAGGAGAGGGAGGCGGTAGAGGGAGAGGAGAGGGATGCAGGAAGAGGAGATAGAGGTGGGAGAGGCTCGATGGGTGGTAGGGGGAGAGTTGATCCAGAAGTAGGGATGCCGTCTTTTGGAACGCAGCAGATGGAGGTGGAGGATCAGGGAGATGGCTCGGGAGGAAGAATGGATAGGGGAGCGAGGAAGAGGCTGATCGCAGCGGACGACACACTAAACGTTCGTGGGCAACAACTCAACCACTTGGCTGGCAGGGTTGCCGGGACTGTAATGATGATCGAAGGTGTTACTCTAGTGACAAGCTCAAATGCTGCGGCCTCCACTCCGAAAAAGGACCCCATTGTGAAAAGGAGGCGTCAGGATGGAACAGAAGAGGATACTGTGGTTCAAACAAGTGAGGCAGCCTCCCTCGAGGAGGGCCGCCGGGCCTGATGAGAACATTATGCTGGAACTGCCGTGGGATTGGCGACCCATCGACAGTACATGAGCTCTGCCATCTCGTGGGGGCTAGCGCGCCGTCGGTTCTTTGTATTGTCGAGACCCAGATTGCGAAGAATCGAGTGGAAGGTTTGGCGGCATCTTTAGGTTTTCAGAGTAGTTTCACAGTAGCTAGTAGTGGACACAGTGGAGGTTTATGTATTTTCTGGAAGTCAGAAGTCAATTTGGTAATAATTTTTTTCTCAGTATCACATTGATTCTTGGGTCTTGGAGCTAGGTGGGGAGCAGTGGCGCCTCACTTGTTTCTATGGCGAGGCTAACCGAAGTTTGAGGTACAAAACTTGGGACACCATGAAGAGATTGCGGGGTGAAAGCACGCTACCGTGGTTATGCATCGGGGATTTTAATGAAATCCTACGTCAGGAGGAGCAGATGGGTCCCAACGTACGTGAAAGTGCACAAATCGAAGGGTTCAGAGAAGTGGTCGACGTTTGCGGCCTTCCCGATCTTGGGTACAGAGGGCTGGACTGGACATGGGAGAAAAGGGTGACGGGAGGTCAATTCTGCAGGGTTTGCCTTGACAGAGCTCTTGCTTCGCCTGGTTGGTCGAACATGTTCCCTTTTGAAGTGTTGAGCATTTGACCGCGGTAAAAAGTGATCACAGCCCTATCCTTCTTACAAACAAGCTCGAGGAAGGAAACATTCGCCTTGGCCTGAAAAAACCATTCAGATACGAGTGTGTTTGGGAGCAGGATGATCGGTTCAGAGGTTTGGTGGAGACAACATGGAATGGCGATGGTCCTGCAACGTCAGTGTCTGACCTTGCAACAAAACTCCACAACATGGCAAGAACTATGACTCATTGGAACAGATTCACCTTTGGATCTATTCGACATGAACTATGCTCGCTGAGACGAAATCTTGCCACACTCTGGGCGGGCCCATTGAGATCCGGCCCTACAGATGAAGAAAAGAGGATAGAGGACCGCATGGTGGAGCTTGCTTATAGGGAGGAAATCATGGCAAGACAGAGGTCACGCATCACTTGGCTGGCTGAGGGGGATAGCAACACAAAGTTTTTTCAGAGGAAGGCTGTTGGGGAACGTAGTAATTTCAAAAAAATTCCTACGCACACGCAAGATCATGGTGATGCATAGCAACGAGAGGGGAGAGTGTTGTCCACGTACCCTCACTGCATCAGAAGCGAAGCGTTATGACAACGCGGTTGATGTAGTCGTACTTCTTCACGATCCGACCGATCCAAGCACCGAACGTCGGCACCTCCGAGTTCAAGACACGCTCAGCTCGATGACGATCCCGGACTCCGATCCAAAGAGGGTTTCGGGATGAGTTTCGTCAAGATGACGTGCAGGACGATGATGACGTTCTACCGACGCAGGGCTTCGCCTAAGCACCGCAACGATATGACCGAGGTGGAATATGGTGGAGGGGGGAACCGCACACGGCTAAGGAACGATCATGAAGATCAACTTGTGTGTCTAGAGGTGCCCCCTGCCCCCGTATATAAAGGAGCCAAGGGGGAGGGGGTGGCCGGCCAAGGAGGGCGCACCAAGGGGGAGTCCTACTCCCGCCGGGAGTAGGACTCCCTTCTTTCCTAGTTGGAGAAGGAGAAGGGGGAAGGAGGAGGAAGAGGGGAAGGAAGGGGGCGCCGCCCCCCTCTCCTTGTCCTATTCGGACTAGGGAGGGGAGGGGGCGCAGCCCACCTCTTGCCTCCTCTCCTCTTCTCCCTTAGGGCCCATGAAGGCCCAATAACCCCCGGGAGGGTTCCGGTAACCCCCCGGTGCTCCGGTAAAATCCCGATTTCACCCGGAACCATTCCGATATCCGAATATAGGCTTCCAATATATCAATCTTTATGTATTGACCATTTCGAGACTCCTCGTCATGTCCGTGATCACATCCGGGACTCCGAACAACCTTCGGTACATCAAAACTTATAAACTCACAATAAAACTGTCATCGTAACGTTAAACGTGCAGACCCTACGGCTTCGAGAACTATGTAGACATGACCTAGAACTATTCTCGGTCAATAACCAATAGCGGAACCTGGATGCTCTTATTGGCTCCTACATATTCTACGAAGATCTTTATCGGTCAAACCACATAACAATATACTTTGCTCCCTTTGTCATCGGTATGTTACTTGCCCGAGATTTGATCGTTGGTATCCAATACCTAGTTCAATCTCGTTACTGGCAAGTCTCTTTACTCGTTACGTAATGCATCATTCCGCAACTAACTCATTAGTTACATTGCTTGCAAGGCTTATAGTGATGTGCATTACTGAGAGGGCCCAGAGATACCTCTCCGACAATCGGAGTGACAAATCCTAATCTCGAAATACGCCAACCCAACATGTACCTTCGGAGACACCTGTAGAGCTCCTTTATAATCACCCAGTTACGTTGTGACGTTTGGTAGCACACAAAGTGTTCCTCCGGTAAACGGGAGTTGCATAATCTCATAGTCATAGGAACATGTATAAGAAGAAAGCAATAGCAACATACTAAACGATCAAGTGCTAAGCTAACGGAATGGGTCAAGTCAATCACATCATTCTCCTAATGATGTGATCCCGTTAATCAAATGACAACTCTTTTGTCCATGGCTAGGAAACATAACCATCTTTGATAAACGAGCTAGTCAAGTAGAGGCATACTAGTGACACTATGTTTGTCTATGTATTCACACATGTATTATGTTTCCGGTTAATACAATTCTAGCATGAATAATAAACATTTATCTTGAAATAAGGAAATAAATAATAACTTTATTATTGCTTCTAGGGCCTATTTCCTTCAGTCTCCCACTTGCACCAGAGTCAATAATCTAGTTCACATCGCCATGTGATTTAACACCAATATTCATATATGTATATGATTAACACCCATAGTTCACATCGTCATGTGACCAACACCCAAAGGGTTTACTAGAGTCAATAATCTAGTTCACATTGCTATGTGATTAACACCCAAAGAGTATTAAGGTGTGATCATGTTTTGCTCGTGAGAGAAGCTTAGTCAACGGGCCTGTCACATTCAGAGCCATATGTATTTTGCAAATATTCTGTGTCCACAATGCTCTGCACGGAGCTACTCTAGCTAATTGCTCCCACTTTCAATATGTATCCAGATTGAGACTTAGAGTCATTTGGATTGGTGTAAAAGCTTGCATCATTGTAACTTTTTACGACGGGCTCTTTTATCACCTCCATAATTGAGAAACATCTCCTTAGTCCTCACTAAGGATATTCTTGACCGCTGTCCAGTGATCTACTCTTAGATCAAAATTGTATTCCTTTGTCAAACTCGAGCAAGGTATACAATAGGTCCAGTTCACAACATAGCATACTTTATAGAACCTATGATGAGGCATAGGGAATGACTTTTCATTCTCTTTCTATTTTCTGCCATGGTTGGGTCTTGAGTCTTACTCAACTTCACACCTTTGCATCACAGGCAAGAACTCCTTCTTTGACTGTTCCATTTTGAACTATTTCAAAAATTTATCAAGGTATGTACTCATTGAAAAATCTTATCAAGTGTCTTGATCTATCTATATAGATCTTGATGCTCAATATGTAAGTAGCTTTACAGAGGTATTTCACTGAAAAACTTTTATTCAAGTATCCTTTTATGCTAGCCAGTTCTTTGCCATCTGCTTTCAGGTAGCTGATGGCAAAGAGCTTCTTTGCCGTCCACTAGCTGACGGCAAAAAGCTGGCAGATGGCAAAGTAGCTGATTCCAGTAGTGGTACACATATAATATCAGAAATGCAATAGAGCTCCCACTCACTTTTTTGTAAATACAGGCTTCTCCAGAATTCTGTATAAAACCATATGCTTTGATCATACTATCAAAGCGTATATTCCAACTCCGAGATGCTTGCACCAGTCCATAGATGGATCGCTGGAGCTTGCACAATCTGTTAGCACCTTTAGGATTGACAAAACCTTCTGGTTGCATCATATACAACTCTTCTTTAAGAAAACCATTAAGGAATGAAGTTTTGACATCCATTTGCCAGATTTCATAAAATGTGGCAATTGCTAACATGATTCGGACAGACTTAAGCATTGCTACAGTTGAGAAAATCTCATTGTAGTCTTCACCTTGAACTTGTCGAAAACCTTTTTGCGACAAGTCGAGCTTTGTAGATAGTAACACTACTATCAGCATCTGTCTTCCTCTTGAAGATCCATTTATACAATATGGCTTGCCCATCATCGGGCAACTCCACCAAAGTCCACACTTTGTTCTCATACATGGATCCCATCTCAGATTTCATGGCCTCAAGCCATTTCGCGGAATCTGGGCTCATCATCGCTTCCTCATAGTTCGTAGGTTTATCATGGTCTAGTAACATGACTTTCGAACAGGATTACCATACCACTTTGGTGCGGACCGTACTCTGGAAGACCTACGAGGTTCTGTAGTAACTTGATCTGAAGCTTCATGATCATCATCATTAGCTTCCTCACTAATTGGTGTAGGAATCACTGGAACTGATTTCAGTGACAAAACCTAATCTCGAAATACGCTAACTCAACATGTACCTTCGGAGACACATGTAGTACTCCTTTATAATCACCCAGTTACGTTGTGACGTTTGGTAGTACCCAAAGTGTTCCTCCGGTAAACGGGAGTTGCATAATCTCATAGTTACAGGAACATATATAAGTCATGAAGAAAGCAATAGCAACATACTAAACGATCAAGTGCTAAGCTAACGGAATGGGTCAAGTCAATCACATCATTCTCCTAATGATGTGATCCCGTTAATCAAATGACAACTCTTTTGTCCATGGCTAGGAAACATAACCATCTTTGATAAACGAGCTAGTCAAGTAGAGGCATACTAGTGACACTATGTTTGTCTATGTATTCACACATGTATTATGTTTCCGGATAATACAATTCTAGCATGAATAATAAACATTTATCATGAAATAAGGAAATAAATAATAACTTTATTATTGCCTCTAGGGCATATTTCCTTTGATCTCCCACTTGCACTAGAGTCAATAATCTAGTTCACATCGCCATGTGATTTAACACCAATATTCATATCTCAGATATGATTAACACCCATAGTTCACATCATCATGTGACCAACACCCAAAGGGTTTACTAGAGTCAATAATCTAGTTCACATCGCTATGTGATTAACACCCAAAGAGTACTAAGGTGTGATCATGTTTTGCTCGTGAGAGAAGCTTAGTCAACGGGTCTGTCACATTCAGAGCCGTATGTATTTTGCAAATATTCTATGTCTACAATGCTCTGCACGGAGCTACTCTAGCTAATCGCTCCCACTTTCAATATGTATGCAGATTGAGATTTAGAGTCATCTGGATCGGTGTGAAAGCTTGCATCAAGGTAACTTTTACGACGGGCTCTTTTATCACCTCCATAATTGAGAAATATTTCCTTAGTCCTCACTAAGGATATTCTTGACCAATGTCCAGTGATCTACTCCTAGATCACTATTGTACTCCTTGTCAAATACAGAGCAAGGTATACAATAGGTGCGGTACATAGCATAGCATACTTTATAGAACCTATGTGAGGCATAGGGAATGACTTTTCATTCTCTTTCTATTTTCTCGTGGTCGGGATTTGAGTCTTACTCAATTTCATACCTTTGCAACATGTGCAAGAACTCTTTCTTTGATCGTTCCATTTTGAACTACTTCAAAATCATGTCAAGGTATGTACTCATTGAAAATCTTATCAAGCGTCTTGATCTATCTCAATAGATCTTGATGCTCAATATGTAAGTAGCTTTATCGAGGTCTTTCTTCAAAAACTCCTTTCAAATACTCCTTTATGCTTTGCGAATAATTCTACATCACTTCCGATCAACAATATGTCATTCACATATACTTATCGAAATGTTGTAGTGCTCCCACTCACTTTCTTGTAAATACAGGCTTCATCGTAAGTCAGATAAAACTATATGCTTTGATCAACTTATCAAAGCGTATATTCCAACTCCGAGATGCTTGCACTAGTCCATAGATGCACATTTTGTTAACACCTTTAGGATCGACAAAACCTCTTGGTTGCATCACATACAACTCTTCTTTAATAACTCCATTAAGGAATGCAGTTTTGTTTATCCATTTGCCAGATTTCATAAAATCCGGCAATTGCTAACATGATTCGGACAGACTTAGCATCGCTACAGTTGAGAAAATCTCATTGTAGTCAACACCTTGAACTTGTCGAAAACCTTTTTGCGACAAGTCGAGCTTTGTAGATAGTAACACTACTATCAACGTCCGTCTTCCTCTTGAAAATCCATTTATTTTCTATGGCTTGCCGATCATCGGGCAAGTCCACCAAAGTCCACACTTTGTTCTTATACATGGATCCCATCTCAGATTTCATGGCCTCAAACCATTTTGCGGAATCTGGGCTCATCATCGCTTCCTCATAGTTCGTAGGTTCATCATGGTCTAGTAACATGATTTCCGAATAGGATTACCGTACCACTCAGTGCGGACCGTACTCTGGAAGACCTACGAGGTTTCAGAGTAACTTGATCGAAGTTTCATGATCATCATTAGCTTCCTCACTAATTGGTGTAGGAATCACTGGAACTGATTTCAGTGATGAACTACTTTCCAATTCGGGAGAAGGTACAAATTACCTTATCAAGCTCTACTTTCCTCCCACTCACTTCTTTCGAGAGAAACTCCTTCTCTACAAAGGATCCATTTTTAGCAACGAATATCTTGCCTTCGGATTTGTGATAGAAGGTGTACCCAACAATTTCCTTTGGGTATTCTATGAAGACGCACTTCTCTAATTTGGGTTCGAGCTTATCAGTATGAAACTTTTTCATATAAGCATCGCAGCCCCAAACTTTAAGAAACAACAACTTGGGTTTCTTGCTAAACCACAGTTCATATGTTGTCGTCTCAACGGATTTAGATGGTGCCCTTTTAATGTGAATGCAGCTGTCTCTAATGCATAACCCCAAAACAATATTGGTAAATCAAGAAGAGACATCATAGATCGCACCATATCCAATAAAGTCTTGGTTCTGACGTTCGGACACACCATAACGTTGTGGTGTTCGGTGGCGGAGCTGTGAAACTATTTCACATTGTTTTAATTGAAGACCAAACTCGTAACTCAAATATTCGTCTCCGCGATCAGATCGAAGAAACTTTATTTTCTTGTTACGATGATTTTTCCACTTCACTCTGAAATTCTTTGAACCTTTTAACTATTTCAGACTTATGTTTTATCAAGTAGATATACCCATATCTGCTCAAATCATCTTGTGAAGGTCAGAAATAACGATACTTGCCACGAGCATCAACACTCATTGGATCGCATACATCGATATGTATTATTTCCCATAAGTCAGTAGCTTGTTCCATTGTTCCGGAGAACGGAGTTTTAGTCATCTTGCCCAAAAGGCACGGTTCGCAAGCATCAAGTGATTCATAATCAAGTGATTCCAAAATTCCATCAGCATGGAGTTTCTTCATGCGCTTTACACCAATATGACCTAAACGGCAGTGCCACAAATAAGTTGCACTATCATTATTAACTTTGCATCTTTTGGCTTCAATATTATGAATGTGTGTATCACACGATCGAGATCCAACAAACCATTTTCATTGGGTGTATGACCATAGAAGGTTTTATTCATGATAACAGAACAACAATTATTCTCTAACTTACATGAATAACCGTACTGCAATAAACATGATCAAATCATATTCATGCTCAATGCAAACACCAAATAACACTTATTTAGGTTTAATACTAATCCCGAAAGTATAGGGAGTGTGTGATGATGATCATATCATTCTTGGAACTATTTCCAACACACATCGTTGTTGGGGAACGTTGCAGAAAATTAAAATTTTTCCTACGGTTTCACCAAGATCCATCTATGAGTTCATCTAAGCAACGAGTCTAGGGAGAGAGATTGCATCTACATACCACTTGTAGATCGCGTATGAAGCTTGCAAGGTGATGATGGAGTCGTACTCGAACGTGATTCAGATCACCGATGTCCAAGTGCTGAACGGACAGCACCTCCGCGCTCAACACACGTGACGGGACGAGCGATGTCTCCTCCGTCTTGATCCAGCAAGGAGGAAGGAGAGGTTGAGGAAGACAGCTCCACCGCAAAGACGACGGCGTGGTGATGGTGGAGAAGCGAGACTCGGCTGTGGCCGCCCGGCGCTATGAGGAGGAGAGGTGTTGGGAGGGAGGGCTGCGCCTTGAGATGGGTACAGCAGCCCCTCCTCCCCCTTTATATAGGCCCCGGGAGGCCGACCCCGAGATCCAATCTCCTGGGGGCGGCGGCCAAGGGGGTGGAGTGCCCCCAAGCCAGTGGGCGCGCCCACCCCTAGGGTTTCAACCCTAGGCGCAGGGGTGGGCCTAGGGGCGCACCAGCCCACTATGGGCTGGTTCCTCCCACTTCAGCCCATGGGGCCCTCCGGATAGGTGGCCCCACCGGTGGACCCGGGACCCTTCCGGTGGTCCCAGACATTACCGGAGACCCGAAACTTTCCGATGGCGAAATACCACTTCCTATATATTATTCTTTACCTCCGGACCATTCCGAACTCCTCGTGACGTCCGGGATCTCATCCGGACTCGAACAACATTCGGTATTCACATACTAGTCTTCCTACTAACCCTAGCGCCACCGAACCTTAGTGTGTAGACCCTACGGGTTCGGGAGACATGCGACATGACCGAGACGACTCTCGGGCAATAACCAACAGCGGGTCTGGATACCCATGTTGGTTCCTACATGCTCCTCGATGATTTCATCGGTTGAACCACGATGTCGAGGATTCGATCAAACCTCGTATGCAATTCCTTTGTCAATCGATGCGTTACTTGCGAGACTCGATCGTCGGTATCCCAATACCTTGTTCGGTCTCGTTACGGCAAGTCACTTTACTGCATCGTAATGCATGATCCGTGACCAACACCTTGGTCACATTGAGCTCATTATGATGATGCATTACCGAGTGGGCCCAGAGATACCTCTCCGTCATACGGAGTGACAAATCCCGATCTCGATCCGTGTCAACCCGCAGATACTTTCGGAGATACCGTAATGCACCTTTATAGTCACCCGATTCGTTGTGACATTTGATACACCCAAGGCACTCCTACGGTAACCGGAGTTACACGATCTCATGGTCGAAGGAAGAGATACTTGACATTGGCAAAGCTTCTAGCAAACGAACTATACGATCTTTTATGCTATGCTTAGGATTGGGTCTTGTCCATCACATCATTCTCCTAATGATGTGATCCCGTTATCAACGACATCCAATGTCCATAGTCGAAACCATGACCATCTATTGATCGCAACGGGCTAGTCAACTAGAGGCTCACTAGGGACATATTGGGGTCTAAGTGTTCACACGTATTACGATTTCCGGATAACACGCTTATAACATGAACAAAAGACAATTATCATGAACATTGAAATATAATAATACTTTTATTATTGCCTCTAGGGCATATTTCCAACAGTCTCCCACTTGCACTAGAGTCACTAATCTAGTTACATTGTGATGAATCGAACACCCATAGAGTTCGGTGTTGATCATGTTTTGCACGCGAGAGAGGTTTAGTCAACGGATCTGCGACATTCAGATCCGTGTGCACTTTGCAAATCTCTATGTCTCCATCTTGAACATTTTCACGGATGGAGTTGAAACGACGCTTGATGTGCCTGGTCTTCTTGTGAAACCGGGCTCCTTGGCAAGGGCAATAGCTCCAGTGTTGTCACAGAAGAGTTTGATCGGCCCCGACGCATTGGGTATGACTCCTAGGTCGGTGATGAACTCCTTCACCCAAATCGCTTCATGCGCTGCCTCCGAGGCTGCCATGTACTCCGCTTCACACGTAGATCCCGCCACGACGCTCTCGCTTGTACTGCACTACCATCGCTCCACCATTCAACATATACACGATCCGGTTTGTGACTTAGAATCATCCAGATCTGAGTCGAAGCTAAGCGCCGACGTAACCCTTACGACGAGCTCTTCGTCTCCTCCATAAACGAAACATGTCCTTTGTCCTTTTCGGTACTTCGGGATATTCTTGACCGCTGTCCGGTGTTCCTTGCGGGATTACTTTGGTATCTTGCAACCAAACTTATGGCAAGGTTTACATTGGGTCCGTACACAACATGGCATACATAATAGATCCTATGGCTGAAGCATAGGGATGACACTCATCTCTTCTTTATCTTTTGCGTGGTGGTGGTCGAGCTGAGCTCAATCTCACACCTTGTAACATAGGCAAGAACCCTTTCTTGGACTGATCCATTTTGAACCTCTTCAAAATCTTATCAAGGTATGTGCTTTGTGAAAGACCTATGAGGCGCCTCGATCTATCCCTATAGATCTTGATGCCTAATATATAAGCAGCTTCTCCAAGGTCCTTCATTGAAAAACACTTATTCAAGTAGGCCTTTATGCTGTCCGAAGTTTTGTATCATTTCCCATCAAGAGTATGTCATCTACATATAATAGGAGAAATGCTACAGAGCTCCCACTCACTTTCTTGTAAACGGCTTCTCCATAAGTCGCATAAACCCAAACGCTTTGATCATCTCATCAAAGCGAATGTTCCAACTCCGAGATGCTTGCACCAGTCCATAAATGGATCGCTGGAGCTTGCATACTTTGTTAGCGTTCTGAGGATCGACAAAACCTTCCGGCAGCATCATATACAGCTCTTCCTTAAGATGTCCGTTAAGGAATGCCGTTTTGACGTCCATCTGCCATATCTCATAATCATAGTATGCGGCAATTGCTAACATGATTCGGATGGACTTCAGCTTCACTACGGGAGAGAAAGTCTCGTCGTAGTCAATCCCTTGAACTTGTCGATAACCCTTAGCGACAAGTCGAGCTTTATAAATGGTAACATTACCATCCGCGTCCGTCTTCTTCTTAAAAATCCATTTGTTTTCTATCGCTCGCCGATCATCGGGCAAGTCTGTCAAAGTCCATACTTTGTTTTCATACATGGATTCTATCTCGGATTTCATGGCTTCAAGCCATTTGTTGGAATCCGGGCCCGCCATCGCTTCTTCATAGTTCGAAGGTTCATTGTTGTCTAACAACATGATTTCCAGGACGGGGTTGCCGTACCACTCTGGTGCGGAACGTGTCCTTGTGGACCTACGAAGTTCAGTAGAAACTTGATCCGAAGTACCTTGATCATCATCATTGTTTTCCTCTTCAGTTGGTGTGGGCATCACGGGAACAGTTTCCTGCGATGCACCATTTTCCCGTTCGAGAGGTAGTACTTCATCGAGTTCTACTTTCCTCCCACTTACTTCTTTCGAGAGAAACTCTTTCTCCAGAAAGCATCCGTTCTTGGCAACAAAGATCTTGCCTTCGGATCTTAAGTAGAAGGTATACCCGACAGTTTCCTTAGGGTAACCTATGAATATGCATTTTTCCGACTTGGGTTCGAGCTTTTCAGGTTGAAGTTTCTTGACATAAGCATCGCATCCCCAAACTTTTAGAAACGACAGCTTAGGTTTCTTCCCAAACCATAATTCATACGGTGTCGTCTCAACGGATTTAGACGGTGCCCTATTTAAAGTGAATGTAGCTGTCTCTAGAGCGTATCCCCAAAATGATAGCGGTAAATCGGTAAGAGACATCATAGACCGCACCATATCCAATAGAGTGCGATTACGACGTTCGGACACACCGTTTCGCTGAGGTGTTCCAGCGGCGTGAGTTGTGAAACGATTCCACATTTCTTTAAGTGTGTGCCAAATTCGTGACTTAAGTGTTCTCCTCCACGATCGATCGTAGGAACTTTATCTTTCGGTCACGTTGATTCTCCACCTCATTCTGAAATTCCTTGAACTTTTAAAGGTCTCAGACTTGTGTTTCATTAAGTAGACATACCCATATCTACTCAAGTCATCGTGAGAGTGAGAACATAACGATATCCTCCATGAGCCTCAACGCTCATTGGACCGCACACATCGGTATGTATGATTTCCAACAAGTTGGTTGCTCGCCCATTGTTCGGAGAACGGAGTCTTGGTCATTTGCCTAAGAGGCAAGGTTCGCATGTGTCAAACGATTCATAATCAAGAGACTCTAAAAGTCCATCAGCATGGAGCTTCTTCATGCGCTTGACACCAATGTGACCAAGGTGGCAGTGCCACAAGTATGTGGGACTATCGTTATCAACTTCACATCTTTTCGCATCCACACTATGAACATGTGTAATATTACGCTCGAGATTCATTAAGAATAAACCATTGACCATCGGAGCATGACCATAAAACATATCTCTCATATAAATCGAACAACCATTATTCTCAGACTTAAATGAGTAGCCATCTCGTATCAAACGAGATCCAGATACAATGTTCATGCTCAAACTTGGCACTAAATAACAATTATTAAGGTTCAAAACTAATCCCGTGGGTAAATGTAGAGGCAGCGTGCCGACGGCGATCACATCGACTCTGGAACCATTCCCGACGCGCATCGTCACCTCGTCCTTCGCCCGATCTCCGTTTATTCCGCAGCTCTGCTGTGAGTTACAAATATGAGCAATGGCACGGTATCAAATACCCGGGAGTTACTACGAGTAATGGTAAGGTACACATCAATTACATGTATATCAAATATACCTTTGGTGTTGCGGCCTTCTTATCCGCTAAGTATTTGGGGCAGTTCCGCTTCGATGACCCTTCCCTTGCAATAAAAGCACTCGATCTCGTGCTTGGGTCCATTCTTTGACTTCTTCCCAAGAATCGGCTTACGGGCGCGCAACATCTTTGCCGTCCTTCTTGAAGTTCTTCTTCCCTTGCCATTCTTGAACTTAGTGGTCTTATTGACCATCAACACTTGATGTTCTTTCTTGATTTCAGCCTCTGCGACTTGAAGATTGAGTACACTTCAGAATGGTCTTCACCATCCCCGCATGTTGTAGTTCATCACAAAGCTCTTGTAGCTTGGTGGAAGCGATCGAGGATTCATCAATGACCGCCTCATCTGGGAGGTTAATGTTCATTGGGTCATATGGTTGTGCAACCTGGACATCTTCAGGATGTGCTCCTTGTGTAACTGTTTTCCTCCATCTTACAACTGTAGAACTTGTCGGAGACATCATATCTCTCGACCGGGCATGAGCTTGGAAAACTAGTTTCAGCTCTTGAACATCTCATATGCTCCATGATGCTCAAAACGCTTTTGGAGCCCGGTTCTAAGCTGTAGAGCATGCCGCACCGAACGAGGGAGTAATCATCGAACGAGTCCGCCAAACGCTCAAATCGCTCTTGCAGTCTTTGGGAGAACAGTGGGTCACCTAACGGTGCTTCTAGGACATCTTGTTTCTTGGCAGCTATGAGGATGATCTCGTGTTCGGACCCAATCCGTATAGTTGCTGCCATCATCTTTCAGCTTGGTTTTCTAGGAACGCGTTGAAGTTCATGTTGACATTAGCGTTGGCCATTGATCTACAAGACATATTTGCAAAGGTTTTAGACTAAGTTCATGATAATAAAGTTCTAATCAAAATTATGAACTCCCACTTAGATTAGACATCCCTCTAGTCATCTAAGTGTCACACGATCCGAGTCGACTAGCCCGTGTCCGATCATCACGTGAGACGGACTAGTTATCATCGGTGAACATCTTCATGTTGATCGTATCTTCCATACGACTCGTGTTCGACCTTTCGGTCTCCGTGTTCCGAGGCCATGTCCGTACATGCTAGGCTCGTCAAGTTAACCCTAAGTGTTTTATTTGTGTAAAACTGTCTTACACCCGTTGTATGTGAACGTAAGGATCCATCACACCGATCATCACGTGGTGCTTAGAAACGATTTAACCGTAGCAACGGTGCACGCAGTTAGGGAGAACACTTCTTGAAATTTTGTAAGGATCATCTTATTTACTACCGTCGTCCTAAGTAAACAAGATGCATAAACATAATAAACATCACATGCAATTATATAGTTGTGACATGATATGGCCAATATCATAAAGCTCCATTGATCTCCATCTTCGGCTCCATGATCATCTTTTCACCGCTTGACACCATGATCTCCATCATCATGACTTCATGAAGTTGTCACGCTAACGACTACTTCTACTTCTATGACTAACGCGTTTAGTAATGAAGTAAAGTAGTTTACATGGCGTTCTTCAATGACACGCAGGTCATAAAAAATAAAGACAACTCCTATATTCTGCGGTTGTCATACTCATCGACATGCAAGTCGTGAATCCTATTACAAGAACATGATCTCATACATCACAATTCATCATTCATCACAACTTCTGGCCATATCACATCACATGATCAATCGCTGCAAAAACAAGTTAGACGTCCTCTAATTGTTGTTGCATCTTTTACGTGGCTGCGATTGGGTTCTAGCAAGAACGTTATCTTACCTACGAATCACCACAACGTGATTTTGTCAACTTCTATTTACCCTTCATAAGGGCCTTGTTCATCGAATCCGCTCCAACTAAAGTGGGAGAGACAGACACCCGCCAGCCACCTTATGCAACTAGTGCATGTCATCGGTGGAACCGGTCTCACGTAAGCGCGTGTAAGGTTGGTCCGGGCGCTTCATCCCACAATACCGTTGAGCAAGAAAAGACTAGTAGAGGCAAGTAAGATGACAAGATCAACGCCCACAACAAATTGTGTTCTACTCGTGCATTAGAGAACTACGCATAGACCTAGCTCATGATGCCCTTTGTTGGGGAACGTTGCAGAAAATTAAAATTTTTCCTACGGTTTCACCAAGATCCATCTATGAGTTCATCTAAGCAACGAGTCTAGGAGAGAGATTGCATCTACATACCACTTGTAGATCGCGTGCGAAGCTTGCAAGGTGATGATGGAGTCGTACTCGAACGTGATTCAGATCACCGATGTCCAAGTGTTGAACGGATAGCACCTCCGCGCTCAACACACGACGGGACGAGCGACGTCTCCTCCGTCTTGATCCAGCAAGGAGGAAGGAGAGGTTGAGGAAGACAGCTCCACCGGCAAGACGACGGCGTGGTGATGGTGGAGAAGCAAGACTCGGCTGTGGCTTCGCGAGCGCTTGCGGAGGAGGAGAGGTGTTGGGAGGAGGGCTGCGCCTTGGAGATGGGTACAGCAGCCCCTCCTCCCCCTTTATATAGGCCCCTGGAGGCTGCCCCTGGAGATCCAATCTCCGGGGGCGGCGGCCAAGGGGTGGAGTGCCCCAAGCCAAGTGGGCGCCCCACCCCTAGGGTTTCAACCCTAGGCGCAGGGTGGGCCTAGGGGCGCACCAGCCCACTATGGGCTGGTTCCTCCCACTTCAGCCCATGGGGCCCTCCGGATAGGTGGCCCCACCGGTGGACCCGGGACCCTTCCGGTGGTCCCAGACACACGGAGACCCAAACTTTCCCGATGGTCAAATACCACTTCCTATATATTATTCTTTACCTCCGGACAATTCGAAACTCCTCGTGACGTCCGGGATCTCATCCGGACTCGAACAACATTCGGTATTCACATACTAGTCTTCCTACTAACCCTAGCGCCACCGAACCTTAGTGTGTAGACCCTACGGGTTCGGGAGACATGCGAACATGACCGAGACGACTCTCGGGCAATAACCAACAGCGGGTCTGGATACCCATGTTGGTTCCCACATGCTCCTCGATGATTTCATCGGTTGAACCATGATGTCGAGGATTGATCAAACCCGTATGCAATTCCTTTGTCAATCGATGCGTTACTTGCCCGAGACTCGATCGTCGGTATCCCAATACCTTGTTCGGTCTCGTTACGGCAAGTCACTTTTACTCGCATCAGTAATGCATGATCCGTGACCAACACCTTGGTCACATTGAGCTCATTATGATGATGCATTACCGAGTGGGCCCAGAGATACCTCTCCGTCATACGGAGTGACAAATCCGATCTCGATCCGTGTCAACCCAACAGATACTTTCGGAGATACCTGTAATGCACCTTTATAGTCACCCAGTTACGTTGTGACGTTTGATACACCCAAGGCACTCCTACGGTAACCGGGAGTTACACGATCTCATGGTCGAAGGAAGAGATACTTGACATTGGCAAAGCTTCTAGCAAACGAACTATATGATCTTTTATGCTATGCTTAGGATTGGGTCTTGTCCATCACATCATTCTCCTAATGATGTGATCCCGTCATCAACGACATCCAATGTCCATATTCAGGAAACCATGACCATCTATTGATCGCAACGGGCTAGTCAACTAGAGGCTCACTAGGGACATATTGGGGTCTAAGTGTTCACACGTGTATTACGATTTCCGGATAACACAGTTATAGCATGAACAAAAGACAATTATCATGAACATTGAAATATAATAATACTTTTATTATTGCCTCTAGGGCATATTTCCAACAATCGTCACTTCACCCTTAACTAGTCTCTGTTTATTCTGCAACTCCCGTTTCGAGTTACTAATCTTAGCAACTGAACTAGTATCAAATACTGAGGGGTTGCTATAAACACTAGTAACGTACACATCAATAACATGTATATCAAATATACTTATGTTCACTTTGCCATCCTTCTTATCCGCCAATCACTTGGGGTAGTACCTCTTCCAAATGACCAGTCTCTTTGCAAGAGAAGCACTTAGTCTCGTGCTTAGGACCAGACTTGGGTTTCTTCACTTGAGCAGCAACTTGCTTGCCGTTCTTCTTGAAGTTCCCCTTCTTTTCCCTTTGCCTTTTCTTGAAACTAGTGATCTTGTTAACCATCAACACTTGATGCTCTTTTCTTGATTTCTACCTTCACGATCTCAACATCGCGAAGAGCTCGAGAATAACTTTCGTCATCCCTTGCATATTATAGTTCATCACAAAGTTCTAGTAACTTAGTGATGGTGACTAGAGAATTCTGTCAATCACTATCTTATCTGGAAGATTAACTCCCACTTGATTCAAGTGATTGAAGTACCCAGACAATCTGAGCACATGCTCACTAGTTGAGCGATTCTCCTCCATCTTTTAGCTATAGAATTTGTTGGAGACTTCATATTTCTCAACTCGGGTATTTGCTGGAAATATTAACTTCAACTCCTGGAACATCTCATATGGTCCATGATGTTCAAAACATCTTTGAAGTCCCGATTCTAAGCCGTTAAGCATGGTGCACTAAACTATCAAGTAGTCATCATATTGAGCTAGCCAAACGTTCATAACGTCGCATCCGCTCCCGCAATAGGTCCGTCACCTAGCGGTGCATTAAGGACATAATTCTTACAGGCAGCAATGAGGATAAACCTCAGATCACGGATCCAATCCGCATCGTTGCTACTAACATATTTCAACACAATTTTCTCTAGGAACATATCAAAATAAACATATGAAAGCAACAATGCGAGCTATTGATCTTACAACATAATTTGCAAAATACTACCAGGACTAAGTTCATGATAAATTTACGTTCAATTAATCATATTACTTAAGAACTCCCACTTAGACAGACATCTCTCTAGTCATCTAAGTGATCACGTGATCCAAATCAACTAAACCATGTCCGATCATCACGTGAGATGGAGTAGTTTCAATGGTGAACATCGCTATGTTGATCATATCTACTATATGATTCACGCCGACCTTCGGTCTCGTGTTCCGAGGCCATATCTCAGATATGCTAGGCTCATCAAGTATAACTGAGTATTCGCGTGTGCAACTGTTTTGCACCGTTGTATTTGAACGTAGAGCCTATCACACCCGATCATCACGTGGTGTCTCAAAGATGAAGAACTTTCATAACGGTGCATACTCAGCGAGAACACTTCTTGATAATTAGTGAGAGATCATCTTAAAATGCTACCGTCAAACAAAACATAATAAGATGTATAACAGATAAACATCATATGCAATCAAAATATGTGACATGATATGGCCATGATCATCTTGCGCCTTTGATCTCCATCTCCAAAGTATGTCATGATCTCTATAAATCACCGCACGACACCATGATCTTCATCATCTTGATCTATATCAATGTGTCATCACATGGTCGTCTCACCAACTATTGCTCTTGCAACTATTGCTATCACATAGCGATAAAGTAAAGCAATTATTTGGCACTTGCATCTTATGCAACAAAGAGACAACCATAGAGCTTCTGCCGGTCGCCGATAACTTCAACAAAACATGATCATCTCATACAACAACTTATATCTCATCACGTTTTGACCATATCACATCACAACATGCCCTGCAAAAACAAGTTAGACGTCCTCTACTTTGTTGTTGCAAGTTTTACGTGGCTGCTACGGGCTTAATTAAGAACCAATCTCACCTATGCATCAAAACCACAACGATAGTTTTTCAAATAGACTCCGTTTTAACCTTCGCAAGGACCGGCGTAGCACATTCAGTTCAACTAAAGTTGGAGAAACCGACACCGCCAGCCACCGTGTGCAAAGCACGTCGGTAGAACCAGTCTCGCGAAGCGTCGCGTAATGTCGGTCCGGCCGCTTCATCCAACAATACCGCCAACCAAAGTATGGCATTTGGTAGGCAGATGACTTATATCGTCCACAACTCACTTGTGTTCTACTCGTGCATATAACATCAAACCATAAAACCTAGGCTCGATGCTCTTTGTTGGGGAACGTAGTAATTTCAAAATTTCCTACGCACACGCAAGATCATGGTGATGGCATAGCAACGAGAGGGGGCGTGTTCGCCCACGCACCCTCGTGAGACCGTAAGCGAAGCGTTAGCACAACACGGTTGATGTAGTCGACGCCTTCACGATCCGACCGATCCAAGCACCGAACGTCACGGAGCCTCCGAGTTCAGCACACGCTCAGCTCGATGACGATCTCGGCCTCCGATCCAGCCGAGCTCGGAGATGAGTTCCGTCAAGATGACGGCGTGGTGATGATGATGATGTTCTATCGGCGCAGGCTTCGCCTAAACTCCGCGACGATATGACCGAGGTGGAATATGGTGGAAGGGGCACCGCACACGGCTAAGGAACGATCCGTAGATCAACTTGTGTGTCCATGGGGTGCCCCTGCCCCAGATATAAAGGAGTGGAGGAGGGAGGGCGGCCCTCTTCTATGGCGTGCCTAGGGGAGTCCTACTCCCACGGAGTAGGATTCCCCTTCCTAGTCCAACTAGGAGTCCTTCCATGTATTAGGAGTAGGAGACAAGGAAGGGGAGAGAGAAGGGAAGGAAGGAGGGTGCGGCCCTCCCCTAGTCCAATTCGTACTAGGCCATGGGGGCGCGGCATGCCCTAGGCAGCCCTCTCTCTTTCCTTGAGGCCCAATAAGGCCCAATACTTCTCCCGGCGAATTCCGTAACTCTCTCGGTACTCAAAAATACCGAATCACTCGGAACCTTTCCGAACTCGAATATAGTCATCCAATATATCGATCTTTACGTCTCGACCATTTCTAGACTCCTCGTCATGTCCCCGATCTCATCCGGACTCGAACTCCTTCGGTACATCAAAACTCATAAACTCATAATATAACATCATCGAAACCTTAAGCGTGCGAACCCTACGAGTTCGAGAACTATGTAGACATGACCTAGAACTATTATCGGTCAATAACCAATAGCGGGACCTGGATGCCCATATTGGCTCCTACATATTATCTGAAGATCTTTATCGGTCAAACCGCATAACAACATCGTTGTTCCCTTTGTCATCGATATGTTACTTGCCGAGATTCGATCGTCGGTATCCAATACCTAGTTCAATCTCGTCACCGCAAGTCTCTTTACTCGCTCAGTAATGCATCATCTCGTAACCAACTCATTGGTCACATTGCTTGCAAGGCTTATAATGATGTGCATTACCGAGAGGGCCCAGAGATACCTCTCCGACAATCGGAGTGACAAAACCTAATCTCAAATACGCCAACTCAACATGTACCTTCGGAGACACCTGTAGTACTCCTTTATAATCACCCGATTACGTTGTGACGTTTGGTAGTACCAAAGTGTTCCTCCGTAAACGGAGTTGCATAATCTCATAGTTACAGGAACATGTATAAGTCATGAAGAAAGCAATAGCAACATACTAAACGATCAAGTGCTAAGCTAACGGAATGGGTCAAGTCAATCACATCATTCTCCTAATGATGTGATCCCGTTAATCAAATGACAACTCTTTTGTCCATGGCTAGGAAACATAACCATCTCTGATAAACGAGCTAGTCAAGTAGAGGCATACTAGTGACACTATGTTTGTCTATGTATTCACACATGTATTATGTTTCCGGTTAATACAATTCTAGCATGAATAATAAACATTTATCATGAAATAAGGAAATAAATAATAACTTTATTATTGCCTCTAGGGCATATTTCCTTCAGTGTGTTTCATCGGTTTCTTTTTCTGTTTGTTTAACGGTGCAAGTTTGGATGGTTTCAGGCCCACCCGAGGGTTGCGACAAGGAGATCCTATATCGCCCTATCTTTTTCTGATCGCAGCCGAGGGGCTCTCTTGTCTGCTAAAGGGTGAAAGAGGGGTACTAGGCATATCAGTGGCACCTACTGCCCCTTCGGTGAATCACTTACTTTTCGCCGATGACAGTTTGCTCTTCTTCGAAGCAAATGACTTAAGTGCTGCATGTATAAATGAGCTCTTGAGGACTTACTGCAATGCTTCGGGCCAGCGGGTCAATACAGATAAATCATCAGTATTTTTCAGCAAGGGTGTGCCTGCTTCTACCCGTGATTCTATTAAAAACACTCTTGATGTCCACATCGAATCTTTGTCGGAGAAGTACATGGGACTGCCATCGGATGTGGGTAGGGCGAAAGAGGGTTCTTTCAAATATTTGAAGGACCGGATTTGGAAGAAAGTGCAAGGTTGGATGGAGTGTTTATCAGGAGGAGGGAAAGAGGTTCTCATAAAATATGTAGCCCAATCCATTCCAACTTACTCGATGGCCTGCTTTAAGCTTCCGAGGGGGCTGTGTGATCATATTAATAAAATCATTCGAAAGTTCTGGTGGGGTTGCAAGAACGGCCAGAGGAAAATAGCATGGGTCTCGTGGAGAACGATGTCAAAGCCGAAATTCATGGGAGGTTTGGGCTTCAGAGATATGGAGCTTTTTAATCTTGCCCTGCTAGCACGACAAGTATGGAGGCTATTACATGACCCTGATTCGCTAAGTGCTCGTGTTCTCAAAGCGAAGTACTTCCCTGAAGGGGACCTGCTGGAAGCATCCCTAGGACCTGCGCCCTCTTAGGTTCGGCGCTCCCTCTTGGAAGGGCGCGATGTTCTTGCTCTGGGATTAATCAAGAGAATTGGGTCGGGCCAAAACACTAATATCTGGCAAGATAATTGGATGCCGAGGGACCACAACCTGCGACTGCTATGTGCTCGATCGACAAACCCTCCATCTCTTGTCTCGGAACTCATCAATCCTACCATGCGGGTATGGAACAAGCTAGTTCTCGTTGAGCACTTCATCGCCCCTGACGTCGAGGTGATCCTCAACATACCCCTCAGCACCCGGGTTCAGGACGATTTTTGGGCTTGGCACTATGATAAACGGGGAATATTTTCTGTCCGCTCGGCTTATAGAATGCTTTCTGCAATCAAGTTCCAACGTGAGGATTGGTTGGAGCATAGAGCAGGTCATTCAAATATTGTAGCAGATAAAAAGTCTTGGTCTCTTCTATGGAAGGTGAAAGTGCCATCAAAAGTGCGGGTGTTTGTTTGGAGACTAGCACATACATTGATCCCGATGGGCCAAGTTCGACACGACAGGCACATGGCGGAGGAGCCTAGCTGTTCTATATGTGGTGCAGAGAATGATACATGGCGGCACTCGCTACTTAGCTGCCGCATGGCTAGATGTGTCTGGGCGCTGGGGGACGATGAACTTCTGGAGCATGTGATATCAAACCGAAGCGAGGATGCAAGACTCTGGTTATTCTGGTTATTTGAAACCACAAGTCAATAGGATATTGCGGGTGCTGGTCACCATGTGGGCGATCTGGTGGGCAAGGAGGAAGGCCATACATGAGGATGAATTTCAGAGCCCTATATCCACAATGTGCTTCATAAGGCGATTCTTAGAGGATCTGGACATTAATGCTGTTCGCACCACGCGAGGCAACTCTCCTCTGTCTATGGCGTCTAGGGTGAAGAAGTGGCTACCACCGGGAGATACCGCAGCCAAGTTGAACTATGATGGTGGAGTCTCATCACGGGGGAGAAAGGAGTAGCGGCTGCGGTGTGCCGTGACAGTACAGGCAAGTACTTAGGAGCTTCTGTTGTGGTTTTTGATGGCTTGATTGATCCAGCAAGTTTGGAGGCGCATGCGTGCAGTGGAGCTCTTGCGCTCGCTCGGGATTTGAACCTTCAAAATCTGGTGATAGCCTCGGACAGCCTTGAGGTGATCTCGAACATCAACAAAACTGCAACACCGGTTTATGCTCCGATCATAAAGGAAATTCTTGTTAGCAGGAATAGTTTTCTTACTGTTTCTTTCCGTTTCGAGCGTAGGGAAAATAATTTTGAGGCCCACTCGATAGCAAAAGGAGTTGCGTCTCTTTCGGTGGGCCGCCATGTGTGGCTAGGGAATCTCCCTGACATTGCTTGTATCCTCGATGTCTTGAACTTTGAATAAATCCCTAGTTACCTTAAAAAAAGTTGGATTTCACATGTTAATCTTGCAGTAGAAGGAAATATTTCCTTTTCATTTCTCAGAAAAAGAAATATTTCCATATGTACCCTGAAAATTTGCTAGAAAATGTACCTTAGAAAAATGTATCCATATATATGACACAATCCTACCATACAACCTTCGCAACACTAGTGCAGAACCGAGCAATAGCACCGGTTCGTAAGGCCCTTTAGTGCCGGTTACATAACCGACACTAAATTGTGGTCACTAAAGGCCCCCCCCCCCTTTAGTACCGGTTCAGCACGAACCGGTGCTAAAGGGCAACCACGTGGCACGAGCCAACTCCGGGGGCCTGGAGCCCTTTAGTACCGGTTGGTAACACCAACCGGTACTATAAGGTTTGGTGGGTTTTTAGTTTTATGATTTCTTTTTCATTTAATTTTGTGTTTCCATTTTAATTATTTTCCGTTTGCTGGTATTTTACGATACTACACATTGTACACGTTATGCATATATATATAAATAGAATTTCTAGTAGAACCAATCATCGAGTTCAACATGATTGTCATGATATTATAAGCGTTCATATATAACACCACAAAAGCAAATCACTTAAGTTCAAGAACACAGACATGAAAGGACAAGTACTAATTAAGAGCAGCATGAAGAACTAGCTGAATCACTCCTCCTAGCTACTCTCTCTCTCTCTGGTAAAATAGCATAGAACATGTATAGCTCTCCTGATTGATCATACTGGAGCAT